>CM074721.1:90529679-91193965 GCA_037306005.1 Rhinophrynus dorsalis | reverse complement strand
AACTACAACTCTGACAGAATTGAAATAACACTCTCCAAAGTCCAAATACTATGATGATTAATTAGAGCTGCTTTTATTATGAAACATTATTATCCCTTTAACTGCTTGGTTGCTTGCACAGATAACTATTACCCATTAAATGGGTATGCAAACTGTTAAACAAACCCACAACTATAAAAGAGGTGTCAGATATAGGAGGATTGTGCCACAGCCACCACTCAGAATGTGGGTGTGGCTCCTACAGCTTAAGTTACCCTCAAAATATCTCTCTCCAGGCAACAAAGCAATGCTCTGGAGAGTTATCTTCCATTCAGTGAGTTAACCCTTTGAGTGCCAGAGTGGTACGGGATGCATTGTAAAGCAATGCATTCCGTACCACTCTGGCATTCAAAGGGTTAAAAGACTCATTTAAATCAAAGAGTATTGTCATTTGCCCCCTATGGTGCTATTGGGCTTTCTGCAGAATACTCCTTTTCAATGCAGCTCATATTGTACTAGAATAAAGGAACCCAGTAGTGTTGAGCGAGCGTGCTCGGCCGATGCTCGGATCGGCTCGAGCATCGCTCTGCTCGGCACATGGCGGTACTCGTACGAGTACCGCCATGTGCTCGCCCGACAAGCTCGGGTGAAGAGGATCTGTGCCGGAAGAGGCACAGATCCGAAGAAGCTCCGCTGGACCACCAGGGAATGGAGGTACGGGGGCATTGCGGAGATGAAGGGGGCATTGCGGACATGAAGGGGGACATTGTGGAAGAGGGGCATAGACTCTATGCCCCTCTTCCACAATGTCCCCCTTCATCTCCGCTATGCCCGTCTTACACAATGTCCCCCTTCATGTCCGCTATGCCCCTCTTCCACAATGTCCCCCTTCATCTCCTCTATGCCATAGAGGAGATGAAGGGGGACATTGTGGAAGAGGGGCATAGCGGAGATGAAGGGGGACATTGTGGAAGAGGGGCATAGAGTCTATGCCCCTCTTCCACAATGTCCCCCTTCATCTCCGCTATGCCCCTCTTCCACAATGTCCCCCTTCATCTCCTCTATGGCATAGAGGAGATGAAGGGGGACATTGTGGAAGAGGGGCATAGCGGACATGAAGGGGGACATTGACCAGGCACCCTCCGCTCATCAGAGCAGGGGGTGCCTGGTTTGATGCTCGAGTGCTCCCATTGTATTCAATGGGGCTCGGGTGCTCGGCCGAGCACTCGAGCAGCAGGGGGTGCTCGGTCAGAGCACCCGAGCACCCGAGCATCACGGTGCTCGCTCATCACTAGAACCCAGTGATGCCATGGATATAAACTGAAATAAACGCCAAGGTGAGAGAGAATACAGTCAGATTAATAGCAGAGTGGTGGAGTGTTATTTATTATGTAGAGAAATCTGCCAGCTCTGCCTGAATAGAAATATCTCAGTATCGCCGTGCACAAGAAATTCAACTAATGTAATGAAGAAAATCCATCAGTTTAATGCCGGAATGATGACTCCTTCTATCATCAGTGTATCAATATTCATGTCTTGGAATGCAAATAGACTGATGCTGTAAATTGAAAAAAACAAAACAAATAAAACAAAATAAATTACAGCAACCACAAAGAGACAAAGAAACAGCTTTAACTCTTTGAGTGCAGTTGGAATTCATTTGCACTGAATGGGTTAAGCTTGAAGGGAAGCATATTGGAACCAATCTATAAAGGGGAAAGTAGAGGACCTCTGGTTAAAAAAAAAAACCCAGCACAATTTGGAGCAAATAATTCCCATTGATTTAAAGGGATAGTAATGGATGATTTTTAAAATAGTTTAATATTATAGATATTAAAAAAATAAATTAATTGATGTAAGTCCTGTTTCTCAAACCTTTATAGTCTGAGGATTATAACCTGCTAAAGTTCCCCCCTCCCACTCCTTTCACAGACTTCAGACTCTAGCTGACAAAAGCTCTTCAGCAGAGCTGAAATAACACTATCTAGAAAGAAATACTTCATTGGTACGGTCTACAAAGTGTGCCTGGCTTGCACATTCCATTGAAGTGTTTCTTTCTAGACAGTGTTATTTCGGCTCTGCTGAAGAGCCACTGCTGGGTTACACAACCTGAATCTCCTGCTGTCAGTTAGACCTGACGTCTATGAAAGGGGTGGGACGAGGGAACTGCAGGTTATAATCCTCAGACTATAAAGGTTTGAGAAACTGGACTTACATTAAAGGGATAGTAATACTTCGTTTAAACTTTATTTTATTTTGTAGGCATTAAAAAAACATGAAGAATGATATAAGTCTTATCTCTCAAACCTTTATGGAGATATTCACAAACAAAGTATCCCCCCCCCGTTCAACCAGATCAGAAGGGAGGTACCCAGGTAGACTGCAGAGAGGGACAATCTTCAATTAAGATAAGGGAAAAAGCTGAAAAACTTGTCATGGGGGAAGGGCTTTCATTGTTTTCATACAAAGAAAATTGTCCCCTTCTGTTATCTGTCTGGTCTTACAACCAGATTCACATCTGAGAAGAGATGGCTTACTCTAGGTAAAAGGGGCGGGGAGGGGAAACTTTGCTTGTGAATATCTCATAAACCACAAAGGTTTGAGAGATAAGACTTATATCATTCTTCATGTTTTTTTAATGCCTACAAAATAAAATACAGTTAAAACGAAGTATTACTATCCCTTTAATTGATTTATTTTTTTAATATCTACAATATTAAAGCGGATGTATCACCTTATAAAAAGGTGTTACCATCCGCTTTGTTAATTAAAGTTATTCAAGAAAAGCTTTTTTTTTTTTAAAATATAATTACTTATAAAGATGTCCCCTCTTCTGTGCTGTGCACTTGCAACCTCAGTATAATGCTTACCGGAGCTTGCTGTAACACTAGGAGTCGTTCACAGTACACCGAAGGGAAGCATGAATGCGCTCCCTGGGGCAGCTGGGAGGGAGGTGGGAGGAGAAATACGACGTGCAGAAGAGCTTTGCCGGTCAGTATAATGGGACATCCTGATTCTTCGGCAAAGCTCTTCTGTACTTCAAGAGGGAATATCTTTACAAGCAGTTCGGTTTTTTTAAAAAAACACAGCTTTCCTATAAAAACTGTTATTAACAAAGTAGATGTTAACTCCTATTTATAAGGTGATACATCATATTTAAATGATTTTAAAATCAACCATTACTATCCCTTTAAAGGGAGATTATCACTAGCAATGGGTGAACATTACCATTATGGGAAGAAAATAGAGAAAAATGTATGTTCTACTTTTTGTGGAAATTCCTATGAGAATTTTGTTTTTTTGAGATTTTTCACAAAGTACGTGAGTGTGAATGCGTGTATATGTGCGTGTGTAAACACGTGTGGTCATGTGTGTATGCGTGTTTGTGTGCGTGTGCATGTATCTGGTTTGTGCATGTGTACGTGTGTGAATGTTTCTATGTATTCTGTTGCTGTGTGTCTGTGTGCCACTGTATGTATTTCTGTGTGTGTGTGTGTGTGTGTGTCCCAGTGTCCACGTTGCCCCTCATTGCCCCCAATCTCCACAATGCTTCCACATTACCCCCAATCTCCACATTGCCTCCACATTGCTCCCAATCTCCACATTGCCCCCATTCTCCACATTTCCACCACAGACATTGCCCCCAATCTCCACCTTCACATTGCCCCTATTGACCCCACAGTGTCCATCTCCTACCTCCCTGATGGTCCAGCAGCATGGCAGAAGAGGTATGTGCCTCCTTCTGCACAGACCTCTATACAGCTGGAGCTCCCACACGGTCCTCTCTCCAGTAATGCAGAATGCTGGGAGATTATGTAATCTCCCAGCGATCTGCATTACTAGAGTGCCGAAGAGGGAGCTCAACTGCTAGAGGTCTGTGCCGAAGAAGGCATAGACCACAGCATGTTGCGGGTCCTGGCCTGCGGGGTCATAGAAGGTGGCTGGGCCCCTTTAGTGATGGGGCCTGGTAGCAGGTGAGAATCCTGTGACCCCTATTGTTATGTCACTGACCGGTGATGGTCCTGGCACGTCATGCATGCCACTCTGTCATCCCAGAATCCACTGAGAAAAAAAAAGGTCTTTGGTCCTTAATGGTCACCCACACGTCAAACAGGGCAGTCTGTAAGGGATTAAAGATCAGAGATATATGTGCACTACCCTGGTCCTTACAGAATTAAATTGATAATATTCACTTAAATTCCATCTACTCCAATCTACCAGTTGAAAAAACATTTTGTTTGGTGTAAGCTACCATTCATGCTTTGTGTAGGACCCCATGATCCCATCAACATAGCAATCTTGAAAAGGTCTCTCAGAAGTGATAGTGCAGAGTCTGTAAACTTGCCATAGAGAAGTGAAAGAGCCTTCTAAACAGAAGGGCTCTGGGTACTGATCACATCACATTAACTTAATTGGTTATTATCTCTCATTAAAAAACTGAACAAATAAAGGGCTCAGTTGCAATAAATTCTAGCTTGGTTATCGATATATCTATTTTCTATTTAGAAGTATGGGGAAATGTCTCATTCTGGTGATTACATTGCCTTGCCTACGTTATTTCTGCTCACATAAATGCTGGCATTTAAACTATTGGAGTCCATTCAAGAGAGCTGAAAAAATGCTCCAAAATATCTCCCAGATCAAGATCGAGGATATCCAGAATATAAAAATTCCACATTTAAAATGATTATGTGCTGTGTGTTAAATAGCTAATTAAGTCAAATGTAGGGAAACATATTATACACTTGTAATTTAAAGGGATAGTAGTGTTTCAGAATAAAAGCAGCTCCAATTCATCTTCATAGTATTTGAGCCATGGAGAGTGTTATTTAAATTCTGTCAGAGTTGTAGTTTAAGAGTAATTGAATGATAAAGTATCCCCCTCCCGCCCCTTTTACAGATATAACACTGCTCAGAACAGAAAGGAGGGGTCCAGATGGCTTGCAGAGAAGGACAATCTTCAATTAGCATAAGGGAAAAACCTGTCAAGGTGGGCAGGCTTTTCATTGTTCTCACAGTAAGAAGATTGCCCCTTGCTGTGAACTGTCTGGTTTTAAGACCAGATTACACATCTGAGGGGAGATGGCTTACACTAGGTAAAGGGGGAGGGAGGGGGTTACTTTATCATTCAATTACTCTTAAACTACAGCTCTGACGGTATTGAAATAACACTCTGCATGGCCAAATATTATTTAGATTAATCAGAGCTGGTTTTATTTTGAAACATTACTATCCCTTTAAGAGATGAATAGTGCTCACTCTGCAGATGACCATGTACCATAAATATATATGATTTTAACCGTCTGAGTGCCAGTGATATATCCAACTCATGGCAACGCAATGCATTGGCTATCTCTCTGGCACTCAAAGGGTTAAACGATACAGTACTGTGGGGATGATATTCCCACGTTACTATATTGTTCAAATATTAGTCTGAAGAGGGTTGATCAGTCTTAAATGCCTAATTCTTCTATGCTCAACCTTTTGTTAATTTGTGATATCTCAATTTTGTATTGACAAGTTTCTTTTATGTATGCTCCAAGGCTCTATTTCCTTTCCGACTGGTTGAATTTAGCTGCTGTGACAGCCTCCCATTGCTGCAGCTGAAATCGCACTACTACGAGTAAAAATTTCTGACAAAGTCCAAATTGGCTACTGTGTATTTGCTCTGACCATTTAAAGGGATAGTAATACTTCGTTTTAACTTTGTTTTATTTTGTAGGCATTAAAAAAACATGAAGAATTATATAAGTCTTATCTCTCAAACCTTTATGGTTTATGAGATATTCACAAGCAAATTTTCCCCCTCCCGCCCCTTTTACCTAGTGTAAACAATCTCTTCTCAGATGTGGAATGCAGTCCATACACCAGACAGATAACAGCAGGGGACACTCTTATTCCTATGAAAACAATGAAAGCCCTGTCCCCCTTGACAAGTTTTTCAGTTTTTTCCCTTATCTTAATTGAAGATTGTTCCTCTCTGCAGTCTACCTGGGCACCTCCCTTCTGCTGTGGCTGAACAGTGTGACATCAGTAAAAGGGGCGGGAGGGGGACACTTTGTCATTGAATTAATCTTGAACTACAACTCTGACAGAACTGAAATAACACTCTCCAAAGTCCAAATACTATGATGATTAATTAGAGCTGCTTTTATTATGAAACATTACTATCCCTTTAAAGAAATAGTAATGTTTCAAAATAAATGCAGCTCCAATTATTCTTTATAGTTCTGGGGCATAGCCGGATTGTCCTATCGGGGGCATCGGACATTCCCCGGTGGCCACTAGATCATAGGCCAGTTGGAGAGATCAAAGGATCTCACTTGACCGTCCCACAGAGGCACTCTCTGTGACAGCCCTCGTGTTCCTTGCTAAAGCAGAGCCTCAGGATATGACATAATATCCTTGAGCCTGCACTCCCATGCCACAGAGGGACCACAAGGGGGCAATAATAGGGACATTGGTGCTGGAGGCTGCACGGATCTCTCACTCCCCACACTGGACCAGCAGGGAATGCAAGAAAGGAGGAAGAGACACATAGCTACGAGATGTGTTGAGAGGCAGAGGAAAAGAGGAGAATACTATATGGAGAGTGAGATGGGTAGAAGAAAGGCAGGGAACTGAGTAGGTCTGACTAAGCAATATTAGGGAAGAGGGGGAAGCAATGGGAGAGAGTGGAGGGGGCAGGGAAGAGGAGATGAAATAGACTGGGGGAGAGAGGAAGCAGCAAAGGGGTCTGTAGGTAGAAAGTGAAAGGGGGTAATAGGCTGGGAATGAGAGTGTAGAAAAGGGCTGGGGAAAAGAGAGTGGAGGAAAGGGGGTGGGAGTTGCTAGGATTGTATTTAACCCTATGAGTGCCAAAATTATGTGTGTGTTTGTGTGCGTGTGCGTATATATATATATATATATATATATATATATATATATATATATATATATCTAACACACACAAATACCAGCTAGTGGGCTAGTTTAAAAAAAAAAAATTGCCCGGGCTGGTATTCCCCTACAATCCGCCCCTGTTCTGGGGCCACGTAGAGCGTTATTATCATTCTCTATGATGTGTAGTTCCAAAGTAAATGAATCATAAAGTGTCCCCCTCCCTCCCCTTTTACCTATGTAAAAGCTGCACAGGAAAACTGTCCAGGTAGATAACAGCAAGGGACAATCTTCTGTTAGCGTAAGGAAAAACCTGCCCTCCTCCTTCAAGGGGCACAGAGCTTTCCTTATGTTCACAACCAGAAGATTGTCCCTTGCTGCGAGCTGTCCGTTCAAATGACCAGATTCCACATCTGAGGGGAGGCGGCTTACTATAGGTAAAAGGGGAGGGAGGGGATATTTTATCATTCAGTTACTCTGGAGCTACACATTGTAGAGAACCATAATACTACTCTAAATGGCCCAAAAACTATAAAGAAAAATTGGAGCAGCATTTATTTTGAAACATTACTATCCCTTTAAAATGGTGTACTATGTTGTATTTTGTTATACTCTGATGTTTCTTGAAGTGAGTTTCCAAATCCCCTAAATAGCACCAAAAATTATATGCAAGTAGCACAAAACAATTATAGCTACAGCTTACCTAATGGGTAAGTCATTGTCACTATCAGAACTTGGATTGTTTCTCCTACAAACTGTGTATGTAAGTATAGTTTTCATTCAAAGTTTATAGTTGTGAAGTTCCTGAAATGTAAACATTTTTGGAAGTATTCATAAAAATCAAATGTCCGTAATTGTCTCTGAACAAGTCTCACAAGTTAATCTATGACAATACTGCCACCTGGTGGTAAATAGACCAATGTCAACCTGTCTATTGTGTTTGCTGTGATTTGCTAAAGTTTTCTACCCCAATAAATATAACTATTATAATTCTCATTGCTAATTATTTCCAATCTACATTGTTCATAATTTATTAAAACTTATTTTTAAATTTCCTGAATAACTACTACATAATACCACAATTGTTGAATATGATAACAAAGTGAGCCCCACCACCAGCAAAAATAGAGTTAGCCAGAGCAATGATATTTTGACAAGTAATTCCAGTGACATGATGCAGCTAGCTATGCGAGTGTAATATTACAGGTGCATGAGTTTACTGTTGAAGTTAATGGGAGCAACTTGGCCAGCACAGTGATTTCCTGTGTCATGTTTGTTCAAGAACAAATACCTCAAATTTTCTTTAGTATGGGCAAAAAAATCCTAATAGCTCATATGATTTTTGCCATTACCTTTGTTCAAGAGATACCTTAAGTCAGTCCTAGATGTCTCGTCCATGGAGGTTTACATGTCAGTCGATACAAAGAAAGATTGTGACGAGCACTCAACAAGAACAAACAAAATAAAGTGTTTTGTTCTACGGCATGGTGACCTCTCAGAGCGGCTTCAAGTCACATTTTTCGCTGCCATGTGCTATTACAGAGAGAAAACTGTGTACAGCTAGTCCCACCTGCAGGCAGTCCAGCTCAGAAATGTCAGGCAAATCCTCTCTGCACAAGAGAATCAGCACAAACACAGACGTACATTTCAGACTATGCAGGCCTCATCAGTGTGGTGTATCTGACTCCCCCAAAGCACATGGAGAGCAAGAGCCCATGCTTGGGATACCCTTCCAATACAGGGAGACATGCAATGAAAGATTGTGATAAGCACTCATAGAGAACGAAAAAACTAAAGTGTTTTGTTCTAAGGCATGGTAGTCTCTCAGAGGTGCTACAAGTAACATTGTTGGGCTCCCTAAGTAGATGGGTATTCCAGGCGTGGGCTCTTGATTCCATTTGTCTGAATGGAGTCAGCTGTACCACACTGATGAGGCCCACATAGGCCAAAACATACATCTGTGGTTTTGCTGTTTATCTTGAGGATTTGCATGACATTTCAGAGCTGACCTGCTTGTGGGCAGGACCAGTCTGATATTGAAAATGTATCTCTGCAATGGCACATGGGAGTGAAAAATGTGACTTGTAGCACCATTGAGAGGCCACCAGGTCTTAAAACAAGACACTCTTTCTTGTTCATGCTTGATGGGTGCTGGTCACATTTGTTTCTTGTTGGTCTCGTTAAGTAGAAGGTTATCCTAGCCCATGTGCCCTTGCTTTCATGTGCCTAGAGGGAGTCAGCTGCACCACACCAATGAGGTCCACATAGGCTGAACATATGTCTGTGGTTTTGCTGTTTCTCTCTTGCGGAAGGATTTGCCTGACATTTCAGAGCTGGACTGATTGTGGGCAGGATCAGTTTGAAATGGATAAGGAAATGTCCTCTCTGAAATGTCACATGAAGTGAAAAGCATAACTTGTATCACCACTGAGAGGCCACCATGCCTTAGAAAAAGACAATTTATCTTGTTCGTGCTTGATGGGTGCTCATCACATTTGTTTGTTTGTTTTTTTGTTTGTTTGTTTGTTTGTTTTAGGTCTCCGTAAGTAGAGGTGTATCCCAGGCATGGGTTCTTGCTTTCATATGCCTAGAGGGAGTCATCTATGTATGACACCAATGAAGCCCACATAGGCTGAAATGTACAGCTGTGGTTTTGCTGTTTCTCTTGAGGGTAGAGGATTTGCCTGACGTTTTAGAGCTGGACTGCTTGTGGGCAGGACCAGTCTGATATAGGTATGTAAATTTCCTCTCTGCAATATCACATGTGAGTGAAAATATGACTATTAGCACCACTGAGAGGTTCCCATGCCTTAGAACAAGACACTTTATTTTGTTTGTGCTTGATGGTAGCTCATCACATTTTTTTGTTGTAGATCTTTACATGACAGTTTTTTCATTCTGAAAATGGCTAAGGTAACAATACAATGTGCAGTGAGAAGTGTCTGATGTCCTTTTAGTTCTGCTGCCAACTGTCTCTATCTATGGATATGACATCCAGGACTAATTGAAGTTGTCAATGCTTGAATCACGCACAAGGGAAAAATAAATGGGTGCCATTAAGCTTTCTGGTCATAGTAAGGTAAGTGGTTATACTTTTGGAGGTATTCATTCATCTGTAAGAAGGCACAATGCCAAAACATTATGTGTGGTTTCATTTGCATGTTGTGACATGGATTTCAGGAAAAGCAATGGAAACATTGTAAGTTCTTAATTCTTCTCTGGAGAAAAGTTTTCTGATCTGTTTCAGACATGAAAGTGTACACTTAAATGTATTATAAAGGTACTATTAAAATGGACAGTAGATGCACAGTGATATGAAATACATCTGCTTGTTTAAGGGACTCTATCACCTAAAATCTACTCTGGTCATTTTGAAAGGGCCATTTAAAAAAATTAATCTAAATAACTCAGACTAGTTTTCTAAATTAAAGAATGGCTTACATGACATATAGGTGATTTTCAAAGCTATAGGTGATAGGATCCCTTTAAGCATAGCAGTAGTCAGTGTTTGTATTGTAAAGTAGACACAAGCAAATGGAATATGAAATTAGAGTATGAAAGTGTAAAGTTATGGATTTGGGAAGCACAAATATGCATGTTACTTATGAAATTAATGAATAGGAGACTAGAGAAATGATTTTCAGTATTTGTAAAGTGCAAACTTGGTAATAGTGATCAGTGTCAAATGGCAGTAGTAAATGCAAATAAAAACGTATCCTGCATAAAAAGTGGTATTGACGCAAGAGACGATAACATTATTTTGCTACTCTACAATTAGACATCACCTGGAATATGGAGGTTTGGGCACTGTTCATAAAAAGGATATATTAGAGTTGAACAGATTGCAGAAAAGAGCAGTGTAATGGCATCGGTATCTGCCTTTTAAGATTGGGGGGTATCTACCAGGTCATTTGTACTGGACTGGCCTCAAAGGACCACCACACAGACCTGGGCAGTTTGACACTGGATCTTGTTGCACCACACAGAGGAGAGGTGGTCAAAGACAAAATCAAAGATGTTTTTAACATCAGAATGTTTAAGGACAATATTGATCAAGATCTCACTATCATGTTGAAGTCTTTATGACACATTTAGAATGTGGCAGATTTACTTCTGAAAATATTGCCCTCCTTTTACCACCAAATCATGATCTGACAATTTTTTCATTATGATTACTTTTTTGAACATCTTGCCCATGGAATACAAAACAAATAGCAAACATAACAGAATATTATATTATTGGGGTGTAGGATGGGGATAGAATTTAGGCAGTACAGACTGGGGGTACAGAACGGGCAATAACAATGGATTTACAAGCTGCCTGGCTATTGGCCATTAGCATTGGACTCACAGGTCATACTGCTATGCATGGCCTCAACCAATAGATGGCAGTTCACAGGACAGGATAATACCTGTGCTTCTATAACAGGGCTCAACCAATAGATGGCAACATTGAGTTCACTGGAAAAAATCCATGGCTGTAAAGCTCTGACTTACCGCATTAACCATGATCAGATCCTCAGGCTGTGATGCTGGAACAGTCAGCTGCTCATATACTGCATCCATCTAGTGCTGTGGCTGTGCCCTCCTCTGAATCTCTTGACAGAAGTGAATCCCAGTGGAGATTTGGACTCTGTAGTGCAAGAGATCCCACTACTAACTCCAATGTGATGGCCTTGGTACTCACCCTCGTAGATTGGGGAGTACCTACCAGGTAATTTATACTGGACTGGCCTCAGAGGACCACCTGACAGGCCTGGGCTGTTTTCCAATGGATCTTTTTGCACCGCTCAGAGGAGAGGCGGTAACTGGATTGGAAAACCTTCAGGTGCAGCCAGCCTATAGAAGCTGGCTTAGAGCAGTGACCTAGATAGGGACTCACACTTCTACCCACTAGAATAGACCACTGCAAAGCAGGTATCACCCCTTCTTCTTCAAAGTCTCCAGAGGCAGGCACAAACCCCTCTGCTCTTTTACTAACAAGCAGGTGTCCTGCAGGAAAACACAAATCCCATTATCCTGATAGGACAAAACCACCTGTAACATGGGACTTTTAGCTATTCAGGTCCATTTATTTGAATACCAGCCCCCCTATAGCAAAAAACAGACAAACAAAAAAAAAACATAATCCAATTTTTTCATTATGATTACTTTTTTGAACATCTTGCCCATGGAATACAAAACAAATAGCAAACACAACAGAATATCATATTACTGGGATGTAGGATGGGGGATATAATTTATGCAGTACAGACCTGAGGTACAGAACTATCAAAATCAATGGATTTGCATACTGCCTGGTTATTAGTCACTAATGTTGGACTCACAGACCATACTCTATGCTTGGCCTCAACCAATAGATGTCAGTTCACAAGACAGGATAATGCATGTGCTTCCATAACAAGGCTCAACCAATAGATGGCATCAGTGCAGTACTGCTATGCATGATTTCATCCTATATATGCCAGTTCACAGGACAGGATAGTACCTGTGCTTCCATAACAGGGCTCAACCAATAGATGACAACAATGCATTCAAAGCACTTTCACTGGAAAAAGTACATGGCAAATGTATTGCCGGTAATGTCCATGTAACCCCACAGTCCTCACACATCACAGAGACATGATGAGATAACCTGTTACTCTACACTTCTCCCTCCACCAAATAAATGAGTTGCGGGCTGGTCTCCCACAGGCCCCCCGCAGACTCACAAGTGTTACAGGAGATTAAAACACAGTTGCCCCCAAATCCTGCTTGTAGGCCCAGAGAGCCCCACTGTCTGAAATAAGTTAGGTGAGATATGCAACAGGAACACCATCCTATCCCACCCCCTTTGTCCTAAGGTGCAGAACTTCCAGTCCATTGGGCCAAGCAAAATGGATCCCACCCCTCCAGCCAAAATGTAAAAGTTCTAGGAGCAGCAGAAGCCCAGACACTTCCTGTGGAAAGAGGTTAATCTGGGCTATGAACTTTAGGCCCCATGATACATGTGTTAGTGGGTTCCAGTCCCAGGGCAGCAGGTGACCAATCACTCCTACCATATGTGTTCCTCTGAAAACATCCAACAGAGCCAAGAGAAACTGCAGGGGAAAAACCTCTTAGGATGTCCAATCCCTTGGGCCACCCTCCAACTTGGGTGCCTTTAGCCTGATAGCTCCCAAATCAAAGGGTTTGGGCCAAGGTGCCAAGGCTTGCTCCCAGCTTCACTGTGCTGGAAGCTTCTAACATATCGCAGGAGTGGTTAGCCCTTTGGCACTCCTGTGGCCTACCCTGTGGACCCCCTTTCCAAGTAGCTGATGCATAAGCCAGCTGTCACCACTACGAGGGGTAGGGACCCGTGTGGTGCCGGCACTGGTTCAGTAGCTGGAGAGCGATGCTGGGGCGCGTTGCTTGAGTTCGGAGACGGTGTACCAGGTACTCCCTTGCAGCAGCCGAAGCTGGGTAAAGGTGCTGGTCGCGAAACCAGATTGTTCCACCCCAGTTGAGCCGGGGTGCAACCAGGATGGGAGTGCCCTGGGTACCGTTAAGAGCCAGGCCGACTAGACAAGCAACCGGTAAACGGAGAACAAGCCGAGGGACAGGAGTGGAGCCAAAGGTCAAGCCAGGAACTGAAGACAAGCCAGAGGTCTGATTCGGAGCCAAGGGTCAAGCCAGGGACTGAAGACAAGCCAGAGGTCAGATTCGGAGCCAAGGGTCAAGCCAGGGACTGAAGACAAGCCAGAGGTCTGATTCGGAGCCAAGGGTCAAGCCAGGGACTGAAGACAAGCCAGAGGTCAGATTCGGAGCCAAGGGTCAAGCCAGGGACTGAAGACAAGCCAGAGGTCTGATTCGGAGCCAAGGGTCAAGCCAGGGACTGAAGACAAGCCAGAGGTCAGATTCGGAGCCAAGGGTCAAGCCAGGGACTGAAGACAAGCCAGAGGTCAGATTCGGAGCCAAGGGTCAAGCCAGGGATTGAAGATAAGCCAGAGGTCAGATTTGGAGCCAAGGGTCAAGCCAGGGACTGAAGACAAGCCAGAGGTCAGATTCGGAGCCAAGGGTCAAGCCAGGGATTGAAGATAAGCCAGAGGTCAGATTTGGAGCCAAGGGTCAAGCCAGGGACTGAAGACAGAGGTACACTAGAAAAACCTAGCACTAAGGAGCTCGTGGAACGGGCACCCAATGACTGGGGTAACCCGTTTAAATAGTAAGGCAGTCCAATGAAACGGTAGGGTAGAGGGGCTCGCCTGGGAGCCGTTCAGTGTTGGAGCAGCCCCAGCGAATAGTGCCCCAGTTCGGGCGCATGCGCGGCTGCCAAAGAGAAGGCAGAAGGGAACCGCGCATGCGCAGCCGCGCCGACACCCGGAAGCGCCGCCGCAGAGACGCGACCGGGAAGCGGAGACACCGGGCGGCGGCCAGGTGAGCGTGACACCACCCCCCCCTCAACGGGAGGCCCCCGGACGACCAGGCTTGGAGGGGAAGGCACGATGAAAAGCCCGCCGAAGGGCTGGGGCGTGCAGGTCACGAGCCGGAACCCAGGAACGTTCCTCCGGCCCATAACCCTTCCAATCCACGAGGTACTGGAGAGAACCCCGAACGAGGCGGGAATCCAGGAGCTTCCGTACGATGTATTCCTCTTGCCCGTCGACCTGGACCGGGGGAGCCGCGGAGGAGCGAGGGGCGAAGCGGGAACGGACCAAAGGCTTGAGCAGAGATACATGAAAGGAGTCAGGTATCCGCATGGAAGAAGGCAGTTCCAGGGCAAAAGTCACTGGGGAGATCTGAGAGCGGATTCGGAAGGGGCCAACGTAGCGGGGCCCGAACTTGGCAGAGGGCTGCCGAAGGCGTAGGTTCTTAGTAGAGAGCCACACTTCGTCTCCAACGGCATACATAGGGCCGGATTTCCGTCTTCGATCAGCCGCTCTTTTGTATCGTGCCGCGGCAGTCACCAGACGTGAACGGATGCGTTGCCAGTGGGTTTCAAGATCATCCAAGTGGTGGTCTACGGCGGGAATGCCAGAGGAAGAAGAGAGCGGAAGGGAAGCAGGATCGTACCCGCCGGCAGCAAAAAAGGGAGAACACTGGAGTGATTCGTGACGACAGCTGTTGAAAGCGAATTCCGCCAATGGTAAAAGGTCAGTCCAGTTGTCTTGGAGAGGTTCCACAAACAGACGTAGGTACTGCTTGAGCGCCTGGTTGGTTCTTTCGGTTTGTCCATTAGACTGAGGGTGGTAGGCGGAAGACAGGTGAACAGTGATACCCAAGCGAGCACAAAAAGCCCTCCAAAACCGGGAGGTGAACTGGCTGCCCCGGTCAGTCACCAATTGCAGAGGAAGGCCATGAAGGCGGAACACCTCCCGGAGGAAGATGTCAGCCAATTGCTGGGAGGAAGGAAGCTTGGGCAGGGGAACAAAGTGCGCCTGCCGGGAGAAGCGATCCACGATAACCAGGATGACTGTGTTTCTCTTGGATGGGGGCAGGTCTACTACGAAGTCCATGGCTATGTGAGTCCACGGGGAAGAAGGTACAGGAAGAGGCTGCAAAAGACCAACAGGCCGGGTCCTGGGCTGTTTGTGTCTGGCACAGTGGTGACAACCTTGCACGAACTCCTTGACATCCTGTGGTAAGGAGGGCCACCAGAACTGGCGCTGGACCAGGTCAGTAGTGCGAGTTATTCCAGGATGTCCAGAGGTGGGCGACTGATGGGCCCACATCAATACATCTGAGCGGTGTCGGACAGGGACAAACAGGCGCCCAGCTGGGCAGGAAGAGTCCACGTTCTTCTGGGCCTGCTGGATTTTCACCAAGGTCGCAGTAGAGAGTGCAGAGAGGATTTTGCAGGATGGTAGGATGCGTTCGGGCGGAGGGTTGAGAGCAGAAGTGGCGTGTAGACGGGACAAAGCATCAGCCTTGACATTCTTGGTCCCTGGAATGTAAGTAACGGTGAATTGAAACCTGGAGAAGAATAGAGCCCAACGGGCTTGGCGTGCGGTGAGACGTTTGGCGGTTTCTAGGTACTGTAGATTCTTGTGATCAGTGTGGATGACAAAAGGGATTCCTGATCCTTCAAGGAGATGGCGCCATTCTTCGAGGGCTACCTTCATGGCGAGTAGCTCACGATTGCCCACATCGTAGTTCCTTTCGGCTGGGGTCAGTTGGCGTGACAGATAAGAGCACGGGTGGAGGACATTAGTGTCGGGATCTCTTTGCGAGAGGACTGCACCAAGTCCTTGTTCGGAGGCATCGACTTCAAGGAGGAAAGGGTGAGTGATGTCTGGATACCGGAGAACAGGAGCCGTAGTGAAGGCTGTCTTAAGGGCAGCGAAGGCAGTTTTGGCTGCATTAGACCAGGTCCGTGGGTCAGCCCCTTTTTTAGTCATGGCAGTTAGAGGAGCCACCAAGGAAGAGTAATTCCGGATGAACCTTCTATAGTAATTGGCGAACCCTAGGAAACGCTGTAATGCCTTCAAATCCATAGGTCGAGGCCAGTTAGTGACAGCAGCAAGTTTGCTAGGATCCATTCGTAGACCGGAACTGGAGATAATGTACCCCAGGAAGGGGAGTTGTTCTTTCTCAAATTCGCATTTCTCCAGCTTGGCGTAGAGACCGTTTTCTCGGAGTCGCTGAAGGACGGCTTTAACATGAAGCCGGTGCTGCTGTAGCGTAGGAGAGAATACAAGGATATCATCCAAGTATACTATGACGTGGGATGTCAGCATGTCACGGAATACGTCATTGACAAAGGCCTGGAAGACGGCCGGGGCGTTGCAGAGCCCAAAGGGCATAACCAAATACTCGTAGTGCCCGTATCTGGTGTTGAAGGCCGTCTTCCATTCATCTCCAGGCCTGATCCGAACTAAATTATAAGCCCCCCTCAGGTCCAGTTTAGTAAACCAGGCAGCTCCACGGAGAAGGTCAAACAATTCAGGAATAAGAGGCAGGGGGTACTTGTTTTTCACCGTTATACGATTTAGGCCTCGATAATCCACGCAGGGACGCAGAGAACCGTCTTTCTTGCCCACGAAGAAGAATCCCGCCCCAGCGGGGGATGAGGAAGGACGAATGAAACCCCTGGCCAGGTTGTCCTGGATGTAAGTGGCGAGGGCTTTCATTTCAGGAGGAGAAAGCAGGAACGTCCTTCCTCTAGGTGGCTGGGAACCAGGAAGGAGATCAATAGGACAATCGTAGGGCCGATGCGGGGGAAGACGTTCCGCTTGAGCCTTGGAGAAGACATCTGCGAAGGCGTGGTAGGGTGTGGGAAGACCGTCAGGGATACACAAGGAAGCCGAGATAGACAAGGGCAGTGAGACCGGTTCTTTGGGAAGACAGGTCAGACAACAGGACTCACTCCACTGAGTGAGATCGCCAGTCCTCCAGTTGAAAATGGGGTTGTGACGCCGCAGCCAAGGAAGCCCCAGGACGATAGGAACAAAGGGAGAGGACACCAGGTCTAGTACCGCGTTCTCGGAATGAAGAACCCCAGTGGTAAGGACCAGCGTCTCAGTTTCTTGGGTGATCTTGCCGGTTCCCAAGGGTCTCCCGTCCAGAGTGGATACTAGTAGGGGCTGCGTCTTGAGCCGGCAAGGTACTCCAACTGACCGGGCCCAGGCTTCATCCACGAATAAGCCGGCGGCCCCGGAGTCAATGAAGGCAGTAGCGGTAACGGCTTTGGCGGCCCATCGGAGAGTCACGGGAACCAACAACCTGGAGCGACCATGGGGAGGCTGACGAACTGGGCTTAGCTGACCGCCTCGGAAGCCGACTAAGCCGTGTCTTTTCCCGGACGTACAGGACACTGTCGGAGCATGTGACCCGCTTGTCCGCAATATAGGCAAAGCCCCAAGGTTCGGCGTCTCTTCCTTTCCTCGTCGGTTAACCGAGTGACGCCACCAATCTCCATGGGTGTTTCCATCAAAGAGCGCTCCTCTGCCGGAGATGTGGCCGATGCTGTTCGCCTTCTGCTGCGGTCACGCTCCAGTTGCCTCTCTTGCAGACGTCTGTCCAGGTCCAGACATAAAGAGCTAAAGTCTTCCAAACCGTCTGGAACCTCGCGGCAGGTCAGGGCGTCTTTTAGGCGCTCGTTGAGCCCACGTCGAAACGCAGCTTTGAGAGCCCCCTGGTTCCAGTCCGTCTCATACGAGAGGGTGCGGAATTCCACCGCATACTGGCCGACGGATCTGGTTCCCTGACGAAGCCCCAAGAGCGTTGACTCAGCCGAAGCGCTCCTTCCGGGAACATCGAACACTGCTCTGAAGGCGGTGATAAACGCTTCAGAGTCGTCTAACAATGGTGATTGCTGTTCCACTAAGGGTGATGCCCAGGCCAACGCCTCGCCCTTAAGAAGGGAGATGATGAAGGAGACCCGAGCGGCATGCGTGCTGAACGTCTGTGGTAAAGTCCGGAAGTGCAGCTGGCATTGGTTGAGGAACCCTCGGAAGTCGACCGGCCTCCCTGAAAACTTATCAGGAAGCGGTATACGAGGAGGAACATACCCTGGAGGAGGCGTCCCAGAGACACCTGAGGCGGCGGCGGCGGTGGTAGTGGAAGTGACCGTAGCCTGAGCCGCCGAGGAACGCAACATCTCTAGGACAGCATCCAGCTTACGTTCCAAGTTCTGAAGATGTGCGGCGTGGGAGGTCAGTACCTGCTCCTGATGGTCCAGTCTGGCCGTGATACGGGATACCTCAGAAGGGTCCATGGTAACTGGCCCGTTCCAACTGTCACCACTACGAGGGGTAGGGACCCGTGTGGTGCCGGCACTGGTTCAGTAGCTGGAGAGCGATGCTGGGGCGCGTTGCTTGAGTTCGGAGACGGTGTACCAGGTACTCCCTTGCAGCAGCCGAAGCTGGGTAAAGGTGCTGGTCGCGAAACCAGATTGTTCCACCCCAGTTGAGCCGGGGTGCAACCAGGATGGGAGTGCCCTGGGTACCGTTAAGAGCCAGGCCGACTAGACAAGCAACCGGTAAACGGAGAACAAGCCGAGGGACAGGAGTGGAGCCAAAGGTCAAGCCAGGAACTGAAGACAAGCCAGAGGTCTGATTCGGAGCCAAGGGTCAAGCCAGGGACTGAAGACAAGCCAGAGGTCAGATTCGGAGCCAAGGGTCAAGCCAGGGACTGAAGACAAGCCAGAGGTCTGATTCGGAGCCAAGGGTCAAGCCAGGGACTGAAGACAAGCCAGAGGTCAGATTCGGAGCCAAGGGTCAAGCCAGGGACTGAAGACAAGCCAGAGGTCTGATTCGGAGCCAAGGGTCAAGCCAGGGACTGAAGACAAGCCAGAGGTCAGATTCGGAGCCAAGGGTCAAGCCAGGGACTGAAGACAAGCCAGAGGTCAGATTCGGAGCCAAGGGTCAAGCCAGGGATTGAAGATAAGCCAGAGGTCAGATTTGGAGCCAAGGGTCAAGCCAGGGACTGAAGACAAGCCAGAGGTCAGATTCGGAGCCAAGGGTCAAGCCAGGGATTGAAGATAAGCCAGAGGTCAGATTTGGAGCCAAGGGTCAAGCCAGGGACTGAAGACAGAGGTACACTAGAAAAACCTAGCACTAAGGAGCTCGTGGAACGGGCACCCAATGACTGGGGTAACCCGTTTAAATAGTAAGGCAGTCCAATGAAACGGTAGGGTAGAGGGGCTCGCCTGGGAGCCGTTCAGTGTTGGAGCAGCCCCAGCGAATAGTGCCCCAGTTCGGGCGCATGCGCGGCTGCCAAAGAGAAGGCAGAAGGGAACCGCGCATGCGCAGCCGCGCCGACACCCGGAAGCGCCGCCGCAGAGACGCGACCGGGAAGCGGAGACACCGGGCGGCGGCCAGGTGAGCGTGACACCAGCACACTGCACTCTGCCATCTCCACTGCTGCAGCATCGCCTGCACCTGGCCTGTCAGTGTGTGGATGGGACATTTGGCTGCTTGCTCCACAGCCACCATTCTGGGAAACTGCTTCCCTCTCCATGACACCTTCTGATGCTTGGCCATGGACTACTGGGTCTTCCACCTCTGTGTCCTGCATGGACTTTTGGGAAGCAGCATTATCCCACTGCTTCCATCCTCCAGTTTCGCGACACTTGTGGGCAGCAGTCTCTCTACACTGACTGGCTTCCTCACAGTAGGACTTATCAGGATTCTTTTTGAAGGTGGCTGGTTGGGGACCCACACTGACTATCTGGCATCTCTCCCTGAGGTTTGCATCCACCTCCACAGCTACCATGTTTGGGAGTTCTGTTTCTCCATTTGATCTGGTCATCCCTCATGTCCACTGTCTCTGATACAGCAATTCTTCCTGATATTTGAAGGTCTGGTGGGTTTCCTTAAGAACAGTTACTATACCATTACTTCTGCAGTACCCAGCCTCGTCATGCGGTGTGCTGTTGACCCTTAGGTCTCAGGTAAGCCAGTCTCTCTCGCATCCACTGCTGAAATGGGGTCATTGTTCCTTGCTGTGGAGCTGAGACCTCAGACATGCCAGCCTCCACATCCATTTTCATCAGCAGGATAACAAGCTCTGGTTTCAGTGTTGACCATGATAAGATCCTGTGATTAGTTCCAGCAATGTTAAAACAGTCAGCTGCTCATATACTGCTTTCATCTAGGTCTCTGGCTGTGCCCTCCTCTGAGCCTCCAGATGGAGGTGAATCCTGGTAGTGGTTTAGACTCTGTAGTGTAAGAGATCCCTTGGTTTTACCACCAATGTGACTGCCTCAGTACCTACCCTTGTAGATTGGGGGTACATATCAGGTCATATATACTTGACTGGCCTCAAAGGACCACTGGATAGTCCTGGGTTGTTTGCCATTGGATCTTGTTGCACCACTCAGTGGAGAGGTGGTCAAGTGGATTGGAAGAGCTTCCGGTGCAACCAGCCCATAGAAACTGGCTTAGGGTAGTGATCTGGATAGGGACTCACACTTCTATTCACTGGAAGAGGTAAAGGGAAAGCAGGTATCATCCTCTGTGCTCCAAAGTCTCCATCAGGCAGGCACTAACCCCTCTGCGCTGTTACTGCTGAGCAGATCTCCTCCAGACAGGCACTAATCCCTCTGCCTTGATAGCACAACACCACCTTCAACATAGCACTTTTGCCTATACAGTCTAATATTTTAAATCCCCAAAGCAACCCCTAATATATATTTTTTTACTATGAAATAATTTTGATTTACAAAAACAAAACATACATATTATAATTCAAAACATTACATTCAGTTTTTCAGCCATCTGTGCATGTTTAAAAATAAGTTCTCCAGTCTATGAACTTCCAAAAACGGTTTGGTACTTCAACTCCTACATGTTTTCTGTCTATCCGCACATAACAATACTATTTAGCAAAAAATAACCCAAGTGCTTCCCTTACAATGACCATTTCTCTCTTAAAAACATAAACTTTTCTAATAACCCATAATGTTTTTTAATTTAATTAATAATTTGCCATAATAGAGCCTGAACACCTGCTCCAAAGATAGAAACCATATTCTAAGATTATTGAAATACAATACCTTGCCTTTCACATCCTACGGTTAACTTTGGGTGACACTACTTGCATATAAACATAATACCATAACACATAGGGCCAGATGTTCAAAAAGTCGTCATAATGAAATACTTGTCGGATCAAAAGTTGGTGGTAAAAGAAGGACAAATCCATCATGTTTGAAAATTCATCTAAAGAATTAAAAATGATGGTAAGAAGATCTCATTGAACATTGCCGTTAAAAATTTTGATCTTAAAAATTGTCTTTGATTTTTGCCTTTGAAACCAAAATTTTCAAAGAAACAAAGACTTTTTTTTGTCTTTGAAACTAAATTTTTCAAAGAAACAGAGACTTTTTTGTCTTTGAAATGAAAATGTTCAAAGAAACAAATACTTTTTTTGTCTTTGAAATGAAAAATTGCTTCTCAGTACTTTAATTTGTCTTCTCCAAGTTCAGACAAATCAGACAAAAAAATGACGTTAAAATGAATATTTTTTTCTGAAAATAGCTTAGATTATGATGGAAGATTAAACCATGCCCAATATTAAGATGGCTTTTTCCCTTTGACTGAGATGGTGGAATTGGATGCAAAAAATGACGGAAACATGTCTGAGAATTGATGGATCATGGTGTAAGAACTTTTTTATTCTGATTACAGACAATTTCAGTTATCACCACATCTGAACATCTTGCCCATAGAATGCAAAACATATAACAAACATAGCAGAATATCATATTATTGGGATGTAGGATGGGGATAGAATTTATGCAGTAGAGACAGGAGGTACAGAACTGGCAACAGCAATGGATTTGCAAGCTGTCTATCTATTGGCCACTAGCGCTGGACTCATAGGCCATACTGCTATGCATGACCTCAACCAATAGATGGCAGTTCATAGGACAGAATAATACATTTGCTTCCATAACAGGGCTCAATCAATAGATGGCATCAGTGCAATACTGCTATGCATGTTTTCAACCAATAGATGGCAGTTCAAAGGACAGGATAACACCTGTTGTTCCATACCAGGACTCAACCAAAATATGGCAACAGTGAATTCAAAGCACTTTCGCTGGAAAAAGTTCAAGGCAGATGTATTGCTTGTAATGTCCAAGCAACCACACAGTGCTCACATATCATAAGAACATGATGAGTTAACCTGTTCTCCACAAGCAGCACAATTAATTAAGGGCATGGAGGACTTGAACTATGAAGAACGTCTAGCCATCCTAGGTTTATTGACACCTTACAGTGGCTCTTGTTACATTACATAATTATATGTGTGTTTAATACAAGGATCTTTCTAGTGAGCCTTTAATTCCAAGGCATAATCATATAACTAGTGGCCACCTCTAAAGATTAGAGGGAACAAGGTTATTCTAACTAGTATGTGATTATTAGTAACCATCCTACAGATGAGCGTTGCAAGTGTCTGTTGTGTAATTTTTTTTCCAGTTGATCTTGAGATCCACAAGGTCAGTACAATCCACATTAATGTAATAAATCAAATATTCCACTGAAGTGGTCAGGTGATGATAAGGTGGATTTGTTGCCTTAAGACAAGTTTAGTTTCTTTTACATATAATTAAAATCTACTCATATGTAGTCCTAGCTTTTTTTGGTAAAATGTATAGCTTTGGAAAAATGAACCATTGTTTTGGTTGCACAGTACTGTACCTTATGCTAATTTCTTGCACAGTATGTTACTTTGTTGATTTCAACTTTGTTGCTTGTGCTGTTTTGAATTGACCCCAGTGTGTGGGCTCTGCATAGACATACTCAAATCAATGTGAGGTAATATTTTCCCAGCACAGAAACTGATAAGCATAACATGCCAGACTTTGCCATAAAAAATAAAAGTTAATTTCACTGTCGTCCAATACAGGTCACTGGTACAATGGGAGGCGATAAGCCCCTTTAATAGGCAGGAACATTCATTCAAATGTATGCAGGGGGTGGAGCCTCCCCTCCTTCTTAAGCTGCCTTCAGGCCAGAGCCAAACGAGATTGATTTGTTCCTGTGTGCTGTGCACACCAGGTGGAGAACATCTCTCATTCTACTTTAGTTTTTATTGTTTTTTCTTCAAATATGGAATACCACCATTAGGCGGGTGACCATGGCTGTGAATTGCCCTCTCCAAAGTGGCTAGTGCAGCTTCCAGGGATTTTCTGGTGGACCTTATGCCCTGAAGAGGGAACAACTTGAGTCAATTAGCTTCCCTGCTGGGGAATTTTCCTCTGGTTAATTCCCTTTTAACATGGTTACCTGAAGACAGAAGTCCTGCAGAAAGTTGAGCCACCCTTTGAGTGCTGAAGGTCCACTTGTCCTACAGTGTCCCTTCTTTGGGCATGTATTTGGGGGTTCTCATTATGCACTCCAGCACTCATAGGGTGTTTTTATTTCTATTGCTTGTATTCATGCAATGTCTGTTGTATTCCCTGGGTTTTGGAGCTTTGGGTTGTTATTTTCTCATGTTTTACATGTGCTAGAAGTGTGTTTGGTGAACTTTTTCTCTCAGGAATACTTTATTAATATTTAATGTTCCGCACCTTTAAGTGCGCTTTTACCCGCATAGACGCCGTTGCTCCTTTACTCTCTATGGGTTTACACAGTGTGGGACGTATCTCTGGAACCGCTTGTCACAGCAGCTTCAGAGAGAGCTCATTTTGTTGGTCTTCCCCTGCTCTATCATCCGGTAGCTAGATTCGGTGTGTTGGGAGTCTGGGGGGGCTTCGGGCACTGTTTTGGGGTACTTCTGAGAAAAACTATGATTCCCATGAGCACCTGTTTCGCGCTCGTTTTCTGATTGGCTACCGTCGCGGCAGCCATTTTGTGGTGTTATTCTCAGCGAGTATACTACGCAGGGACCG
Source organism: Rhinophrynus dorsalis (assembly GCA_037306005.1). Classification (NCBI taxonomy): domain Eukaryota; kingdom Metazoa; phylum Chordata; class Amphibia; order Anura; family Rhinophrynidae; genus Rhinophrynus; species Rhinophrynus dorsalis. The sequence goes on along the minus strand of CM074721.1, from coordinate 91,169,805 downwards.
AGCCTTCTCTCCTCTCAGTAGATTAACCCTTCGCTGGCCAGATAAGTTCGATTTTAGGCATTTCTGGGGTGAAACTTTAATCTTTCACACTTCTACTGGGTGATTTTTCTTAGTGGAGTATATCTGACGCTGTGAGCATGTCTACTCCACTGGAGTCAGGGGCTAGACCCAAGACTAAAGAGGCTGGGGTGTCCATTTCCCCCATTGCGTTTTGCTCCTCTTGTCACTCTGGGCTGCCTAGAGAATTTTCAGGTCATTTATGACCAAAATGTGCAGAAACTCATGATAGCAACCCTGGGCTTCCCAGCCACGCTATTGAGCCAACTTGGGTAAAAGAGTTTAAAGCTGCCACTAGGGATCTCAGATCCACTCTCCAACTCTTTCCCTCTAAGGTTCAGGGGGCCCTGCAAGTCTGGCAGACCCCCCTCCACAATCAGGACCTCCCTGCCTAAGCCACAGGGATGTGTCTGATTCTTCTGAGGAAGAACTTTTGCAGGATTCTGATGCTGAGGAAGGCACTGTTATAGAATCTAATAGGTCCATTGGTGACCCTTATGAATGTGAACCTGAAGTTTCTGCTGAGGGTTTGATCAGAGCTGTGCTAACTATGCTCAACCTTCCTCTGACTCAGGAATCTACTCATGATCCAACTGATGTTTTCCAAAAACTATCTAAGGCTGTGGTTTGTTTTCCTAATAACCCTACTCTTGCCCGTTTAGTCTCTGATGCGTGGAGGAATCCTGAAAAATCCTCTTCTGTGTCCAAAAAGTTTGCTAAACTTTATCTTTTTCATGAGGCTGAACTGGCAAAATGGGTTCATCCTCCTAAAGTGGATGCTCCTATTTCTAGGTTATCCAAATCTACTGCCTTAGCTGTGTCAGATGCCTCGGCCCTGCAGGACTGGACGGACAAAAAGTTAGAGATTTGTCTTAAATCCATTTTTGCCTCTATTGGCACTGCCATGCCTCCAACCTTTGCAGTGGCGGGCTATTGCGGCCTGAACTGAACAACTGGCTGAGGCAGTTTGCCAGGATGCACCAGTGTCTGAGCAGTTACAGCTTCTTGCTAATATTTTAGAAGCTCAAAATTATGTTTCTGACGCTGCTTTTTGATGCTGTGCGCATGATGGCGAGGGCCTCTACTTCCTCTGTAGTAGCTAGACGTGCTCTTTGGTTGAAAATTTGGTCTGCTGACACTGCCTCTAAGAAAGCCTTGTTTTCTTTACCTTTTCAGGGGTCCTTACTGTTTGGATCTGAACTTAAGGAGATGATTAGTGAGGCTACTGGTGGCAAAAGTACTCTTCTGCCATCAATCTTCAAGAAGAAGTTTCCAGCCAAACGCAATCGGTCCATTCGTTCTTTCCAAACTGAGACACGCTCCACGTCCCAGACGGGTCCGTCCTCCACGCGCTCCTCCTCCAAGCCCAAACAGTCCTGGAAGCCCAAAGTTGCCCCCAAGGCCAAGACCTCCAAGACTGCTTCGGCATGACTCGCCGAACCCGGGTCCGCATCCGGCTGTAGATGGACGTCTCCACATCTTTCGCCGGGTTTGGGAGGAGTCAGTGGCAGACCCTTGGGTTGTTCAGGTGGTATCAGAGGGATACAGGATCCCTTTCTCTTCTCTTCCTCCTTTTCGGTTCCATTTTACTCGTCCTTCTCAGGAGCCTACAAAAAGACGTCTGTTCGATGACGCTATTCAGGATCTTTTGGACAAAGAGGTCCTGGAATTGGTTCCACCAGAGGACACAGGTTCAGGATTCTATTCCAACCTGTTAGTTGTGGCCAAAAAGGACGGAGGTGCTCGTCCTATTTTGGATCTCAAGGATCTCAATTCCTTTGTTGTGAGTTCCCACTTTCGTCAGGAATCTCTGCGTTCTGTGATAGCAGCAATGTCTCCAGGGGAGTTCCTTGCCTCCATGGACCTTCAGGATGCATACCTTCACATCCCTATTCATCCAGAGAGCAGACGGTATCTCAGATTTGCCTGTCACAAAGGCCACTTTCAGTTTTCAGCTCTTCCCTTTGGTCTGACTTCAGCTCCTCAGGTCTTTCAGAGGGTATTGGGAGCTTTGATAGCTGTGCTTCATCGAGATGGAGTCAGGGTGACTCCCTACATGGACGATCTGCTCCTGAAAGCCTCATCTGCGGAGATCCTCCACCGGCAGCTGCAGTTGTGTATACAGACACTCAGTCGCCACGGATGGATTGTGAATCTGGACAAGTCAGACTTGGTTCCATCTCAACGGCTCCTCTTCCTGGGTCTCCTGTTCGACACTCACCAGTGCATGGTGTTTTTACCAGAGGAAGTGGCTCATCAGATTGCTATCCGGGTGTCCAGGATCCTGGAACTGGACAGGGTTCCAGTACCAAAGTTGACCTCTCTGGTGGGGAAGTTTATTTCCACAATAGAGGCAGTGCCATTTGCCATGGCACACACCAGGGAACTTCAGAGGTTTGTGATCCAGAGGTGCAGAACTCATCCAGATCATCAGCATCTCTCTGTATCTCTGCCCCCTCATGTCGAGCTGAGCCTAGAGTGGTGGTTGGACCTGTCTCATCTCCTGAAAGGGAGGTCCTTTCGGGTTCCTTATTGGACCACAGTCACGACGGATGCCAGCCTCCGGGGATGGGGGGCAGTACTGGGTCGTTTCAGTGCTCAGGGGAAATGGGGACTGGAAGAATCTCTTCTCTCCATCAATGTTCTGGAACTTCGTGCCATCTTTCTTGCCCTGAGGTACTGGGAATCTCAGCTGGAAGGTTGTCCAGTCAGAGTGGAGTCCGACAACGCCACCGCAGTGGCCTACATCAACAGACAAGGCGGCACAAAAAGTCTCACCGCTTGGTTAGAGGTCAAGGCCATTTTATCTTGGGCAGAAGCTCATGTGCCAGTCATCTCAGCGGTACACGTTCCAGGCATAGACAACGTCATGGCAGATTTTCTCAGTCGTCACACAGTCGACAGCGGAGAATGGGCACTTCATCCAGAGGTGTTTCACCTTCTCATCCAGATGTGGGGGGTGCCTGTAGTGGATCTGATGGCTACCAGACACAACAGGAAGGTGCCAGTGTTTTGCTCTTGGTGGAGGGACCCTCTTGCTCTGGCAGTGGATGCTTTGTCAATCCCTTGGAAGTTCCCTCTGGCTTACATCTTCCCTCCTCTTCCTCTGTTGATCAGAGTCATCCAGAAGCTCAAGTTGGAACGTTGTCCTGTCATCCTAATCACTCCAAATTGGCCTCGTCAGTCCTGGTATCCGGAACTACTAGCCATGTCTGTGACGGATCCTGTTCCGCTTCCTGCACGTCCAGATCTACTTCTTCAGGGATATCTGTGGAAGGAGGATGTTCAGCATCTCCATTTGATGGCTTGGAGGTTGAATCCTCAATTCTAAAGAAGAAATGGTTTTCCTCTTCAGTGGTGTCCACGATGCTTAGAGCTTGCAAGCCTGTGTCTTCCAAGATCTACCATCGCATATGGTCCACCTTTGTAGCATGGTGTACTAATAAGGATCTGTGTCTAGTTTTCCATCTCCCCACGGTCCTAGCCTTTTTACAGGATGGGGTTGAGAAGGGACTCAGCCTGAGTTCTCTCAAGGTTCAGACTTCTGCTTTGTCTGTATTTTTCCAGGAACGGATTGCTATTCTTCCTGATGTTAAAGTTTTCTTCCAAGGTGTGGCTCATGTTCGGCCTGCCTTCAAGAGTCCAACTCCCCAGTGGGACCTCAATTTGGTGCTGGGGGTTCTCCATAGACCCCCGTTTGAATCCTTGGCTTCTATTCCTTTACGTCTCTTGACCTGGAAAATGGCCTTTCTTTTGGCCATTGTCTCAGTTCGCCGGGTAGCAGAGTTACAAGCTCTGTCTTGTAAACCTCCTTACTTGGTGTTCCACAAGGATAAGGCAGTGCTTCGCACTTCCAAGGAGTTTTTACCCAAGGTTGTCTCCGAATTTCACATCAATCAGGAGATTGTGGTGCCCTCTTTCTGCCCTAACCCTTCCTCTGACAAGGAAAGGGATCTCCATTTGTTGGATGTTGTGCGTTGTCTTAAATTTTATGTTCATCGCACTGAGTCTATCAGGAAGTCTGACGCCCTGTTTGTCATTCCTGAGGGGCCTAGGGCAGGGAGACAGGCATCCAAGGTGACTATTGCATCTTGGATAAAATCTACCATTCGTGAAGCCTACAAGTTGCGGAATGAGCATGTTCCCTTCAGGGTTACTGCTCATTCCACCAGATCAATTGGGGCCTCTTGGGCCTACAAGAATCAGGCATCTGCTGATCAACTGTGCAGAGCGGGCCACTTGGTCCTCTGTGCACACATTCTCTAAGCACTATCTTGTTGATGTACCGGCCTCGGCTGATGCCAGTTTTGGGAGGAAGGTCCTGGAGGCAGTCTTGCCTGTTTAGGACTTCTACTCTGTGGTTCTTAGTGCTTCTTTACTGTTGAGCCCCGTTGGCTCTAGTTCAGTGTGCTGTGTTAGTTCGGGGGTTTGTTTTTACCCCTGGTTGGTGTCAGTTGACACTTCTGTTGTTGGGCTCTATGATTAATTGGTTCATAGCAGTTCTGAGTGACTTGGGCCTTGCGCCTGGTCCTTGCCTTACTTCCCGCCTCAGGGAAAGCTCAATGTTTGTACATCTCATTGTACCAGTGACCTGTATTGGACGACAGTGAAAATAGGATTTTAGTCTTACCTGTTAAATCCTTTTCACTTAGTCCATACAGGTCACTGGTCTCCCACCCTGTCAAGGGACCATGCTTGGCTCTCCTGTGACATTCAGTGGGGGACCTTCGGGGCATGCTCACAGGAGTCTTCCTTTTCTTTCTTACCTCTGGTCAGTTTAGTGTCTCAAATCAATCTAGTTTGGCTCTGGCCTGAAGACAGCTTATGAAGGAGGGGAGACTCCACCCCCTGCATACATTTGAATGAATGTTCCTGCCTATTAAAGGGGCGGATCGCCTCCCATTGTACCAGTGACCTGTATGGACTAAGTGAAAAAGATTTAACAGGTAAAACTAAAATCCTATTTTCTCAGAAATTATTTATATTACAAACAAATGGCTAGCACTACATATTGGCAGTTTTGTTTAATGCGGAAATCAAGACTTACATTAACGCACAAAGAAGATTTTTTTCCGAGGGGATGGGGAGGATTCTTACTGATGAGCAGTTTGGCGGCAGGCCTATTTTGGCAATTCATAGACTGGAAAAATAAAAAAATTAAATTAATTCCATTCCAGTACAAAATATTACAGTTGCTCAGATGATATAGATGGGCTCTGACTCGAACACCTTGATATTGACAAAGATTCTAACTCCTATATGAGCAAATATGTTAAAGATAACTCCAATGCATTGTGAATCAACCATTTAAGACCTCTCTGTGTCGCTAGCATTTACTTGGGTACATTTTATTTTTCTCTTGGTTTGCCTCAGACTTGTTCAATTTTACATTTGATATTATGACACTAGTTTTTTGGTTTGCATTTCATTTCTAGATTTAACCAGTCATATAACAGGAAAAGCATCATCTGATTTTCGCAGAATAAAAAAAAAAATAAAAAAAAAAAAACAGGTTATTTTACTTATATCAGCTTCAAAAGTGTCACTGTTCTTGTATACACAAGGTATGAGAACTCCTTCTGTAGGCGGCAGGATCGGTTAATGACTCTCCCCTTCTCAGAGTCCCTATGTCCCCCATGACGTCTGCTGCTGACTTCTCTCCTTCACTCTCCCAGTTGCCACCTCCTCTCGCCCCATGCTTCCCAACTACTCTTTCATGTATGTTTGCTTCTTCATCCTCCTTTCTCTAATAAGCTGCCATCACTGCTGTAGCCCCTAGTGCACTCTGGCACTCCTCTTGTGACCTGTGCCTCTTTTCCCCTCTCTCCTTTGTGGTTCATTTCAAATCAGTCTGTATGGACTTGGTATTTTCTACTGGACCAACCAAATGTGTGAAACAAATCAGAGAGGTTTCACTTATCTCTACTCCACTGATAAGATTGAAAGCCTTACAGTCAATCTAACTAGTATAAAAAATAAACAAAAATAAGACATTGAAAAATAACATAACCCCTGATAAATATAACAATACTGTAACAAATATATTGACCTTTTGATTACAAGAGCCATTTTAGTATGTCTTTGTTCAACCATATTGTCCGTCTAACTCATTTAGTACACACACACAGATTATATATTGTTTTATATTATTTGTATTATATACTACAGTATGCCTTTCTTTTGGTGTCATACTTATATGTATGACTCATCATTTATTTTAATTATAATACAAAAAGGCAAAAACATTGAAAAAAAAAACCTACAACATTTTTCATAAGTTTTCCTGTCATGATTTGTACACAATTAGTTTAAAAATACCCTTGTCCAGAATATGGGAGTATCCCATATGCTTATGAATTTAATATCTTTTTCACATTTTCAGGACAAATATTATAAAGTGAGCACCGCTAAGTTTCCAAATTTTGCAGACATGGAACATAGCTTAGTTAACGGTTTCAAAACCAAAACTTGCCCCTCAAAAGTATATTTTTCTGAAAAGTAGATAACACGGGGTAATTCCTCAGTAGAATTTAGGAGCATTTCATGCAGCTATTTTTCCACAAATCTGTGCCAAAATTGTGGCAATATTTGAGGGGGGGGGGTAGCATTCTTGACACTTACATTACAATGTTGCTATGAATTTTAGGCACATGATATTTGCAGATGTTAAAAAGGCACTAGCCCACACAGAGCACAGTGGGCATTGTTATTATGATGTCACAATAGTGCCATTCAACCAAGAAGGAAACCAAAGCAGGAATTGTCATTTAACAAAAGCCAGTAGGCATTCTTTTTATGACATCACAGTTCTGTGTTCCAGCCAAAAAGAAACCAGAATCTTACTTCTGCTTTAACAAAAGCCGATAGGCATTACTATTATGATGTCATAGTTCTGTGTTTCAGCAATATGGAAAACCAAGCCAATGATTCTCCTTCACATGAAGCCAGTATGCATTGACTTTATGATGTCACAATAGTGTGTTTCAAGCAAAATGTCAACAAGAGCAATAATTCTCCTTGACAGTAAGCCAATAGGAATTGACAGTATGATGTCATAGTACAGTATTTCTGAAAAAAAGAAAACCTAGAGCAATGATTCTTATTCACTTTAGTCGTATCTGAGGCAGCCACTGGTCCAAATTTTAAAAATGTCTGTTTCAGACATGGAATTTTCACAGATTGCTTTACTCCCACAAATTACATGTTTTTGAAATTTAGACAACCCAGGGTCTCATTCTAGGTGCATTCTGACATTTTTTATGCAGCTACTTTATCACAATCCCTTCCAAAATCTACATTAAGAAAAGAAAAATTATTTTTTGCAGTTTCTGTGGATTTTAAGCAAAAGATTTTTACAGATGTAAAATACAAAACCCTGATTAGTGTTAAGCCACGTCTTATAAGCATGGCAATGTCCCATTTGCATAGGTTTGTCATGTTTTGGTGAAGCTACTGGGCCAGATTTGGAACATGCATGTTTCTGTTTTCGGACATGGAATTTTCACAGATTGCTTTACTGGTGCCATATCTCATTTGGGACAGTTTAGCAGTCCTCCAGATCAAATTATCCCCACAAAAGTACATCTTTTGTAATATCTGACAATACAGGGTTTCATTCTCAGTCCATTTTGACTCTTTTCATGCAGCTACTTTACAACCAATCCATCCTAAAACCTACAGTGAGGGAAAGACAACTGGGGGAGGAGGGTTATGCACTAAGATGTGATAAAGATGTGATGAAGCAGAGATTAGTTTTCCAAGTCCTATGTTATTCTATGGAGTCAATGCTCTAAGATTTCTCCAACACTGGAAATCTTTGTGCATAGAATCTATAGAATAATATAGGAAATGGAGAAGTGATATCACTGGAGAAGTCATCTCTTCTTTTTCCCCTCTTTATCACACCTTAGTGCATAACCCCCATGCACATACTTATATTACAATGTTGCTGTAAATTTCAAGCACAGGTTATTTGCAGATGTAAAAAAAATCTTTGATTAGCATTCAGCTATATTGTCCGAATACAGAAATGTCCCACAGGTTTGTCATGTTTTGTTGGAGCTGCTGGGCCAAATTGGGAACATGCACATTTCAATTTTCAGACATGGAATTTTCACAGATTGCTTTACCTGTGCCATATCTCATTTGGGACAGTTTAGCAGTCCTCCAATTAAAATAATCCCCACAAAAATATCTTTCATTCTATCTTTCATTCATTCTATATGTTTCACGCTAGGGAAATGTTGACAGTTTTCACGCAGTCCTTTTACCGCCAGTCTAAATCCATTTTAAAAAAGACTGCAGTAAAAAAAAAAAGCCATGCTTTTTTGATTGATTACTTGTGCAAAAAATATTTGGTTACAGAGGACTATCGAAAATTAGATTCTGCTATATCTCCACCTTATGCAGAGAGTCCTTACCTGTAGATTTGTCAACTATTGTGGGAATTTATAAATCAAACTAGTGTAAAAGCCCGTGTACATGGGCCAAGGTCCGGGCGATATTAACCCTTTGAGTGTCAGAGGGGTACGCAACACATTGCTTTGCAATGTGTTGCGTAACCCTCTGGCACTCAAAGGGTTAAGATGCCAGTCCTGCACTGTGTAGTGCGGCCAACGCATTCATGCACTGTAGAGACTGCCTGAAAGCACAGAATGCTCCCGGCACAGAACTCCCAGCATTCCTACATCTCCCAGCATTCCTACACCTCCCATCATTCCGTGCTCCCAGCATTTTGTGCGTTTGTGCAGTCTCTACTGTGCATGACGGCTTCTGACAAACATTCTAGAAAATTATTATGTAGGATGTTGTAAGTGGTATTTCTGTCACTGGATGCTGTAGCTTTGGGAATTTCACATGGCATGGTCTGCTACCATACATTTATGACATATATAAACCCATCTAATAGATTAAAAAAATAATGTTTTTAATATAAAAAATCCTTATATCCAACAGAAATGGGTATAAAAATTAAAAACTTTGGGTGTTGGTTCCCATTATATATTTCATATTAGATATAAGGAAAGATGTATTTTGAAAACTATACAGAAAGAATTTTCAGGTGAAAAAGTGGCCACATAATAAAATGGTAGTAGTTACATCACTACTGCATTGCAGATATGTGGTATTGCTTAAAGCAGTTACCAATGCAGTGTCCATGTTGTGAAGGGCAATCGGGACAGCAGAATGTAGTTTATTTCCATTGATCACTGCTGTAGCACACTCTGCAACAACATTTCTTTTGGTTTACTTTTCTGATTGGGGGGAATTTTATAGCAAGTCCTAATTTTCCCCATAAAGGAGTAAGTCTGCAAAAGCTGATCATTTAGATGCCCCCTCTGAGTATATATTACCAAATAAAAGAGGAAGGATACTGAGCCAAAAAAATGGTTAAAAATGGGTTTCTTAGTACTTTAGATTTGCTTAGTCTGGCACAGTGCTCTCATCATGGATGGTGGTTAGCATTTACACATCTTTTTTATCCCTAAATTTAATCATCAACAGCTCCTCCTGGTGCAAAGCTGAGGACACTCCCCATTTAAACTGGCTATCTATACGTTGTTTGGTCAGTCCAATCCAGTTTTTTCCAACTGTGCCACAGGTCACAGTGTTTAAACAAAAAGGTTTCTTAAATAAGAGGGAGGTGATATAAAAATGATTCACATATTGATTGTACCCTTTATTAAGTAACTAGTGTAAAAGCCCATGTACATGGGCCAAGGTCCGGGTAATGTTAACCCTTTGAGTGCCAGAGGGTACGCAATTCATTGCATACCCCTCTCTTGCACTCTAAGGGTTAGGCGGACACTACCTCACCTCTCCACGTGATGCAGTCTTGCGTCGCCTCACTCACGTGATGCAGTCATGCACTGTAGAGACTGCCTGAACACGGGCAGTCTCTACTGCGCATGACTGCATCATGACAAACATCTTAGCGAATTATTATATAGGATGAGAGGTCCCAGAAAGCCTGGGCAACCAGGCTGATGAAGGTGGCGGTCCTCGCCCTCATATAGTGAGAAAGCCTGAGTATAACCTTTGGCACTTTCACAAAGCATGTAATGTTTAATTACAAACCTGGATCACTTAGAGGGAATGTGCTGCTTGAAACCCAGTCTTCCCTTGTATGTCATTAGGGATTCATCATCCTATATATAATAATTCCCTAACAATGTCAGAAGCCGTCATGAGCAGTAGAGACGGCTGTGTGCGCTGCAGTCGTGCACAGTAGAGACTGCCCGTGCCGCGGCTGATAAGGAGCGGGGAGCTCCGTATCAGCCGTGGTGTGTTCCAGCAGTCTCTACTGCGCATGGATGCAGTGCCGCCAGGGCTGGCCCATGTACAGGGGCTTTAAAACTAGTCGCAGATATTTTAAGAGGGAGGGGTATTCCGCTACAAATTTAGCTTGTATGTAAGTTATTAGGGGGAAATTTTTTATTAGACTTTCATATAAGGGATCATCTTGAGGCAGGCACTGGGTGTTGTTATGGAAATGCATGGAGCACAGGTCATTGTGTGGGGGGTAACAGGGGTAGAGCAAGTGGAATTTGTGCTCCAATATTACCGAATGATAAGATTTTTTTAATTATTCCCATAGCCATTTTTAGAATTTTTTTAACTTACCAATATCTGTGGATTGTCTAAATTGGTGCCTTGCAAAGTAGGATGATGGACTGGCAATTATGATATTGGGAGACAATATTCCTGACACCCGAGACATTCACTTTAATTCCAGGGTTGGCTGGAATTTCAGGAAAACGCTGACTGGTGATACCAGTTCCATAGGATCAGGATCAGTGGTAGTACTTGGGGTAGTACTCAGGACAGGTCTTTTTAACAGGGGATGCAGTGTGATCACTAGAAGTATCGGTAGACAAATCAGTAAACTGGCCAGCATCAAAATCCAAAGGCAATTGCCTCATCTGCAGTTTGCATCCTCTGCAATATTTGCTACTTACCCTAAACCACCTCACCATATTTACAAACCTTTTTAACTTACCTATGTAAATTACTGTTTATTTAATGTATTCTATTGTTCTAATTAATAATCTGTTTAAAGCAGAATTATACCTAATTTCCAAATAAGTAACTGTCAATAACTAACCAAAACCAAATGAATTTTGAAGAAAAAAAAGAATAACCCCAAACAATCAATTTTCCAATATAAATGTTAATTCTTTTATTCCCTAACGCTACACTGAAAAGGGGATCAGACATACTTGATCACTTTGAATTACAGTGATCAGAGGGGGAAATGTAATTTTACTGCACAAACTTCACTTGATAAATTGTAATAAAACCTTCTCTGTATCTCTCTGCTTCATGATCTGAGTGAGGAGGAAAACAGTGACAAAGGCAATGTTTCCAATCATTGCCTTCGTCATATGGTTCCCTAACACATGTGATTGGCTGTAGCAGAGTTTACATGTGTTGAAAGAATTGTGATTGGCCAAAACTAACTGCAGTTTGCAACATCTTTCTGGCTTATTCTGAAGCCAGAGGAGCATTGTTAGTTTTAATCCTTGATGTGCCAGGACCGTTATCATCCTTAAATGATTGAATTGTGTGACAGTCCTGGCACTTCACTCAGCTTTAACTGGTTAATATTACAGTGGAGACACAAAGAAGATGAAAACCAATAACCACAAATATAACAATGCATGATGGGTACTTATATTTGGGTCAAATGTCATCATTTTAACACCATAGGTTGACAACAAACCCACAATAAATCCGCTTCCATCGCTGATCTCCTCCCTCTAGACACAGCTAAAGCCCTTTTTAATTGATCACAAATGCAATCAGGCAAAACAAAATCCCCTCTGTAAATGCTAAGTAAATCGATTTCAGTCATGAATGCAATAGAAGAGACAAACCAATTCCTTACACTGAAAGAGCATACAAGATCCTGTGGGCAAGATGTATTGTAACCTGCAGGTTGCTGCCAGACAGCTCAGTGCAGGCTTTGCAGAATGATTTATTCCCCAGCCCTAGTCTGCAACCTGATGTAAAGGAAATTGAAAAGAGGAGGAAATCTCTTCATGCTCACAAACATTCCGAGGCGAAAAGTCAATGAACGGTGAAACTCAGTTTTCACTTTTTTTTCTTAACCCTATGGATGCCAGAGAGGCCACCAAAGCATTGCATAGCAATGCATTATGCACCTATCTGGTATCCAAAGGGTTAACCTTTTGAATGAGTTGGATGTCTCCCTGGCACACAAATGGGTAACCCCTTGAGTGAAAGAGTGGTACGAAACACATTTCAAAGCAATGTGCTGGATACCTCCCTGGCAACACATGGTTAAAGGGCATGTTTACACTACGAATAACTGGCTCTTAGTTTGTTCATCAGAAGCAGTTACCTAGGTGCTGAACATGTCCTTCCAACAGCAAACGGTAGTGGCTTAACTATAGAGGTAGCAGAGGTTGCACCTGCGACCGGGCCTGTGCACTTCAGGGGCCCGGCCTCCCCCTGCGACCCCTCCGTCTGGCGCCCACAATCTCCTGCTGGTGCTCTAGTAATGCAGAGTGCTGGGAGATGACATCATCTCCCAGCGCTTTGCATTACTAAGAGGACCGCGCGGGAGCTCCAGGTAGGAGATGGGGGCATTGAGGAGGGGGTCAATGTGGTCAGGGGGGCCAATGTGGTGGGAGGGGTCCCATGGCACTTCTTGTACCAGGGCCCGGAGGCTTCTAGTTACGCCTCTGCAGACAGTGATTTCTATACATTGTGTTTGCTTGTATTTGAGGTTGGTGTGCTAATTAAAAATCATGAAATTCTAGTGCAACCGAATTGCACCATTGAGAATAGATAAAAATTTGAAAAATTCTCGATTGAAATGGAGTTTCTTAACCCCTTGAATGCTAGTAGTCTCAAATGTATTGCAAAGCAAAGTGTTGCGACCTTTCTTCTATTTAAGAGGTTAAAAGCCACATTTCAATCAATGACGTTTTTGTTTGAACCACACAGTTCAGTTGAATTGCCCCATTATTGCACCTGCATCAGCCTGTTTTAGTCTACTTCTAGTCTTTCAGTTACAATCTGAAAACAATTTGGGAGCGATTCACTAAGCGGTGATAAAGAGGTGATAAAGTGGAGATGATTTCTCAAGTTTACCACTTCTCCAGTTCCTGTTTTATTCTATGGAGCCTATTCACTAAGATCTCCAAATCTGAAGAAATCTTAGTACATAGGCTCCATAGAATAACATAAGAATTGGAGAAGTGATATCACCGGAGAAATCATCTCCACACCAGATGTCCCTTATAATCCATTTAGGTCTATTGAAGTCCATTGTTTGCTGTGAGAAGGGGTGACATTCAATAGAGGTCATAATATACAGTAAAATATGGATATAATGCAAACATTAAAAATAAAATAAAAAATACATAACTATATATATATATATATACCTAGTGGTTGATGATAACACTCAAAAGGAACTTGTATTGTTTGAGTTAATTGGGAGTATACTTCATCAGGTACCTTAATGTACATGGGCACAGGATGAACATTAGTGTTGAGCGAGCATGCTCGGCCGATGCTCGGATCGGCTCGAGCATCGCTCTGCTCGGCACATGGCGGTACTCGTACGAGTACCGCATGTGCTCGCCCGCCATGTTCGGGTCTCCTCCCCGCACGTTTCGCGGCTGCTGCGCAGCCAATAAACGTGCAGGGAGGCTCTGACATCAGTGTAATGCCAGAAGCCATGTTGGCTGCTGGCATTACACTGATTGGCTGGCCAGAACCCGTGGTCGGGTGCTGTATAGCACCTGACCAGTGAGTTCGGCTCAGTCTTAGCCAGGGAGAGATGAGGATAGGAAGGGAAAGTCAGTGTAGGGAGAAGAAAAGTGTTGTTGAACAAAAAAAAAGAACCAAAAGTCCTTTTTAGGACTACTGTGTGTGGGGGCAGCAGTTTATTTTGTGTGGGGGGAAAAACAAAAAACAAAAAAAAAACATATATTCTGTTTAGTGTGCAAAGTTGCAGATTAGAGCACATTCTGTTTAGTGTGCAAAGTTGCAGATTAGAGCACATTCTGTTTAGTGTGCAAAGTTGCAGATTAGAGCACATTCTGTTTAGTGTGCAAAGTTGCAGATTAGAGCACATTCTGTTAAGTCTTCAAACTGTAAAATATCAAAGTCACATATTCCATTCAGTGTGCTTCGCCACAGTTTAGCAGCACATTCTGTGTACTGTGCAGAGTTGCAGAATAGGAAGAAATACTGTTAAGTCTTCAAACTAAAATATCAAAGTCACATATTCCATTCAGTGTGCGTCGCCACAGTTTAGCAGCACATTCTGTGTACTGTGCACAGTTGCAGAATAGGAAGAAATACTGTTAAGTCTTCAAACTAAAATATCAAAGTCACATATTCCATTCAGTGTGCTTCGCCGCAGTTTAGCAGCATATTCTGTGTACTCTGCACAGTTGCAGAATAGGAAGAAATACTGTTAAGTCTTCAAACTAAAATATCAAAGTCACATATTCCATTCAGTGTGCTTCGCCGCAGTTTAGCAGCATATTCTGTGTACTCTGCACAGTTGCAGAATAGGAAGAAATACTGTTAAGTCTTCAAACTAAAATATCAAAGTCACATATTCCATTCAGTGTGCGTCACCGCAGTTTAGCAGCATATTCTGTGTACTCTGCACAGTTGCAGATTTGCAGCACATATTCCGTGTAATATGAAGAAGGCGGGTAAAAAGGGACGGGGAAGTGGACGTGATCCTGATAGTTCAGGGCGCGGGTCAGGACGCGGAGAAACTGTGCCTGGTGCCAGAGCACAAGAAAGAAAGACATCCACCATACCTAGCTTCATGTCTCATTTTACAGGGCGTCGCAGGACATCACTCTCGAGGTCCGACCACTGCGAACAGGTGGTCGGTTGGATGTCAGCTGATACTGCTTCCAGTCGGTTAAGCACCACCCTGTCTTCCACCAAGTCCACTCTCAGTAGCCAAGAGTCTGGTCAACATAATCCTCACTCTGATCATCCTTCCTCCCACCATAGACGGTCTGGTCAAAGAAGTGATCCCACACTGGGATATAGTGAGGAGCTCGTCTCATCACCAATCCTTCATTTGACCCTCTCTCCAAGCACGCTTGCAGAGGAACATGACATCTTGTGCCCTGATTCACAACCTCTAGAGGGTACCCAATCACAAGAAGATGACAGATGTGAACGGCATTTAAGGTCAAAGGAAGTAGTGGATGATGATGATGATGAGACACAGTTGCCATTAAATCAACCACTATTACTGTCTCAAGACCTTGTTGAGGAGGATGATATACAGTTGTCAATGACTGAGTATGTGGTGGGATCAAGACATGAGGAGGATGATCAGAGTGAGGAAGTGGAGGAGGACTTGGTGGACGATGAGGTGACTGACCCCACCTGGGAAGGTGTAGAGCCGAGCGATGACAGCAGTCCTGAGGGTGAGCCATCTGCAGCACCGCAACAGGCTGGAAGAGGCAGTGGTGTGGCTACAGAAAGAAGGCGGACCGCACCAAACCGGCCCGCAAATGTTCCACGGAGCACCCCCTTGCGTAAATCTACCTTGCCAAGGGGTAGGTGTTCCGCGGTATGGCGTTTTTTTAAGGAAAGTGCGGACGACAAAAGATTTGTAGTTTGCAACCTGTGCCACACCAGAATGAGCCGAGGCATGAACACTAGAAACCTCACCACCACCAGCATGATCCGACACATGGCATCCAAGCACCGTAGTAAGTGGGAGGAACGCCTGGATCGCCCATCTGTGTCTGCAGGCCACACCACTGCCTCCTCTTCCCCTGTTTTCGGTGCCGGCCAATCGCCTGTCGAAGGCGCAGGCCCGCATACCTCCCGCCCTGCACCTGTACCATCTGAAGCACTATCAGCGACCACATCCACTTCCCTGTCCCAGCGCAGCGTCCAAATATCGTTACCCCAGGCATTTGAGCGCAAGCGAAAATACCCAGCCACCCACCCACAGGCCATAGCACTAACCTCACACCTTTCCAAATTACTGGCCATCGAAATGCTGCCATTTAGGCTTGTGGAGACTGAGTCCTTCCGCAGCCTGATGGCAGCAGCTGTCCCTCGGTACGCGGTCCCCAGCCGCCACTACTTTTCCCGGTGTGCCATCCCCGCATTACACCACCATGTGTCCCGTAACATCACCCGTGCCCTGACCAACGCAGTTACTGGGAAGGTCCACTTAACGACTGACACATGGACAAGTGCTTGTGGCCAGGGACACTACATTTCCCTGACGGCACACTGGGTGAATATCGTGGAGGCTGGGAGCGACTCGGACCCTGGGATGGCACGGGTGCTACCCACGCCGAGGATTGCGGGCCCTACCTCCATCAGGGTTTCCGCCAGCACCTACGTTATTGGCTCCTCCTCCTCCGTTTCCACCTCCGAATTCTCTGCACGCAGCGCCACTCCCCCATCAGCCGGTAGCTGGAAGCAGTGTAGCACTGCAGTGGGGAAGCGTCAACAGGCCGTGCTGAAGCTGATCTTCCTTGGGGACAAACAGCACACGGCCTCAGAGCTGTTGCAGGGGATTAGTCACCAGACCGAGCAGTGGCTCTCGCCACTCAACCTGCAACCAGGCATGGTTGTGTGTGATAATGGGCGTAACTTGGTGGCGGCTTTGGAGCTCGGCAAGCTCACACACGTACCATGCCTAGCGCATGTATTTAATTTAGTGGTTCAGCGATTTCTAAAAACCTACCCCAATGTGCATGATCTCTTGACCAAGGTGCGCCGCGTGTGTGCACATTTCCGTAAGTCATCTACAGCTTCAGCCGGCCTGTTGAAGCTGCAGCAGCGCTTACAATTGCCAGCTCACCGGCTGCTGTGTGACGTGAGCACGCGCTGGAACTCCACCTTCCACATGTTGGCCCGGCTTTGTGAGCAGCAGAGGGCAGTAGTGGAGTACCAGCTGTTACACGGTCGTCGCCTCTCCGTTCAACTTCCTGTAATCAGAAGTGAGGAGTGGGAATGGATGTCAGACCTCTGTGAGGTTTTATGCAATTTTGAGGAATCTACACAGATGGTGAGCGGCGATAACGCTATTATCAGTGTAACCATCCCACTTCTGTGTCTACTGAAACGCTCGCTGCTCACAATTAAAACTGACGCTTTGCATGTGGAAGAGGTGGAAATGCGGGAGGAAGAGCTTACACAAGGTGATAGCCAGAGCACCCTCACTTCGTCTTCTCAGCGACAATTGGAGGAGGCGGAGGAGGAGGAGGAGGCGGAGGAAGACACGGTTGCCTCCGCTACAGAGGGTAGCCATGGAACTTTAGTTCCATCTCTTCAGCGTGGGTGGGCAGAAGAGGAGGAAGAGGATGAGGAGATTGAGAGTCATCCTCCTGGTGAGGACAGCGAAATCTTGACTGTTGGTACTCTGGCACACATGGCTGACTTTATGTTAGGCTGCCTTTCCCGTGACCCACGCGTTATACGCATTTTAGACAACACGGATTACTGGGTGTTCACCCTTCTGGACCCCCGCTACAAAGAGAATTTCTCATCTCTCATTCCTCCGGTGGAGAGGACAAGCAAAATGGTGCAATACCAGAAGGTTCTTGTCGAAAAATTGCTCCAAAATTTTCCATCTGACAACGCTGGCGGCAGAGTACGTGCTACCTTGGCCAACCGAGAAGGGGAGAAAAGGGGAGCACACAGCAGTTCCGACAAAGGCAGGGCAACACTCTCCAAGGCGTGGGACACCTTCATGACACCCCGCCAGCACCCTCACCCTGATGCGCAGCCTAGTGTCACAAGGAGGGAAAAGTTTTGGAAGATGGTGAAGGAGTACGTAGCAGACCGTGTCAGCATCCTCAATGATCCCTCTGTGCCTTACAACTACTGGGTGTCCAAGCTGGACACGTGGTATGAACTGGCACTCTACGCCTTGGAGGTGCTGGCCTGCCCTGCCGCCAGCGTTCTGTCTGAGCGGGTATTTAGTGCTGCTGGTGGCATCATAACAGATAAGCGTATCCGCCTTTCCACCGACAATGCTGATAGGTTGACACTTATAAAAATGAACAAGGCCTGGATTTCCCCTGACTTCTCCACTCCACTGGAGGAAAGCCCCGGGGGAACATAAACTCACTTTATATATGTTATTTACAATGTATTCCCATTCACCCCTTCCACCCAAAAAACGGGTATATGGTTGACTCTTAATCTTCTCATCCTCCTCCTCCTCTTCCATATGCCCTGTGATATAATTTTTATATAGGGCCAGCTCACCAGCGGGCCCTGTGATATAATTTTTATATAGGGCCAGCTCACCAGCGGGCGCTGTTTGACAATTTTTTTATAGGTCAGCTCACCAGCGGGCCTTCTCATATAATGTTTTATTGGGTCAGCTCTCTAGCGGGCCCTCTCATATAATGTTTTATAGCGTCAGCTCACTAGCGGGCCTTCGCATATAATGTTTAGGATGGTCAGCTCCGCAGCAGACCCTCACCCATAATGTTTTAGATGGTCGGCTCAGCGCACGTTTCCCTCTTAATCATGGCCCCAGTTCAGAAAAATCGAGGAAATTTTTGGGAGAATTTGCCTCTGCGCACGTTTCCCTCTTAATCATGGCCTCAGTTCAGAAAAATCAAGGAAATTTTTGGGAGAATTTGCCTCTGCGCACGTTTCCCTCTTAATCATGGCCTCAGTTCCGAAAAATCGATGAAATTTTTTGCAGAATTTGCAGATGATATACAAGTAAATATACAGCAAATACTGTTTGGTAACAATTTTTCGCCTAAAGTCGTTTTTATCTTCCTTTTTGTGTGTTTTACGGTCAGTCTGTAAAAATGGTGTACTACGGGCGAAAGATCGTTCCCAGCAGCGATGTTGGAGTCCAAGATGCATCCAGACATCCTCCCTATGCTGTCCCTGAACCATTTCTGTGGTGTTTCCATCATTTTCTGCCCTTTTCCTATGGACCAGGCACCCTCCCCTCATCAGAGCAGGGGGTGCCTGGTGTAATGCTCGAGTCCTCCCATTGACTTCAATGGGGCTCGGGTGCTCGGCCGAGCACTCGAGCCTCCGGGGGTGCTCGGTCAGAGCACCCGAACACCCGAGCATTGGGGTGCTCGCTCATCACTAATGAACATCATTCAGAGGGCGAACGAAAGGGACACTGGATCCCAAATTATCAATGACAATCAAAGTCACTCAACCTCTAGCCTTACACTTTAAAGAGATTAAACATCCTCTCTCAAGTCTCAGATATATGATAATCAATCAAGAACCCTAGATGTGGAGATAGAGGGGGTGAAAAAGAAGCTGTATTATTCAATTAGATACTATGAATTCATGAGGAATTCATGAATTGTCTATCTACAATTATTTCTTGTAATTGTAATGACTGAGCAGTGTGTGGTACTATGTATTTGACATAATGATATATGGCAGTTGTTGAGCTCTCATAAGACTACCTATGTGCATTTCATTAGAATTTCTTTATAATGTCTGTTGCCTGCTTTATATTGCTTTGTTTTAACCCTTTGAGTGCTCAAGGGTACACAATGCATTGCTTTGCAAGGCGTTGCGTACTCCTCGGGCACCCAAAGGGTTAAACATTCACTTGTACTAACTTATATTCACTTAATGGTCTGTAACTCACTTTCTGTTTTTTTGGTGGTGATTCATCCATCATGGGCATCCTTGGTGACAGCTCATGTATAATTCTGAAAAAAAAAAAAAAAAAAAAAATATATATATATATATATATAAAATATATACCTATTATTGATGGGTACTCAGGCCTGTTTCCCATTTACTGTGAGTGCCAATAGACAGAGTAGGCAACTGCCTAGCTCTCCAAATTAATTCATTTTGAGGGGTGTTTCAGCTGTGCTGACCACACTCACGTTCTGAATTGTGGATGTGGTCAGAGCAATCTCAATATCCTTGAACCAGTTTATATAGCTGTTTACGGGCTATTTAACCCCTTGGATGTTGGAAAGATCTCCAACATATTGCAAAGCAGTGCAATTTAGATCTCTATAGCAAACAAGGGGTTCAAGCTTGTTTTGTTCTTGCTTGTTACAGGCCAAGGGTATTTTGTGTGGCACAAAACAGTGGATGGGACTGGTGGCTTTGGTTATGTCAGGAGTGTAGTGTGGAAATGGGCGGTAATAAAGGCACCTAGAGTGCTTTGCCTAGGATATAAATCTGGCACTGTGTATAAAGGAAACCTACCTAGGTAAGTTTGATAGTAATTAGCCACCATCAAGGTGGATCTGGTGTCCTGTGCCTGAGCAATGAGGGAGACCCACAGGTAGGCTGTGGTAATGAATCCTGTTAAAACCAACAGCCACCTGACATTTATTACATATCACTGCACTTCCCACTGTGGCTAGGCAAATCATGGAGTATTATAGTGGAACTATCAATTTGTAACAAATGTGTGATTATGTTAGCTATTTTTTTTATTTCAAAGGATAGATTATGAGAAATGTATCTTTATTTGTTAGTTTACACCAGGGCTGTCCAAGTTCAGTCCTCAAGGGCCACCAACAGGCCAGGATTTAGGGACTTCTCTGATTAAGCACATGTTAATGAGCGGCTCATTCATTTTGACTGACTCACCTGTGCTTAATCAGGGAAATCCTGACAACTTGTACTGATGGTTGCCCTTGAGGACTGAAATTGGACATCCCTGGTTTATACAAATTAGTATACAAATACTTAATACTTCTATGACAGTGGTTCTCAACTCCTGTCCTCAGGACCCACTAACAGGCCAGGACTTAGGGATTTCTCTGCTAGAGCACAGGTGTGGTGATCAGAGGCTCATTCACATTGATTAACTCACCTGTGCTCTAACAAGGAAATCATCAAATCCTGGCCTGTTAGTGGGTCCTGAGGACAGGAGTTGAGAACCACTGCTCTATGAAGTGACATTTGGTATGGGAAGCTTTGTAGCAGTGCCTGCCAGATTCTCACTAACATAAATAAAGATAAATGTATAATAAACAATTGTTTTAACTATAAGTTACCAACTTAAATTCAGGTGCTTCTGAAAACTCCTTCAGAGTCACCTATTTTTTTTGCAATTCCACTTTTAATTGTGCTGTGGTGTTACTATGAAGACACTGGGGTGGGATTGACTGCCTGCATGCACATCCATCAACCAGAAATCAGCATATACGTCATTCCTACATGCCTACCTACAGAGGAAAAAGCAGAGAACTGGGTTCAGTTACAGTACAAATTCATGCAGCAAAGCCAGGTTCGTGGAGATGGGTATATACATGTGTGCTTGAGTGTACAAAAGTGTCTGCATGTGTGATGTATGCACGCATAATGATTTTCTACATGCATGCAAATGAGAATGTTGGAATTTTAAACCCACTGAAAACAATTGTTTTAATTCCAGCATAACAAATTTAGATATTTTCAGCATACTTCTTCACACGGGAACAAATGATTGAGGATGATGGAAAGTGTAGTTCCGAACAGGAGAAAAAGACAGATGTTGCCTATCCCTGGACTACAACAATAGTTGGAAGGCCAGAGGTTGCCTATCTCTACTTTAGAGGTTCAAATTCTATATTGGGCTTATTGTACATCAATAGGTCAGGATTTCCCATTAAGCAAAGTAATCAACTGACTAGAGCTCCAAATTTTGAGGGGCATTTTGGCTGATCAGGCCACACAGCAAAATATTCATGGTCATTTATAGCAAGAGAAAACAGAATGACCCAGAAAAGACTGGAACAGCTGTACTGTAACCTTACCAGAGCCCTTAAACCTGTTGGGCAAGATGCGCAACCAATTCAGCTTATTGTCCAATATGTTTTACTTTGTCCAAGTTTGGGCAATAGCCTAAAATGGCCCATGCATACAAATAGTTAAAAAACAGGGGTCAACAGTTAGATCCATGAAGCCTCAACCTCTGTCTGTGTGCTCCATTATTTGGACTATTGCAGCCAATACGTATCAACTCTAGCTTTAATTAGCATCTCATTCATAAGCAGGCAGAGTACCATGTCCCCTGAGCTGCTCATATTAAGCTGATGTTACACACAACCAGCAGCCTGAGGCTGGGATCAGACACTCATTTTGCACCTTTGTAGAAGGATTACTGAGACTTTCTTATGCGGATGTTAAAATCTTAATTGAAATCCATGAACAAACATTGCATCCACAGCTTTCCACTGTATAGGTAGAAGAGGGAGTTAGCTAAGGTTCCTCTGATTCTGGCAGCTTTAAAAATCCGATCTAATATTAAATGCCATTCATATCAAAAACTGCTAAAGTGCACTTTGTTTTAACCGTTTAAAGACTAAATAGGTGTGGAACACTTTACTTCACAATTCACTGCCCTCCTTTCTGGTCTTTAAAAGGATAGCAATGTTTCATAATAAAAGCAGCTCCAATTAAACTTCATAGTATTTGTGCCATGGAGAGTGTTATTTCAGTACTGTCACAATTGTAGTTCAAAGTAATTGAATGATAAAGTATCCCCCTCCCACCCCTTTTACTGATGTAACACTGCTCACCTCAGAGCAAAAGGGAGGTGTCCAAGTGGATTGCTGAGAGGGACGATCTTCAATTAACATAAGGAAAAAAACTGAAAAACTTGTCAATGGGGGCAGGGTTACCATTGTTCTCAAAGTAAGAAGATTGTCCCTTGCTGTGAGATGTCTGGTCTGTGGACCAGATTCCACATCCAATGGGAGGTGGCTTACACTAGGTAAAAAGGGCAGGAGGGGGAAACTTTATCATTCAATTACTCTTGAACTATAACTTTGACAGTACTGAAATAGCACTCTACATGGCCCAAATACTATGAAGATTAGTAGTGTTTTTGTGAAACATTACTATCCCTTTAAAGGACTAATGCAGTGTTTTAGGACTGTCTGTGGATGCCATACATGTAACCAACAAGACTATTAAAAAATAATAAACATTACCATGAACTGATTTTATGGAATAGCTCATCTTAAGTCTGTGGAATTAAATTGGACCTGTCACCTTAACTGAAATTTACTATATGAAATCATTATTCAAAACTGCCTATTCGTTAAGTTAGTGAAAAAAAAAAAAATTATAGTTGAATGGAAGAGTAAGGCCACTTTAACATGGCCAGAAAGTACCCTGTATGCATTTTGTCCTTGCGCCTTTGTTTTGAGTGCCAGAGTGAAGGCAACACATTGCTTTGCAATGCTTTGAGCACTCCTCTGGCGCTAAAAGGGTGAGATATTCAGAAATAGTGTAAATTGTCCATAATCAGAATATAAATTCTTACGCCATGATCCGTCAGTTCTCAGACATGTTGCCGTCATTTTTTGCATCCAATTCCTCCATCTCCATCAAAGGGAAAAAGCCGTATTAAAAGTGGGTGGTTTAATCTACCGTCATATTGTAAGGTATTTTCAGAAAAAATATTCATTTCAATGTCACTTTTTTGTCTGATTAACATAATTTTTTCCGACAAAATAAAAATGGTCTTAAGTTGGAGAAGGAGAATTAAAGTACTGTTAGCAGGAGTGAGAAGCATTTTGTTGTTTCAAAGACAAAAAAAGTATTTTTTTTTTCATTTGAAAACTTTCATTTCAAAGACAAAATCAAAGACAATTTTATCATCAGAATTTTTAAAGGCAATATTAATCAAGATCTTGTTTCCGCCATTTTTAATTCTTTAGAAACATTTTCAGACATGACAGATTTACTTTTGAAAATATTGTCCTTCTTTTACCACCAGCTCATGATCCGACAATTTTTTCATTATGATGACTTTTTGAACATCTCACCCAATGGGTTAAGAGATAAAATCTTCAGTCACTTGTGGATGTTATGTTCATGGAGGCAGTAATGACAGTTATTGGCAGTTTCTACAAGTTGGCACAGGAAGAGTTATTGAGGCTACTCCTCTGTATACCACTCTGGTCCTTTCAGGGTTAAGCTTTACATACGTACTGGGCATAGTTTATATCCCACAGTCCTGCTAGCAACTGTAATATCCACATCAACGGGCATAATATTCAGGACTGATTGAAGTCCTTTAGATTGTAAACCTTTGGGTAGGGACCTCCCACCCAATGTTTCTCTCTACAAAGCACTTGTAACCCTGTATTGTTTAAACCCTTAAATTGTAAAACACTGTGTACACTCGTGGCACTATATAAATAAACATATTCATTCATTCATTCATTCATTCATGTTATATCTTGAACAGAGGAGCAAGAGGAAAAGTTTGGAGCAGTCATTAGTATATTCTGGCAATAGAAAGGTTACTGATAGTATTATTAGGAGGTGTTAGTTCCCTTTTAAATGATATTGGAACTAAAATGTATTTAAAAAAATAAAGATCTCTCTGATTGAAGTACCATATGATAATGAAACTCAGCACAGCACAGAACTTAACTAGCATACTGTGCTGCACTGATGGGTGTCCCTTTCCTGAAATAAAGGTATCGGTATCAGTATCACCTAAACTATTAATCTCTTGGTCTTTTGGGTAAAATAATACATTCTGAATGGTGTTTCCTCTTTAAATTATCTTACTTGTCTTATTTATACAATTTAAGCACATCCAAAAGTAGTGTCTTTTTCTGTTTCATATGGTTGTCAGTGTTCAACTAGATTCCCTTCCACCTTATTCTTGTTTACACTTGATCGGTTAGTGTACATTAGCACAGTGATGTTCTGATTATGTGATTCATCCTTAAAGGAACACTAAGACTTCCTAAAAATAGACCCCTATTTATCTGTGCAGAAAATTCTAATGGACACCTTGAATACATTGTTTGGCTCTCCAAAATAAATATTTAAATTTCAGTTATCATTTGAATGGTGCCCTGTCAGCAAATCTGCTCCATTGAGAGTAGACCTGCAGATGAAGATAGGGTAAAGTGTCAGGCCAACAGAGTAGAATCATAGAGAGACCCCTGGTGCTGCCTTAATGATCCTATGAGAGAGACTTAACTGTGAGGCTTTGAAGTCTAGCAACTTTTATAGACCATGGGGAAAAGCTTCCTTGGACTATGTAATCTGTGTGCCACAAACTACAGGCTTGTATTTCAGCCCAATGCATTCTGGGGGGGGGGGCAGTTTTCCAACCACTCCAATAGCTGGAAGGAGCTGTTCCCGATCGACTCAGTGCAGCACCACTTTATTTTCCAAGACTTCTCCAGTTGGAGGAGACTTAGAAAAAAGTATACTTGCCCTTCAATTAATACTAGATATCATGTCTATGGACATGGTTCTTTAAGGACCACAAACTCTGCCCACAATGCATTGAAGTACTCTCTATCATCAGAGGTAAACAAGCAAGTACATCTATTTTAATAAGACTAAACTGCATCATTTTCATATCTTTATTAACATATAAAACTGCTTGATGAATTTCCTGTAAAGGAGAATGAAAACATCAAAATGATAACCCTGCAAGTACTTTATTATGGCCAACAAATCCTAATGATCCCTGTTAAAGGGATAGTAATGTTACACAAAAAAATCAGCTCCAATTAATTCTCATAGTATTTGAGCCATGGTGTGTGTTATTTTAATACTGTCAAAGTTGTAGTTCAAAAGTAATTGAATGATAAAGTATCCCCTCCCACTCCTTTTATATCTAAGACACCTCCCCTCAGATGTGGAATCTGGTCTTGAGACCAGACAGCTCACAGTAAGGGACAATCTTCTTACTGTGAGAACAATGAAAACCCTGCCCTCCTTGACAGGGTTTTGAGGTTTTTTCCTTATGCTCACTGAAAATTGTCCCTCTCTGCAATCCACCTGGACACCACCTTGCTGTTCTGAGGTGAGCAGTGTTACATCAGTAAAAGGGGTGGGAGGGGGATACTTTATCATTCAATTACTCTTGAAATATAAATCAGTATTGAAATAACACTCTCCATGGCCCACATACTATGAATATTAATTGGAGCTGCTTTTATTGTGAAACATTACTATCCCTTTAATTTTGCTTCTGTGCCTTTGTGCAGTAGATAACATCTTCATTCAGTCCATGTCCATGGAGGCGAATAGCATAGCTAGTGGCATATTTTACAAGCAGAATTAGATAGAATACCTGAGCTGTTTAGGGACCAGAGCAGTGAGCAATGCATTGCAGAAACGCCCCTCTGATCCCCAAAGGGTTAAAATTACCATGTGGAGTGGCCAGAGTCTGAGTCCTGTGGTCCTGCTAGAAATTGTCATGTCTACCTCCATGGACATGACATCTAAGGCTGATGTTATCTCTTGAACCATGCAACAACTTAACAATTCATAGGAGCCATTAGGATTGTCTACCCACAGTAAGGTAAGTGGAGGGTTATTATTAGAAGGCATTAGTTCTCCTTTAAGGATGTAAGCATTCTGAAGTTGTCCCATCATTCAGAAAATGATCATCCTGAAAATACGCATTTACATACATATAGAATAAACAAAAACAAAAAAAAGTTTCATTTTACATTTTACATCTGGACTCAAAAATAATTAAATTTTTTGCTAATTGTATATAGCATTTCAGACATATTTATTTAATGTATCTTGAAAAGCTCAAACAATAAGCCACATCTGAATTATGAGATGCTCTATTAGCAAGATAGCTGCTGCCATCCTGTGGTAACATAATGGAATACAGAATGAATAATTCATTTGCTGTTCATTTATCTGTTCCAGACATTCTGTGACTCACATACCTGCTTTTATATTTGTAGAGTAAAACTGTGTTGTTGTACGGCAGGTTATATGCTATCAGAAAAGAGTTTCTTCCTTCAAGAGACAACGCACCACTTTAAATCAAATGTACTTACCAATAAGGATGGGCTGAAGGAAATAATTTTTGTATCCAAATAATGCTGCTTCAGTTTCCCAATCCATGAATCCATAAAGATGTACCCTGAAGATTGCATCCTGTGCACTCGCACCTAATGGTTTTAGATTAGAGACCAGCTATTTTAGTCCATTTGTTTTCCATTACAACAACCAAAGTATGAGCTAGTTATAAAGTCACATTTTTTCTCTGTCTCCAAAGAAATATTTTCTGGTTGAAGGAAACACTGACAGCTCAAATTATTGTTATTATTATTATTTGTCTCTAAAGAGCCAACATAATAAACTCAACAAGCCTTAATTTGGACAGAAAATCTTAAAGGTCACTGTGGATGAATTCTGCATGAATTGTTCATCCAAAATTAATGATTTAGAGCTGGATATCATGTCCATGGAGGTGGACATGACATTGCGTGACAACAACCAGGAGGTGCATGCTATAATCCACAAAACAAAAGAAAGAGATGTTTGGCAGACCTTGATGCAAACAGATTGAGATGGTTATTCACAAAAAATGTTTAAAAACTACTCCTAACATGTTTCTTAGTGCCACTGACCACTTCATCAGTGCAAAAAATATAAAGATATAGACATTTCTTTCTTTTATTTTGTGGATTATCCCATGCACCTTTGTGTGTGGTCCTGTTGTAGGAGGACCAACACTCATATTCTCCTCTGGCTTATATACACCGGCTGAATTATATCAAAGCCTTTTACACACAAATCATATGAGTATGGTTTTATGACCATATCTGAGTGACATCCTTATAACATAAAGTCCTAGAATGCGTCTCTCACTGTGTGCGTAACCGCACATGTGCAGTAGGGACCCGCAGAAAGGGCTGATCTGGAGCTGGGAGCTCCGGAAGGCTGACAGCCTGTCTGTGCTCCTGGGTCCGGGGCAGCAGCGGAGGCAGCTGGGTGACAAACCGGGAGCACATACAGGCTGTGAGCCATCCAGAGCTCCAGATCAGCCCGTGTTTATGGGCTTTGTAACTAGTAAGATTTATAGAGCTCTTTGTTGTGGCTCACATTCAGAGATTTGTGTGGGGGTAATGTCAATTTCCTCGACATGCTTCACTTGCTACTATTTTTCTGGGGAGCAAGGTCAGAATGTGAGTAACATTCTTTTTTATTTGAGTATTCATCTTGGCACCTCAAATTTACTACATTATAAGTATCTCCTCCTTATCTATATATTTCTGTCATGACATTGTGTGGCAGGATTCTAGGACTCCAAACCCCTTCCTGTGAAGTTTTCATCAAAGTGATTTGGCCGATGTGAGAGACTGATATACCTCTAGGGAGAAGGAAAAGAATTCTGTAAGTCCATTCCATTTCAGAAGACACCAAGCACGGATCCCGAAATGTGTATTTTGTTTCACTTGTTTCCAATTTCAACTTAACAAATAATAGGGCAAGCAATCACATAATATCAAGTAAACAAAATGCAGGGTTGCTTTACCTTCAGATGCTACTGATCTGAACAAGGTAGGATGACTATGACGTGTGGCAACATGGCTGGATAACTCTACCACTCGATTTCCAACATATTCTCCACTCTCATCTCCTCTTACCATGCTCACCACTTCTGCTTCCTTAGGCTCCCCACTGTGGCCTCTTCACATACTCCCACTGCTGCCTTCTGCTTCCTTAGGCTCCCCACTGTGGCCTCTTCACATACTCCCACTGCTGCCTTCTGCTTCCTTAGGCTCCCCACTGTGGCCTCTTCACATACTCCCACTGCTGCTCCAGCAACTTCTCACCCCCTCCCTCCACATTTCTGCATTACATCTCGCCCCTTCCAACTCCATGAACAACTGGACTGGCCCAGAATTTTTTCCAGGTCCCTCAAACCGATCAGGAAAATGAATCACTGTTTTTTTCTCATCTCTACAGAACTGTAATGGACACTTACATCACTGAAGAGAAGAATCCAGTAGAATAAGAAAGGACTCTATCTATCAAGGGATCCTGTTATTACCATGGCTATAAGGCAGAGCAGGAAAGCTTAAGATCCCAGTGACTGATTATTTTTCAGGTTTCCACTGGGCATATATCATAACACTAGTTACAAAGCCCGTATACACAGGATGATCCGGAGCGGGGAGCTCAGGAAGGCTTACAGCCTGTCTGTGCTCCCAGCTCCGGGGCAGCAGCAGAGGCACTGGGTGACAGTTCCTTCCGGAGCTCTCCGCTCCGGACCAGCCCATTCTGAGAGTCCCTACTACGCATGTGTGGTTACACACTCAGTGAGCGACGCATTATAGGACTTTATGTTATAGGATTGTGACTGGGATTTGCTAAAGGGTAAATTGAGGATGGACATTTTTTTCATTGTTCAGTATTTCTCTGTATTTAATAAGAAGTTTATGAGCCTATCAAGACATAGTTATGTGAATTTTCACTGGGATGCTTCTAGGTATGTAAATCTATTAATGAAAGGGGGCCATGATCATGAAAAACTACTTTTTGTGTGTATTGCCCCAACCATGCCAGGTCTCTTTGGGTCTTATGCATTATACTAAAGATACACATCTGACATTAATTTACATCAGGATTTTAACCCCTTGAATGATAGAGAGGTCTCCAACACATTGCTCTGCATTGTGTTGGAGATTGCTCTAGCATTCATGGGTTTAAATTCCCCATCTGAATCAATAGGATTTTTGGGAAGTTCAATTTAGACTCTATTGTGTAGCTGGTATATTTCAGAATATCACCTCTGTACCTTCATTAGAAGTTATAAATGTCTAAAAACAAAGCGTGTGACAAGCAGACGATGACCACAAATAAATCTCAATAGATTGTTCTTGGGAATAATTCAGGTGCTTCTCAGTCACAGATTTCATTCCCTTGTGCTACTGCAGAGGTGAGATGTCAGGAAATTCCCTGTGGGTGAAAGAAAAAGTAAAACTCATATGGATGTTTCTGCCTTCACTGGGTCTCGTTGGGGTATCCTTTTAATATGTCGCACGCAAAATAGCGTGCGACTCCAGCTCTCAGTCAGCATTTTGCCATGATTAAAAGGGAGATCCGAGAATCTTGCATTGCAGGACAGCGCAAGATTCTCAAGTCTAGCCTTCAAGACCCAGCATCCTTAGCCATTAAACACAATACAGACGTCTTTTTAACCCCTGGGTGTAACGAATTGGTTACTATTACAAAATCAATATGTGGGTTAATTATGCACCTGTCCGCTACAGAAGGTGTCTAAACAACTGCATTCCAAAGCAAGGAGCTCTGTACTGAAGTAAGCCGATCCGGCCTCTCTCTCCCCATCTCTGCTCTGCATTGTGATTCTGCATGCAGAGATGGGGGGAGAGAGAGGCCAGAGAGGCTTACTTCAGTACAGAGCTGCTTGCTTTGGAATGCAGTTGTTTTGATACCTTCTGTAGGAGACAGGTACATAATTAACCCACATAGGGATTTTGTAATAGTAACCAATTCGTTACTCCAGGGGTTAAAAAGAAGTCTGTATTGCGTTTAATGATTAAGGATGCTGGGACTTGAAGGCGCAACTAAAGACTGAAATGTACATCTTTTTTTTTGTTTTGTTTTTTGCCATTTCTCTCTTGCAGATAATATTTGCCTGATATTTGGGTGTTAGATGATCAGTGAGTGAGACCATACTGATATGAATATGGTCATTTCTTCTCTGTAATAGCATTTGGGAGTGAAAAATGTGACTGAGAAGCACATGAGAGAGCACCATGTCAAGAACTACGAAATGTTATTCATTCTCAGTGTGCTCTTCTCTCACCTATTTAATTTTTTAGTCTCCATATGTAGAAGGAGTTCCAAGTGAGGAGAGAGAACTAGAGAGATATAGCTGTACCTCAATGACAAGGCCTACTAAAGGCCAAAACAGAAGTCTAAAGTTTTCTCACATGTTTCTTTGGACCTTATGCTTGAAGGCAATGTGCACTAATTCTGAGATAAACCATCTGCTTCACAGGAGACAAATAAAAATTTCCAGGTGCACATCGATTTAAATGGGTTTTTAACATCTTGAATGCTATGGAGGTCTCCAACGCATTGCTTTTAATCAATTGGAATGCTTATTTGTTCACTGTGGTAGAGTTGGATTGCCCCAGAATTGGTGCACTTTATACCTAAAGTCCCTTTTTCTTGCCATGGTAGAGATGTCTCCAAGGCAGTGTTTCTAAATGTAAGTCCTCAGGAGCTCCAACAGATCATTTTTTCATAATATGCCTGCTTAATCATAGGTGGGTCATCAGTAGCTCAGTCATTTTGATTGAGCTGCTTGTGTTTAGCCTCTTAAAGGGATAGTAATACTTTGTTTTATCTTTATTTTATTTTGTAGGCATTAAAAAAACATGAAGAACGATATAAGTCTTATCTCTCAAACCTTTATGGTTTGAGAGATATTCACAAGCAAAGTTTCCCCTCTCACCCCTTTTATCTAATGTAAGCCATCTCTTCTCAGATGTGGAATCCAGTCCATAGACCAGACAGATAACAGAAGGGGACAGTCTTCTTCCTATGAGAACGATGAAAGCCCTGCCCCCCCCTTGACAAGTCTTTCAGGTTTTTCCCTTATCTTAATTGAAGATTATCCCTCTCTGCAGTCTACCTGGGTACCTCCCTTCTGATCTGGCTAAAAAGTGTTACATCAGTAAAAGGGGCAGGAGGGGGATACTTTATCATTGAATTACTCTTGAACTACAACTCTGACAGAATTGAAATAACACTCTCCAAAGTCCAAATACTATGAAGATTAATTAGAGCTGCTTTTATTATGAAACATTACTATCCCTTTAAGGTCATCTTTGCTGTAAAAAAAGCACAAATGGCTGTGCTTACAGAGTGCTGTAGTCCTGATGATCTGGAAGGGACCATGATGAGTGACAGCATGGTCCATTTTTGTCTAATGGGAACTGATTATTCCCGTCTCAGTAGAGAGATCCCCTGAGACCTCTATGTGCACTCAGTGAACTAGGGGAGATGCACTAAAGTTCTAACACCCCAAAATACACCAAAATCACCATGTTTTCAGGTTACCTTTGCCAGGTTTATGATTTTGAAGAGGCTGCTTCCTGATTTCTATCAGGAATTGGAAGCAGGGATACTGATGTAATGTTGAAAAAAAGAAAAATAGAAAAAATAAGACGGCTATAATGTAGAAAAACCTGCTTCCTTTCTATCAACCCTTTGGGTACCAGAGAACTCTGCAGTATGGTTCAAAGCAGTGCATGACACACACCTTTGGCACTCAAAGGCATAAACAGTAGGGATGTGAAAATCTTTCGCTTAAAGAGAATAGTATGAAAATTGGCATTTTTGCTTCCATGGAAATCTCGCAAAAAGTGCAGTTTTTCTCCCAGCTTTGTGCCATTGTAGTCAAAGAACCACACATACTGACCTCCCAGTCTTGTCCCATAGTAGTCATAGAACCACGTATACTGACGCCCAGGCTTTTCCCACTGCACTGTTAAAGACAGGGATGGGCAAAGTGAGCCCCCCCAGCTGCTCCCAGAATAAAACTGCCATCTAGAATTATGTTGGTTGTAGCGTGGCAGCAGCTGAAGGGCCTCACATTGTCCATCATTGCTAGGTCTACACATATATATATATATTAGCAAAAGGGCCACGGCGTTGTCCGTGCGGATTAAGTCCTTTCAGTGCCTGAGGGGTATTGAACACATTGATTGACAATGGTTTGGGTAAGTTAGCGGCAGTGACAGGGTTAAGTGTTTGAGATCCAAAGAGGTATCCATGCAGTGGAATGTGTTGGATACCTTTTTGCCACTTAAGGGGTTTAAAGAATGCAAAGAAAATGCTCAATGTGTTGGCTTCCTTCAG
The DNA here is from genome assembly GCA_037306005.1 of Rhinophrynus dorsalis. NCBI lineage: Eukaryota > Metazoa > Chordata > Amphibia > Anura > Rhinophrynidae > Rhinophrynus > Rhinophrynus dorsalis. The sequence goes on along the minus strand of CM074721.1, from coordinate 91,137,129 downwards.
TTGCAAAAAGATACCAAACACATTACAATGGATGCAGAAAATAAAACAAAAGAAAAAGCGGTAAATGGTATAGTACAGCAAAAGCTGATAAAAGTAAAATACAAAGATGGACACTCACATAAATAATGGTCAGCGTGATCCAGCTGACAAACACACAAGCGGAGAGTAAGCCCAGTGTCTGCTCTGGGGATATCAGGTCAACAGGTACAAAACATTATCCAAACTTGCTTCGTGTTTAAATACCAAAAAACTACACACACTCACACATACACACAGTGTATCACACACACATACATACACAAACACACACAGTATCACATACACAATGATATATTGATATTTGGGCTAATATGAAGCGTGTTATCACCCCTCGGGTACTGAAAGGGTTAATCAGTCAAGCATATGAGGCATTGGTGGATAAATTATCGTTGAAGTTGATTTTAACCCTTTCAGTAGCAGAGTGAGCGATACATTTGTTTGCAATGATGTCTTATGGTTGTGCCACAGAAATGGTTAAGAGTGTGAACGGTGTCCCACGATGAGAGGCGCTGGTGCTCAGTGAGGAAAGTAAGAGGCACACACACACACAGTGCTGCGATGAGTATGGTTAGATTTAAAGGGATAGTAATGTTTCATAATAAAAGCAGCTCTAATTAATCATCATAGTATTTGGACTTTGGAGAGTGTTATTTCAATTCTGTCAGAGTTATAGTTCAGGAGTAATTCAATGACAAAGTGTCCCCCTCCCTCTCCTTTTACTGATGTCACACTCTTCAGCCAGGGCAGAAGGGAGGTGCCCAGGTAGATTGCAGAGAAGGACAATCTTCAGTTAAGATAAGGGAAAAACCTGAAAAGCTTGTCAAGGGGGGCAGGGATTTCATTGTTTTCATAGGAATAAGAGTGTCCCCTTCTGTTATCTGTCCAGTCTATGGACTGCATTCCACATCTGAGAAGAGATGGCTTACACTAGGTAAAAGGGGCGGGAGGGGGAAACTTTGCTTGTGAATATCTCATAAACCATAAAGGTTTGAGAGATAAGACTTATATCATTCTTCATGTTTTTTTAATTCCTACAAGATAAAATAAAGTTAAAACGAAGTATTACTATCCCTTTAACACGCTCCTTATGCAGAAATCAAGAGAGGAGGGGCAGGCTGGAAGAGATATTTATTTATTTTAACTATGAAGCAATTATGTGTTAGGGGCCACCAAATTAGTAAACTCATACATTTTGTGGTGGGTATTGCTCCAGTGCAAAAGTGACAACCAAGTGCTACTTGATTTGTTGTTGGAGTACAGCACCATTATCGCCAGAAAGCAACTGGGCAGCTGAGTATGATGGGAGTAAGTGGAGTCCAGTAGTAAGTGGAGAGGCACAGGTTGCTGTGAAATGCCTTCCGAGGCATAATGTCCTTGCCAGATAAATAATTTTATGAGGATGAATTGGTTGCTTGTGGTCATACCTTATAACTTTTGAGGTGGACTCCACAGAGAGGAGGGTACTGCTGCGGTGCTGGGGGAGATAAATGACGCAGTGCATGTCAAAGGTGCGGGGCTTAATTGTGAGTGGGGCGGAACTTAGAAAAGGAGAAATAACTTAGAGGAATATGCTGGGGAGGAGGAGATGTTTGAATTAATAGATGCTGGAGCGGATTTTGTACCTTGAGCCTGCGTGATGGCAATTAATGAAGCTACTCATGGTGCAAATTCTTTATATTATAAATAGACGCACAGAACAAAGGGATCTTCTCACCTCAAGACAAGGGGTAAAAATGTGAAGAAATCCCATGGAAAGAGGCAGTGTAAGTGCACAATGTGTTGTAAAGCAAAATGTATTGGACATGATAGAATAATCGGCGAGTACAATTAACTCTTTGAGTGCCAGAGGCATATCTAACGCATTGGTTTCCAATGTGTTGCATAACTGTCTGGCACTGAAAGGGTTAAAAAGGCATGCTAATTCATGAATAGCACAATGGGAATGAACTACATATATAAACAGACAGGCAAAACTGCTGTTGGGCATGTCATCTTGCACAGTTCTATGGTTATTAAACTGTTAAAGGGATTGTAAACCCCCCGAACAACGTGACGCCAAATGCGAGCAATCATGGAAACATACTTAACTCCCTTAGTCCCATCTCTCAAACCTTTATGGTTTGACAGATGTAAGACAAGAAAGACCTCCGCTCCCTCCCCTTTCTGCCTGACGAACTGTAAAGCTGTCAGAGGCAGAATCCGGTCAACCGACTTACGGCGGTTTTGCAGGAGCTCTGTCATCTAGATATCTCGTATAATTACTTCATCGGAATGGTCTACAACATGTGCTTTCAAGCCAGGCACACATTTTAGACCATGCCGATGAAGTAATAATATGGAGATATCTAGATGACAGCGCTCCTGCAGAGCCGCCGTCTGGTCCTCGAAGCAGGATCTCATGACGTCCACTATACAGCGGATGCTTAAGAAGGGGGAGGGAGCGGAGGTCTTTCTTGTCTTACATCTCTCAAACCATAAAGGTTTGAGAGATGGGACTAAAGGAGTTAAGTATGTTTCCATGATTGCTCGCATTTGGCGTCACGTTGTTCGGGGGGGTTACTATCCCTTTAAATGAAATGAAACGTATGCTTCCAGTCGGTCAGAGCTGGAGCCTTGCCATGCCTTTGTATACTGTGCTCAGGGCTGGATTTGCCATAAGGCAGAGAAGGCACCTGCCTGCAAGCGCACGCCACGGAGGGGCGCCTGCCATTGGGATTTTTTTTTAAATTCTCTAGCCTGCCAGGCCAGCCTTTGATCCGGACAGTCTGGGTGGACTACAAAGGGGGTGGGGGGTATGCATGCTGCGCTGCTGTGGCCTCCAAGAGTTGTTTACCCCCCGATAGCTATTCAGCAGGGCTCAAAATTGCCACGCGCATCCTCACATTTAGCGAGGAGATTTGAGCAAGGGCGAGTGGAATCTGTTAGACAACACTATGCATTTCCTATCCTTACCACTAGATGTCAGTGCTCCCTGTTAGGAACATCCCACACAGTTCTATTGTTTGCATACTGACCTTATTTCAGGTGACACTTCTCTTTTTCCTGTCAGGCTGTATAATGGTTAGTGGTAATTTTTCTTTTCTTAATGGTTATTTGTTTGAGGATCTGCATAAAGATTCTTATGGATGATTGAGAGAGTCATAAGACTTTGTCACATACCACAGAATGCATTTTTCCACTATTTGCACATGTACTGGGCAAGTTACGAGAATAAACAGAACAAAGCTACATAGTGCTGCTCGAAGTTGATATACACGTAGGTGATGTATAGCGTGTGAGGGGATGACCCAGTCCAGCCACAGAGTCTACTACAGTTGATGGGGAAGGTGACTGGTGGGTTTGGTAAATGGCAGTCATTCAGCTAGTAGCAATAAGGAGGCTGAATGAAAAGTGAAAATACACAGAAGGGTAGTGCTTTTGGGTGCAATAAAGCCAAAGGAAATGTCAAGCTCCACTCTAGAAGTATAGTAACTTTCATATGAGTTCTAGTCACAAAGCAGGATAGACCTGGACAGAAAGATGTTACAGGGAAGGGGGAGGTGTAAGTATACATTTGTTAGCTGGCAATGATTTGTGAGAGGCATGAATACAAATCTGTTACTGGCAACCAGCGCTGCGCACAGTGGCAGCAGTAACCATCCGCATACAGATCTGTGCCGAAGGAGGCACAGACTTTTCCTGCCGCTGGACCACCAGGGAGGTAGGAAAGAGATATGGGGGGGCAATGTGAAGATGATGGGGCCAATGTGGAGCTGATGGGGGCAATGTGAGGGCAGGTTAGAAGCTGATGGGGGCAATGGAGATGATGGGGAGCAAGTTGGAGCTGATGGGGGCAATGTGAGGGCAAGCTGGAGCTGATGGGGGCAATGTGAGGGCAAGCCGGAGCTGATGGGGCAAGTTGGAGCTGATGGGGCAAGTTGGAACTGATGAGGGGCAACGTGAGGGCATTATGGTTATGTGGGGGGTAATGTGGAGATTTGGAGCATTGTGTAGGAGTCCAGTGGAGATGGCCAATGGGGGGGTGCTTCAGATTTCTGTGCCTACAGGCTCCTGAGATGTAAATCCGGCTCTGACTGTGTTGTGGCCCTGCATGGATGATTGTCCGTCTTAGATGCCACATGTGTTCCCCTTCCCCGGACAGAGTGGCTGTGGGAAAGAGCGTAGTGGCATACCGATCCTGGAGTCCCTTCTGTCAGGCACATCCTCCAGCTGTCCTAGCAGCACTGCACAGCTGCCTCTGCCTGCAGTGTGTATATGGAGCAGGAAGTGCTGGAGGGTGTGCTGACTAGAGAGCTGCTTCGCTGTAGAGGGGGAAGGTGGATGCTGCTGTGGGACGGTAAATTCTGGGGTAAATAATTTGTAAAAGAGCATGTGTGTTTCAGGAGGCAAAGGGTGGCGACTGTGAAATTGTATGTGAATTTGTAGGACTTGGATGAAAGGTTGGAGTGTCACAGGCTTACGCAATGCCTAACCTGCTTTATCCCACTTACCTCCACCACTGTTATGAAGAGTAATGTCATGTGTAAAACATGGGAAACGCCATGCTTTAATTGCACTACAACTCCCATAATCCTTAGACATCTTCAGTAGGCAGGATGAAAATGGAACTTTTATGAAACTTTATTGTCTTCATTACTTGCTGCAGTCATGATACCGACTTCACAGTGACTATTGAAGACAATGAAGTGTGTTAAAAACGCTGTTTTCATTGTGGCCACTGAAGATGTGTAAGGATTATGGAATACCGTGACAATCAGTGTTCACCAGCACATTGCGGGGCATCAGGAGTAGTGCATGGCACAGTGTGCTACAATCTGTCCCTTAGTCCCAGATCCCATTTCAGGGACCTCAAGCTGATGGCAACTACCCTTTAATTTCCAGAGATGTAGGCAAGGCATGGGTTTGTACCTCTGCGCAGTTAACACATAGTGGTACTGTAAATATTGAGACATGTCGCTGTGTGTGAGGAAAAGGCGGTACATGTGCTCTTCTCCTGTGTGTGTGTGTGTGTGTGTGTGTGTGTGTGTGTGGCTTGTGTGTGTGTCTGTGGTGTAGGAGCATGTGGCGGCCATTTTGTTTTTTGGTAAGTTGTATAGTTGTGGGAGGGCTGGATAGTGGGGGCGGGCCAACTCCCTGCATGATTTCCCCAGGAGTACCAGTGGCCTTCGGCCACTGATACTCCTGGGAAAATCACGCCCCCATTGAATCACCCAATGGGAGCAGTAACTCCTCACTGCCGCCCCTGGGTGTGTGTCTCCTGAGGAGACATAAATTATGTAATGAGCCTTTCTCTTATATATATATATATATATATATATATATATATATATAGATATATATATATATATATATATATATAGATATACTCCCCTAGCCTTGTCCCACTGCACTGATAGCCATATAATCTCACACACTGACCTCCAAGTTCCAACCTTGTTCCACTGCACTTTTAAGCATAGAACCACACATACTGAGTCTAATTATCCCATCAGGAATGATTGTGCTTTGGAAGAAACCGGCAACGTTCTCATGGGAAATTTCCTGGAATAAAAAAAAGCTGGAAATTGTAAAAGGGTTTTATGTGTGGGAATTTCTGAAAAAAAGCTGCTAACTGCTATTTTTTGATGACAGGTACCACAGGAAAAAAACAGAAGTATTTGCAGATTAAACAGTATACATATCAATGCTGCAGGAATAATGTAACATTGTAGCTTTGCTTTTCCTGTTAATGAACAGAAAGCGACATAAAAGTGTCAAATTATAATGAAAAACGTATAGGCAGTTTTAGTTTAAAGGGTTATTATTACTGTAAATAAACCAGCTACCATAACCTGTACAAGATTTCTGGTGCAGAAGCATTAAGATTTCTCTGGCCACATCCACAAAGAAGAATGTAATTGCGGCCAGCACAGCTGAGGCACTTCTCAAAATTAGGCACCCTAGGGTGTTGCGTCCTCTCCCTAGTGATAAACCTGGTCTTGAACATAGGGTACAAACATTACCCTGAGGCCCTCAGATGTTGAGGACTACAACTCCATAATTATAGGAAGGTCTCAGGTTTCCTATCCCTTCTCTAGATTATATTTCACCCAAGATCATAGGTCCAGATTCTATGTAGTTATGATGTGAATTATAATTCTAGTCACGGCTAATTTTGGGTGGCAGTCACCTTGATATCTACTTTACTGACTGTTGTAGTTAAAGGGATTGTAATGGATGTGAATAAATGTAGCACCTATTATGCTCATATATTATAGTTCATGTACTGCTGTATATAAATTGTGCCTGACTTGTAATTCAAATGTAAATACATTTTAAAGTATCTCCCTTTTGCCCCTTTTTCCTACGTAATGTGCTCCCCCAGCCGGTCCAGACAGCACACAGTGAGGGGCAATCTTCAGTGAGAGCAATTAAAATCCTGCACTCCTTCTTCAAAGGGGGCAGGGTTTTCATTATGCTCACAGCAAGAAGATTGTCCCTTGTTGTTTGCTGTCCGGTCAAGTGACCAGATTCCACATCTGCGGGAAGGCACATCCCAGAGGTAAAAGGGACGGGAGGGGAATACTTTAAAATGTATTTACTTTTGAACTACAAGTGAGGCACAATTTATATACAGAGTTACATGAACTATAATATATGAGTATTAATCTGTGCTACATTTATTCACATTCATTACTATCCCTGGATTTAACTATCCCCTATTTAATGCACCCTAAGCACACTTTTCTCCACCCATGGCTAGACTCCCATTACTCACATGACTTGCCCCTGTCGACTGTTTACTTGTACAGAAAAATTCCCTTATCATTTAACTTGTATACAAAACTTTGAATCCACTTGGCTGCTAGAAAGGACTCCAATGCATTGTGAAGTAATGAGTCAGAGACCGCTCTAGTCCAGCATTCTAGAAGTTAGAAAACTAGTCAGTAAAGGGATATGGAAACTGGGTGTCTGGTGCACAGGCACAAAGAAAGCTGCCCTTAGCTAATAATGAAGGTTGCTACCAGCCTGATAACCCTTTCGGATATATTATTTACTGTAGGCCTCAGACTATCAACTAATGTTTTAGTCTTAAAGTATGCTGTTTTAGAAGTCTGCTAACAATGTTTACTTTCAGCTGTAGATTTCACCACTTCAGTACACAGCAGCAATAGCATCGCAGAGGGAATTCTCACTGCCATAGAAAGCATAGGAGGAAAATAGCAAACTTCATATGGGAATATCACTTTGGGGATATGAAAAGCAGAAATTTTATGTATTTTCTTTGCACAGCACTTTTTGCAGAAAAAGCATTCCAGCTAAATAGTTTACTTTTCACCCATCCCTATTCAGGCACAACTTGTCATAGTTCAAGTTTATGTCCAGTCACATTGCCAGCCCAGAAGGTCACCCCTTCCCCTTCCCCCGTGAAATGACTGACATCAGTTATTTTGTTCTGCTCCCATTGGAGAAGAATGTTAAAAAAAAACGTGAAAATGAACTGCACCAAAATTTAAATTGAATTCAATTAAATGGGGGTTTTAACCATTTGAATGCTTATAATGTATAGGAAACCGTCTAGTTAAGCCCCGTCTAGTGATAAATATAAATTAGCTCTCTTTGCATATGATCTTCTATTCACAGTAACTTCTCCTGAGACTTTACTTCCTTCCTTGCATCTTGAAATAATTAGATATGTTTAATAAAGCTTCAAATTTCAGAGCAAATCTCACCAAATCTGAATATCGAACATAAATGTCCCTACCGAAAAACTCTCCAAACTTAAAACTTTAGTTCCTTTTAATTGGACTGCAGAAACAATTAAATATCTTGGGATTCAGTTAACCCCTAAGATAAACCAGCTTTTCTCAACCAACTTTAAACCAGGGAGGTCTGGTGCCCCTGATATTCTTAAATACTACCATTCCACCCAGCTGTTAAATGTTATACTCTGGTTTGAAAATGGAACTGATAAGCATTGCATACAACTAAAGAGTGAACTGAGCCGACTTTCTAGACTCTCTTCTGTTTTATGATGAAAGGATTTGATGACTTGATCAACTTCCCATCTCCCTTTCCTGATTAAATCTATTATTTTTATATGGAGAAGTCACTCAGTCTTTTTATTCCATAACACAATTGAATTCACCAGTTTTTTTGACCTAATCTTGACTCATTATGAATAGAGAGGGATCATCTTGAGTCTTGGAAGCAAAATTGGGATCTGCTAATATATCATCCTTTAGATAATGACCAATTTGTATCATTCCACTGTCTATAAGATAGACTAGGGCTACATTTGAATGACAAATTGATTTATTAAAAATGAACACAACACAGGGACCAACTTAGTCTACTTGGGCCCTAAACTGGCTTTGATTTAAATCCCAGAAATGTACACACAGCATTTCTAGACTATATAATATTCTAAGAAACAGAGAGATACCCTTTCTTGTTCAGAAGACTCAATGGGAGTGTGAAATGTCTAGTAACTATTTCTCAGCAGAATTGGCAACAATTCCAACTACCTCTCATAATAGCTCTAGGAATTCTATGAAGCAAACTATAAAATAGCTACCACATGATATAGGACACCAGGGGGGATATGCACTAAGGTGTGATAACGAGGTGATAAAGCGGAGATGACTTCTCCAGTGATATCACTGTAATGGTAACCCTGGACGCCACGCTGTCCTGGGCCGTCGTGCTGGGCATCTCTCTCCTGGATGCGGCTACAAGTGGGAATCCTGGTCGGTGAAGCTGGACAGCTGGCTGGAATGCACATCTCCCGATGTCAGCTACAAGATGGGTAGCTGGATGAAGCAGGATGGATCACTGGAACATAGCTAGAGAAAGTGAGCCGGACTGAAGCAGACTGGTAGCTGTACCACAAAAGACTGAAATCACTGTAGCTGGAACATAGGCTGGAATGCTGGGAAAAGCAAGCTGGAACACTGGAAACATCCACTGGAAACACTGGAACCTTGAGTCTCCTGAATGGGGGTCAAAGGGGACCCTTTAAACCATCCAGGAATAAAATACAGGACACAGTTTAAGTCCAAAACGACTTTTAGTTTATTGGGTAAAAGTCAGCTCTTTTATACTGATTTAACAACATTAACCAGGGAGCTGGATACAAAGGGAATACGGGGGAAACAATAGTACAATGGGGGAAGTAACATTATACACAATAGGACAATGGATACATAAACAATGGCAACCAGGGTACTGTACACAAAAAAAAGCATTTTCCCTAATTCAAACTTGCCTCTCCAATTCCTAGCCAACTTGCAGTAACAAGTGACAACAACCAATCAGGACCCAGGCAATTGTTCTCCCTAGGAGATGGAATTACCCGGGTCTAACATAATTGACTTTTTAACTTGGGACACTAGGTGACCAATCAGGAAGCCGCCTACTCTGTTCAGTACTGTAGGCAGCCAATCAGCGGCCAGCCTCCTTTTTAACTGGAAAGTCGGCTTTTCCCTCTAGTCCGGTAGCCAACTTGTTTCTGTAGGTGAACTCTCAGTCTTTAAGGAAGGTTTTCTTGTGAGGCCTGACAAGACCACCATGTAACTGCCTAGGGGTCCATTACAATCACTTCTCCAAGTCCTATGTTATTCCATGGAGCCTAGGCACTAAGATCTCTCCAACTTTAGAGATCTTAGTGAATAGGCTCCATATACTAACATAGGAATTAGTCATCTTCACTTTATCACTTCTGTATCATAGTTCATAACCCCCCAGTTATTCTTCATTCTATAAATCCCTCCATAGAACCTACCTGTTGGAGATGTGGTCAAGAATAAGGCAACGTTATTCACATCTGGTGGTCCTGACTCCAAATAAAATTTTGGCACTAGATTCACTTACTTATAATAATAATAATAATTCTTTATTTATATAGCGCACACAGATTACGCAGCGCTTTACACTCATATTGGTCCCTGTTCCCATTGGGGCTCACAATCTAAAATCACCTGTCAGTATGTTTTTTGGAGTGTGGGAGGAAACCGGAGTACACGGAGGAAACCCACACAAACTCATTGCAGATGTTGTCCTTGGTGGGATTTGAACCCAGGACCCCAGCGCTGCAAAGCAACAATGCTAACCACTGAGCCACTGCAATAAATGTATTACTCATAATAACATAACTAGACCACCCATATATGTTTTACTGAATAACATAACTAGACCACCCATATATGTTTTACTGAATTTAAATTGCAAGAATCTTCCCAGGAACACCAAAAGTGCTTGTTTATTTATGCACCTCTTGAAAGCAGTGAAATAATGTATCCCAACGTATTTGAAATCTCAGCTTAGTCCCTCTATTTCAGAATGGGAGAGAAGGGCATGTTATATTATCATCATGGAAAAACTGATATATAAATCTGATACAAATGCCCACAGTTTTCTAGATATTTGACAACTGTGGCTGAATTTCTTATCCCAGCATTGATAACTTCTTTTATTTCTATTTACTCATAAATATAGATAAAAGTTTGCTTCAAACTAAAAAAACATGATCCACTTATAAAATTAGTAGGAAGGTCTCAATCTGTCTACTCCTATCTTCCCTTTAATCTCATTTTCTGTCATGCATTGTGAGATTGTCATGTCGCCATTTTGAGCATGGCGACGTGGTGACTTACTTAAAAGGTTGCACGCTCTTTCGCGTGTGACTTTTCAAAAGTGAACCGTTACAGCCCAGGGAGAAACAAAACTCTGGATGGGACTGTTTAAGTGTGCAGTTATGACACAGCCACTTCAAGTACACAATCTGTATCAAAGCAACACTGGCCAATTGTTACAGATGACCATCTCCAAAAATTATGCAGAAACCTCAAATGGCTTCCTACAAAGCTAAAGTTGCAAGAACGTATTCCTCATTGCTTTTAATGGACACTATGCAATGATCTTTTTCAAAGCACATTAACGTCCTTTACCAGCTGGTGCATGTCTTTGTTGTCATTATAGTAAGAAGCCTCAGCCATGCTCCTCATTTTTATCTGCAATAAAAATATCAGTGGTAGAATTTCACTAATTCCTGCCCCAATGCGACTCACCAGCATGGTTGCCTCCTCAAAGGGTTTCAGCAGCTCACATACGTCATACATTAGTTGCCATTGGCCAGGAGACAAAGAGGCTCCCTCCAAATCCTTCCAGTTTTGCATGGTGTACTCGCTAATGGCCTTATTCTGCTCGTACAAATGCCCTACCATGTATATCATGGAATTCCATCTGGTAGGGACCACGATTTTCAGCTAGTGATAGGGCAGGTTGTACGCTCTTGTATGAAATATAGAGTGTTGCATGCACTGTAGGAACAACTAAAATGGGCACAGATTTTGTGAGTAATAGTAAGCATCTCTTTGAGGGTTTCAGATTCTGCCAGGAATCTGGTCACAACTAAATTTAACACATGGGCAAAGCAGGGCACATGCACCATGCCACCTATTCTCAAAGCATGCACAGGGTGGCTTGACAATGGTATGGGCTATACTGCCGCTGCTGCTGCCTTTTAATCACTTTGCCACATGATTCATGATTACTGGCTTTCACCTGATGCTGTAAGCTAGTGTTGTCCACTGTTGGTGCTGGGAGGGAACCCCAGTGATCAGTTAGAGTCATATAGTCTGTGCTCTGCCCACTTATTCACATATCTGTTGTCAGGTGTATTTTCTTGCCATATGCACTCTTCAGCCCTTTGCCCATCACACTAACCACCTGCTGGTACAATTCAGGGACAGCTGTCCAGGAAAAATAACTGCAGCTTGGGATATTCCAGAGTGGAGCTACTTCGGTTTTCTACAAAAGAATACGCAGCATGTCCATTGCCAACATCTTGGCAACCTTGACATTCCACAGGCATACTTTGGGATTGTTTTTGTGAAGTTTTTGACTCCTTCCTAGGAACTCAGTCAGTGTGGGTTGGCAGGACATGGCAGAAGAAGCCTGAAACTTTATTGCTTTAACAACATGACTAGATGAGGTGGTGTCGGAAAAGGCAGTCTATGAGCAGTCTATGACTCTTGCCATCTCCTACAGCAAAGCCAGAGTCATCATACTCATCTGAAGCAGGAGCCATATATGTTATTTGGACTGAACTAACTGTTGGCACTGGCAGTAGCACACTCTCTGACACATAAATAACTTCACTACTTCTTTTTTCTGCCCTAGAGCCCTGGGAACTTTTTAAACTGCTTCTGCTGCTGCTAGTTGTGGCACCTTTGGCCTGCTGACAGTGTGTCTCCCAGTCAGACCTGTAGTTGTGCTTCAGGTGAGATCTCATAGTGGAGGTGCCTAGGAGTGAGCCTACTTTCCCCCTGCTCACAAGCTTTTTGCACAGACAACAGATAGCAACATGCTTAGCTTGAGGATCCTGAGTGAAGTATCTCCATACTGTGGACTTCATGGAATGAGGGGTTCCCAAGTTGGCGCTGCTGCTACTACTACTACTGGGGTTAGATGTTGATGCAATTCTACTGCTACTACTAGGTGTCAAAGGTGCAGGACTTACAGCAGCAGCAGCAGCAGCAGCAGAGGCACTCGTCATATCTAACATTGTGGATGTTAATAACCTGTGTTGCTGTTGCTGGGTACTCAAAACAGGTGTGTATGTCTGAGTGGGATTTGGACTTTGAAGAGACGATGATGCTGATGATGACTGATAGGGTGACTGTGTGCTTTTTGACATCTGTGCATATCCAGGGTCACACTTTGCAGTGGCTTTCTCAAACAATTTATAGACAGGCAAAGTGTTCCTTAAAAGTGGTGGAAGAATCAGCCTTTGACTTTCTGGTAACCTTATAGCCATGTCAGCATCCTCACTCTCAACTCCATCTGTAACTGAACAAGAAAAGGATGCTGGAGGGATATATTGTAGATCTGCATCATCATCAGTTATCATTAGATCATTCTCAGCAGCATCAGCATCACCTGACAATTCTGGCCCACTACCCTTATATACTTCTAAGCTGTTTAGGTCTCAAACAATTTATTTTTACATTTACTGTAGCAAAGTTCCCTACTACTTTGAGGATGGGTGTTTTGGTGCTTGTTTGTCTCACTATCTGATGCAGCAGGAGGTTCAGCTGCTTCAGCTGCTTCTCCTTCCTCTATTATGCTATTGCCAGCATCATCAACACTTAAATGTGACTTATTTTCATCTTCAGTGTTCTTCTTATATGGTTCTTTATTTCTTCTGGCACTGGTGGTGCTGGAAATAGTTTTGCTGGGACCTTGACAAACTGCACACTGCCTTGGAGTAGAGGGATCATCATCATTGATTGCACACGCTGCAGCAGCCAGAAACCATTGCTGCAGTCAGTTTTTGAACTACTACTTTACTCTCACATCCCTGCACTTCTCCAGCTCTCCCCTTCCCCAATCCCCTTGTGTGTTTGTTAGACATTACTCAACTACATTGTGTGCTTTTACTCTATGGTACACAACACAGCTGTATGATGCCTTGCCTAAGCCCAGGCAGCTGTCTGTCACTGTCACCTAAGATATATATATATATATATATATATATATATATATATATATATATTTATTTTTTTTTTAGTTGTCCACCTTGTTGTCTTATCACAGTCTGTCCACAAAAAATTATAAATGAAAAACAAAGTCAACAACTTCTTTCCCCAGACTTCCCCACCCAGCACAGAGACAATAACAGCAAGATCAGCACGCAAATATGTCCCTAGCTGCCTTGCCAGTCAGTCACATGAAATTTTGTAGTATTTGGGGTCAGTCTCCTTTCTCCCTTCTTCTCCCCAGCGTGTCTCACTGACTCTCCTAATACAGGGAACAAATGTCCTACCTAAAAGATTCCCTAAACCAAACTTCAAGTCCCCTATCTTCTCTAGCTTAAAAAGGGTGCTGCCCTCTCCTCTCACAAACACAGAATGGAAACTTGTTATGAGCCTGACACCCTTTTATATGACTGTAGAAAAGTTTTGTGTGGTGGAGAAAAATTTTTCTTCCCATTGATTTCAATGCACAGTGAGCTAGGCAATAAAGGCAGGAATTGGCAGAAAAACTGGACTTTTTGCGGGAAGTTATTCACCAAGCGGAAAGTGACATTATTCGCTGATTTCAGTTAGAGGTGTAAATTTTCACCCATCCCTAACCAGGGGGTTAACTTACTCAACATACATCATCGTATACAGAAGAAGCAAGGTAGAAATAACTGCTTTATATACTGATAATGCCTGTCACATTTTTTTGAATGAAGATTGATTGGTCAAATGTGTTGAGATCTTACAATATAGCGGATCCTTAACCATGAAATGTTTAAGATGCCATATTCCTTTACAAGGACCACTAAGACTGAGAAATATGTTGGACATAAACACTAGCACTACCAACTCAATGGATACTCGCTCCACTGTATCTACCACTAAGCTGTTAGGGACCAGGGACAAGGAATCAGACAGACACAAAACTGTAAAATGCAAAACACCTTTATTAAAATAACAAACGCAAACCAAGCAAATTTGTGATCCAGAAGCATAAACCAAAAGACAAGCCATGGGTCAGGAACCTAGACAGGTACTCAGCCAAGCAAGGGTCAGGTATATGGAGATCAGTGATGTCAGGAACATCAGAGGAAGCCAGGTCATGCACAGGTAATAACAAACTCAGTAGAACACTCTTGCACCCAGAAGCAGTCACAAGGGCAAGGAGGAAGTGAGCCAAGCTTCTTTAAATAGCCTGAGAGGGTTGGCTGATAACACTCAGGGGAGCAATCACAGAGAGGTCAGCTGATTCAGCCTGACCCAGGAAAGGGAATGCAGCAGCAATCAACAGCTGAGCACTAGATTAGCTCAGCCAAACCTTGACAGAACCCCCCCATCCATGACCCCCCCCCAATGAAGCAGGACCAGGTTTGAGGGGAAAGCATGCATGGAAGGCATGAAGGAGTGCAGGGTCATGCACGTCTGAGGCTGGAACCCACGAGCACTCCTCAGGACTGTACCCCTTCCAATGGACCAAATATTGAAGCCTCCAACTGAATCTACGAGAATCAACTATGGAACGGACCTCAAACTCCTCATGGCCATCAATGGGCCCCAAATGGGGTCCAGGAGCAACTTTAGTAAAGCGATTACAAAACAGAGGTTTCAGCAGCGAGACATGGAACACATTGTGTACCCGCATATTGGGAGGGAGGTCTAGGGCACAGGCCACAGGGTTCACCTGTCGTAGGATATGGAAAGGACCCACAAAACAGGGGGGGCCAGTTTCTGAGAGGGCACTCGGAGGTGGAGATTTATGGAGGACATCCAGACCCCCTCCCTGACTTGGTAGGAGGTGCGGGTAGGCATTTACGATTAGCCTGGAGATCCTGGAATTGTTGCAAGCATTGCAGTGACTCTTGGACCTGCACCCATGTGGAACAGATCTGCTGGAGATGATCCTCCAGTGCCGGAATCCCCTGGGGAGTGAACAAATCTGGTATCATGGAGGGTTGATACCCGTAATTCAAGGGGGAGAGCTGGGTAGAATCTGAGACTGCACTGTTATGAGCAAACTCTGCCCAAGGTATCAGGTCTAACCAGTTATTCTGATGGTCCGATATGCAACACAGCAGGAATTGTTCCAATTGTTCTCCATTTTACAAAATAGGTTATTCTCTCTTGATCTTTGCAGAACTCAGGCTACATCTGCATGATGGCTTTCCATGGAGGCAAAATGGATCAGAATTTCATCTAAGTATACCACCACGAATTGTTGTAGCATGTCCCGGAGGACATCATTTAGGAATTCCTGGAAAACCGCAGAGACCGAAGGGCATCACGAGGTATTCGTAACGTCTGCTACTGGTGTTAAACGTGGTTTTCCATTCGTGGCCCGCCTTTATTCTTACCAAATAATAAGCTCCTCGCAGGTCGAGCTTAGTAAACACTTTGGACCCTTTCAATCGGTCAAACAGCTCGGTAATAAGTGGAACAGGGTAGGCGTTTTTAATCGTGATACAGTTGAGCCCCCTGTAATCAATACAGGGTCTCAGTTCTCCACTCTTTTTCTTCATGAAGAAGAATCCGGCCCTAGTGGGAGAGGAGGACTTGTGGATGAACCCCCGGGACAGCACCTCCACAACATACTCTTCCATGGTCTTATTCTCCTTGACAGAAGGAGGGTACACTTGACCTCAAGGAGGTATGGTACCCGGTTGCAGTTCAATGGTACAATCATATGGACGGTGAGGTGGGAGCTCACCAGGCTGGCCCTTATCGAATATGTCGGAAGTCTTGGTACCCATCAGGCAACAAAGAGACTGAAGATGTGGTTAGCATCTTCATCACTTTCACTAGGCATGTCTTGGAAAAGTTGGGTGACCATGCCATGACTTCGGCCCTTGCCCAACCGAACGTGGGATTGTGTTTGTACAACCATGATAATCCAGGATCACAGGATAGTGAGGAGGGTGAATCATCTGGAATTATAAGGTTTTGTAATGGAGAGCCCCTACAGCCATAGACAAAGGAGCGGCTTCGTGGGTGACCTGCAGCGGCTCTAGGGGTCTGCCATCAATTGCCTCAATGGCTTCACATCACCTGAGGTCTTGAGACTAGGGGGAACAGGAGGAGAGGGAGGTACAGGTGGGGATGAAAAGCTTGGGGCTAAATGGATGGGATGCCTCCGCAGGCGCTCCCTAAAGGAAGGTCTCTCATGGATTCGGTAGTCAATCAGGATGCAATATGAGACCAGTTCCTCAAAATCTCTGGGGAGGTCCTGGGCTGCAATCTCATCTTTAACCATATCCGAGAGCCCATTAGAGAAAGCAGCCACTATAGCCTCATTATTCCGACCAACCTCGGCTGCCAGGGTACGAAACTCTATGGCATAATCCGAAACCATCCTTGTACCCTGCTGGATGTGCAGTTGATTGGCAGCCAAGGTTTAGCGGCCCGGTACATCAAATACCCTTTTGAAGGATGCCACAAACTCAGGGTAATTGTGTACTACTGGTGTCTGCTTCTCCCAAAGGGGATTAGCCCATGCCAAGGCCCTGTCAGAGAGTAAGGAAATCACAAAGTCCACCTTTCTCCTATCAGACGGGAAAGCCTGTACCACCTCCAGATAGTTACTGACCTGGTTCAGGAAATATCTGCACTGGTAGGGTCGCCCCCATAATGCTGCGCCTTCTATGTTCATGGTCCTTGTGTTCTGTTAGGCACCAGGAAAAAGACAGACACAAAAATGTAAAATGCAAACACCTTTATTAAAATAACAAAATTAAATCAAGCAAAATCGTGATCCAGAAGTGTGAATCAAGAGAAAAGCAGAGGTCAGGAACTAAGACAGGTACTCAGCCAAGCTGGGCTCAGGAATACAGAGATCAGTGATGTCAGGAACAAGCCAGGAGTCAGGATCCAGAAGGGACGTCAGAGGAAGCCAGGTCAATCAGGAACTCAGTAGAACACTCTTGCAACCTGAAGCATTCACAAGGGCAAGGAGGAAGTAAGCCAAGCTGCTTTAAATACTATGAGAGGGTTGGCTGATAACAGTCAGGCGAGTAATCACAGAGTGGTCAGCTGATTCAGCCTGACCCAGGAAAGGGAAGGCAGCAGCAATCAACAGCAGAGCACTAGATGAGCTCAGCCAAACCTTGACATAAGCAATTAACATGCTAGCTGGAGTGGAGTCCTTGATTCTCCTTTTTTAGAATTTTATTGGGATTGATCACAGACATTATACCAATGCTCCTTTACATCACACTGAAATGACTCTATCTTGTATGTTTTATTCAGAACTTACAAATGATCGGCTTTGCTGCAAGTGTATTACACACTATACATTATGGACATAAACTGCTTATGCTCATATTCTTTTGAGATATAGTTTAGAATATGTATGATTTTGCTCCTTATAGATAATATTACTGTCAGTAGATTATACACTTTTTTGCAATTTTCGTATATGTAATTTTAGTTTTTTGAGACTATGACATCATTTACACACTCAAGCCTTCTTTGCTGGCCTGCTACACACACGTGGCTCTCTTTAGGTATTTAAGGGGAGATGGAGAGAGTACGGTTTATCACTGTCTTGATAAAGAACAAGTCTTGGGTTGAAACGTCAACACTTTTGTTTATTTAAATACATTTTGCTTTATTTTAACCCTTTGAGTGCAAGAGGGGTACGCAACGCATTGCTTTGCAATGTGTTGCGTACCATTCTGGCGCACAAAGGGTTAAAGAACGATGTGTGCCATCTGGTGATATCATACACTATATGATACAACTTTTTCCTACATTAATTGATTTCAGTAGTAGCACTGGGGCAATTCAAATGTGTTCATGGAGTGCCCATCCACCACTGTATACTCATAAATATAGATAAAAGTTTGCTTAAATCTAAACAACATTATCCACTTATAAAATTGGTAGGAAAGGTCTCACATTGTCTACTCTTATCTTCCCTTTAAACTCATTTTCTTACAATCTTCTCCATCAGCTCTTCTCCAATTTCTCATTCCTTAATATTTCTCTTATCTTTCTCCTTTCTCTCTTCTTCCGTCCTTTCAGTTCAAAGATGGCATGGTTTTATGTGGAATAAGGTACTTTCATTTCTGCTCATTGCAATATTATATATACTATGTACTATTTTCCAGTTCTTTTTATCGTGTCTTCTTATGTGATATTTTAAATGAACATTTCAATAAAAATCTTTTTTTTTTTTTTCTAAAGGCCTCATTTATCTCAATGGGGATTTTTCTTTTTCAAATATAAGGCCCTTAGTAAAACATTATAATTGCCCTTTTAGTCAAAAGCCCAGTAGTTGATCCTCTCTGATTGCTGTGTGGATTATGTGCAGAGGAAGGTAAAAATAAAGCCTATCAATTATAGTAAGAGCAGACTATAAATATTATATGAACATCTCATGAACTATTAAGACTTTTAATGCAGAAAAAGAGAAAACATTTACTAAGCAAAAGAAGTAGTTTTAAAGTTTGAGTACAAGATTATTTAGTATGATTGTTTAACCCTTTTGGTGCCAGAGTGATAAACAACAGATTGCAAAGCACTTCTCCAAGTCTGGATAGGTGTAGCTGCAGTATTTAAAAATGAATGCCTCACTGTGTGTGCCTGTTTACGAACATCCACCAATAGCTCTCTGTTAAATATCCCCTACATTCTCAGATCAGAAATCTATTTGATTCTGAAGTAGGGACTAGATAACTGTAGCCCTCTTTCACTTAAAGGGGATCTCTCACCTACATTCATGTAATGCTCATTACTTAGAGCATTTATCTAAAAGACTGAAAATAGTGTTCATTGTATTAAAAAAGCAGGTACATGCGCAAAAATTAAAGTATAAAGGGATAGTAACACTTCGTTTTAACTTTATTTTATTTTGTAGCATTAAAAAAGCATGAAGATTGATATAAGTCTTATCTCTCAAACCTTTATGGTTTATGAGATATTCACAAGCATAGTTTCCCCTCCCGCCCCTTTTACCTAGTGTAAACAATCTCTTCTCAGATGTGAGTCTGGTTGTAAGACCAGACAGATAACAGCAGGGGACAGTCTTCTTTGTATGAAAACAATGAAAGCCCTGCCCCCCTTGACAAGTTTTTTAGCTTTTTCCCTTATCTTAATTGAAGATTGTCCCTCTCTGCAGTCTACCTGGGCACCTCCCTTCTGATCTGGTTGAACAGGGGGGGGATACTTTGTTTGTGAATATCTCTTAAACCATAAAGGTTTGAGAGATAAGACTTATATCATTCTTCATGTTTTTTTTAATGCCTACAAAATAAAATAAAGTTAAAACGAAGTATTACTATCCCTTTAAAAAGTGTCCAGCAGCCTACTTCCGGCTTGCCGAACTTTGCAGACCAGAGGCAGCTCCTGTCCCACTACCCATCATCCTCCCATGACCGAGGCCGTCTGTCACTAAAGTGGAGCGATTGCATTGGCAGAGATCGATATCTAGTCAATGCAATTGCTCCACCTTAGTGACAGACAGCCTCCGTCATCGGAGGATGATGGGTAGTGGGACAGGAGCTGCCTCTGGTCGGCAAAGCTCGGCAAGCCAGAAGTAGGCTGCCAGACACTTTTTAAACTTTAATTTTTGTGCACGCAACTGCTTTTTTAATACAATGAACAATATTTTCAGTCTTTTAGAAAAATGCTCTAACTAATGAGCATTACATGTATGTAGGTGAGAGATCCCGTTTAATTCACTAAAATACAGGACTGGATTTCCCAGTAGGCAGAGTAGGCAACTGACTAGAGCTCCAGATATTAAGGGGTGACTTAGCTTTGCTGATCACACCCGCATTATAAATTGTAGGTGTGGCCAGAGAAAACTAAATGTCCCTGCACCAGATTATATACCCTTTAAAGCCTATTATTGGATACTACAGAGATATTCACAATTTGTTGGATATCTTAGTTGCATCAAAGTGGTTAAATATGTTTCACTGTCGTCCAATACAGTTTACTGGTAACTCTGGGAGGCGATCCACCTCTTTAAGTAGGCAGGAACATTTCTCCAAATGTATGCAGGGGGCGGAGCCTCCCCTTCCTCCTCAGCTGCATCCCAGTCAGCTAACACCAGCATGATTTGTTCCTGGGTGTGTACACACCAGGTAGAGAACATCTCTCGTCAGTTTTAGGTTCTTTTTTATTTTCTGTCAAATATGGAATACCACCATTAGGCGGGTCATCATGACTGACGAATGCCCTCTCTAAAGTGGCTAGCTCAGTGTCCAGGGATTTTTGTTGGACCTTATGCCCTGATGGGGGAAAATCTTGGTTTCAAGTACTTCCCTGGTTGATTATCCTCTGAGGTAATCCTTTCTGTGCATGGTGACCTGAAGACATAAGTCCTGCAGAAAGGTGAGCCACCCTTTGAGTGCTGAAGGTCCACTTATCCCACAGTGTCCCGTCATTGGGCTTGTATTTGGGAGTTCTCATTGTGCACTATGGCACTCATTGGGTGTTTATGTATCTATATGTTTGTGTATATATGTGTATGTCTGGAGTTTTGGAGCAGTCTTTGTGGCATTTTAACCCTTTGTCTGCTAGTTTGACTGGGTCATTAAGGGTTTTATTACACTTTCTTTAAGAATCAGTGTTTTCTTATCATGTACATGTGTTTACTATGTGTTTTTAACCTTTTCGTTATTGGGGTTAATGTTCTTTAATTTTGTGTTCCACGCCTTTAAGGCACGCTTTTACCGCATAGGCGCCATTGCTCCTTTACTCTCTATGAGCTTACACTGTGTGGGAGGTATCTCTGGAACCGCTTCACATAGCGACTTCAGAGTGGGCTCATTTTGTTTGTCTTCCCTTGCTCTTTCATCCAGTTTCATGTTCAAGTGTGTTGGGGGACTTTGGGGGCTTCAGGCACTGCTTTGGAGTACTTTTTGAGAAAAACTACGTTTACCATGAGCGCTCGTTTCACGCCGCTTTTTCTATTGGCTTCCATCACGGCAGCCATTTTGTGAGTTCTTCTCATTGAGTATACTATGCAGGGACCGGACTCTCTCCCTCTCCTCCGTTGATTAACCCTTCGCTTGCCAGATAAGTTTAGATTTAACGTTTCTGGGGTGAATCTTTAATCTATCACACTTAAATTGGGTGATTTCTTGACAGTGTGTTATTTTTGACTCTGAGTATGTCTACACCGCTGGAGCTAGACCTAAGACTAAGGAGGCTGGGGTATCAGTATCCCCCATTGCGTATTGCTCCTCCTGTCATTCAAGGCTGCCTAGGGAATTCTCTGGTCATTTATGCCCAGCATGCTCAGAAGGTCCTGACAGCAACCCAGAGCCTAAGAGTTTAAGTCTGCAACTAGGGACCTCAGGTCCACTCTTCAACTCTTTCCCTCTCAGGTACAGGGGGCACTGCAGTTATGTTGGGGACCCTTTTGAATGTGACCATGAACTTTTTACTGAGGGTCTAATTAGAGCTGTGCTGACCACTCTCAACCTTCCCTTGAGTCAAGAGGTTCCCTCTGACCCAACTGATGTTTTTCAGAAACCGGCTAAAGCTGTTACTTGTTTTCCTCCTAACCCTACTCTTGACCATTTGATTTCTGATGCTTGGAAAAATCCTGACAAGTCCTCTTCATTTTCAAAAAAGTTTCCTAAACTTTATCCCTTTTCTGAGACTGAACTGGCTAAATGGGTTCATCCTCCCAAGGTGGATGCTCCTGTTTCTAGACTGTCTAAATCGACTGCTTTGCCTGTATCTGATGCTTCTGCTTTACAGGATTGGACTGACAAAAAGTTGGTGGTTTGTCTCAAGTCTATTTTTGCCTCTATTGGCACTGCTATGCGACCGACCTTTGCTGTGGCGTGGGTTAACCGGGCCATTGCGGTCTGGACTGAGCAGCTCACTACAGCGGTCCATCAGGACGCGCCAGTTTCAGAACAGTTGCGTCTGCTTGCTAATATCTCTGAGGCTCAGAACTATGTTTCTGATGCTGCCTTTGATGCTGTCCGCATGATGGCGAGGGCCTCCAACTCCTCTGTGGTGGCCAGGCGTGCTCTTTGGCTTAAGATTTGGTCTGCTGACACTGCGTCCAAGAAAGTTTTGCTTTCTTTGCCATTCCAGGATATTTCCTTGTTTGGTTCTGAGCTCAATGAACTAATCAGTGAGGCTACTGGGGGTAAGAGTACTCTTCTGCCCTTGGTCTTTAAGAAGAAGTTGCTGGCTAAGCGCTACTGGTCCATTCGTTCATTTCAAACTGAGACACGTTCGACGAACAAGACAGTTCCGTTTGATCTGCGTCCCTCAAGCAGTCCTGGAAGCCCAAGGTTGCCTCCAAGCCCAAGACTCCCAAGACTGCTTCGGCATGACTCGTCAAACCCGGCTCCGCACCCCGCTGTGGGTGGACGTCTCCACCTCTTTCGCAGGGTATGGGAAGATTCCGTGACGGACCCATGGGTTTTACAGGTGCTGTCAGAGGGATACAAGACCCCTTTCTTTTCCCTTCCTCCTTTTCATTTTCATCTCACTCGTTCTCCACAGGATGCCAAGAGACGGCGTCTGTTCGACGCCGCTATTCGGGCTCTCTTGGACAAAGAAGTCCTGGAGCCTGTGCCTCCTTCGGACATGGGTTCGGGGGTTTTACTCCAACCTTTTTGTAGTGACCAAGAAGGACGGCGGCGGTTGTCCTATCTTGGATCTCAAGGATCTCAATTCCTTTGTGGTGAAAACTCACTATTAACAGGAATCTCTGCACACTGTGACCGCTGCCATGTCTCCAGGGGGGTTTCTTGCTTCTCTGGATCTTCAGGATGCGTATCTACACATTCCTATTCATCTAGAGAGCAGGCAGTATCTGAGGTTTGCCTGCGCCAGAGGTCATTTTCAGTTCTCAGCTCTTCCATTTGGTCTGACAACTGCTCCCCAGGTTTTCCAGCGGGTTCTGGGAGCATTGATATCTGTCCTCCATCGGGATGGCATCAGAGTGACTCCGTACATGGACAACTTGCTTTTGAAGGCGGCGTCTGCGGATCTTCTTCATCAGCAGGTCCAGACTGCATTCAAGCCCTCACTCATCACGGGTGGATTGTGAACTTGGACAAGTCATACTTGATTCCGTCCCAGCATCTCATTTTCCTGGGTCTTCTGTTCGACACTCAGAAGGGTATGGTGTTTCTACCGGAGGAGGTAGCTCATCAGATTGCTCAATGGGTTTCCAAGATCCTGGCCCGCGATCGGATTCCAGTGCCGAAATTGTCCTCTCTGGTGGGGAAGTTCATCTTTACGATAGAGGCGGTGCCATTTGCCATGGCACACTCCAGGGAACTTCAAAGGTTTGTGATCCAGACATGCAGGGACCGGCCAGATCATCTGAAACTGTCAGTATCTCTGCCTCCTCATGTCGAGTTGAGCTTGGAGTGGTGATTGGACCTTTCCCATCTCCTGAAGGGGAGACCCTTCCGGATCCCTTACTGGACCAAGGTCACGACGGACGCCAGCCTTTTGAGCTGGGGTGCTGTATTGGGTCGCCTCAGCGCTCAGGGGAAGTGGTCTTTGGAGGAGTCTCTTCTCCCCATCGACATTCTGGAACTTTGAGCGATTTTTTATGCTCTGCGCCATTGGGAATCTCAGCTGGAGGGCTGTCCGGTCAAGGTAGAATCTGACAACGCCACCGCAGTGGCTTACATCAACAGGCAGGGCGGGACAAGAAGTCTCGCTGCTTGGCTAGAGGTCAAGGCCATTCTGTCCTGGGCGGAGGTTCACGTTCCTGTCATTTCAGTGGTGCACATTCCAGGCGTAGACAACGTCATGGC
Source organism: Rhinophrynus dorsalis (assembly GCA_037306005.1). Classification (NCBI taxonomy): domain Eukaryota; kingdom Metazoa; phylum Chordata; class Amphibia; order Anura; family Rhinophrynidae; genus Rhinophrynus; species Rhinophrynus dorsalis. The sequence continues at coordinate 91,112,843 of CM074721.1, read as the reverse complement.
AGACTTTCTCAGTTGTCACACAGTCGACAGCGGAGAGTGGGAACTCCATCCGGAGGTGTTTTAGCTCCTAACTCAGATGTGGGGCGTACCCCTAGTGGATCTGATGTCAACCAGGCACAACAGGAAGGTTCCGATGTTTTGCTCCCGGTGGAGAGACTCGCTGGCTCTGGCGGTCAACGCCATGTCAATTCCTTGGGCGTTCTCCCTAGCCTACATCTTTCCTCCCCTTCCAGTGTTGATCAGGGTAATTCAGAAGTTGAAGGTGGAGCGTTGTCCCGTCATCCTGATTGCTCCGAATTGGCCTCGCCAGTCCTGGTATCCGGACCTTCTGGCCCTGTCTGTGGCGGAGCCCTTTCCGCTTCCCTCTTGTCCGGATCTTCTGCTGCAGGGTTATGTGTGGAAGATGGATGTTCATCGTCTCAATTTGACGGCCTGGAGGTTGAAGCCTCGATTTTGAAGAAGAAGGGGTTTTCTTCTGCTGTGGTGACTACCATGCTACGTGCTCGTAAGCCTGTTTCTTCCAAGATCTATGACCGGGTCTTGTCGACCTTTGTGTCTTGGTGTGCTGACAGGGACCTGTCTCATGACTTTCATCTTCCTACTGTCCCGGCCTTTTTGCATGACAGTGTGGATAAGGGTCTCAGCCTGAGTTCTCTTAAGGTTGAGACTTTGGCGCTCTCTGTCTTTTTCCAGGAGCGCATTGCTATTCTTCCTGATGTCAAGATCTTCTTCCAGGGCGTTGCTCATGTGCGTCCTGCCTTTCGGAGTCCGGCTTCTCAGTGGGACCTTAATCTGGTTTTGGGGGTTCTCCAGCATCCTCCCTTTGAGTCCTTGGCTACTATTCCTTTACGCCTTTTGTCATGGAAGATGGCCTTTCTTCTGGCAATTGTGTCAGTCCGCTGGGTGGCGGAGTTACAAGTTCTGTCCTGTAAACCACCTTATTTGGTGTTTCACAAGGATAAGGCTGTGCTTCGCACTTCTAAGGAGTTCTTACCTAAAGTTGTCTCTGAGTTTCACATCAATCAGGAGATTGTGGTGCCCTCTTTCTGCCCTAACCCGTCTTCCGACAAGGAGAGGGATCTCCATTTGTTGGATGTAGTGCGTTGTCTCAAGTTTTATGTTCATCGCACTGAATCTATCAGGAAGTCTGACGCTCTGTTCGGCATTCCGGAGGGTCCTAGGGCTGGGAGAGCAGCATCCAAAGTGACTATTGCATCATGGATTAAGTCTACTATTCGTAAAGCCTACGAGTTGAGGAATAAGCATGTTCCCTTTCGGGTCACGGCCCATTCCACCAGGTCCACTGGGGCCTCTTGGGCCTACAAGCTTTTCAGCTGTGCCCGGCGGCCACTTGGTCCTCTGTGCACACCTTCTCGAAGCACTACCGTGTGGATGTGCTAGCTTCGCCTGATGCCAGCTTCGGGAGGAAGGTCCTGGAGGTAGTTTTGCCTGTCTAGGATCTTCTTCTTCTGAGGTTCTCAGTGCTTCCTTACTGTTGAGCCCTGTTGGCTCTAGTTCAGTGTGCTGTGTAACAGTTCCTGGAGTCTGTTTTTACCCCTAGTTGGTGTCTGTTGACACTCCTATTTTATTGAGATCTCTGACCGGTAGGTTCATAGAGGTCCTGGTGACCTTGGGGGTCTTGCGCCTGGTCCTTGCCTTCTTCCCACCTCAGGGAAACTCAATGGTTGGATATCCCAGAGTTACCAGTAACCTGTATTGGACGACAGTGAAAATAGGATTTTAGTCTTACCTGTTAAATCCTTTTCACTTAGTCCATACAGATTACTGGTCTCCCACCCTGTCAAGAGACCATGCTTGGCTCTCCTGTGGTGATCTGTGGGAGTCCTTTAGGGCATGCTCACAGGAGTCTTCTTCTCTCCTATTTCTGGTCAGTTAGTAGTGTCTCAAATCATTCTGGTGTTAGCTGACTGGGATGCAGCTGAAGAGGGAGGGGAGGCTCCGCCCCTGCATACATTTGGAGAAATGTTCCTGCCTACTTAAAGGGGCGGATCGCCTCCCAGAGTTACCAGTAACCTGTATGGAGTAAGTGAAAAGGATTTAACAGGTAAGACTAAAATCCTATTTTTCTGTCCCAGAAAGGAGTTGGTGGAATTGGACAACACAAAGGTCACAAATGGCGCAGAAGATTCTCTCTAAGTGTACTACTCAGTGAACTTGATCCATCACCAGCACCAAACAGATATAGACTCTTGGAAATATACTCACATTCTTCTGAGGCTATTTCCAGCCTCCAGGAATAATCACCTGTACTGGCTCACACCCCAGTCTAGTGGCCTTGGTATAATTCTCGTCTCACTCCAAGATAAAGAATGTGGAAGTGTTAACAAGTACTAGGTGACTCCACACCCAGCACTTCCTATCAACACAACCTATTTCTTTAGATATTAATGATTTAGTCCATCTCAAGGCCAAGATAAGGGGAATATCAAGTGACCCCAGTAACTCCAAAATTCTACAGGAAACACTGGATAAACCACAAAAAGTGTTTTTATTATAATAAATCAAATATAAAAACAAAAAATATTTCAATTAGATTAAAATTAAATATAACCCTTGCTTGGTGTAATTGGGGATGGGGAGTGGGTGTATAGCCATGGGTAGGGCTAAGGGTGCCTAAATTTACTTGAATAGGTGCACTTAGGAGATAAATATTTGCAAAAATTTAAAGCAACTAGACTGACTCCATTTCTGTCTCAGTTCATCTATCCAGATCATGTGGGATTCATACACACTGTCAGGCATTCATGCTGATCTTCTTTGGGGGACTCATCATATCAAAACCCACCTCGTTGTTGCTCTCAAAGGCTATCAAGAAGTAAAAATTGGGTCCTATGGCCCTTTCTCTTTCAAACTCTTTACTTCATTGGGGTTGAGGCATCCATTCAGAGCACAATCAAATTCCTCTCATACTTTGCCGGCCACAGTGTTGCTCCCTGATGCCAATTCTGTTTATTTTAATATCACGAATGGCATGGTCAAGGGATGTCCCCTCTCCCCCTTTTTATTTGCAATCTCATGACATCCTTTTCATGCCACTTTTTGTAACAACCTGATATAACTGGCCTTAAGGTTGTGGGACACAATTATCTAGTAGCAGCATATGCTGACAATATGCTGACACTAACTCAGCCCTTAATCCCTCTTTGATACATGATGAGGGCACTGGATACTATTTCTTATTTGTTGGCTCTGAGGGCTAACTTTGGTAAATCAGAACAAATGTATTTACTGATTCCAAAGATTAACCAGTACCAATACTGTAATGGCTTGGTATCCACCTTTCTAGATTGGGGGTTACCTACCAGTTCATTTACAATGGACTCTCTGGGTCAGACCTTCCTTTGTGATCAGTTCCCTCAATGCTGGAACAGTTTTCTGCTCATAAGTGCTTCCATCCAGGGATCCGGCTGTACCCTCCTTTGAACATACTGATGCACATGAGTCCCAGTGGTGCAAAAGATCACATGGCTGCCACGGCTTGGTATCCACCCTTCCAGATAAAGGGCCAGGTATCAGATCATTTACACTGGACTGGCCTTGAGGGAACACCAGACAGACTTGGAATATTTACTACTGGAACCTGTTGCACCACTTGGAGGAGAGGTGGCCAGCCGGACTGGAAGACCTTCATGTAGTCAGCTGGTAGCCACTGTTTTATGGCAGTGATATGGGTAGGGACTCACACTTCCAATTGGAATGGGTCACAGAGGAGCAGGTATTGTCCCCTCTGCTCCAACATCTCCACCAGGCAGGCACACCCACTCTGCCCTGTTGCTATAGAGCAAGTATGATCCCCTCTGCTCATCTCTTCCAACATCTCCATCAGGCAGGCAATAACTCCTCTGTTGTTATATCCCAACACTGCCTTTAATAGTAATACTTTGTTTTATCTTTATTTTATTTTGTAGGCATTAAAAAAACATGAAGAACAATGTAAGTCTTATACCTCAAACCTTTATGGTTTGAGAGATATTCACAAGCAAAGTTTCCCCTCCTGCCCCTTTTACCTAGTGTAAGCCATCTCTTTTCAGATGTGTAATGCAGTCCATAGACCAGACAGATAACAGCAGGGGACAATCTTCTTCCTAAGAGAACAATGAAAGCCCTGCCCCCCTTGACAATTTTTTCAGGTTTTTCCCTTACCTTAATTGAAGATTGTCCCTCTCTGCAATCTACCTGGGTACCTCCCTTATGCTCTGGCTGAACAGTGTTACATCAGTAAAAGGGGCGGGAGGGGGATACTTTGTCATTGAATTTCTCTTGAACTACAACTCTGACAGAATTGAAATAACATTCTCCAAAGTCCAAGTACTATGATGATTAATTAGAGCTGCTTGTATTATGAAACATTACTATCCCTTTAACAAGGCACTTTCAGCTGCACAGACCTAGTGGTCTAACTCCCTAATTTAACATGGAAGTAACACCTTATGACAGCTTATTTAAATTTAACCATTTGAGTAACAGAAAGCCCTCCACACTGTTCTTCCTCCCAACTGTCTCTCCCTCATGATCCCTTTTTCTCCCAACTGGAGAAAAAGGGATCATGACAGCCCCCTGCAGCCAAAAACAAGATAACCAAGTGTATTTTTATTCATTTGAGCAACAGAGCATTATGGTGAGGGAAGCCAATGTAGAATGTTGATATTTAGTACATGACTATGCCAGCCAATACTGTCAAACTTGCATAAACTGACAAGTGAATAAAGATAACATGTCATAAATGCTATGTAAATGTTATGTAAATGGTTAAATTTAGATGTGGGGGAGTTTCAAATTTCTTCCAAGTGAAGCTATGTTCTAATGAGGGGTTGAATACATCTTAAATAGGGCTTTTAATTCCTCTCAATAGAACAGCTAGTTTACCTTAGCACTGCTCATATTTTACAATGTGCATGAAGACCTAAGTCTATTATTATGAGAGCCTTATAAGAAAGATGATATAGAGCAATAATCCTGTGTTGTACTTCAAAAACCAATGAAAGTTATTGGCAGAAACATAATAAATGAAATTTACAGAACTTACATGTGTGAGGCAATAACTGATCTAATAAACTGAGAATTAATCTTTCACCTTCTTTGACTGTTCCAATATTAACCTTCCAAGGGGATTAGTTTTGTAATATATTTTAATCCTCTTCTTTAATCCATTTTATCACTTACTGTTTCCACACACTAGCAGTTAAACTGTATATAATGAACATGCATTATATTGGTTTGCTGTCTTGATTTATATTTACACAGGTTCAGTAGTAAATTGATGTCTTTGCATTATCATTGGTGATAGGATATGCAAGTCGCTTCCTCTTTGTTTCAAGGGGAACTATGCTCTAAGAATAATTGGCTCTTAATTTGCTGATCAGGAAGACATATAGGTAGGCGTCCTTAAAAAGCTACAAATCGTAGAATGCATGAAATCCATCTCTGACTGCAACCATAGTTGTGTTCAGTCCAGGCACAGAAATACATCATGAGATTTTAATTTCTATATTAGCAAATGAATCAGGCAGTAATAGAAAATGTTAATGACATTAGTGTATAATGCCTAAATGGATAGCTGAGGATGATAGGAGTTGCAGTCCAACAAAAAGAAGGATATCCACAAGTTATCAAACTCAGATTTAGGTCACAGTGCCTACTTGCACTCTATTGGAAAGCTGCATTTCAGTACTTTACAAGCAATTTTGTTATACAAGGACAAACTAGTTATTTGAAGGGATATTGTAATAAATGTTCCAGCAAAATGAATTCATATAATTACAAAGTTTACTTCTGTAACTGGAATTCCTCTGATATGTAAGGACATGTTAGAGAGGCTATTTGCTTGGGATTGTGGTGATAGTCACATCCCACAAATGATTAACTTGTATTATGGTGCCTATCTTCAGCTCTGTTGAGAGTGCTGCTGGAGAGAAAATGACGATGGACAGAGAACATCCGTGGGAGGCATAGAATAACAGCTTATTCAAAGTCCATTAAACCAATGGATCCACCTTCCCTCCAACTGGGCAAGGCAACTTTCAATTGCTAATGCCTCAGAGCCATTTAGAGATAACAGTTCTTATATTATTTACCATCTCATTGTGCATCATGCAAAAAAGAATCTGTTCAGATGTATTGTAGATCTTTATGTAGGCAAGCCATTCAGACAAAAGTGAGTGATATTTTATTATTTGGAATACTGCTTTAACTAATCTATATATTAACCATACCCCTTCTTTATACCTTATTTATATTAGTTACCAGTTATACATTATCATGAAAGGCTTTACAACCACCAGTGGCAAAAAGAGGAGAATGTAGGCATGTGTTATTCAGAGTTGCATTCAGGATAGAAATCCTGCAAAGAGAGCCAGACTCAGTTCTAATATAATCCAAGCCTTAGTGTAGGTGTAGCCAGTTGCTGCATATCCAACTGTTGAGGATTAGAAATTTCATCATCCCTAACCAGCCAAAGGGATTTGAGTTGTAGTCCCCAACAGCTGGAGGTCCAGCAATTGACAAGCCCTGGGATAACTGGCTCTACAGCAGCTAAGAGCACTCCCCAACACGTGCACACTAAAGGGTAAAAAAGTACTATCAACACAAATATCCTGTCTTGCATAAAAAGACATATTGAAGCAAGAGTGGATAACATTATTTTGCCATTATACAAATCTCTGGTAAGACCTCACCTTGAGTATGCAGTGCAGTTTTGGGCACCAGTTCTGAAAAAGGATATACTAGAACTAGAGAGGGTACAGCAGACAGCAACAAAATTAATTAAGGGAATGGAGGACTTGACGTATGAGGAACGACTAGACAAACTTGGTTTATTTACTGTAGAGAAAAGACGACTAAGAGGAGACCTTATCACATTGTACAAGTATATGAGAGGTCAATACAAGGATCTCTGCAGTGAGCTATTTATTCCAAGGCCTGATCAGGTGATCAGGGGACACCCCTTGAGATTAGAGGAAAGGAGGTTTAGACTTCAGCAGAGGAAGGGTTTTTTTACAGTAATGTCCGTTACATTGTGGAATTCCTTGCCCAAGGAGGTGGTTATGGCAGATACAATGGATACATTTAAGAGAAGATTAGATACATTCTTTCAAAAGGGAACATACAGAGTTATAATGTTTTTTAGTAGGCAGATCAGGAAGGTCTGATAAAGACTAACTTATTTGGTAGCAGGAAAGCTATAAAATTCTCAGTCACTGGGGTTTGAGACGAAGGTTGAACTTGATGGACTTGTGTCTTTATTCAACCTAATTTACTCTTTTACTATGTTACTATATTACTTAGTACTTCTTCAACCAGTATAACAGATTCAATAGTATATAATCTTCAATTTATATTAAAATAAAAAGGATAATGTTGAAATATGACTTAAAACAGACCACCGTTATACACTATAGAAAATACTAACACAGTATGTTAAAAACCAAGCCACCTTAAAACAACAAAGAAAAGGTGAATATAGGTCATTTACGATCCAGGGACTGACCCCAGTCCGCAACTGGCATAGCTGGGAACCAACTTGAGTGGCCGCTCTATTAAATTTTGAGGCCTAAAACTTTGGCCGATTATGACATATATACCCCTCGGAAAGTAAAAGTCAACTATTGACCTGAACTGCCATTTGAAAGTAAATTTAAAGGGTTAGAATTGTTTCCCTTGACACGCAGCTCGGAACATTCATCATAGTTAATAGTACTGCTGTCTGATGCCCCTTCTCTTCAAAACTTACTAGTTACGCTGTAATTATATGATACATTTTACTTCTTCTGCCCCTTTTGCCAAAGCAAACATTTTTGTCCCAGGTCCAACATCGGATCACTACGAGGAACAATCTTCAGTCAGTATTAGAAAAAACCTGCCCTCATTCGTCAAGGAGGTCAGGGTTTTCCTTATACTGACAGAAGGAAGATTGTCCCTCATTGTCTGGTCCGATGACTGTTTTTCAGATCTATGGGGAGGTGGTTTGCGATTGGGAAGAGGGATGGATAAACGTCATCATATACTTACAGCCTAAGTCGCAAGTTTTGAAGAGTAAAGGCATCATACAGCAGTACTATTAATTAAATACTATCCCTTTAAGCAAACATCCCCCAAAGGCTTCCCCAATTGTGTGGTGTCCCTGAACATACCTTCTCATGATGGAAAGAATAAAAAAAAAAGATCTATAATGACACTAATCTTAGACCCAAAATCATAGTACACTAGCACATGATGGATAAATATGTGTCACTAAATGGGACACTTAAGACATATATGAAGTGTGCCCCATGGGTTAAAGAAGCCCAAGATACACCCATGCTACTATAGCTATAACTCCGTATAAAGACAATGGAACATGTCAAAATAGAAATAAAAAGTAGCGCTCACCATAGATAACTGAATATACATAATATTTATGGGGCATATCTATGGAAATTGTATATGAAGTACACAATAATTGGAATGGGGGATTTATAGAATAATAAAATGATTATAAATAACACAAATGTAACCATATGTGTTGCAATCCTGTAAAAAATGCCATAAAATTCATTTTAATATTATATTTTATCTAGTTTGGAAAGAGGGTGTTTGTGTGTGTCAATGAAGCCAGGACCTATGCCATCAGGAGCATGTCCTCCTGGCAGGGCTACCCAAGGTGGATAGATTAAAGCTAGGACACCAGACTAAATTGATCCACAATCTGTTAAAACACACTGGACCAACATGGCAGGTTATAGTTCATTCTTTCAGCAGGGCTTCACAACAAAAACAATTGCCCTCATTCCTAGAGGCTTGTGAGCAACTACCTACTGCAGTGAAAAGACCAGCTTAATGGCAGAGGTTGCTATTAGTGATGAGCGAGCACCCCAATGCTCGGGTGTTCGGGTGCTCTGACCGAGCGCCCCCGGAGGCTCGAGTGCTCGGCCGAGCACCCGAGCCCCATTGAAGTCAATGGGAGGACTCGAGCATTACACCAGGCACCCCCTGCTCTGATGAGGGGAGGGTGTCTGGTCCATAGGAAAAGGGCAGAAAATGATGGAAACACCACAGAAATGGTTCAGGGACAGCATAGGGAGGATGTCTGGATGCATCTTGGACTCCAACATCGCTGCTGGGAACGATCTTTCGCCCGTAGTACGCCATTTTTACAGACTGACCGTAAAACACACAAAAAGGAAAATAAAAACGACTTTAGGCGAAAAATTGTTACCAAACAATATTTGCTGTATATTTACTTGTATATCATTTGCAAATTCTCCCAAAAATTTCCTCGATTTTCTGAAGTGAGGCCATGATTAAGAGGGAAACGTGCGCAGAGGCAAATTCTCCCAAAAATTTCCTTGATTTTCTGAAGTGAGGCCATGATTAAGAGGGAAACGTGCGCAGAGGCAAATTCTCCCAAAAATTTCCTTGATTTTATTGAACTGAGGCCATGATTAAGAGGGAAACGTGCGCAAAGGCAAATTCTCCCAAAAATTTCCTCGATTTTTCTGAACTGGGGCCATGATTAAGAGGGAAACGTGCGCTGAGCTGACCATCTAAAACATTATGGGTGAGGGTCTGCTGCGGAGCTGACCATCCTAAACATTATATGCGAAGGCCCGCTAGTGAGCTGACGCTATAAAACATTATATGAGAGGGCCCGCTAGAGAGCTGACCCAATAAAACATTATATGAGAAGGCCCGCTGGTGAGCTGACCTATATAAAAATTGTCAAACAGGGCCCGCTGGTGAGCTGGCCCTATATAAAAATTATATCACAGGGCCCGCTGGTGAGCTGGCCCTATATAAAAATTATAGCACAGGGCATATGGAAGAGGAGGAGGAGGATGAGAAGATTAAGAGTCAACCATATACCCGTTTTTTGGGTGGAAGGGGTGAATGGGAATACAGAGTATTCCCATCATTGTAAATAACATATATAAAGTGAGTTTATGTTCCCCCGGGGCTTTCCTCCAGTGGAGTGGAGAAGTCAGGGGAAATCCAGGCCTTGTTCATTTTTATAAGTGTCAACCTATCAGCATTGTCGGTGGAAAGGCGGATACGCTTATCTGTTATGATGCCACCAGCAGCACTAAATACCCGCTCAGACAGAACGCTGGCGGCAGGGCAGGCCAGCACCTCCAAGACGTAGAGTGCCAGTTCATACCACGTGTCCAGCTTGGACACCCAGTAGTTGTAAGGCACAGAGGGATCATTGAGGACGCTGACACGGTCTGCTACGTACTCCTTCACCATCTTCCAAAACATTTCCCTCCTTGTGACACTAGGCTGCGCATCAGGGTGAGGGTGCTGGCGGGGTGTCATGAAGGTGTCCCACGCCTTGGAGAGTGTTGCCCTGCCTTTGTCGGAACTGCTGTGTGCTCCCCTTTTCTCCCCTTCTCGGTTGGCCAAGGTAGCACGTACTCTGCCGCCAGCGTTGTCAGATGGAAAATTTTGGGGCAATTTTTCAACAAGAACCTTCTGGTATTGCACCATTTTGCTTGTCCTCTCCACCGGAGGAATGAGAGATGAGAAATTCTCTTTGTAGCGGGGGTCCAGAAGGGTGAACACCCAGTAATCCGTGTTGTCTAAAATGCGTACAACGCGTGGGTCACGGGAAAGGCAGCCTAACATAAAGTCAGCCATGTGTGCCAGAGTACCAACAGTCAAGATTTCGCTGTCCTCACCAGGAGGATGACTCTCAATCTCCTCATCCTCTTCCTCCTCTTCTGCCCACCCACGCTGAAGAGATGGAACTAAAGTTCCATGGCTACCCTCTGTAGCGGAGGCAACCGTGTCTTCCTCCTCCTCCTCCTCCTCCGCCTCCTCCAATTGTCGCTGAGAAGACGAAGTGAGGGTGCTCTGGCTATCACCTTGTGTAAGCTCTTCCTCCCCCATTTCCACCTCTTCCACATGCAAAGCGTCAGTTTTAATTGTGAGCAGCGAGCGTTTCAGTAGACACAGAAGTGGGATGGTTACACTGATAATAGCGTTATCGCCGCTCACCATCTGTGTCGATTCCTCAAAATTGCGTAAAACCTCACAGAGGTCTGACATCCATTCCCACTCCTCACTTCTGATTACAGGAAGTTGAACGGAGAGGCGACGACCGTGTAACTGCTGGTACTCCACTACTGCCCTCTGCTGCTCACAAAGCCGGGCCAACATGTGGAAGGTGGAGTTCCAGCGCGTGCTCACGTCACACAGCAGCCGGTGAGCTGGCAATTGTAAGCGCTGCTGCAGCTTCAACAGGCCGGCCGAAGCTGTAGATGACTTACGGAAATGTGCACACACGCGGCGCACCTTGGTCAAGAGATCATGCACATTGGGGTAGGTTTTTAGAAATCGCTGAACCACTAAATTAAATACATGCGCTAGGCATGGTACGTGTGTGAGCTTGCCGAGCTCCAAAGCCGCCACCAAGTTACGCCCATTATCACACACAACCATGCCTGGTTGCAGGTTGAGTGGCGAGAGCCACTGCTCGGTCTGGTGACTAATCCCCTGCAACAGCTCTGAGGCCGTGTGCTGTTTGTCCCCAAGGCAGATCAGCTTCAGCACGGCCTGTTGACGCTTCCCCACTGCAGTGCTACACTGCTTCCAGCTACTGGCTGATGGGGGAGTGGCGCTGCGTGTAGAGAATTCGGAGGTGGAAACAGAGGAGGAGGAGCCAATAACGTAGGTGCTGGCGGAAACCCTGATGGAGGTAGGGCCCGCAATCCTCGGCGTGGGTAGCACTCGTGCCATCCCAGGGTCCGAGTAGCTCCCAGCCTCCACGACATTCACCCAGTGTGCCGTCAGGGAAATGTAGCGTCCCTGGCCACAAGCACTTGTCCATGTGTCAGTCGTTAAGTGGACCTTCCCAGTAACTGCGTTGGTCAGGGCACGGGTGATGTTACGGGACACATGGTGGTGTAATGCGGGGATGGCACACCGGGAAAAGTAGTGGCGGCTGGGGACCGCGTACCGAGGGACAGCTGCTGCCATCAGGCTGCGGAAGGACTCAGTGTCCACAAGCCTAAATGGCAGCATTTCGATGGCCAGTAATTTGGAAAGGTGTGAGGTTAGTGCTATGGCCTGTGGGTGGGTGGCTGGGTATTTTCGCTTGCGCTCAAATGCCTGGGGTAACGACATTTGGACGCTGTGCTGGGACAGGGAAGTGGATGTGGTCGCTGATGGTGCTTCAGATGGTACAGGTGCAGGGCGGGAGGTATGCGGGCCTGCGCCTTCGACAGGCGATTGGCCGGCACCGAAAACAGGGGAAGAGGAGGCAGTGGTGTGGCCTGCAGACACAGATGGGCGATCCAGGCGTTCCTCCCACTTACTACGGTGCTTGGATGCCATGTGTCGGATCATGCTGGTGGTGGTGAGGTTTCTAGTGTTCATGCCTCGGCTCATTCTGGTGTGGCACAGGTTGCAAAATACAATTCTTTTGTCGTCCGCACTTTCCTTAAAAAAACGCCATACCGCGGAACACCTACCCTTTGGCAAGGTAGATTTACGCAAGGGGGTGCTCCGTGGAACATTTGCGGGCCGGTTTGGTGCGGTCTGCCTTCTTTCTGTAGCCACACCACTGCCTCTTCCAGCCTGTTGCGGTGCTGCAGATGGCTCACCCTCAGGACTGCTGTCATCGCTCGGCTCTACACCTTCCCAGGTGGGGTCAGTCACCTCATCGTCCACCAAGTCCTCCTCCACTTCCTCACTCTGATCATCCTCCCCATGTCTTGATCCCACCACATACTCAGTCATTGACAACTGTATAACATTCTCCTCAACAAGGTCTTGAGACAGTAATAGTGGTTGATTTAATGGCAACTGTGTCTCATCATCATCATCATCATCCACTACTTCCTTTGACCTTAAATGCCGTTCACATCTGTCATCTTCTTGTGATTGGGTACCCTCTAGAGGTTGTGAATCAGGGCACAAGATGTCATGTTCCTCTGCAAGCGTGCTTGGAGAGATGGTCAAATGAAGGATTGGTGATGAGACGAGCTCCTCACTATATCCCAGTGTGGGATCACTTCTTTGACCAGACCGTCTATGGTGGGAGGAAGGATGATCAGAGTGAGGATTATGTTGACCAGACTCTTGGCTACTGAGAGTGGACTTGGTGGAAGACAGGGTGGTGCTTAACCGACTGGAAGCAGTATCAGCTGACATCCAACCGACCACCTGTTCGCAGTGGTCGGACCTCGAGAGTGATGTCCTGCGACGCCCTGTAAAATTAGACATGAAGCTAGGTATGGTGGATGTCTTTCTTTCTTGTGCTCTGGCACCAGGCACAGTTTCTCCGCGTCCTGACCCGCGCCCTGAACTATCAGGATCACGTCCACTTCCCCGTCCCTTTTTACCCGCCTTCTTCATCTTACACGGAATATGTGACTTTAATATTTGAGTTTGAAAACTTAACAGTATTTCTTCCTATTCTGCAACTGTGCAGAGTACACAGAATAGGCTGCTAAACTGCGGTGACGCACACTGAATGGAATATGTGACTTTAATATTTGAGTTTGAAAACTTAACAGTATTTCTTCCTATTCTGCAACTGTGCAGAGTACACAGAATAGGCTGCTAAACTGCGGTGACACACACTGAATGGAATATGTGACTTTAATATTTGAGTTTGAAGACTTAACAGTATTTCTTCCTATTCTGCAACTGTGCAGAGTACACAGAATAGGCTGCTAAACTGCGGTGACACACACTGAATGGAATATGTGACTTTAATATTTGAGTTTGAAAACTTAACAGTATTTCTTCCTATTCTGCAACTGTGCAGAGTACACAGAATAGGCTGCTAAACTGCGGTGACGCACACTGAATGGAATATGTGACTTTAATATTTGAGTTTGAAAACTTAACAGTATTTCTTCCTATTCTGCAACTGTGCAGAGTACACAGAATAGGCTGCTAAACTGCGGTGACACACACTGAATGGAATATGTGACTTTAATATTTGAGTTTGAAGACTTAACAGTATTTCTTCCTATTCTGCAACTGTGCAGAGTACACAGAATAGGCTGCTAAACTGCGGTGACACACACTGAATGGAATATGTGACTTTAATATTTGAGTTTGAAAACTTAACAGTATTTCTTCCTATTCTGCAACTGTGCAGAGTACACAGAATAGGCTGCTAAACTGCGGTGACACACACTGAATGGAATATGTGACTTTAATATTTGAGTTTGAAGACTTAACAGTATTTCTTCCTATTCTGCAACTGTGCAGAGTACACAGAATAGGCTGCTAAACTGCGGTGACACACACTGAATGGAATATGTGACTTTGATATTTGAGTTTGAAAACTTAACAGTATTTCTTCCTATTCTGCAACTGTGCAGAGTACACAGAATAGGCTGCTAAACTGCGGTGACGCACACTGAATGGAATATGTGACTTTAATATTTGAGTTTGAAAACTTAACAGTATTTCTTCCTATTCTGCAACTGTGCAGAGTACACAGAATAGGCTGCTAAACTGCGGTGACGCACACTGAATGGAATATGTGACTTTAATATTTGAGTTTGAAAACTTAACAGTATTTCTTCCTATTCTGCAACTGTGCAGAGTACACAGAATAGGCTGCTAAACTGCGGTGACACACACTGAATGGAATATGTGACTTTAATATTTGAGTTTGAAGACTTAACAGTATTTCTTCCTATTCTGCAACTGTGCAGAGTACACAGAATAGGCTGCTAAACTGCGGTGACACACACTGAATGGAATATGTGACTTTAATATTTGAGTTTGAAAACTTAACAGTATTTCTTCCTATTCTGCAACTGTGCAGAGTACACAGAATAGGCTGCTAAACTGCGGTGACGCACACTGAATGGAATATGTGACTTTAATATTTGAGTTTGAAGACTTAACAGTATTTCTTCCTATTCTGCAACTGTGCAGAGTACACAGAATAGGCTGCTAAACTGCGGTGACACACACTGAATGGAATATGTGACTTTAATATTTGAGTTTGAAAACTTAACAGTATTTCTTCCTATTCTGCAACTGTGCAGAGTACACAGAATAGGCTGCTAAACTGCGGTGACGCACACTGAATGGAATATGTGACTTTAAGATTTGAGTTTGAAAACTTAACAGTATTTCTTCCTATTCTGCAACTGTGCAGAGTACACAGAATAGGCTGCTAAACTGCGGTGACACACACTGAATGGAATATGTGACTTTAATATTTGAGTTTGAAGACTTAACAGTATTTCTTCCTATTCTGCAACTGTGCAGAGTACACAGAATAGGCTGCTAAACTGCGGTGACACACACTGAATGGAATATGTGACTTTAATATTTGAGTTTGAAAACTTAACAGTATTTCTTCCTATTCTGCAACTGTGCAGAGTACACAGAATAGGCTGCTAAACTGCGGTGACACACACTGAATGGAATATGTGACTTTAATATTTGAGTTTGAAAACTTAACAGTATTTCTTCCTATTCTGCAACTGTGCAGAGTACACAGAATAGGCTGCTAAACTGCGGTGACGCACACTGAATGGAATATGTGACTTTGATATTTGAGTTTGAAGACTTAACAGTATTTCTTCCTATTCTGCAACTCTGCACAGTACACAGAATGTGCTGCTAAACTGCGGCGACGCACACTGAATGGAATATGTGACTTTGATATTTTAGTTTGAAGACTTAACAGTATTTCTTCCTATTCTGCAACTCTGCACAGTACACAGAATGTGCTGCTAAACTGCGGCGAAGCACACTGAATGGAATATGTGACTTTGATATTTTAGTTTGAAGACTTAACAGTATTTCTTCCTATTCTGCAACTCTGCACAGTACACAGAATGTGCTGCTAAACTGCGGCGACGCACACTGAATGTAATATGTGACTTTGATATTTTAGTTTGAAGACTTAACAGAATGTGCTCTAATCTGCAACTTTGCACACTAAACAGAATGTGCTCTAATCTGCAACTTTGCACACTAAACAGAATGTGCTCTAATCTGCAACTTTGCACACTAAACAGAATGTGCTCTAATCTGCAACTTTGCACACTAAACAGAATGTGCTCTAATCTGCAACTTTGCACACTAAACAGAATATATGAAATTTTTTTTTGTTTGTTTTTTTCCCCCCACACAAAATAACCTGCTGCCCCCACACACAGTAGTCCTAAAAAGGACTTTTGGTTCTTTTTTTTTCACAATTTTGCTTTCTTTCTCCCTACACTGACTTTCCCTTCCTATCCTCATCTCTCCCTGGCTAAGACTGAGCCGAACTCGCTGGTCAGGTGCTATACAGCACCCGACCACGGGTTCTGGCCAGCCAATCAGTGTAATGCCAGCAGCCAACATGGCTGCTGGCATTACACTGATGTCAGAGCCTCCCTGCACGTTTATTGGCTGCGAAGCAGCCGCAAAACGTGCGGGGAGGAGACCCGAACATGGCGGGCGAGCACATGCGGTACTCGTACGAGTACCGCCATGTGCCGAGCAGAGCGATGCTCGAGCCGATCCGAGCATCGGCCGAGCATGCTCGCTCAACACTAGTTGCTATGAATTACCAGGTTCTATCAGACTGAAAGTATTTCTGAAAGAATGATTTACTGTGCTATCAAACTAAACAGTCTCTATGCTCTTTAAATCATTCAAGTTTATGCCCCAACAACTAGTCACAGTGAGGATGAAGTTGAAGAATATTATGATTATTTATTACATCTCTACAAACAGGACAAATATCAATACAAATTTATAATGGGAGAATTGGTAATATCAAAAATGGTTACAAATCAATTGGACCACATGGAACTGGTAAAAGAGACAACAGAGGTAAACAAATGATTGATTTTTTTTTTTTGTGAAAGTATTTTACCAGGAAGAATACATTGAGATTGTCTCCTGTTTTCAAGTATGTCCTGGACTCATTGTATCTACCTTAGAAAGTCAAAAGGCTGAGCTGACCTTGCTGGGATTAGAACCTGCAACCTCATGGTATGAGCAGATTCTATATCTGGTGCCTTAACCAACTGAGCCATCTTTGTAGAAGAACAACAGTTATACACCATTAAATCATTGTACGGGAAAAAGCCCTAATGGTAATACGAGTGCAATAGACTTCATACTTGCAAATAATAAAACAATATTAACTGACTGCTAAATCTGAAATTGTTTTAACGTTGGAAGTGGCCATTGTCTAGTGAGAGCCATAATAAAAATTGACTACAAGAAAGAAAGAAAATTATCAAATCAACAAAAGTGAAGACTGGCACAAAGCTTGAAGATGGTACAACAGCAAAAACTCAACAACAAATATTAAAACAAGTGGAATAATTTTATCCAAATCTTTATAAGGATGAAAGACAACAACTGAATGAAGTGTCTGAAGCTGTGCCAAAGGTTTTTGTAGAAAAAGTGGAAGCTGCAATAAAATCCATGAAAAATGACAAATCTGGTCGACCTGATAAAGTCACTATTGAAATGTTTAAAGCCAGAGGTCAACCCTTATTCAACAATTTTTAAATACCTACTACTTGGCAAAGTGCCTGAAACATGAAAAAATGCTTAAAGTGTTAGTAATGTCAACTTACAAGAAGTTTGACCAGTCTTCTGTATATTAAAATTAACAGGTTGCACTATCTGTAACACCTTACTTTTGTGTAGTTCAAAAGATATGAAGAGATAAAGATCCCCCCGCCCGCCCCTTCTTGACACGTCATGCAAAGCTGCAGGCTGGTGAGGACGGATGCAACAAAGGGCCATGGCTGTTTTAACACTTCTACTGTGTTTGTGTTTATCTGTCATTTTCCTCTTACTCATTCAAGGTACCCACGTATATTATATATTGTTTTTCTTGCCATAAGATGGGCTTTCTAAAGATACCATTATTTTCATCAAATTTCCTGTAAAACAATTTATAACGTATGATGAAACAAATGTAACAAATGCACTTTTTTAACTTTGGCGTTAAAAGTCTTTTACAAATCTGCAAACGCTAAAAAAAACAACTGCTAAACAGATTATAATATTTTTCTTGATTTTAGAAATACCCAATGTTGACATGTTTTTCTAATGTTTTTGTCAAGCTATATGGCAATAACTAAAAGTAGCAAAAATTGAGGTGTTCCAAAACTTCTGACCACTAGTGTATGATATAACATATTCTACTCAACAGCCATAGGTGAATGTTTTGAGATGAAAACATGATTACATGTAATACAAAGAGTGTAATTTATGTAATAACTTGTACCTTCAATAAACAATTCAATAAATGGTGAACTATTAACCCTTATAGTCACGAGGGATTTTGTATTCTTCAATGACTTTGTCCACTACTCAAACGTAAGAGTTCTGCAGATGGTCACAGACCCCCCCTTGCCTACCTATTGGGCCATTGCCTGAGTTCCACTGAGATAAATTTGAACAAAGACTGACTTTTATATACCAATCTCTGTTCAAAATAATTGGCAGTCACTGACTGGCTGGGATGTGTGCTTACACAGATCCCATCCAATCAGCTTCTAGCAGGTTTCATCATCTCCCAGCTAGAAGCTGATTGGCAGCAGACACTGGGAAGCAATTTGAATTTTTTTTTTCTAATGGTAAACACTAAGCATGACTTTTTTTTAATAAAAGGAATGACAACCTATTATTTGCAAGAGAGATGCAACACTTCTTCCAACCCTCTGAGCGCCAGAGTAGTATCCCTCTGGCACTCAAATGGTTAATTGTGGCATCTTTGGGGGGGCATTATTTTATTTCCAAAAGAAATTCATTGGATTATTTTTATTTTAAAATGGATTTTATTGAACACAGAAGAAAAAAGAAGAAGGGATGATCGAAGAAGATTGACAATGAATGGTAGGTGAGTGTTAGGATAGTGTTAGGTGTAAGGATAGTGTAGGGTTAGTGTATGGGAGGAAGGGGTGGGGGAATAGTTTGAGCTCACTCTCGTTGTTTGACACTGTGTCAAACAGTGAGGGTGTCACAGTACCTTTTGCTCTGCCTCTTATAGCGATGCTTACAATGATGCTCCACCGTCATTTCCACGAGCGGTTGAACGCATCAATGCTAGATGCATCATCTGCAGGCATGAGGCTTCAGCAGGCTGCAGGCCTCTGTTTTATGTGTTTGAGGCCTGTAGTCTCCTCCTACCTACTTCCTCCCTCTGAGCTGCTCCTCCTACTGACTTTCTGAGGAGGGGTTTAAAGGGAAGACTGATTCCTGACTCAGTTACCCTTACGTTGTTGTTCTGAGCAGTTCATTATCTTGTATTCCTGATTCCTGTGTATGATCCGCCTTGTCTATCCATTCATTCTGGTGCTGACCTGTGGCTCTGTCTGACTATTCTCCTTGTGAAATCTGATTTGGCTCAGATATCCTTTGTGGTGCAAACCAGAGGCTCTGGCTGACTACCCGCTCCGTGTATGACTACCCACTCTGGTGTTGACCTTTGGCTCTGTCCACTGCGCATCCAGCATTCTATCGCTTCAGTGGATATCCTTTCTGGTGCAAACCTGTCGCTCTGGCTGACTACCTGCTCCGTGTATAACATAGGCTTGTCCGACTACTCACTCTGGTGTTGACCTGAGGCTTTGTCCACTGCGCATCCAGCATACCATCGCTTCAGTGGCTATCCTATCTGGTGCAAACCTGTGGCTCTGGCTGACTACCCGCTCCGTGTATGACCTTGGCTCGTCTGACTATCCTATCTGGTACTTACAAGAAGGCCCTGTCTGTTCACTCTGTGTGTTGGTTCCATTCCACAGACATCCTTCCTGGTACTGACCTGGGGCTCTAGCAGACTCCTAGCTACTGACTGCAGGCTTGAGACAGTAGCTTCCGTGTTGCATACGATATAGACTTCACTCCTAGACTGACTGCAGGGTAAGTCAGTGCTAGATCTGGGTGTTACCACACCTCGAGACTCCAGTAGGCTGAAGCCTTGTCTCGAACAGTGTGGTGGAGATATAGGAGGATGCTATTCCTGATACAGTACTCGCCTCTTCGATCACCCACTGTGTGTATATATATATTGAATTACTGTTATTATTCTCAAAATAAAGGTTATCTTAACTATACCATCTGACTCCTGTTTTTTCTTGCCAACCGTAACAGTACGTAAGAGTCATGACAACAGATGGTGATAGTGATCCTACTTTACAGAGAATTTGTGACAGAATGCAGGATCAGGATCAATGTATTGATCAGTTGACAGGTGCTTTGCAGACTCTGCTTGGCAGAACTGCTCACTTGGAAAGCTATAACCTGCAGCAGGTGGCCACTCCAGTTTCTCCTTCAGCACCTACTACTGCTACCGTCTCTGATGCTGGACTGGTCAGAGGGTTAACTGGTTCCACTCCACTCCCACAAAGTTATAGTGGGGAACCTGAGTTATGTTACGGTTTCATAAATCAGTTGGGCATACACCTTGAGATGCTTCCTTATGCCTTCCCTACTGAGAGCAGTAGGGTTGGACTTATGATTTCTCTCCTGGCTGGCAAGGCATTGGCTTGGGCTAATCCTTTATGGGAGGTGGAGAAACCATTAATATATAATTTTACAGAATTTGTGGCCACATTTAAACGTGTATTTGATGTGCCAGGTCGCAGGACCTTGGCTTCTAAACATCTCATGTCTATCCGCCAGGGTAACTGCACAGTGGAGGAATACGCAATCGAGTTTCGAACCCTAGCAGCCGAAGTAGGGTGGAACAATGAGGCCCTGATAGCCGCATTCTCCCAAGGGCTTTGCGATTACATGAAGGACGAGATTGCAGCTCGTGACCTACCTGATAGTCTGGATGAGGTGATATCCTTTGTTATCCTCATAGATACACGGGTCCAGGAGAGACCTTAGTTTAAGGAGCACCTGCAGAGGCATCCTACCAGCATGTCCTACAGCTTTTCTTGCCCACCCTGTCCTCCCTTACCTTCCATGCCTCTTGGTTCCAACACTATGGGTGGTGAACTATCACGGTGCCCGTGATTGCTGCATTCTTGTGTCTATCACCTGTAGGGGGCTCCCATTGGCTGTCTGCTTTCAGCCCGCCTCACATTGCCTTTTTAAACTCCCTCTGGTTGCCCTTTCGTGGTGTCTCTGACAGCATCCACTTCTACCTTGCTACTGTAGCTATTTGGGCCTGAGTTCCTGAGTCGTCCGGTTCCTGAGTATCCTGCTTGCTGTGTCGGTTCCAGTACCGGTTCCGGTTGTGATCGTTGGAGGTTGCTGTTCCTGCTGCCAAATCTTCATTACCGTTCCTGATCCGGTTGACCATCTCTGCTGGTTCCTGTTCGTCCTGTTTCCAGTTCCTGCATCAGTGGCAACATTGTTCCTCGGTTGCTTCGGCGACATTCCTCCTGTTGGTTCCCAGCGTGCGGACGCTGGTTCGCTCCACTATCCTTGTGGCTACACTTCACAGCCTGTTGGTTCCAGTGTGCGGACACTGGTTTGCTCCTTGGCCTTACGGCCCGATACGTAGCACTGTTGGTTCCCAGCGTGCGGACGCTGGTTCACTCCACTAGCCTTGCGGCTACACCTTACAGCCCGTTGGTGCCAGCGTGAGGGTGCTGGTTTGATCTTTGGCCTTGCGGCCTTATACGCTGTACTGTTGGTTCCCAGCGTGCGTACGCTGGTTTGCTCCCCAAGCCTTGCGGCTGGGCTATTACTAGGTTGTTCCTTCCAGTGTGCGGTCGCTGGTTTGCGCCACTGCCTTGTGGCAATATTTAGCTGTCTGTTGGTTACCAGCGCTCGGGCATTGGTTCGCTCCATGACTCGTGGGTTTACTCAATATCCTGCTTGATGTTTCCCAACGTGAGGGCACTGGTTTACTCCTTTGTCTCATTGCACATGCACTTGATGTTTCCAGTGCGCTGTCCAGTCCTAGACAGCTACTTATTCTTACAGTACACAGGTACTGAGTGCAGACCACCAGTGAACCACTGACCTGGTAGCCTCTAGCTTACATCTATACTGTCATTGACCATCTGACAGTCACCAAGGTCACTGTGGTTGTCACCTTCCCTTGGGCTGCCTTGCCCAGTATATTGGTAAGGCTGGTAGAACCTTTTCTTATTCCATCTGAAGGTTGCCTTACCCGGTATTGGCAAGGCCGGTAGAGCCTACTCATTGGTATCCCGTCAGGCTGCCTTGCCCGGTATATTGGTAAGGCCGGTAGAACCTTTCATTACTCCAACTTGAGGTTGCCTTACCCGGTATTGGCAAGGCCGGTAGAGCCTATTACATTGGTATTCCGTTGGGCTGCCTTGCCGGTATTGGCAAGGCCGGTAGAGCCTATTAAATTGTATTCTGCTGGGCTGCCTTGCCCGGTATATTGGCAAGGCCGGTAGAGCCACCTATTACGTTCCATTCCAGGTTGCCTTGCCCGGTATATTGGTAAGGCCGGTAGAACCTGTATTGCTATTGTCATATATTACCTGCCTGTTCTATGTATTGTTTGTATGTGTATGAAACCCTATGGGATTATTTTAAACTTTTCAGTAAAGCTGTGTTTTTTACCTAACCTTACCTCTGAGAGTCTTAACAAACTGTGATATGAACCTATGCAGGTGGGGGCTACCCGACTCTCTGTGGCGGAGAGGGCCCATAGGTGGAGCGGTAAACATGGTCACCTACTGAAATCATGCCTGCTACGTCCGGAAAAATGCTCGCACCTAAGATCCTGTTGGGGACAGATCTTAGGTGGCATCTCACAGTCCCCTGAAACCTCTCAGGCTAAACCCTTGTTGGAGATAGTTCTATCTTGGGCTCAAGAGTCTATAACTGTACCTGCCTTGATAGACTCTGGCAAGGCAGGTTATTTTGTGGATGCCTCATTCGCTGATAGTTTTGGGATTCCTTTATTGCCACGTGACTCTCCTTTGGCAGTTGAAGCGATTGATGGCAGACCCCTAATGCCAGCACATATTACTCATGAGACTGGCCCACTTACCGTAAGTGTGGGAGCCCTGCATAAGGAAACCCTGAAGTTTCAGGTGATAAACTCTCTGCACTATGCTATTGTATTAGGGTTTCCTTGGTTACAAAAGCATAACCCTAAAATTGACTGGAGCACGTGTGAGATATTGTCCTGGGGGACTCATTGTGAGGAGTCTTGTCTTTCATGTCCCATCAGATTTGATTGTGCCGAGTCTCCAGGCCTCCCGGAGGCCTATTCGCAGTTTTCCAAGATATTTAACAAAGTCCAGGCTGGAGCTTTACCTCCTCATAGACTGTATGATTGTACGATCAAGCTCCTGACTGGGACTACTCCTCCGCGGGGTTGTACGTATCCTCTATCTGTAGAGGAGAATAAGGTCATGGAGGAATATGTTGCTGATGCCTTGGAAAGGGGCATAATTTGGAAATCCTCATCCCCTATGGTGCTGAATTTTTGTTTTTTAAAAAGAAGGATGGAGAATTACGCCCTTGTATAGATTTTCGGGGCTTAAACAAATTGATGGTAAAAAATGCGCATCCCATACCATTGATCAATGAGCTGTTTGACCGTTGCAAAGGTTCTACTATATTTACCAAGCTCGATTTGAGGGACGTGTACAATTTGGTCAGGATCAAATAAGGTCATGAATGGAAGACAGCGTTCAACACCCCGAGTGGGCATTATGAATATCTTGTCATGCCCTTTGGCCTGTGCAATGTTCCCGCAGTCTTCCAAGAATTCATAAATGACATTCTGAGCAAACTCTTGTAAAGCTGCATTGTTGTATATCTGGATGACATCCTTATCCATTCTCCAACGTTGGAGACCCACTATGCAGATGTATCCAGGGTCCTTTCGCTCCTGAGAGATAACAACTTGTTCTGCAAGTCGGAAAAGTGTGAGTTTCACAAGACCCAAGTTACCTTTCTTGGGTATGTTATATCCGCATCTGGGTTCACGATGGACCCCAAAAAACTTTCGGCTGTGGTTCAGTGGCCTCATCCGGAGGGACTTAAGGTGAATGAAAGATTTTTGGGTTTTTGCCAATTATTATCGTAGATTTATAAGAAATTTCTCGACCATTGTAAAACCCATCACTGACATGACGTGGAAAGGAGCCAAAGTGTTAGAATGGTCATCTGATGGACTGTCTGCCTTCGACAACCTCAAGGCAGCATTCACTGCTGCTTCAATCCTGGTACATCCCAATCCCTCCCTGCCCTTTACCCTGGATGTTGATGCATCAGAGATTGGAGTAGGCGCCCTCCTTTCTCAATGGTCAGCTCTTGGAGAGGCTTTGCGCCCTTGTGGCTACTTCTCAAAAAACTATCAAAGGCGGAAAGGGTTTATCAGATTGATGACAGGGAGATGCTAGCCATAATTTTGGCATTAAAGGAGTGGTGTCATCTGTTGGAGGTTACCAGTTCCCCCATTTTGATTCTTACAGACCATAAGAATCTGCCGTACTTGTCTGAAGCCAAGAGGCTGTCCTCCCATCAGGCCAGATGGACACTATTCCTATCCAGGTTTATTTTTGTGGTCTCCTATCTTCCTGGCTCGAAAAATGTTAAGGCTGATGCCCTGTCACGCCAATTTTGTAGTAGGTCCAAGAAGGAGTTCATCCCACTCCGATCATTCCTGCTATTCACATTCTTGCCACAATACGTACCTACATTACTTCTCCTCTGGGAGAGGAGACACTGGCTGTCCAAGCATCAGCCCCTGCAGAGACTCATAGTGTGAGATGTTTTGTACCAGCTCAGTTCCACATAAAAATTCTGGAGACATACCATGCTTCCAAAATCGCTGGCCATATTGGGCGTGACCAGTTAATCTGGTCCTTGTCTAGACTGTTTTGGTGGCCGAGCCTCCGCTCTGATTGTGCTGCCTTTACCGTGGCCTGCACCACATGTGCTCAAAATAATTCTCCTCAGCATCTGCCGGTTGGCTTGCTCCAGCCTGTGGCCAATGGGGAACGCCCCGGTCACACTTATCCATTGATTTCATGGTAGACCTTCCTAGGTCCATGGGCTTTACTGCAATACTAAGGATTGTAGACAAATTCTCAAAGATGGCTCACTTTGTGACACTTAAGGGCTTACCATCTGCGCAGGAATTGGCAGTGGTATTTGCCAGGGAGGTGTTCCGACTCCATGGTATTCCGAAGGTGATCGTTTCTGATAGAGGAAGCCAGTTTGTGTCTCGCTTCTGGAGGTGCTTCTGTGCTCAATTGGGTATTCAATTGGCATTCTCCCCCGCATACCATCTGCAATCCAATGGTGAGGCAGAAAGGTTGAATCAAGCCTTGAAGCAATTTCTCCGCTGCTATGTCTCTGACCACCACAACAATTGGGCTACCGTGTTGCCCTGGGTGGAGTTTGTCAGAAATTGTGCTGTGAACTGTTCTACTCAGAGTTCTCCGTTCTTGGTTAACTATGGGTTCCAACCATCAGTTCTTCCCGAAACCTTCCGAGCACAAGCTATTCCAGCTTTGGACGAGCATTTGCAGGCGCTCCATTCCTCATGAGTTTGGGTACAGCATACCCTACGTGGTTCAGTGCAGTGACAAAAAAGGTAGGCTGACCATAGACTTTGCTGGCACCGACCTTCCAGGTTGGAGGTAGAGTGTGGTTGTCTTCCAGTAACTTGCACATACAGGTCCCATGCAACAAATTGGCTCCTTGATTTGTTGGTCCCTTCAAGGTGTTGCGCAAGATTAACCCGGTGGCTTATTTGTTGGAACTACCTGTCAATATGCGTATACATAATGTCTTTCATGTCTCCCTGTTAAAGCCCTTGTTCTGCAACTGGTATACCTCTGCTCCTGTCAGTCCTGCTCCCGTGATAGTTGCAGATCACGAGGAATATGAGGTACAAAGTATTCTGGACTCACATATGGTTAGAGGGCACTTACATTGTTTTATCTATTGGAAGGGATATGGACCGGAGGAACACTCCTGGATCCCTGCTGCTGTTGTTCACGCTCCTCTCCTGGTGCACAAATTCCATACACGTTTCCCTGACAAACCTGGTCCGGTCCCTCGGAGGAGGGGTCTTTGAAGGGAGGGTACTGTCAAAGTACCTGGTAGCACCACCGCTTCTGGCGATACTTAAAATGATGCTCCAGCTAGATGCGTCATCTGCAGGCGCGAGGCTTCAGCATGCTGCAGGCCTCTGTTTTATGTGTTTGAGGCCTTTAGTCTCCTCCTACCTACTTCCTCTCTCTGAGCTGCTCCTCCTACCTACTTCCTGAGGAGGGGTTTAAAGGGCAGACTGATTCCTGACTCAGTTACGCTTACGTTGTTCTGAGCAGTTCATTATCTTGTATTCCTGATGCCTGTGTATGATCCGGCTTGTCTGTTCATCCATTCTGGTGTTGACCTGTGGCTCTGTCTGACTATTCTCTTTGTGCGCTCCAATCTGGGTCAAATATCCTTTCTGGTGCAAACTTGTGGCTCTGGCTGACTACCCGCTCCGTGTATGACCTAGGCTTGTCTGACTACCCACTCTGATGTTGACCTGGGGCTCTGTCCACTGCGCATCCAGCATTCTATCACTTCAGTGGATATCCTTTCTGGTGCAAACCTGTGGCTCTGGCTGACTACCCGCTCCGTGTATAGCTAGGCTTGTCCGACTACCCGCTCTGGTGTTGACCTGAGGCGCTGTCCGCTATGTATCCAGCATACCATCGCTTCAGAGGATATCCTATCTGGTGCAAACCTGTGGCTCTGGCTGACTACCTGCTCTGTGTATGACTTTGGCTTGTCTGGCTATCCTATCTGGTGCTTACTAGGGTTGGTTCCGTTATTCAGACTATCCTATCTGGTGCTTACTAGGGTTGGTTCCGCTATTCAGACATCCTTCCTAGTATTGACCTGGGGCTCTAGCAGACTTCTAGCTACTGACTGCAGGCTTGAGTTAGTAGCTTCTGTGTTGCATACGATATAGACTCCACTCCTAGACTGACTGCAGGTTAAGTCAGTGCTAGATCTGGGTGTTACCATACCTCGAGACTCCAGTAGGTTGAAGCCTTGTCTCGGACAGTGTGGTGGAGATAAATGGAGACTGCTATTCCTGATATATATATATATATATATATATATATATATTGCATTACTATTATTATTCTCAAAATAAAGGTTATCTTAACTACACTGTCTGACTCCTGGTTTTGCTTGCCAACCGTAACAGAGGGTTAGCTTTTTTTTTCCTTTGATGTTCACACAATTTGCTCTATTTAGCATGAGTTGTGGGAACAAAAATCAGCAACAAGTGTTTGGCCACATCATGAGTGTTGGCCATAAATGCTGTTTGTTCCATGTACCAGGCAAGCTATAGAAGAGCTGCAGTATATAAGTGGGTTTGTCTCTCAGTGTTTTTTTTTTTTTTTTTTCACATTACCGGCTGTTTTACCAGTAGGCGTATAATCAAGCCCTTGATGTGTTTTGTTCCTCTCTGTCATATTTCTCTCCATTTGTTAACCCTTTAAATGCCAGAGGGGTATGCAACGCATTACAAAGGTACCTATTCCTTTCTTCCTGTCATTGCCAGAGGACTGGTGATCCAGACTTGCATTCATTAACCCTTTGAGCATAAGAGGGGTGCATAATTCATTGCTTTGAAATGCATTGCGTAACCCTCTGAAAGTGACAGTCAACCTCTTGTTGATATACATATTCTGCAAGTGCATACTTAATTTTCACACTTTTTTGATTTACATTTTAATGTTGTTGTCGTCAGTGAGCTTGTTGAAAATCTGTTTTCACAAAGATTTCTGTCAAGGACTTGAAATCTGGGAAAGTAATACAATATAACTATTCCTGAAGCACTAAGTGCTCAGTATGTTGATTTGGAGATAGCATTTTCATCTGCAGGGAGAGTGTTACATTGTATCACTATCCCTGCTTTAACATTTCTAGACAGAAAGCTCTCTGGACACAGAATTCAAGGAGTGTGTCACGGCAAAACATATGTGATGTTATGCGCTAAAGTGATCTTTCATACCCGTAGGTGCTGGCCCCTGAATTTTAAGAGAAATAGCACTACCCTGGAGATTTGTAAGGTTTCACTGTTATCTGTTTGCCCTAGGCACAGTTTTGTTCTGGTTTAGGTCAATTCCTTTTGAAGCAGACTTAGATCTAGCTCTTCCCATTCAGGGTCTGCTACATTGTTCTAAAAAAGATATTAATCTGAAGTACAGAAATATGCTTTATTAAAGGGATAGTAACACTTAATATGTAAAAAAAATATATGTGGTGGTGCTTATCCTCCTAAGAAAAATAAGGTCCTCCCACTGCCAAGAGGTGTTTTATTCAAAAGTTATCGCAGCTCAAACTTGGAATGTTTTAGGTGCAATATCTCAAAGGCCTAATACAGTGGCTCTGTTGCTACACCATCCTATTGAGATTTATGGTCAATAGACCAGAGCTGTCCTTTGTGTGGTGCAGCATCAGCACACTGTAAAATGAGATATTGCAAATAAAAATAATTAGTGTGAGTTACAATAACTTTTGAATAAAAGGCTTCTCAGAGGTGGGAGTACCCTTGTTTTATGCAGGAGGATAAACCCTACAATTTATACATTTTTACATAAGTGTTACTATCCCTTTAATTACACTTTAACCAACCATAAAAGTTGAGGTACTAAGAAGGACTTGAGCAAATTCAAATCCCAGCATTCCCATTATGTTAAATGGGACTTTTAAATGTTTTGGCGACCTATCTAGTCTTTGCAGTCTGTATAAATTAATGAAACATTTTATTTGTCCCCTAAGGAGCAGAAGGTTTAAACCAGAATTGCTCTAGTTAATCCAGCATGTTTCAAACATCTTTTTTTCTCTTTAATACTGAAAAATAATTTAATATTTAGAGAAAATTAGGCCTTGAAACTTTAATTTCCATGGCAACATCTGATGCATTGCTAAAATGCGCTCATACTAACTATTCATGTGCAGGAAAATGAAGCTTAAGAATTTAAGCATTATAGTGTGGGTGTATATACTTTAGACAATGAAAACAATACTGAACTTCAACCAGTGTTTTTATTTAATTTCTTATCAGTTTAATATTTTGAGTTTCATTTTTCAAAACTGCATTACATGGATCACCAAAAGACAATTTTGGTGGTTTGGATGAGTTTTCAAGATTGCCTTTGTTGAATTAGACTTTTTTTTTTATAAAACTATTTGAGTTATTTAGATTTATAGATTACGCCAGTTAAAGGGATAGTAATGTTTCATAATAAAAGCAGCTCTAATTAACAATCATAGTATTTGGGCCTTGGAGAGTGTTATTGCAATTCTGTCAGAGTTGTAGTTCAACAGTAATTAAATGATAAAGTACCCCCCTCCCAGCCCTTTTAGTGATGTAACACTGCTCAGCAGGGTGTGCCCAGGTAGTCTGCAGAGAGGGACAATCTTCAATTAAGATAAGGGAAAAAGCGGAAAAACCTGTCAAGGGGGGCAGGGTTTTCATTGTTCTCACAGTAAGAATATTGACCCTTGCTGTGAGCTGTCTGGTCTATGGACTGGATTCCATATCTGAGGAGCAGGGGCTTAGACTAGGTAAAAGGGGCGGAGGGGGAAACTTTATCATTCAATACTCTTGAACTACAACTCTCACAGTATTGAAATAACACTCTGTATGGCTCAAATACTATGAAGATTAATTGGAGCTGCTGTTTTTGTGAAACATTACTATCACTTTAAGTATTACCGTAGAGGCACTAGCTGTTGTAGCTATATATTACCTTCCCCCCTCTAACTGACACTTTTCCCTTTCAGTGGTAGAGATGGAGGGCAATGCATTGTTAAATAGATTCAATGAGTAGTCAAGATTATGTAGTGATAAGACAGGAAGTCAGGTATAGGGAAGGTGAACAATACATTGCTGTGAGTGGGAGAGCCAATGTAGAGCTAACACAGGAAATATTAGCAAAGCATGGCTTATTTAGCATACTACATAAATTTAAGTAACTCAAAATTTGTTACCTAAATCAAAAATGGCTACTACAACATTAAGGTAATTAATAAACTCTTTAAGGTTAATATTATCCATCATTTGAAAAATTATAGCAATCTTGTTCCTGTATTCCATCTATATGATTTAAATGGTACATAATACCTGCAAATTATGGAGGTCACAGGTTATCCGCTGATTCTAGGAAAATATCTAATCTACCAGTCTGACTGGAAATTATCAAGACTAGCTCTCAGAGCAACACATTTGAGTGTACATTGTGAGAACCTGTTCAGCCACCATTACAGATCCTGGACTGGTTCAACTTTTTTGTGTAGTCCCATTGTCTCTTGTACCTCTCACTTATCCCTCTGTCAATTGTACCCTCACCTGTTCCTGTCTTTTGTTAATCTCACCCATCCTCTTTCTCTTGTACTCCTCTCCTGTCCATTGTCCTTGTACCATACTCATGTCCCAATCTCTTATACGTCTGCCCTCTCTCTGTATATCACAAATTACATCATCATTAACATCACTGCTGGCATCACCAAAACATTGCCCTCCCAATGCTACACCTTATCAGGGAGAAGCAATACTAAACTGTAACACTGCTAGTCAACAGGTCTGACCTAACACTGCTCATCGGTCAACACCATCATTGCTCCAATCACCAAAAGCTCTTCAAGTAGCACTGGTAGTGAGCCAAAAAACATCATGGCACAACATCCTCACGGTGTCCAAATGCACTAAAATACAGATACTGTACAGCATCATCCCATGATAATATTAATCTAAAACAGTATACCATTGAAATACTATCACTACAAAAGTACAGCTATATTCTCAGCAGTGACATTGCATAAAAATGCTACACCAAAGTACTTCTATTAGAACATTTCGCCTCTTACCAAACACCAAAATTGTATCTGTTAAATCTCCTTATTTAGAACGTACTAATAACCAAAAAAGAACCCAAGGCCCACTCAACAAAATATTACTGCACTTTGTCAAAAAATACTGATATTACTATAAAATAACTCTATAACATTTCGAAACAGTCTAACACTGTGAGAGAGCTGCATATCATCATTCAGCACTGACATTACAGTTTATAAAAAAATGAGCTCATCATTTACATTGATAGTTAAACTGCGTGACAGATAGCAAATTTTATAAGCTGTTGGGTCATTGCTGGCTGAAATTGTGCAGTGATCTCACTGAGTAACGATTTCCAGAAATTATATATATATATATATATATATATATATATATATATATTTTTTTTTTTTTTTTTTAAATTGGGTGACAAGCTGCATTTTTGTATTGAAGTATATGTCCTTCTTGTCATACAGGTCTTAAGTGAGGAAATTTTAGTTTTTTTTAGTGCTTTTCTGTATTACTAATTGAGCATTACTGTGTCAGAAGCACAATAGCAGCATTCTAAATGAAAGACTGAGACTGAGAGGAAAATGGATTTTACACAGGAGCTAACTAGGATTTCTCCCTAACCAGATCATATCTAAACCTTGCATATAGTAATAAACAGATCATTTCATGAGACTCCAAAAAAGAAAGCTATTTGAATGTTTTTGGGACATTAAAAAGCTTTTGACAATGTCTGGCTTCCAGCTCTGGTAATAAATCTGCTTCAAAGTGCAGTAGAGGGAGAAGGTATATGATGTAGTTAAAGAAATGTTCTTATATAATAAATGTAGTGTGAAAGTAAACAACATGAAAACAATCTCATTTCCTCAAAGTGTGTGAAACAAGGCAGTTGTGTAAGCCCCATTCTCTTTAATCTGTATACGAATGACCTAGCTATCAACCTAGAAAAATTATCAGCCCCAGGTTCATTGCTAGGAGATACAAAGATAAAATATCTCCTGTACGCTGACGATTTGGTTCCTCTGTCACCCACACAAGACGACTTACAGCAAATCTTGTTGGAAAGCTATTGCAGTTTAGCATCCCTAAAAATAAATAAAGCTAAAATGATGATTTTGCAGAAGAAACCAGGAAACAACAATAAACACAGTTTCTGTTTCAAAAATGAGATCATAGAACACACCATGAGCTACAGTAATGTGCAAAAGTTTTAGGCAGGTATGAAAAAATGCTGTAAAGTAAGAATGCTTTAAAAAATAGACATGTTAATAGTTTATATTTATCACTTAAGATGCATAGTAAGTGAACAGAAAAAAAATCTAAATCAAAACAACATTTGGTGTGACCGCCCTTTGCCTTCAAAACAACATCAATTCTTCTAGGTACACTTGCACATAGTTTGTTAAGGAACTAGGCAGGTAGGTTGTTCCAAACATCTTGGAGAACTAATCACAGTTCATCTGTGGATTTAGATTTAGGCAGCCTCAGTTGCTTCTCTCTCTCTTCATGTAATCCTGGACATACTCGATAATGTTGAGATCAGACCGCTGTGGGGGCCATGCCATCACTTCCAGGACTCCTTGTTCTTCTTTACACTGAACATAGTTCTTAATTAATTTGGCTGTATGATTGAGGTTGCGGTCATGCTGCAGAATAAATTTGGGGCCTATCAGATGCCTTCCTGATTGGCCCTGCATGATAGATAAATATCTGACTGTACTTTTCAGCAACTCCATTTTCAGAAATTCAACCCCAAACATGCAAGGAACCTCCACCATGCTTCAATGTTGCCAGCAGACACTCATTCTTGTACCACTCTCCAGCCCTTCTGTTAATAAACTGCCTTCTGCTACAGCCAAATATTTAACATTTTGAGTCTGCAGTCCAGAGCACCTGCTGCCATTTTGTGCAGTCCAGTTTCTGTTTTTTGATGCATAGTTGAGTTTCTTGGCCTTATTTCTACTTTGGAGGTGTGGATTTTTGGATGCAAGTCTTCAATGGATACCTTTCTTACCAGACTTTTCCAGAAAGTAGATGGGTGTACCAGGATCACACTGATTCCTCCCAATTCTGAGCTGATGGCACTGTTAGACATCTTTCATTTGTGAAGGATGATGTGTCTTTCATCTGCTGTACTAAGTTCCCTTAGCCAACCACTGCATCTACGGTTGCCTGTTTCTTTGTGCTTCTTCAAAAAAAGCTTGGACAGCACATCTGGAAACCCCTGTTTGCTTTGAAATTTCTGCCTGGGAGAGACCTTGCTGATGCAGTATAACTACCTTGTGTCTTGCTGCTGTGCTCAGTCTTGCCATGGTGTATAACATTTGACATTAAACTGTCTTCCACAATCTCATCCTGTAGCTTAGTTTGGCTGTTCTGCACCATGTTTTATTTCTGCCACATAGCTGTTTCTGTTTCAGTTAATGATTGTGTTTCAACCCACACACGAGCACCTATTTGGTATAATTTTTTAATCATACACTTGACTATATGTCTACAAAATCCCTGACTGTGCAAGTTTAACTAGAAGAATTGATGCTGTTTTGAGGGCAAACGGTGGTAACACCAAATATTGATTTGATTTAGATTTTTTTCTGTTAAATCACTATGCATTTTGTTAATTGATAAAACATAAACTATTAACATATCTATTTTTAAAGCATTCTTGCTTTACAGCATTTTTTCACACCTGCCTAAGACTTTTGCACAGACTGTATAACTACCTGTGAATAATTTTCAGTGCCATTAACACTCTCAAATAAAAGGAACTAAGAGCTGTTCAAACTGCTCAACATGAACCCACCTGTAAGACTGGAGATATAATTATTTGATTGTGTAATTGAGGTAATTTTTCTGTATGGCTGCAAAGACTGGGGACCACCTCAGAATCATGACCTTGACAAGTGGAACACCATCCCAATAGAGCACATACATTTTCTTTCCTGTAGATAAGCACTTAAAGGGATAGTAATGTATAGGTATGACATAAAGATTTATACAGGACTTAAAATGTGAAGTCCTTTGCTATTAGCCAGACCTGAAAATGTACTTGCCACTGCAAGCCATAACATACCCACCAGGGCTGAATTTCTACTTGTCAGGGCTAAATTTTCACTCGCCATTGGCTAGTGGCGAGTGGAAATTTTGAACCCTGATATATACTTTTGTATAACAATGTGTAGCTTTATAACCATCCATGAGTTTGCTGTTTTTGTTTTAATCTATAATAAAGTCCCCCCTCTCACCCTTTTTACATATGTCATGAATCTTCCATTAAAATAAGCAGGCCAATCCAGATAAATCTCAACGAGGGACAATCTTCTTTCAGAAGAGGGAAAAACCTTCCCTCCTTTGTCAAGGGCACAGGGTTTTCCCCATATTGATAGAAAAAGATAGTCCCTTACTGTGATCTGTCCAGTCCGATGACTGGATTCCAGATCTGAAGAGAGGCTGCTTGAAACATGTAAAAGGGGCAGCAAGGAAAAACTTTATAATAGAATAAAACAAAAATGGCAAACTTATGTATGGTTATAAAGCTACACATCATTGTACACATCCTATAACATAAAGTTGTAGAATGTGTCGCTCACTGTGTGCGTAACTGCACATGTGCAGTAGGGACTCGCAGAACGGGCTGATCTGGAGAGGAGAGCTCCGGAAGACTGACAGCCTGTCTGTGCTCCCAGCTCTGGGGCAACAGCGGAGGCGGCTGGGTGACAAACTATCACCCAGCGCCTCTGCTGCTGTCCCGGTGCCAGGAGCACAGACAGGCTGTGAGCAATCCGGAGCTCCCCACTCCAGATAAGCCCGTGTATACAGGCTTTGTAACTAGTGTATATATAAGAATTGATCTTACTGTAATACCTAAACATTACTATCCCTTTAAGGTCCACAGAAAGCTGCCCAATAGTACATACAGAGCAGAACTAGGGAGGTACCCCCTACTGCTAGAGGAAGAAAAAGAGTAAGGAAGTTCTGGGAGCAGCTCAGTGAAAGTGATACGAGTGTCTATCATTTTAAAGCCAAAAGTATTCAAAAGAAACAGGAAATGCTCAATATGAATGTAATAAAGACCAAAAAGAACTAAGACCTAAAAGCAGTGATACAGATACGCAGACCTCCAAGAAAAAATGTAAAATCACTGAAAATGAATATCCATATATTCAGCCTAGGGAAGCTGAACAGCTATACATAATGCACTGGGAAACCCAGATAAAGGCAGAACAACAAAATGAAGTGTTACAGCTCAATGAACAGGACATACATCCAAGAAGACCATCTTCTAATAGTCAAAAACACCAATATAGACAAATGATGACTAAGTATAGAGAGAGTGATCATGGGATGGAGAGAGAGAGAGAAGACAACACAGATATATGAAGATACAAGGAGACATTACTTTGGAGACTTGGCAATGAAAATAATAAACTTCACAAAATTAAAGGATGAACAAAAGATGAAAACTTTCTTGTTGAAAACTGTGAGAAATCAGAAAAAGGTGCAGAACACCTGTCAGTAAGTCATAATATAAGACGGTCAAAAGACCACATATTTAGAGGAGGATTTAACATGTACATGACTTAAAAACGCTGAGGCATAAAAAGTACTGTATGAAAGGTATCCTTAACCTATAAGTAAAATAATGATATGTCTCCAGAAATATCTGGGGTGGGTGGTTTGTACTAACCAGCTTGGGCAATACTTGTATCTATTAGTCATGCCAATAAAGCATTATTGTATTTCATTGTTTTGTGTTCAATGAAGTGTTTATAGGTGTCTTGTTGCAATAGTGTTAGAAGAGGACTGTGTTGTATGGTTTATTGATTTAATTGCAATAACACTGCTAAAATGATAGCTGAAGTGCTGCAGTGTCTGTCTTTCCAATTCTGTATTTTGGTGCAGTATTGGTGCTGTATAATAAAGTGTAAGTTGAATGGAACATTGTTTTGGATTAGTGTTATTACTGGATTACAAGGTACTATGCTAGTAGGCCCGTGTTTTATGATGTATTGGTGCCAAACAAGGATAGGCAATGTGATAAGGAATGCCTTTTAGCACACTGTCAGTGATTTAGTGTTGCTAGGGGCTATGGGCTGATAATGTGTTGTCAGTAGGGTAGCATTGTGGAAATCCAGTGCTGGTAGAGCAGTTTTATAATACTTTGTTGCTGCTCTCTGATGATGTATCAGCAGGATCATTTGTGATGCCACTGATGATTTCAATTGTGATGTATTTGATATATTTTTGATGCCATATGTAATGTCATTAGCATGTCAATGATGATGTAATTTATGATGCCATGTATGATGTCATCAGCAAAGCACATGCAGTTATTTCTGAGAACTTCTTTTTCCAGGGTTTTTGTGCATTTGAGTGAGAACATAACTTTGGCTTTAATGAAAGTTGTTAAATGTGTTTGTTAAACAGCATGTCAATGTATGTATGCACGCATATATAAATATATACACCATGGATAGCTAACAGGTATCGCTCCAGATGTTGTGGACTACAACTCCCGTGATGCTTCGCTAGCCTATGGCAGGTGAGCATCATGGATGCACCATGGGAGTTGTAGTTTGAACAATATATTGTAAGCTATTGTAGACAAAGCACATGTAGGGTCCCTAGTAAGAGTCTCAGTGGTAGTCAGCAGGTGGTTACCAAGCTGTTGATCAAACTACAACTTCCATGATTACCAAAGGTAGACTGAGAATCATTGAAGCTGTAGTTCCATATGGCACAAACCATTATTTTATATACATATTCTAAGACATCTATCTAACAACATTTATATCTATATTTAGTAATCAACTTGAAATAATATCAGCACCTGCAAGTCTGTAACAGCTGCCCAAAGTCAAATAGCATAATAAAAAATGGTCAAAACTGATCAATTTTTTCATTAGTCACATATTCCACTGCAAATAATATATTGCATAATTATATGAGGGGTAGCAAACAAGTATCTCACCAGCTGTTGTTGAATTACAACTTCCATGATCCTCAGTCTTAAGAGTATAATTCCACAAAATCTTGAGATCTACCCATAGGCCAGGGTAGCAGATGGGTAGCTCTCTAGCGGCTGCTGAATTACAACTCCCTTAATCTTTAGTCAGCCTTTGGTAATGTGAGCTCTAGTTCCACAACAGGAATAGAGCTACCTGTTGGCTACCACTGAACTCTCTACCACTATGCTGATCCTCTATGAATGGTTGACACTGAGAGTCTGGATACCCAATATAAATAGAATGTATATGTATACCTCTCTACTTAGCAGTCCATTATAAATTCACATGTAACATAAAATATAAATAGAAGACTACACAAGGATTACTCAGAAGAGAGTTCAGCAAACAGTTCACTTATCTGATACAACTGATGATATGATTATAAGATGAAATATAGAATGATGAGGAAATGAAGGATGACTGGGAAATGATGGGCAGCATTCTCAATTCTTAGTGACATACCCATCCACTCTTCACTCTGTTCTCCTTGCAGCTCCTTTCTCAGTGGCTTTGTTCATACAGAAGTATCTAGATAAAGAGTGGTCAAAAGGACAACTTAAAAGTATAGTTTTTTAAAATAATTCCTAGCACACACAAGTATTCCACGTGCAGCACATGCAGCATGTATTGCTCCCAGCCCAACTAGTGTCTTTCTGTGGTCACTTCTTCTTATATTCCAATGCCAATCTTCACTAGATGTTCATGTAACAGTTCCTAGCAGAGTCTTTCTGTAACAAGGTCCATTCTCCGGAACCCCAAATATAGGGGTTACATCCACAGTGCACAGTGTGCACAGTGCTGGTGTGGCACAGAAGAGTGGGAGTGCTCAAAGAGGGTATGGCCAGGAGCATACCCACAAACCAATCTATTAACATCTATGTGTATTGTGAGCCTCTGTGCCCCTCTTTCACATGGGATTGCAGAGACACGGATTTCTAAAAACCATAACCATAGCCACAAATATATAAACTGTATCAACTACCATACATACAGAAAAAACTGAAATAAAAACTCATGAATTAAAATTTTTACTATTGCAGAAATGTTTCTTACATCATATTTGAAAGATACAAACCAAGTAAAATAAATAGAAATAATATTATAATGTGTATAAAACATGGAAAATTAAAAAAATATAATAAATGATTAAAATGAGGATGGTGTTATACTGTAGTTCGATGCGGACCCCAGGCAACCCTTTCATAAATTATCTTGGCCCGGTACCCACAGCCACTACACCCACAGACATTCAAGAAGCAAAAAACTATTTTTAAAAAAAAAACTTAAATAAAAGTAGCTAAATCTATATCAATATTCAGTCCATTAAGTGTCAAGGTACTAAGCCTATCTGGACCTTGTAGAGGTAATAGTTATTCCCTTTGTTCATGACCCCAAAGCAATCCACACTATAATTTTCAAAACTGGCACTAGGCTCTGAAAATCTAGCCACTGGTCTCTCAGGTACCCTGCCCATTTTATGAAAGGTATTGCCACACGCTAATAAATATACCACAAATGGAATTGCAATTGAAGCCTTTCATTTTATATTCTTTACCAGTATGATTCGATTTGAATAATTTCTTACCCACATTTTTAGCTATTCCCTTATTTTTGTTGATCCAATGGATAATGTACACAAGTAGCACAGTCATTCTTACCATATTTAATCATACTAGCAAATTTATCAAGAAAACCTTTTATAAGTCCTGACTGTTAAGTCTTGTTAAAAATATCACTCTTGGATATCAATTCTTTACTTTTTTAAAAGATACTTTTGGTTTATTATATAACACAGGACCTTAAACTGGATCTTCCCTTAAAATACAGCAATGTTTATTTAAAATTTCTTGGATCATACATGCTTCATTAATGTTGTGGTAAAATAGGGAGTTAGATAACTCACATTGTTTGTATCTAGTTAGTTTGGTTTTTGGGGACATTCCTCACCCTGTCAATGGCTCCTTCAATCAAATGCTGTTTATATGCTTTTCCTCTAAAATGTTTCCATTAATAATACATGGTTCCTCTCCAAAATCCTCTTCTTTAGTGCAATTTCACCTGACTTGCAGTAATTGCTCAAAAGGGATATTATCTTTCCATCTCTTGTGATGTGCACTGTTACCATTACTGTCTACTTTTTCCTAAAATTACAAGTAACTATCTTATCATTCTCACAAAATAAGATCAAATCCAAAAGCTTCATCTTATTGTGGACTGAAAGTATTACTTTAATATATATACATATATATATATATATATATATATATAGAGAGAGAGAGAGAGAGAGAGAGAGAGAGAGAGAGAGTGAGAGAGAGAGAGTGTTAAGATTGTAGCCATATTAGTCCAGTGATGTAGATGTAAAATAACAAACAAAATATATATACAGTTATACTTCTTGTCTACCCAAAGGTCCCTCCTATATTATTAAAATGTATGTATTGTTTAAAATAAATGATATTGTCTTTAAAAGTATTGTTATTCCAAATAACATCAAATTTCCATTTACCCATATAGTGGTTGGAAAAGGATGCAACAAAGACACATCCCATATCTGTTCCTGTAATTTGTCCATAAAAATCCTTTTCAAATAAAAAATTGTCATGTTCTAAAACAAATAAAATAATTTGTAACAGGAACTGCCCTGGGCCTGTGCCATCAACCCATCCTCAACCAAAAACAATTATATTGCTTTATTCTTTCCAAATGGGGTATATCAAGCTTATAGAGAAGATACATCACAGGTAACCCAAGTAAAGGAATCTTTCCATTCAATGTCTTCCAAGGTTTGTGTAACGGAAGCTGAGAAGGGACCACGTCGCCTTCCGCCGTCGTTCCCGGGTCTCTCCTTCTTGACGCCGGTCTGGCGCCGTTGGATGCACCGGTTGAGCAGATAACCGGTCCGGAGGTCGACTCAAAGTTGCGTCGAACCACGGGATAGCCGACTCTACCTCGAAGGATGCAGATGGATGGGGGGTCGACGGGCTCTCGAACCGTC
This sequence comes from Rhinophrynus dorsalis, assembly GCA_037306005.1. Taxonomy (NCBI): domain Eukaryota; kingdom Metazoa; phylum Chordata; class Amphibia; order Anura; family Rhinophrynidae; genus Rhinophrynus; species Rhinophrynus dorsalis. Next base: position 91,073,095 of record CM074721.1, on the reverse strand, counting down.
GAGCTTCGCATAACCGGGGCACCGGGCAGTAAAGAGTGAAGCCTCTACTCCCGGGCTACGAAGAACAGGGAAAATGTTGCAGGAACAAAGGTAGCGGTTGCCAAGCTGTTCGAGCACTCCGGTGCTCGAATCGAAGGTTGTAGCTGAAACAGGAAAATGCAAGGCAGAGTCCACTTTGCCGCCTGACAGGATCCGAAGTTCGATAGCGGGATACTGTCAGCAGACGGACAAATGATACAGGAACCTGGACTCAGATGAGCGGCAGAGTGGCCACTTTAAAACCATAGGAACACAAAACTCCAGGGCTCTGGTTCACTCCAAACATAACTCACTTTATTGACACAAACTACAGATATTTATACACAAATCTTTACATTGAACTTTATGGGGGAAACCAGATACAATAGGGCCTGATCCAATCATAATACATTAGACAAAGGTCAGCAACAGATCGTATTAACAGATACAATAACTCAGACATGATTACATTTCCGATACAAAAGGATTTGATTGAACAAAGACTTGAGGGCTTGAACTAATTACCACATGGTAGGGGGTCTGACTGCAGTTCACAATGGGTTAATTAACACACAGCAGGGGGTCTAGCTACACATAGTCAAATGGCTGAAGTGGCTGCAATACACATCTTAGGCTATGGAAGATATTTGCATGACTACTCCAGGGTTTTGAGTGACCCAGCTTTCCCCACTTTCCCCCGCCGTTGAACGTTCAATCTGGTGGTGCTGATCGCACACCACGCCAGTCCACGCCGACTAGTAATCGGTGAGTGTTTAAACCCTCGAACATACTACATACAGTAACTAAAACGTTCAACATACATTAAACATAGTATATGATCCAAAGTCTATGAATTTAAGTCTTTGCTCTTGGGTAATAGCTGGACAGTTTGTACGACACGGCTCAGCACAGAGTCCAAATGGTAATAAATGTCCATAATCTCTGGATAAATAGTTTGAGGTCCAGACAAGGGCTCAAGTAATGGGTAGGATCCGTTACAGTTTGTATGGCCAGTATATTATCCCTCAAGAAAGAAGGAAGTAAATATATCAATGACTGTAAATGCAAGCCAGTATACTGAGAGATGTTATATATCAGAGAATCCACCTCTGATTCTATAGGCCTTCCTGGAAGGTATAGCAAATCCTTATGTAACTTGGGAAGATGATATAAGACTTATATGTTACAGTGTCTATTTGCAATAGTATCAATTTCAACTCATGATATTTTGTTCACATTTTTTGTCAATGCATTGAAAATGTATATTGTGTATATAGTTTTTAAGATATTTGTTAACATGAATTTAATATTTTTTTATGTAGTTTGATCTCCTGGTTCTGGTTGTAGAACATTTTATAATAAAGGTTAGTCCTGGGCTTCTTTAATCCCTTGAGAAAGCTGGCAGAGAGCTCATCGATACTTGCAGAAACAGTAGTAGACTGAGTTATTGGTACACTCTAAGATACACACCCTGGGGTGCTCCCTCTCTCCTGCATCATACCAGCATTGATACAGGACTCTCAAGCATGTACCATGGATGAAACTCCTATATTGGGGTACCAAAGAAAGCACCTTGTCACAAAAAGACTCTGTCAGAAATTGTTACACAGACATGTAGTAGTGACTGGCACTGGAATATAAGAGGAAATCAACGAGGCCAGAGAGGCCAGGAGCAGTACATGCTGAATTGCTATTTATAACCTGTAATTGCAATACTGTGTGTGTGTTAGGAATTGGTATAACAAACACTACTTTTAGATTGTTTGTTCTCAGTTGCTTCCTTTTTATCTAGAAACCTTTGATAATCACCGTCATTGTAGTTACTCCACAACCTAAGAGGTACCTATTGACTAACTCTGAATCTATTCCAGGAGTAGCCAACTAGCAGCTGTCTAGCTGTTGCTGAACTACAGCTCCCATGATCCTCAGCCATCCTTTGGCAATTATTTTGTAACCTCGTTATGGCTGTAGTGCTATCCAGTGGCTACCCCTGGATTACATAGTAACATAGTCAATTAGGTTGAAAAAAGATACAAGTCCATCAAGTTCAACCCCTGCCTCATAACCCAGTGACATGAGACATAACCAGTGTCTCATAACCCAGTGACATAACCCAGTAACATACAGGTAATTATTTAATGTCAGAAAATGAAAACTCTAATTTTAAATAACAACAAACAAGTAAAGTAGAATCAATACACAGCAAAATCAACAAAAAAACTCACCTCTATGTTTTATAGTACATCTATACCTGATCCTTTATTAGCAATCAACTATTTGAACCCATGACCAAATCCTTAATTATCCATGTGTTAGTTCAAGTGCTCCAGATGAGCCAGATGACCCGTATTATATTATTTATGCTACCCTTTCTCATCTCTTTTTTCTCACTCATTAAAGAATTCAGATGTCTTGGATTATACTAGTTAAGATCATTCACTGCCATTCTGACCAGCAGCAACATTCTGTTTGGCATATTGAACATATGATAACCACACAGACACAAATATAACCTCCAGCTAACCTGACAGTTTTAAGTTGAAAGTAGCTGAATCCACCTGCAGGTGGCCTAACTGAACTTTATTTTTCCTCCATTTTAAATCACTTTTCAACCATAGGTATTACAATCTAAAACAATAAATGAAGGTAACTCTATTAGTTTATAAACTTTATCCTAAATTGTACGGTTGCTGTCAGTTGAAAGTTAACTACCTGTCATATAAGTATTCAGATACATTTTGCATATCACTTCCTTGTCACATTAATTCCTTTTCAATTATAGGTAAATGTACAGGTTCTAATTTTAATTCATTTATTCATCACTCTTCAAGTTATCACACTTTCTTTTGCCTTCTATACATTAGACAATTTTCAAGTATCACCAGAATAACAGCTTTAAAAATGAATGCCAGAAGGCTTGTCATAATTGTTGAAATGTATTTCTTACTGCTGGTGAGATGCTCAAGTTGGTTAATGGACCATCTATAAAATCTGTTCAAACCTCTAGGTTGCAGGTTTTAGTAACAGCAGGGTCAACTCATTCTTCTGAGGTAGATAAAATGAGAACCAATAAACTGGATAATAATATCTATACCACCAAAACATACTTGAAAATGAGAGACAATCTCAATGTATCCTTTCTGGTAAAATACAATATTATTATTGACTTATTTCACTTACAACTGTTACCTCTCAGCTATTGGAAAATTTCAAATATCATCACTGCATACTCAAACCCCGTTAATTTAACCCCTTAAATGGATAGTAATGTTTCATAATAAAAGCAGCTCTAGTTAATCATCATAGTATTTGGACTTTGGAGAGTGTTATTTCAATGCTGTCAGAGTTATAGTTCAAGAGTAATTCAATGACAAAGTGTCCCCCTCCCGCCCTTTTTACTGATATAACACTGCTCAGCCAAATCAGAAGGGAGGTGTCCAGGTAGACTGCAGAGAGGGACAATCTTCAATTAAGATAAGGGAAAAACCTGAAAAACTTGTCAAGGGGGGTAGGGTTTTCATTGTTTTCATAGAAAGAAGATTGTCCCCTGCTGTTATCTGTCTGGTCTTACAACCAGATTCCACATCTGAGAAGAGATGGCTTACGCTAGGTAAAAGGGGTGGGAATGGAAACTTCACTTGTTTGAGAGATAAGACTTATATCGTTCTTCGTGTTTTTTAATGCCAACAAAATAAAATAAAGATAAAACAAAGCATTACTATCCCTTTAGGGACCGGCCGTGCATGCATGTGACGGTCATTTAAGGACCACGGAACATTTTTTTTTTTTATTTAATCCGATTCCGGACTCCCTGAATGGTGTGCAGCCGGGCGGGGAGCCCGGAATTCCAGGACGGTCCTGGTACGTCAATGGTCCTTAAAGCAAATCCAGCCATGATGTACCAGGACCGTCAAGGGTCCTTAAGGGGTTAAGTAAATATGCATTTAGAAATGTATAACTACCAATTCTCCTGCTTCTCTGCACTTATATCTATTTACAATGGCAAGTTTGACTATCAAAATTGAGTAGATCATTAGGGATACCCTAATACACTGGCTTCAGCAGCACCTCAAATATCTGTGCCAGCAAGATACTATGGGATGCCTACACTGCTAGATTATGTGGGAAGGAAGAAGTGGCAGAAATAAGTGTGAAATAATCTCTGTTCTGCAAAGATCTAGACCCATCATTCCTACAGACACGATTATAATCCATTGAGGAGGCAATAACATTAACTGTCAAAAAGGGGATATTCTGATTAATAAAATGATAGCAGTTTATTATCAGACAAACTAGGAATGTATTCTCTGATCAAAGTCTGACAAAAAAATAAATTGATTGGTGCTTTCTTGAAAAACAGTAGTATGAATTTTATTGAACAGGATGACATTAGAAATGGCTATCACAGGTTATAAAGACATGATGGACAACATCTTAATTCACAGTGTATCAACTACAAAGCCCTTCTTCTTACCTTTAATGCTCTCCACACTGCTACCCCTCCTTACATCTCTTCCCTCCTCTCATCTTATGTTACTGGCCTCTTCTTTCACTCAGCACACAATGCCCTTCTTGTTGCACCATCCACACCCTCTGCCCTCTCCAGTCTCAAACCTTTCTCGCTTTCTGCTCCATACCTATGGAACACCATGTGGATATAGCGCAATAGACAATGAGGCAGTACTGTCAATGCAGCTATGAAGGGATTGTGGGATGTTGAAATGAAGCTGATCTCATTGGAGCTGTACATTCTTGGGTTTTTTTTAAATCAGGACCATATTATTTAAAGTGGATCTAATGCTCATTAGTTAGAGCATTTAGCAAAAAAGTTAAACATATTAGTCATTTTTGCAAAAACCTGTTATCTGCACAAAAATCCAAGTTTAAAAGGTGCCCAGCAGCCTACTTTCGCTTGCCGCTGCGGCAAGCTGCTTGCCACACAGAGGCTTCTCCTGTCCCACTACCCAGCATTCTCCGATGACGGAGGATGTCTGCCTGTAAGCTGGAATGATCTCATTGGCTAGATATCGATCTGTGCCAGTGAGATCATTCCCGCTTAGAGAAAGAAAGCCTCCATCATCAGAGGATACTGGGTAGTGGGACGGGAGCAGAGGCAGTGCTGCAAGCAGGAAGTAGGCTGCTGGGCACGTTTTAAACTTGAATTTTTGCGTAGATAACAGGTTTTTTTTTATAAAATGACTAACATATTAAACTTTTTCGCTAAATGCTCTATCTAATGAGCATTAGATATCTATATGTGATAGATCCAATCAAGGTAAGTTAGTAGTAGAAATAAGGTATTCCATGAAGAATCTGGATGTATCATGTATTATCAGGAATCTTCAGTCTTATTTAATTCACCTTGAGTTACTCAAATCTCCCAAAATAGGTTAAAGTATCGTTCTCAATACTAACAGATACTGGTTAATTTAACAGATACTGGTTAACTGGATCATTGTTCCCTTTTTCATTTTCCCAAGGCAGGATCCCTTTTCATCTACCTTAGAAATAGGGTCTACACAAATAGATACTTATTGTTGTATTTTCTATTTTAGGTGTGTCGGCACCTGGAAACCCCTTACTTCCCCCACAAAATCAGATACCCAAATTCTTTTTTTTTCTTTTTTTTTTTTTTTTTTTTATAAAATTCTTTTATTGAGTAATGAAAATATTACATAGTACAGAAGAGACCATCAATAGTAGGTCTGTAGAACATGGAGAATCTCATAGTAATCAAACAATGGTACAATGTGGAAACTTAATGGTGCAAACGACTCAGGAAGAGTATGTAAAGATCCTATAGTAAAGTATAAGAATGGTGATTTCATGCAGCATAAAGCAGGAAAGAGAAGGGGACAGCAGAAAGGAAATGGAGAGGGGGGGGGAGGAGAAAGGACAAGAGGGGATGAAGTGTTGAAGGGAAAAAAAAAAGCTTCACGTGAGGCCAGTAAGTAGATAGGTAGAAGGGTAGATGGGTGGCATCGGATGCAGAGCCAGTGGCATACACATATATATACAGTAGATGAAGCCCAAGTAAGTTGTCAAAATACATGAGGGTTACCAACAACAAAAGGGACACATACAGATGAGAGCCAAATTAAGTGGGTAGAGCTCCACCTATTCTGTCCCATCACCCACCAGGCTATTTGACCCAGAACCCCCACTGAATGACATACAGCTATTCCAAAGAGTGGTAAAAGTGGATGTGGAAGAGGTGTATGTGGCATATTGTTGTTCTATAAAAAAATAGATCCTTCATGCCCTGAATCAAACCAGAAATCGGTGGAGAATCCTTGGAGAGCCAACATTTTGGAATTTGTGCTCTGGCCACCACGAGCATCAAGCGAATGAGAGAGAGACTATGAGTCCCTTTCACAGGGATAGGGTCGGGGGGAATGGAGAAAAGACACCACCAAGGGTCTTTAGAAATCCGAATGGAAGTGATCATATTGATGAGAGCTATAATAGAGTCCCAGAAAGTAGCAATGATTGGGCAAGACCACCACAAGTGTAGCATAGTGCCTGTTCCGTTAGCACATCTCCAGCAAAGATTGGGGTAAGAGGGCGAAAAGTGAGCAATTTTTTCCGGAGTTATATACCAGCGGGTCATAATTTTGTAATTAAGTTCTCTCATTTTCGTGTCACGATTCTCTTTAAAATTAAGCTTGAAGGCTGTGTTCCATGTCTCTATCGGAATAGACCAACCTAGCTCGTTCTCCCATTGTGTCAAGAAGAAAAGTTTCTTGTCAGGTACTGAGCACTGCAGAAGGGAGTAACAAAAGGACAAAGGTTTGAAGGATGGATGAGGAGATGTAAAGGTTTTTTCAAGGGTTGTTAAGGGTCTGAGAGTGTATCCCCAAAGAGTCATTGTTCTGGCCCAGTGTTGTACCTGAAGGTATGTGCACAATGGAACCTTTTCCACCTGAAGAGAAGCAGCAATCTCTGTGGCAGGGGGGAAAGCTCCCGAGTGCACTAAGAAGTGTAGGGTGTCCAGATTATGGTGCTCCCATTTTTTAAATGTCGAATCAGAGACTCCTACTATAAATTCCGGATTCCCAGTGATAGATGCCAAAGGAGAGGGTAAGGGGGCCAATCGATGAGAGGAGTTCACCATATTCCAGACAATGATGACATGACTAATGATAAGGTGTTCACTGCAAGTGGGGGGGGTAAAGTGAGAGGGAGCCAATAAAATCTGCAGTAAATCGGAGTGGCCCAAAGCATTCTCTAGGGTTTTTGTCCAAAATTTTGGTGGGAAGCAGGTGAAGTCATAGATCTTTGACAAAGCAGCTGATTTGTAATACAATGTGAGGTCTGGCATACCAATGCCGCCCTCACAGATTGGTAACATTAGGATCTCTTTTCTAATTCTCTGTTTCTTCCTTGCCCAAATGAACCTGGTCAATGAAGCCTGAAGATCAAGATGGATTTTTTGAGGGATCCGTATAGGTAAAGCATAATCATCATTTTTACTAGATTATTATGTCCAAACCAAGATATCGGTAAAGACATCCACCTCGTCAGGTCATCAGAGATGGATTTTAAGAGAGGAGCAAAGTTCAAGTCCGGAAGAGAACCCAACTCCGGAGAGAGGAATATCCCTAAGTAGCGGACAGAAGTGTTGGACCATTAAAACGGAAACAAGCGTTGCATGGAATGCATTGCCCACGTAGGGAGATTCAAGTTCAAAATTTCCGGCTTGGAAAAATTAATCTTAGCCTGAGAAACTGAACAATAATCCTCCAGGATAGAGACCAAGGGAGATAACGAGGTAAGAGGATTAGAGAGGAAAAACAGAACATCGTCTGCATATGCAGCGATTTTAAATTCTGTGTTACCTGTCTTAACCCCTGTGAGAGACTGATGATTATGGACGATATTCAGGAAATGCTCAAGGGCTAAAACAAACAGAATAGGGGATAACAGACATCCTTGCTGGGTTCCATTAGTTATTGTGAATGGTTCTGAAAGGACTCCATTGACCTTGACTCTGGCAGAGGGTGAAGAATACATGCTCATAATACCAGCTAAAATGCGAGGACTGAATCCAAATTGTTGAAGAACAGCTTCCAAATAAGACCACCTGACTCGATCAAACGCCTTCTCGGCATCTATTGCAAGGCATACGGACGGTATTTTCCTGGGTAGGGAAGTTTGAATAAAAGAGAGTGCTGTGGCAGTGTTGTGTCTGGTCTCACGACAGGGCACGAAACAACTTTGATTTGGATGTATGATGGATGGAAGAATAGAACGGAGACTAGCGGCAAGTAACTTAGCAAATAGCTTAAGGTCCAGATTCAAAAGCGAGATAGGACTATAACTGCTGCATAAAGAAGGGTCTTTCTCAGGTGTGGGCAGTACTGTAATGTGGACTTCGAGTAATTGTGAGTGAAAAGCCGCACCAGAGAAGACAGAATTAAATGCTTTGAGCATATGTGGAGCTAGCGTTTCCTGAAATTTTCGGTAATACGTAGCTGAAAAACCATCAGGTCCTGGGGATTTGGCCAATGTCACGGATTTCAATACGACTTCCAAATTGTGTGCGGTGAAGGGCTTCTCAAGATCATCTCGAACGGTCTGCAAGATAGATGGTAACAACGCTTTCTGTAGGAACGCTTGAATTCGCGGATCACTAGGGGACAAGGGTGTTGCGACTTTATCCTCCAGATTATATAGGGAATGATAGAATGAACGGAAGGATGCAGCTATCGATGGGAACGATTTCTGGGACATACCCAGATGGTCTCTAATGTGGGTCACAGCTATCATCAGTCTCCGTTGTTTGATCAGAACAGCTAAAGATTTGCTGCATTTATTCCATTCCAAAAAATGGTGAAACTTCCAGTAAAAAAAGGATGAATCAAGTTCTTTCTTATCACTTTCCCCTAGTGTGGATCTGTGTCTCAGTTCAAGAGCATGTATCTTCTCGATAAGGGCATTGATTTTCTTTAATTTTTCCCATTATTGCCATGCCCCATTTTTGATTAAATGCCCGCATAGAACAGTTTTATGTGCTTCCCATACTGTGTGATCAGCTACTTAACCATTACTATTAGTCCCAAAGTAGTCCTCAAGGTGCTGTTTCAATGTCTGCACAATGTTAGGATCCTGGATCAAAAGTTCACTCAAAATCCACGGCTCAGATTGATTGGGATGTTGGTTAAGAGAGAGCAAGGCCAAAACAGGAGAGTGATCTGTTCAAGAGGCCGTATCTATAGATGAGGAATGAACAGAATGAAGTAGTGATTGTGACACAAAGATATAGTCGAGTCTACTGTGAGTGTTATGTGGTACTTAGTAAAAGGAAACATTTTTATCATGCGGGTGCAGTGTGCTCCAGATGTCTAGTAACTGAAGTTTAGCGAGATGGAGGTGAAGAGCTTTAAGTTGGGAGAGTCTAATACAGGATCTTGTAGAGGAGCAGTCTATTTGAGGGTCCAATGCTACATTCAGATCACCCCCAAAATTAACAGGGCAATCAGCAAACTCGTCTAGGACAGTAAGAAACTTTTTGAGGAAGGAAACCTGATATGTGTTTGGGCCTTACACTGAGGCCAGTACAATCCGTTTATTAAAGAGGGTACCTTTAAGTAGCAAGTATCGCCCGTCCTCGTCCGATTTAAGCTTGAGGAGATTCCAGGGCAGGGATGATCTCAACAGTATGCCTATACCTCTCTTCTTTTCTGACGCTGAAGAGAAGTATGCAGTGGGGAACCTTCTGTCGCACAGCCTGGGGGTCTCCGAGGACATGAAATGGGTCTCCTGTAGAAATAAGATATCCGCATTCAACCACCACATTCAAACATTTGCCAGGAGAATTTAAGCCCTTAACGTTGATGGTAACAAACCTTACAGGGGCCATCTAAACAGAATCAAGGGACATCCACTGGCTCTGCAACCGACACCAACCAGGTGGGAGGGTAGAAGGAGGGAGGGTGGAAAAGGGGAGAGAATAGAAAAGAGAGAGAACATGATGCTGCATGAATAAATAAGCCGTGCTGAAGGTGCAGAAAAAGCATCGGAGGATGCAAGAGTACACGGAGTGTGCCGATCAGGGTAGCAACAGTAAAGTAAGAGAAAAGAGGAATAAGATGGATCATCTCAGGTAGGGACTCAGAGCCAAACGGGAGGCAAGAATAAAAACATCATGGGCTCCAAAATATTGTGGAAACAACATCACTTTTGGAGGAAGTAAATATGAACAAGAATTGCATACAATGTAAACTTAACGATCAGAATGAACGTTATAATATAAGGCACAAAGGAATACCCTGATATGAGGCATGTATGGTGGGAGTGAAAGCTATGGCGACGTACCACCACTCCATCCCGCAGGGGGTAACGCACCACAGCATGGAGCGGGGCAGTGATCAGACACGGCACCATAGCCCAGAGCCCAGGACATCGGCACTAAATAAATACCTGGCATCACAAAATCAAATAGCCACAACCTGAGCCCCGATAAGGGACCCAAGGCTAGCCCTATAATCAGTAGGCAACATATGTAATAACAGATGGAGAGGACCAAGGATCGGGTCACCAATAAGACTAAAGTATGGAACAGAGTATAAATATATATCCGAGAGTTATCCTGTAGGAAATGGAGAAAATGTATAAGGCATATGGGGACGGAAGCGTGAACCGAGAGCCGGCCCATGGGATGTGTGACTGGCAATACAGATAGTGACAGTAATAGAGCATAAAATTACTAAAATTTATAAACTATCACCTCAGCAAGCCCGGTACTCGGTTCTCTCCTCAGCATATATAAACAACACTTATAAAGTCACAATCAAATATAAAACATAGAGAAGATGCACTCTAGAGTGTTAAAGGGCAAGTGGTGTCCACCTTGAGTGTATGGTCAGTCATAAGGGAAGGGACATTGCGTACTTCAGTAACAGAAACATCGAGCAGTGACCCTGTTAGGTCAGCAAGTGACAGGCAAGACAGGTTAGTACCCATAGTGTTGTAAAGTGAAAAGAGGAGATGTTCTGCCTAGCGGAGTATGGGGCCTACCTAAAAGAAAGGAGGGTAAGTCAGGAGCTACTGGAGTATAAGGTGTAGTAGGTGAGTTGAGTGTCAGTTAGCATGTCAACAGTATGTGAGGCAAAACAATAATAGTTCGGGTCTTCTGCGGTCCAGTTAGAAAAGAATGAAGGGGCAACATCTAACATGAGGGTTAGGGAGATAACGAACATGGTCTCATCTGGGCACAGGCTGTCATAAGGTGCAGTAAAAGGGCAAAATAGGATGGCTAGTCAGGGAATATACTTCCAGGGATAAGGCTGGGATGAGTCAGGTAGAGTGAGGGTCTGATTGAATAGTCAAGGGGCAAACAGTGCATTAAGTAAAACAATAAATTACATTTATTAAACTAGACAAATTACAAGAAGCACCCCAGTTACCTTCATACCCCAACAAGCTAACGAGTGTCTTTTAGCGAATGTCCTTTCCATGTAAAATAGTACAGCGCAGTTCTGGGAGCATAGCATGGCATGAAAGCAATCCCATACAAATCAGCGTTCACAGGGAGTCCTTGGTGGACATAAAGGAGCAGGAGAAAACGAGCACCTGAGGTCCAAACAGCTGCTGGTTCAGCTGGCGAGCAGTGAGGAAATGTCCAGTTTCCTCTGTTTCTTTTTCTTTTCGGGAGACTCTGAAGACCATTCTGCCCTCTTTTGTGAGCGGTGTTGCGTTGCGTCTCCAGAGGCTGTCCGGTCAGGAACAGAGATGCCGAGCGTGGAGCAGAATGTCACGATCTCGTCAACTGAGGAAAGGGAAGCGGCTTTACCATTCAGTGAGGCGTGGAGGGAAAAGGGGTATCCCCAGCGATACTTGATATCCAGTGCATGTAGATGTTCAGTGAGAGGTTTAATTTCAAACCTCTGCTGCAAGGTGCAGGCTGAGAGGTCATTAAAGAAGCGTACCTCAGCACCAGCGAGAAGTATAGGGCCCAATTCCCTGCTCTTTCTCATCAGTCGTTCCTTCAGATCATATCAGTGTAGGCGTACAATTACATCATGAGGGTTATTGTTTGACGGATCCTGAGGCCTCAAGGCTCGATGTACACGGTCCAGATAGATAGGGCCCGAGTGAGAATCTCCGAATAGCCTGGAGAACAGACCAGCAATGGAAGACGCTAGGTCGTGAGGGAGAATTGATTCAGGCACATTTTTCAGTCTGATGTTTGATCTCAGTCCTCTGTTCTCCAGATCATCTAGGCGGGTTGATAGATGTTGAGTTAAAGCTTTTTGATCGTTTAGGCAGTGCTCGATAGCAATGATGTGGTCTTTCATCGTAGCCTTTTCATTCTCTAGCGTAGTGATTCTGACGTGAAGAAGCAACATGTCCTCCTTAACCGAAGCAAGCTCCGATTTGAAAGTGGAGATAATATCATCCGAACATGTTTTCAGGTCTCCTTTAGAGACAATATGAGACATCAATTGTCGGAGGTCAGCTTTTGTGAGATTCTGATCCATAGCAGGCTGCTTCAGAGGTTCCTGGGTAGTCAGATCGGCCTGGCTATTCATAATGGCGTCCGGAGCAGAGTGTAGTTCTCGCTCTGCTGGTGTATTTGTAATCTCAGTAGGGCTATGCAGCTCCTGCGCAGTACCGGAGTAAGGGGCTGGTAGGCCTAGCGAAGATAAATCTGTCGATAGTACCTGTAGGCTTGGGTTGTTTCTGCTTCTTGCCCTTCATTCGTGTGCATGAAGGGTTATAATTAGTGGTGGGCACTAAGAAGTCAAATGCCCAAAGAAATATAAAGAACCCTGATGGTCTGAGTCGGAGCTCCCTCAACGAGCGTCCGGCGCTATGCAGTCCAAGCCACGCTCCCCCAGATACCCAATTTCAACACACTATACCCTGATCCCTACCTCTTGAACAATCCCTGTCTGTCTTTAAGTCTACACTGAACTCTTATCTTCTGGAGCACTAGTATCATGCACTACCTTTGGCCAAACTCAGCACTTGACACCCTCTTACCCTTTTGTCTGTCTCTTTTTACCCATTTAGACTGTAAGCTACTTGGGGCAGGACCTCTCTCCTATTGTTTCTATGAATGTAGCACTTATTTTATCCCCTCTTATTTATTGTAACATATGTCTGTGTACACTGTGTACATACAAAGCAAATATGCTTTTTTCCAAAATGTCTCAGTCACTTCACTACTAAGCCATTTAATCCCCCAGTTCTATGTATGTTTTCAACAATTGTCCAGGAGTGCGTTTTTTCTGTTTCGTTATCAAGTGCTTTTGGATCAAATTTTAGTATTAATTCGCCTTTGTAAAAAACTAAAATTCTAGATTTTATGCATTAATCTTCCTTTAAAAATTAGCAATTGAAAAACTAGAAAATGCTTTTTTTTTCATTTTCCACCATTCTGCATTTTAGACACAAAATAATAAACCATGTAACTAAACGGCTATAACAACCACAAATATAAAGACAGTTCTGGTTGTTATGTCCACGGATGCGGACATGACAGTTTTGAGAAGTGTTTTCAGACCAAAGCAGAATCTTCATCAGCATTACCCTTGAATGTAAGATATCATCAGAAGACCCCCAGACAGATCTCACCACTTCATATCACCAGCTACATACATACATAGTGCTTAAGGCTATCAGTGTTGCTTGTCAATGTCACTAATTCTGTTGGGGACTAAAATACCCCATTACCCCAACCAGCCAATGACTGATTGGAGATGAAAAGAATTGTATTCCCCAATAGTTCGAGCTCGGATAATTGACCTTCCCTAGTCCCCTGCCCTACATATTGAATACTGTCCTTCATACAACAGTCATCTATATTTATTTATATTATTTACATTCAAACTTTGTTCTACAGGGACATTTTACTACCTTGAGAATGTTCTCATGTACCAGTATAAAATGAGTGGTACCATCTCTATAAGGCTAATCCTATGTAGACTGATACAATCTGTTGTTTGTTGCATGGAGGCTAACTCTAAAGAAGACCTAAAATGGTACACAGGAAATACAGGAACACTATGCAGTATATATATATATATATATATATATATATATATATATATATATGGAAGAGGGCAGCACCAGTGGGACTTCATTAAAGATAAATTTATTGATATGTAAGCAAAACAAACAGTCACCGTTTTGGTCTACAATAAGGGCCTTTCTCAAGTCCTTATTGTGGACCAAAACGGGTGCTGCCCTCTTCCTTATTTTTATTCTGTTGAATTTTGGGGATTGTGCACCTGGGCACCAATGGACTACAGAGTGAGTGCTTTCAAAATACCTTTTTGAAATATATATGTGTGTGTGTGTGTTGTATGAAGGACACATATGTTATGTTATGTTATGTTATATGTTATACACATTAGGACCCACTTCATCCAATTGTTCTAGGTGGACTTGTCACCCTAAGACAAGATTACTTTGTTTTACCAAGAATTAAAATTTGCATATTTTTCTGTATAACAAATAGGTTTTGACAAATTAATCTTGATGTTTAGGTTACACTGTTTAACACCTCATGCATATTACCTGCACAGTATATTAATTCTGCTAGAGGCCAAATTTACCATTCACTGTAGCAGTAATACTGGACAAGCCAAGAAACAAATTATTATGTGGCACTATGTGCCATCAACAAATAAAGATTAATTTCTCAAAAATGATTTATAGTACAAACAAATGGCTAGCTGAATATGTAGGCAGTTTTAAATTGATTAAAATGAATTGATTACATAGTTAACTGTGAAAAACATATACATTTGCTGTTTATGGAGCAAACTTAAAGGTATACTAATGTTTCATAATAAAAGCAGCTCTAATTAATCATCATAGTATTTGGACTTTGGAGAGTGTTATTTCAATTCTGTCAGAGTTGTAGTTCAAGAGTAATTCAGTGACAAAGTATCTCCCCCTCCCGCCCCTTTTACTGATGTAACACTGTTCAGCCAAATCAGAAGGGAGGTGCCCAGGTAGATTGCAGAGAGGGACAATCTTCAATTAAGATAAGGGAAAAACCTAAAAAACTTGTCAAGGGGGGCAGGGCTTTCATTGTTCTCATAGGAAGAAGATTGTCCTCTTCTGTTATCTATCTGGGCTATGGACTGGATTCCACATCTGAGAAGAGATGGCTTACACTTGGTAAAAGGGGCGGGAGGGGAAACTTTGCTTATGAATATCTCTCAAACCATAAATGTTTAAGAGATAAGACTTATATAGTTCTTCATGTTTTAATACCTACAAAATAAAATAAAGATAAAATGAAGTATTACTATCCCTTTAAAGATCTGAATTTTAATGTGCCAGTGTCTCAGTCACAAAATAAGACCACCCAGAGGAAAGTTCTACCGTTTTGATAGAAACAATGACATATTCAAATGTATCTACTGAACTCAAATTCATGCAAAAGGACTAGGGTATGTGGAAATTAAGGGCACCACACAAAAACTTGGGTAATAACAGGCCAACGTTATTACTTTAAACCTTTGAGTGCCAGAGGGGTACGGAATACATTGCAAAGCAATGCATTCCATACTCCTCTGGCACTCAAAAGGTTAATAAATAACACATAGCAATAACATAAATAGTAAGCCAAATCTTAGGCATAACACTTAACCCCTTTACACCATATTCCCACGTAAAGAACATATTTCCTTGCATCGCCAAACCTGAAACGGGCTCATTCCTAAACCAAGCCATTAACCACATTTTAAAGTACCTTTAACCCCTTAAGGACCGGGAAAATCTGAGGTGGATTTCACTTAAGTGCCGGAGCAATTCTGACTTTTTTGACTATGTCTTTGTTCAACAGTATTTTCCCTCTAATACTTTTATTTCAGCCACATAAATTATATACTGTTTTTTAATGCACAAATAGGGCTTTCTTTTGATACCACATTTATATGGATAGCCCACCATTTATTTTAGTAAAATTAAGGAAAACTGTAAAAAAAATTTAAAAAAACACAGTGTTTTTTCTCTTGTGATCATTTGGGCACAATGGGCTAAATTTTTATGGAGAATGCATAAAAGGTATGACCGGTCAGTCATACCTAAAAAAAGGGCAGTTTTCAGTGGGCAATGTCCTCCCCGGGTGAAAATCCTTATGTCTCTTTTTCCCACCCTATTTTCCCAGGTCGGATTTATGGTGCGGAGGGCAGGGGAGGATAACACCCACAGAGTCTTCGATATTATTGACATAATCCATCAAAGACAAATGCCCTCGGTTGTAATTGCATTGGATGCTGAGAAGGCATTTCATAAGGTTACCTGGAGGTTTGGTTTGACAGGGAAATTTGCAGAATATACTATGGCACTTTATACGTTCCATCCGTCAGAGTAACTGGACTAGCATTGAGTTCAGCGAGCTTCGATGTGAGGAATGCACGAGGCAGGGGTGCCCTCTAGCACTGCTGCTTTATGCCCTGACCATCTAGGCACTTGCTGCAATGCTTAGAGGTTTTCCGGGGGTGAAGGGGGTAGGAATGGGTCATCAGGATCACCTGGTATCACTATATGCAGATGATGTCCTCCTGACCCTGTCCTCTCCTTCTTTGTCTCTAAAAAATGTTTTGGCAGTGTTGGAGACCTATGGGAGATATTTGATCTATAAATTAACTTAACTAAGACACAAACTTTAACTTTTTATCTGCCTGAGTCTCAGAAGCAGGAATTAGGAAGGACGGTTCAGGTGGATTGGGGAAAGGATACTATTGAGTCCCTGGGAATTAAATTGACCCCGGTGAGGGAATTGATGGTTACGGTAAATTATTTACATCTGATCTTAGAATTAAAAGAGTTGACTCAACACTGGAAAGGCTTGGAGATATCGTGGGAAAAAAGCCCTGTAAGTGTAAAGGGGTAGCGAAGTATAAAGAGTATTAAGAAAAACAAAGGTCACTGGTCCATGACTCCTCTCAGAGCCATATTACTGTAATAAAGAACTTCCCGAAATGTAAAGGGAATAGCATGTAAGCTCCCTCTGGTAGTAAAGAAGCAAGTCTGAGAGTGACAGTGTCAGAGCTGGTCATACAAAACACAGACTGACAATAGAACATGATATGCATGTTCATGTAACCTGTTAACTAGCTTTCACAGTAAGTAAGTCCATTCTATTTTATGGCTGTTTTGTTGTTGCTGCTGAAGACCAGTGACAGAGTAAAGATCGTTTCATGAGTAGCAAAAACAACAGTGGCCCCTTGAAAAAGAATAGCACTAAAAATGTCAACTCTTTGAGTACCAGAGGGTTAAACACAAACTATCAAAAAATTACATGTTTGCTCTATGATAACTTATGAATTCAGCATTTCCCAGTAGTGCGAGAATCCTATTTTTACTGGAAAAGTCACGCAACACCTTTCACCTCCACACACACATGCTTTTGCATGATCAGTCTTTGTATTTCAATGACGTGTAGTAAATGCTATGTGTAAGAACAGCACATTTAAAATGTCACTGTTGTCAAAATGTATCTTTTACAAAGTAGCAGTTAAATCCCTTCGTGACCACTGACGTGCCAGGACCGACACGGCGGTCTGGCACTTAAGGACTGATGACGGTCCTGGCACGCCTCTCCGGGAGCCCTGAACCGGAAGTACTAAAAAGAGAACAAAAAACAAAGCCCTGTAGTCGTCAAGTGCCGGCCGCACGTGCACGCATCGGTCCTTAAGGGGTTAAAATGTCTCCTTATTGAAACAGCATCTAACATTATGTTGCTGCGCTCTAGTTAGGTTAGGCTACTTAGTAACATAGTAAGATCGTTGATAAGGCTGAAGAAAGAAATATGTCTATCAAGTTCAGCCCATGCCAAATCATCCCTACTGATCCAGAGGAAGGAAAAAACAAACAAACATTGAAGCCATTTCCAATTACTCACCAAATGGGTAAAAAATCCATTCCTGACTAAACTGACATTTTTTCCCAGATCAACATCCTATCTCCGTGGAAGCCGACTGTCATAATTCTCAATATTGTTCTGTGCAGTTACAGCATCTGCAAGCACAGCATCCAGAGTCAAAGAATCCCATAACTTTACCGCCCTTACTGTAAAAAAATCCATGCCTTTGTTTTATTCAAAAACACCTTTCCTCTAGTCCTCTTGTTTCCTGTTGTTTTAAGCTCAGCTCTTTTAGTAAATATTCCACTGAAGAGTTCTTTGTATTGACCTTGAATATATTTGTGAATGGTAATCATATCTCCCTTTAGATGTCTCTTCTCTAATGTAAACAAACCCAGTTTGGCTAGTCACTCTATAATTCAGATGCTCGAATCCCTTTATCAGTTTGCAGCACATCTCTGCACTTTTTTCCAGTTCAATAACTTATTTTTTAAGAAATGGTGCCCACAAATGTACTCCATTTGTTGCATCCCATACATCTATACCCCTTTTTATGCAGGACAGTATACTATTTGCTCTTTCAGAAGCTGAGTGACTCTGCACACTGCTCCTAAAGTGCTCCTAAATCTTTCTCTAATGAGGATTCCACAGTAGTTTCCCATTTAGTGTATATATGCAGTATGTTTGTTTCTACAACCCAAATGCAGAACCTTACATTTATCTACATTAAATGTCCTTTGCCACTTTTCTGCTTATTCACTCAGTTAATCTAAATCCTTCTGCAGAGAAAAAAACATCCTGCTCTGTATTTCCTTACACAGCTTAGTGCCATCAGCAAAGATTGAGACATTGCTTTCAATTCGTACTTCTGATTAGTAGGTAGGTTTGGTTAGGTTAGTTTTGGGGGTACAATTGTTAGGGTTTGGGGATGGTTTTGGTTTGGGTTAATTGTTTTTAGGGTAGTTAGTTTAGGGTAGATTATGGTAGTTAGGGTAGGGTAGGTTAGGGTAATTTTGGGGTACAGTTGTTTTAATAAGATGACAGGCTAAACTGCAACATTTTATATGTGCCAAACTGATTCCAGTGACATTTTATATTTGATGTTTTAATGCAAGCATAATTTACCATTCTGTTGTGAGGTACGCTCACAAATATGTGACATTTTGATAGTGAACACACACAACAAAGTAAAGAATAGAACAAAGCTACACACTAACAGGTTAATACAATGAAACCAGTCAAATTAAGGTACCTTGCTTGATGTAACATCCTCCATGACCGATTCTGGAGTTCCCAGCTTCTGGTGCAAGGACAATCCGGTTCTCCAAACGCCGGAAATACAATGTAGCAAACATAAAGATTTGGCTGCACTCAGATAAATACACGTTGCACATCCATGTTAAAATCCATTTCTTTATTTAACCTTCATTTAAAACAAACTGCACACGAACAGCAGACCAAAGCAGAAACAGAGAGACGCAGGACATACAGAAAGAGAGGTCATAAGCCCGACATGTTTTGCGCTCTTATGCGCTTATTCACGGACTCTAAACATTAGCAACACCACCTGTTAAAATAACCTCTACTATTGGGTGATTGGCTAAAAATCAAATATAAAAACGTAATCCCAAGAGTTGGGAAGTCCTACTTGCTAAAACTCGCCCCCTCTCTCATCATCACACAGCAGGAAAAAACAGCCTGGGTGAGAGAGCCCCTTAAAGATGTTCTGATACACGAGCACAATATATATATAAAAAACAACATAGTCAGTCTATGACATTGTGAATAACCAAAAACAGCAAAGCCGTAAATTATGGATGGTGATATTGGATCACTAAGTTTGAAAATACAGCTAATACATAAAAGGTACTGAAAAATCTATCACACAGTGATGGTGAGGGTAGGCCATCCAAAATACCACAATGTCAAAACTTGATGGGATGATAAAATACAAATAATATTAATAGAATAAAAATGTAAATACCATGTAATATAAATGTAATATAGAATAAATAATATAAATAAAAAACAATATACAGACATCCAATGTTTGACATCATTTTGGATGCGCCAAGCCCCCCCAGAGCATCCTAGAAGACATGACTAATATCACTCACACACACTCATAATATGTATTTTCTATTGTTTTGACAATAATACATTTTTCAGTATGATTTGCTGGTTGCGTGGTTTGAAAGTAGATAAGACATCCTTTCCTTTTGGAATATGTCAATCATAATAATTTGAATTTAAAATTCACTTTCGAATATAAAGCATCTAGTATCTCATTTCTTCATGTCACTATAACATCAGATATGACAATATACACTATTTTCACTTTGAGCTTAAGGAAACCATTGGCAAGTAACACATTACTGAGGGCAGAATGTTGCCATCCTCGTCATTGCATCAAAAAAATCTCTGCAGTGCAGTTTATTCATTTGAGGTGAAACTGTATCTGGAAGAGTGATTTTGACATACCATCAAACAAGAACATTATCACAGATTTCTTGAAAAGGGTTGTATGGATATATGATAAGACTCATATATTGTATAAAGAGATTTGGCTTTATTTTTGTTAAACAAATAATGAGATGGTGTAATATGTCATGTGTTGTTGTTCATCTGAGGATGTATTTAGCTAATTTTTAGACCTGCTAAGGAGCAGATGATCGTTATTATGTCCTGATATGTAAAACCATAGAATTTAAAGAGGGAAGTACCAATGAAGAAGGTAGGTCAGAATTCAGACCAGAGCCAGAACTGGAGATAGGATAAACAAAGTATGGTGAGATCATAGAGTGGACTCTGGAATCAAAGCCTTGGTTGAAATACCAATAGAAACTGATAGTGAATGATCAAGGTCCTGGGGGTTAAACATGAGCATAGTTTGATAGCTGGGGTCAATTGCAAGAACAAAATCACTACACAATTAAACAGATTATAGCTCTGATAATTACCTGGAGGTGGACCAGGTATAAAAGGTATGAACAAACCAATCAGAAGCCAGCAAAGGAGGAGTAAACAGGTGACAGGTATCAGGAAAGATAGGAGCATGCAGGATACAGGAGTTATATCCATTGGGGTCAAGATTAAGAGTTAAAGACAAGCAAAATGTATGGATCCAGTTCTGCATGAATACCCTTCACTTTCATTTTGTATGTGAGTCTGCCCTCTGCAATCAATGGGACTTGTCAATATTTTATTAAATATTTTATATTTTACTCCGCCTATGATATATTTATATATTGCTGGAGAGAGTGCTGTCAAGTATATATTGTTTTGAAGGAAATAACTTTAGCATGTTCTGAAACCCAGACTTAACTGGAAACATCATAGCTTCAAATAAACAAGGCACTTGGATTGAGTTAGTGGACGTTAAGAGAGACAATTATCTGATTCAGCAAGTACAGATGGTCAGTCAACATAAATAAAAGTTTTATTGGTGAGTGCTGCCTATTCTCCCCACTTTCGCCTTCAAGCAACAAATAACGGGAACATAAATCTAATAATGTTCTCAAGGTTCACTTGGCAAGAGACTAGAAAATAAAACGCAAAACGAAATGGGTCTTCATTGAGCTTAGCATAAAATGGTTAAAATCTTAACCCCTTGAAGATCAGAAGGGTGTTCAACGCATTGAACATGCATTGTTCAACGCATTGCTTCCCAATGCATTGCATACACTCAGGGTCATTAACAAGTTAATCCTTTTAAGGAATGATACACCCCTTGGGTATTTAAAAGATTAAACTGGAATCTTAGGATTAAGTGGCTCTTTATTTGTTTAACAGAAGGGATTACTGATGTAGGTGTCCTTCATACAGCATTCCCTTATTTCTACATAGTTTCTGGCATTTTATATGTGTTGTATAGTCTATGACTAGTTGTTTCAATTTACAATCTGATAAATACAACTGACCCTTACAAAACTTTCAGGACTATTGAAGCTTGTTCTGAGGATTGGGAGGTGTGAACAAAAGGCAGACTTCAAAACAGATCATTATAAAACTAGAAACTGCAGTTGTAATGCAAAAATAAATAAACAATTACAAAGGTAAGTTCTTCTGTGTAATTAAGAGTCGCTTATTTTAAAACTATAGTTCTATTTTAAAATGTAGTCCACCTGTCTGCCAGGTTCAAGGTATCTACATCTTGTAGAAGGGTGACCAGACTTCACCTTTAACCAAGGACACTTACGAGAAATGCATACTACAGGGCTGCTTTGATTTCAGTGGAGACCTGAAATATGCCTATTTCCTATGTGTCTCCGGTTAAAGGGAAGTTCTGTTGAACTTATATATATGAAGATTGAAGATTGTATAAAAAAAAGTTAAGGGACACTAATGTCCCATAAAAAAATCTTCTGGTTTTGTAGATGGAAAAAAATAAACTATATGCCACAAATTCTATCTCTCAAACTGGTATGGTTTGAAAGATATTCGCTTTGAAAGTTCTTCCCTCCCTTCTCTTCTCCTAACGTCAGCACTGTGCTGACAGCAGGAGATCTCAGTATGGGGACCAGCCAGCGGCTCTGCAGCAGAGCCAAAATCACATTATTTAAAAAGAATAACTTCAATGGAAAGGTCTAAAAAGTGTGCCTGGTTTGCAAGCGCACTTTGTAGACCGTTCCAATTAAGTAGTTTTTTCTTTAAATAACGAGATTTTGGTCCGCTGCAGAGCTTTCTTGAGTTGGCTGACTCAAATCTCCTGCTGTCAGATTTACAGCTGACATCAGGAGAAGAGGGGGGGGGGACTTTCAAAGCGAATATCTCTCAAACCACAGCAGTTTGAGAGATAGGATTTGTGGAATATAGTTTTTTTAAAAACATTTTTTTTTTTTAATTTAAATTTTAATCTTTCCCTTTTGTTACTTTTGGTTTGTCCTGGAATTGACCTGTTTAGATTATTCAACTGATCACATTCCCTGTTCTCAGAGTCCCTGACAGGAAACTCTGTGGAAACAGATCCAGGAAGTTTATTGTGAAGGACATACATGTGTATAATAGATAGGCGAAGATGAAAAAAATAATAACATTATAGGTAATTTGAATTTACATATTATGCAATTGCAACTTATGTAAAAGCATGAGTCCAAACATTGTTTAAAGATGGAAACTGAATGTTTTTGATATGTCTTTGCTATTGCATAGTTTATTAATTCAAAATCACTGAGCAAATGATTAAATCTACACAAAAGCAGGAACATCTCAAAACCTGGATTGTCTTGGGCTCTAGGAATGCAGTTGGAGATTTCTGAAGTAAAAATAAAAGGTTACTATCACTTTAAACTCAAGGCGGGACCATAGGGTACAAATACAAAGTCTCACTAATTTAAATAGAGTTTTTAACCCACTGAATTCTAGAAAGGTCTCAAATGCATTGCTTCACACTATTTTAGAGACCTTGGTAGCATTCAAAGCATTTTATAACCTAATTAAATCAAAGGACATTTAGGGAATCTTTAGTTGTTGCCAATGGCACAGCGGGTTTGCCCCAGAATGCTCCTTGTCACATTAAATTCAAAGAAGATTCTCTATCCCTTTGAGTTCCTGAGAGTATCTAATGCAATGCCACTCAATGCATTGGATAACGTTCTGCTACTCAAAGAGTTAAATCTCCTTTTATTTGGGGATTAGGTATGAGAAAAGCAATACTGTAAATTCTGTTTTTGAACTGAACAGGTTGTTTCCTCAAAGGGATAGTAATACTTCATTTTAACTTTATTTTATTTTGTAGTCATTAAAAAAACATGAAGAATGATATAAGTCTTATCTCTCAAACCTTTATGGTTTGAGAGATATTCACAAGCAAAGTTTCCCCTCCCGCCCCTTTTTCCTAGTGTAAGCCACCTCTTCTCAGGTGTGAATCTGGTTGTAAGACCAGACAGATAACAGAAGGGGACATTCTTCTTACAATGAAAACAATGAAATCCCTTCCCCCCCTTGACAAGTTTTTCAGCTTTTTCCCTTATCTTAATTGAAGATTGTCCCTCTCTGCAGTCTACCTGGGCACCTCCCTTCTGCTCTGGCTGAACGGGGGGGGGGATACTTTGCTTGTGAATATCTCTTAAACCATAAAGGTTTGAGAGATAAGACTTATATCGTTCTTCATGTTTTTTTAATGCCTACAAAATAAAATAAAGATAAAATGAAGCATTACTATCCCTTTATTTCCAGTTTTTGAAACAGTGTTTCTTTTTTATATTTCATTTTCATTTAAATCAATCAGAAAGCAGGAAAAAAGATTTCATGATGTTCAATTAGACATCATTCACAACATGTTCCTGACCTGGGACACTTGTGTGAGCAAGGTAATAGAGCATCTTCTGGCAGGTCAGCTGAATGTCTCTCCTGCTCCTCCTCCCTCCCATTTTACCCAACTCCCTTCCTGATCCTTCTACCTCTGTCCTTCTCTTTTCTATGGTCCAGACTCCATTCTAAATTGCTGCCTCTTCTGTCCCATTCTCTGGCCCCTCTTAGTCTCTTACGCTAAAGCTCCTTCCCCCTCCACTCTCCTTCTCTGTCCCTTCTGACTTTCTCAGGTTCCAACCACTTCTCTTTCCAGGCTCCATCTCTCTTCTGCCCCTTGGCCTCCTCTTGCTCCTTCCCATTGGCCACATCTCTCTTCACAATGCTCCATTTCCTGCCATCCCCTGCCTCTCTCTCACCTGGCCCCTATTGCCTCTGTCCCTCCATAATCAACTCAAAGATGATTTGAAAGAGCCTATCATTTTCTAAAGTTCCTCCTAGTTGAGCAACTGAATGAATCACATATGTTTTGCTTATCTGCAATGGTGATTAGCTTTGCCAGAGAACTGCACAGACCACACAATCACAGTTTCATACATAGTTAGCTTGACATGTTTTATTGATAACAGGATACATTGTATCACAAAGCAAAGAAATACAATGACAAGTAAATGATTCATCACAATACAGTATAAAATGATTCCCGGAACCCTTCTTTACTACATATTTTAACTTCTTTGGCACTGGAGAGGCCTCTAACATTTTACTTTGATGCCAAATGGGTTATAAAAGACATAAAAGACAAATGCACACGTATATATTTTTTCAATTTATATTCTATTGATTAAACTAATGTAAACCAGCTAGTGATTTGTGGGTCACACCTAACATGTTAGGTCCTACATCAACCTCCTCTCCTCTGTTTTACAGCTATATGAAAAGTATCCAATGCAAAAACCACTGAAACATGACACGTGACTGTTTATTTGTTACTCTTAGCAGGGATGGACAAAACATACATTTTTCATCCCACTGAAATTCCCACAAATATTTCTTCTTCACGTGGAAGCTCCCATGGGAAGTACGGAAGTAAAATTAGCATAATCCTATTCTGTTTGTGGCTGGAAAGCAGGCACATGCACACATTGACACCAAGGGGGGCCTGAGCACTTGACCTTTTTGTCCAAAGTGCCCTCATGCCCTTTTAACAAAAAAAAAAATGTAATCAGTCCGAAGTGCCCTTTTTTCATTTGAGCCCCTGTCCCCCAAAATATCTGTGCACGTCCCTGCTGGAAAGTTAAGTCCATTGATTTCCAACACACATGCACACATAGGGGGAGATACACTAAGGTGTGATAAGACATTGATAAAGTGAAGAAGACTTCTTGGGGGAGATTCACTATGTGGTGATAAAAAGGTGATAAAATGGAGATGACTTCTCCAGTTTATCACTTCTCCAATTATTCTATAGAGCCTATGCACTAAGATCTCCAAAGTTGACGAAATCTTAGTACATAGGCTCCGTTGAATAACAGAGCCTATGCACTATCTGCTTTATCACCACTTTAACACCTCCTTATCACTGCTTATTGAATCTCCCTCCTTCAGTGATATCACTTCACCAATGTCTATACGGAGCCAATGCACTAAGATTTCTCCAACTTTGGAGATTTTAGTGCATAGGCGCTATAGAATTACTTAGAAACTGGAGAAGTGATATCACTTGAGAAGTCTTCTCCCCTTTATCACCTTCCTATCACACCTTAACGTATAATCCCTATAATCTCTCTCATACACACACACACATCTTCATGCACACACACACACACACACACACATGCCTTCATACACACATACATACAAAATCACACATTGAAGCACACATACATTCACTTGCCTCACTTTGCCATTGTTGATGGAAATGGCTTTCTCATGGAAATTTCCATGAGAGGACAAAATAGGCCTATTATTCCCCACAGCTAATATTTTCACTCACCCCTAATGCGAAGTATTTTGTAATATAGGCAATAGTGCAGCAATAATAGGACATGGAAAAATGCATGTGTTTGTAATCACTGTGTCCTATGAAATTCATAAATGCAGTTTATCAGCTTTTGTCACAGACCGAAGTAGAATGCAGTAATTTTCCTCCTACAGTATCATGTGACAGTTACCTAACAGCAGACTTGCTCATTTGGAGATGAGTCACAACCAGTATTGTGGGTCAAATGAGGGCTTGATATCTATCACTGATTTCATGTTCAGAACCACATATAGAATGAACTGGTGTGCTGCCCATAGACTACTAGACAATGGTATTCTAAGCCAACACAAGCAATCTTCAGCGCTATGCTTGCATCACAGAAAATTCTGTAGCTGTGAGGCATAAACTACTGGATTGTGTCTAGCATCTCCTGATAGCCCAGGGGTCAGTTTAATTTCCTAACTCCCCCCTCCCCCAAACAGCTGAAAGGAGCCATTCGTAAGCTGACGAGTGGTCCAGCCACAGGCCTTTTAAAAAGTCTGCTTCTATGCATGATAAAACATGATAACTGCTCTTTAACACACTTGCACATTTGTAGTATAGGTTTCATTGGAATATCGGTGGAATTGAATAGCGGGGAGACACATTTTTACTTCTTTTTTGCTACTCTTCATATTGAGTGAAATGGATGAGGGGAAAAAACACTTTCTACAAAATTATATGTGACATATTGTAAAACTGCATCTCTTCTAATGTAATTTAAATGCTGCAGAAAAAAGTGTATCATGTGAACACAGTCTTAATAGTGATAATACAATCCCAGTGAAGTGCAATCACCCAGTGGTTCTCAAATCCGTCCCCAGGGACCAAGAATTTAGAATTTCCCTACTTGCGCACAGGTAAGTTAATTAAATGACAGACTGAATAACACTAGAACTGAAATCCTAAAGACTTGAGGGGGGAAGATTCACTAAGCAGTGATAAAGAGGTGATAAAGTGGAGATGACTCCTCCAGTTTATCACTTCTCCAACTCCTGTGTTATTCTGTGAAGCTTATGCACTAAGAGTTCTTCAACTTTGGAGATCTTAGTGCATAGGCTCCATAGAATAACATAGGAATTGGAGAAGTAATATCACTGGAGAAGTCATCTCCACTTTATCACTGATTAGTGAATCTTCACCCCCCCCCCCTGGCATTTTAGCAGTCCTTGAGGAGAGGTTTGACAACCACTGCAAAAACCCACAAGACATGATACTAGACAACCAAAGAGACACACCACAGACAAAGTAGACATAAGCCTGACAAACCAGCATACTGATAGCTTTATCTTTTGCTTAAATCGTATATGCATCTATATTAACCACTTAAAGCCCGCCCAACATTTTTTTTTTTCATTTTTTTAAATGACTTCCGGGACATACATGTACGTTTTCTGTCCACCTGGGACATTCGCTCGGGACGTACATGTACGCCCTCGGGCGGTAAGGGGTTAAAGTGGCTGATCCGTTAACCCTTTGAGTGCCAGAGAGGTACCTAATGCATTGCAATGCAACACACTGGACACCTTCCTGGCATTCAAAGTGATAAGGACTAGGGGGTTATACACTAAGGAGTGATAAAAAGGTGATGAAAAAGAGATAACATCTCCAGTGGCATCACTTCTCCAACTCCTATATCATTCTATAGCGTTTATGCATCAAGATTTATCCCATTCTCCCATTTAGATGGTTCTACTAACATCTTCAAATAATTCAACGCATGGTGTATTAATGCACTAGAGACTTCTCTAGCATTCAAGGGGTTAAAAGACCAATCTAATAGAATATTTTTGATTGCCCCCTTCCCATGGTGTTGTTGTTTTATCCCAGAATTTCTCCAGTTACATAGCACATCAGCCTCTCGGTCATTCAGGTCATAATTACTGATATGAAAACAAATATTTATATTGTACTAGTTGAAGAGCCCGTGTGCACGGGCCACAGTGCCACCCAGAAACGGCCTTGGTGCAGTCATGCCCAGTACAGACTGCATGCTCTGCGGCTGATACGGAGCAGGTCGCTCCGAATTCAGACCGTAGACTACGATCTGAATTTAGAGCACCCTGTTCTGTTATCAGCCACGGAGTGGGCAGTCTGTACTGTGCATGACTGCAGCGCACGCATCGGACTGTACTGCACATGACAGCTTCTGACAAACATACATTTAGCGAATTATTATATAGGATAATATGTACAAATAAATATACAGTTACATTATGGGTGTTTAAATAAAACTTATATACAGAAATGCATATTAGAACCCTTTGCGTGCCAGAGGTGTATCCATCGCATTTCTAAGCAACGCGTTGGATACCCCTCTGGCACGCAAAGGGTTAACATTATGTATATTTACAACTCATTTTAAATTACAGTTTTCATCTTTACAACATAAAGCTTTTATATTAAAGGAATAGTAATAATTAAATGTACAAACAAAGGTAGGGTTTATCTCCCTAGCAAAACAAGGGTACTCCTACTGCTGAAAGATGTTTTATTCAAAAGTCATTACAGCTGAAACTTGAATTTTATAGGCACAGTACCACAGCAGTCTGAATTTGTTCAATGGTGATTTTGCTACACCATCCTACGGAGATTTATGGTCAACTGACCAGAGCTGTCCATAAGATGGTGTAGCAATGGCGCCACTCAAAAATTTCAGACCACCGAGATACTGCACCTAAAAAATTCAAGTTTCAGCAGCAATAACTTTTTTGTAAAACACCTTTCAGCAGTGGGAGTACTCTTGTTTTACTCATGGGGAAAAACAGTATAATATATATTTTATTAAATATAAAGTATTAGTATCTGTTTAGGTGCTGTATAACAGAAAAGCAGTGGTTGCAATATTGGACCTTTAACCCTATAAATAATAAAGAAGTCTCCAATTAATTGCTTTACAAAGTATTGAGACCTCACTAGCATCAAAAAGGGTTAAAGGGATAGTAATGTTTCATAATAAAAGGAGCTGTAATTAATCATCATAGTGTTTGGACCTTGGAGAGTGTTATTTCAATTCTGTCAGAGTTGGAGTTCAAGAGTAATTCAATGACAAAGTATCCCCCTCCTGCCCCTTTTACTGATATGACACTGCTCAGCCAGAGCACAAGGGAGGTGCTCAGGTAGATTGCAGAGAGGGACAATCTTCAATTAAGATAAGGGAGAAACCTGAAAAGCTTGTCAAGGGGGCAGGCTTTCATTGTTCTCATAGGAAGAAGATTGTCCCCTGCTGTTATCTGTCTGGTCTATGGACTGGATTCCACATCTGAGAAGAGATGGCTTACACTAGGTAAAAGGGGCGGGAGGGTAAACTTTGCTTGTGAATATCTCTCAAACCATAAAGGTTTGAGAGATAAGATTTATATCGTTCTTCATGTTTTTTTAATGCCTACAAAATAAAATAAAGATAAAATAAAGTATTACTATCCCTTTAAGTAAGTTTGCTTTGCTGGAGTTTACATGCATTGCGTATACAATATTGACACAGTCGTAGTGTGGTGCAATGAGACAGAGCTA
Source organism: Rhinophrynus dorsalis (assembly GCA_037306005.1). NCBI lineage: Eukaryota > Metazoa > Chordata > Amphibia > Anura > Rhinophrynidae > Rhinophrynus > Rhinophrynus dorsalis. Next base: position 91,043,462 of record CM074721.1, on the reverse strand, counting down.
AGAGATCCATATTAACCCTTGAAGGATCAGATTTATGTGGTAATCTGAAGCAATTAAGCTGTTTTCTTATTAAGACATTCGTCTTTGAATAAGCAAGTTCATCGGTCATTGTCTGGGCAAGATATACAATATTTTCAACACAGTAAGTATATCCCAGGCAACAAAAAGCATTTTTTAATTTCTCTTTATACAAGTATGGTCCAATATAATTTAGAGGTCATGCAATGTCACAGGACTGTAGACAGGTGAGAGCTGCAGACAGAGGTGCGGTGAGGAAACGATGGACTTCCTTCTTCAGCAGAGTCCATCCGATTCCGATCTGCTAGGATTAAGGTACTTCTTTGGGGTGCTAATCTCTGGACTGGAAGTTTTGGTTGCCAATGCTTGAACAAAGGTGGAAGGAAATTTTGGAATGCAGAGCGGAATCGTCGTGAGAGAAGGTTGTAGATCAAGGGATTCACAGCAGAACTGAGGTAGAAGAAGACACCTAGTAATAGATGGATGAAGGAAATGGAAAATTTTAAATTTCTTAAAAAGGGACACAAACTATTTAATTCTGTTTAGAACTTAACCCTTTGAGTGACAGAGAGGTATGCAACACATTGCTTTGCAATGCGTTGAGGACCACTCTGGCACTTAAGGGGTTAAAGGGATAGTAATGTTTCACAAAAAAGCAGCTCTGATTAATCTTCATAGTATTTGGGCCATGGAGAGTGTTATTTCAATACTGTCAGAGTTGTAGTTCAAGAGTAATTGAATGATAAACTATCCCCCTCCTGCCTCTTTTACCTAGTGTAAGCCACCTCCCCTCAGACGTGGAATCTGGTCCTGGGACCAGACAGCTCACAGCAAGGGACAATCTTCTTACTGTGAGCATAAAGAAAACCCTGCCCCCTGACAGGCTTTTCAGGTTTTTCCTCATGCTCCCTGAAGATTGTCCCTCTCTGAGATCCATCTGCACAGTCTTGGTGCTCTGAGGTGAGCAGTGTTACATCAGTAAAAGGGGAGGTAGGGAGATACTTTATCATTCAACTAGTTTAAAAGCCCATGTACATGGGCCACAGTGCCACCCAGCAGCCTCTGCTGGTGCCTGGAGCCTCTCTGTTCACCAAGCAGTCCGAGGAAGGTGTGCAGAGAGGACTCCGTTCCCAATTCGGAGCGCCCCACTCCATATCAGCCGCTGCACATTCAGGCAGTCTCTACTGTGCATAATGGCTTCTGACAAACATCCTAGCAAATTATTATATAGGATTCTCTTGAACTATAACTCTGACAGTATTGAAATAACATCTCCATGACCCAAATACTATGAAGATCAATTACATAGTAACATAGTAAATTAGGTTGAAAAAAGACACAAGTCCATCAAGTTCAACCTTCGCTTCATACCTCAGTAACTAAGAATTTTATAGCTTTCCTGCTACCAATTAAATTAGTCTTTATCAGACCTTCCTGATCTGCCTACTGATAAACAGTATAACTCTGTATGTTCCCTTTTGAAAGAAATGTATCTAATCTTCTCTTAAATGTGTCCATTGTATCTGCCATAACTACCTCCCTGGGCAATGAATTCCACAATTTGACAGACCTTACCGTAAAAAAACCCTTCCTCTGCTGAAGTTTAAACCTCCTTTCCTCTAATCTCAAGAGGTGTCCTCTGGTCACCTGAGCAGGCCTTGGAATAAATAGCTCACCGCAGAGATCCTTGTATTGACCTCTCATATACTTGTACAATGTGATAAGGTCTCCTCTTAGTCGTCTTTTCTCTAGAGTAAATAAACCAAGTTTGTTTAGTCGTTCCTCATATGTCAAGTCCTCCATTCCCTTAATTAATTTTGTTGCTCTCCGCTGTACCCTCTCTAGTTCTAGTATATCCTTTTTCAGAACCGGAGCTGATTGGAGCTGATTTTATTGTAAAACATTACTATCCCTTTAAATAAAGATCAATAAAGGGGTATGTAAACTAATGAATGAAACTATCCTCAAAAACATAGCAAGTGTCTGGTGCAGAGGTATATGGATTAGCCTGACTGCACCCAGAACTCAGAATGTAGGAGTGACCAGTACTATTGAGGGACCATTACCAATTGGTGCTCTATGCAGTAGTCTAGCCATCCTTATTGGAAATTCAGTCTTACATACGAATATCAAATTCTGACCAACTGCTCACAAAACAGCTACTAGCATAATGTGACCTTTGAACAGTGTATATGAAAACCAGACACAGGAAGAAAGAAAAGTAAGTTAAATTCTATTCCATTCATTTAATTTTTAATAAGTGAATGAACAGCAACAGAGCTTTGTGCATTTGGATCAGGGAGTCTGGTTTGGAAAGTTGCAATGGAAACTGGGAAATGCAATAAAAACCCACACAATGCAGATATCTCGGCCAGCAATGCAGAGATTTTCATTTCCACAGAACAAAAGATCAGTAAATGCGATAGTTCACTTGATAGATTAAATACTTTGTGTTTGCAGACTGCAAAGTAACCTCAACATTTTTCATTCTGTGCGCAATAATCAGGCTTTGTACCCTCACAATGATGTTTAGTTACATGTTTTGAAAGGAGCAGTAAAGTTTCATTATGGAAAAGATAGCAAGATTGTCCTGATCAGTTAAACAAGGATACTCTCTCTGCTGGAAGATGATACACTGAAAAGGTCTTATGGTTCAAACTGTCATAATGAGAGAGAGCTACTACTATCACATTCTCCCATAGAATGCACTATAATGCTTTTGTGGAGATCATGTTACTACTAATTAACAAAAAAGACAGCTTGAGCTACAATAGCTTTTGAATGTATAATCTCTCAGCTGTGGGAGAACCTTTGTGGTTTTCAGCAGGGAAAAAAAACCCTAACTATATATTTGTTTTTTCATACTTTCTAAAGAGTCTCTTCTCACCTATATGAAAAGGTATCTAGTCTTAAAAGCTTAATTTTATTCTGCTGAACCTAGGTTATGACACGTACATTCTTTCTAGAAAGGTTACATAGAATAACATAAGAAGAACAGATAACTTTTTGATACAAGACTACTTGATAGATCTGCTACAAGGGTCATATCTTGCACTATTATTAAGTGTATGCAACAGGGGATCTCTAGAGGGGTAATAAAGGGACTGAGGCCGAGTATTTCAGTGTGTAGCCCTAAATAGAGACTAGTCTGTGGCAATAGCCAAACTATTGCAAACAACAGGGGAACTATAACTGAAGATCCACGTGACCCATGGCAACGCAGTGCATTTTGGGGTTTTCTTTCGGGGAGTCACTTTCAACTGGCACTGACAGTCTGTGTCCTCAGAACAAGTTTGAAAGTGGTGTCGTGAAACACAAAGAAAACCCCAGCATGTACCACATTGTAGCATTTCAGTGGATCTTCATATACAAGTCCCCTGTTAAAATAGAGACACCTCTGGGATGCTATACTACAAAGGAACACTGGATGGCATTGGCAGCAGAGAGGTGCTGTAATAGGGAATAGGAGACTGAAACAGACTATTTCTCCAGATGAAGTGGGTAGATAATCAGAGGAGGGGCTGAGAGCCACAGACTGCCCAGAGGAGAGATTGAGGCTCTTAAGGGAAATACAGGAATGTGAACCAGAGATTTTTAACTCCTTGAATGCCAGAGAGTTCACCACTACATTGTTTCACAATGTGGTAGTGGCCACTTTAAAGGGATAGTAATACTTCATTTTCTATTTATTTTATTTTGTAGGCATTAAAAAAACATGAAGAACGATATAAGTCTTATCTCTCAAACCTTTATGGTTTAAGAGATATCCACAAGCAAAGTATCCCCCCCCTGTTCAGCTAGATCAGAAGGGAGGTGCCCAGGTAGACTGCAGAGAGGGACAATCTTCAATTAAGATAAGGGAAAAACCTGAAAAGCTTGTCAAGGGGGGCAGGGCTTTCATTGTTCTCATATGAAGAAGATTGTCCCTTGCTGTTATCTGTCTGGTCTATGGACTGCATTCCACATATGAGAAGAGATGGCTTACACTAGGAAAAAGGGGCAGAGGGGGAAACTTTGCTTGTGAATATCTCTTAAACCATAAAGGTTTGAGACATAAGACTTATATCATTCTTTGTGTTTTTTTAATGCCTACAAAATAAAATAAAGTTAAAATGAAGTATTACTATCCCTTTAACACCCAAAGAGTTAAAACACAATGGGCCTTATTCATCAAACTAAAGAGATGAAATTCTTGAGCAAATCACCTCCAGCAATTTTGGAGACAACCAAGTCCAGCAATTCTAGAGCAAACCAACTCCACCATGGGCATCGGGGTGGGGGGGCAAGAGGGGGCACTTGCCCCCCCCCTACAATTACCCTCTCCATATAAACAAAGGGGCTGGATGGGCTGGCCTGGGGGTCATATTATGGTTTTGCCCCCCCCCCTTCCCAGAAAAATTTCCACGGACACCCCTGAACTCCACTAATTCCGGAGCAAACCAACTCCACCAATTCGGCAAAGTGATTCTGCTAATTTCCATTCATTGATTTAAATAGGGCTTTTAACTCCTTGAATACTAGAGAGCTCTCCACTGCACTGTTTCACAATGTGTTAGTGACCACTTTAACATCCAAACTGTTAAAACACAGTGGGCCATAGTCATCAGCAAACCAACTCCACCAAATATGGAACAAAATAACTAAAACATTTTGGGGCAAACCAACATCACCAATTGTAGAGCAATCTGTACTCCTCGAGGAACAACTGGTAATGTGATTAACAGGGAAACTGAGGAAACAGTGCAAGGCAAGGGACAGATCCATTGCATGTGCACATTTCCTACAACAAGAAATGATTAGTAAAGTGATCCCCCATTCCTTACTATCCCCCTACCCCAGCAAATAATTATCCCTACAACCTCCCAGTGACCACACCCAGTGCTCCTCACCGCTTTTTATGCCAGTGGGCAATTAAATATGTTACATGGGAACAAGCTGCACAGTTCACTACCAATCTGATGTATATGTAGCTATTGGGTTCTGGTGACCCCTGCTTCTACATAACATTAAAATAAAATTAACATAACTATATTGTGTTTTAAAGACACAGGGTCCACATCCCTGCAGCAGGTCTGGAACATGCAATTTGGGATATATTCCATACCATGATTCATTTTTTACATTTAGACTTTGGGAAAAAGAGGTAAAAATAAATAGAATGACGGGGGTCTAGTGACTCCTTTGGTTGTCATCGTTTATCAGGGTGGTTATCATCACTACCGCGGGTGGCGGGCTCTACTCACAAATACTTTTTGAACTTAGCAAAACCACTGATATGAAACTTCTTACAGCTCCAAGTTTTGAGAAGAGCCTCAGCTGTGTTGGCTGCATTCACTCTATGAATTGTGGGCCGATCAAGCCGAAAACTCTGCACCCACATCTGCATTATTTTCCAGTTGCCATCTCTGTTTATTTGCTACTGTTTTACCCATTGGATGTTAAATAAGTTTCTTTTTTGTGCTTTGTGCAGGTAGTGCTACCTGAGGCAATCAGCTGTTGAAGACTATAATTTCCATCATCCCTGGACAGCTGTTAGCCGACCAAGGATCCAGGAACTGTAATCATCAAAAACTGGAGGGCTTAACCCTTTTGTAAAAAATGTATTCAGTGCCAGGTAAGCATGAATGAGGCTGAGTGTGGAGTCATGTGAGGACTGGAGTGGGGTTTAGAGTTGCTTGGCTGCCTCTCCTAGGAGTGTCTGAGCTTCAAATCTGTTACTGTTTACTATAGTTTACTTCTGATTTTAATTATAAACACAGGACAAGAACAAGTTTCCTCCCTCGATACCTATGTGTTCAGTCATCCATAATTTTATAACAGGTGTAGCATCAGCACCAATAAAACAAGCAAATGCATCTTTTATATCCCTAGAAACTACCATAATGCATCATGCCAAAACTCTTCACGTGTACATGGATTAGATAAAGGAAAAGGTGCTAATTTTCTGCCACAGTTCAGAGCTGATCCACACAGATCCCCGCCTTTCTCTTCATTGAGTTGGCATCCAACAGCCAGCAGGTGCCAGAGCATGTCTTTTTATAAGAGCTACCCGACTATTCATCAGATGCAAAATATTTAATCAAGACACCCACCACATCAGGAGTCACCAGGGGTTTCAACGCATCTGAACCATTCTGAACAACATCCAGAAACAGCTAACGAATAATCGCATTCTAATATGATTACATGTAGACTGCAGCTGGTGCTAAATGGAAATTAAAAATAATATAGGTATCCATTTCAGAAGAAATCACTCTTCAGTGCTAAAAGTCATGACAATTTTCATATTTGACTTTTTTTAAAATTCTACGACAATTGCTAAGCTGGTAGAAGCGATTTTCCTTTGCAGAACTGCTATGTTTAAAAGGTGAATAACCTGAAAAAACGTATTATAGGAAAGTATATGTTGCAACATTCGTGTATATGTGAGTGGAGATTGATAGAATGTAATTAGTCTGATACAATCTTTTTCACTGTCTACCTCTCGACTTTGGAATGCCCTCCTTATTAACATTCGCCAGTCATCTACACTCATCACTTTCAAGCATCTCCTGAAATTCGACCTGCTCAAGGAGGCATCTCAGTAACAATATTCACCTTGTGCACACTGACAGTCACATTAGAATAATTCTGTCCTTCCTTTTGAAGCCTTGTACTTGCACTTATCATCCTCCTGCTACTGTCTCTGTATGTTGTCATGATTACTAATTGGATTGTTAGCTCCTTGGGGCAGAGTATCTTTCTCAATGTATGATTCCCTCTTCTGTACTTTCCCCCAGCTAGTAATGCAATGATCACACTTTAGCCGGATGCTCTAAACCCAGTTGTGTATTTTTTTTATTGTACTATTACAATTTCTTTAAAGCACTGTGTAGATATATGGTGCTATATAAATAAAGATAGATAGACACATACAGATACAATTCTTGCTAACTATTAGGTCACCTAGGGCCATAATGTCAAAACAGAAAGTAGAGCAATTCTAGTGCAAGCAGAAATAAGGCAAAAGTAGATTAGTAAATTAGTGGTAGAGGGGTAGTGTGTGGAATCATATTTGAGCATTCACCCTAGTTTCCCTTTGACATACATGAGATTCATCATGTGTGTGTTCAAAGGTGTGACTCTAAGACAAATGAGGAAACCATAAATTTAGCTTCTTCACTGGGAGTGTTTTAAAGCCTAGGTGTGCTTGGCATGCGTCGGTAGCCTCAGTCTTGTGGGAGGGTGGCCTCATTCCTTGCCTTGCTTTGTGATAATTAGCTGCAGGCGTGCTCCACGGTCATCCCATGAGCTGTGCCACAGCTTGATCCTGTCTGTTTGTCACGCCAGTATTCATTGGGACAGACAGAGAGTTAAACACACTACAGAGTAGGGAGTGGGTCAGCATATGCTCAGTGGCCAATTCCTAGTCTTGTGCACACTGCTCATGAATGTATTGTGCTTTGGGACTTGGCCATGCCACTTAGTGTGGACTTCACTGAGGAACTCAGCACTATCATCTCATCCAGTTGAATTGTCACCTCCCAACCATGTGAGAGCAGTAGTGCACCCTGGACTTCCCTATACAGTTGCACCTCTGCCTCCTGTTCCTTGTCCCTCTGAGATCCAGTGCATCTCTGTTGTCAGTGCTGTGCAGCACACTCCATACCAGACTGGGTGAGTACAGTGCAACAAGAAACTAGTCATACCACTACATTACCAAACATCAGACGTTTTTTGTGTAAAATAAAATTTTTTAAAATGTTGTTACATTTGTTATGGGGGGAGCTCCTTGTACATTTACACCTGGTGCCACAGAAGGTCTTAAAGGGATAGTAATGTTTCATAATAAAAACAACTCTAATTAATCATCATAGTATTTGGACTTTGGAGAGTGTTATTTCAGTTCTGTCAGAGTTGTATTTCAAGAGTGATTCAATGATAGTGAAGTAACACTGTTCAGCCAGATCAGAAGGGAGGTGCCCAGGTAGACTGCAGAGAGGGACAATCTTCAATTAAGATAAGGGAAAAACCTGAAAAACTTGTCAAGTGGGGCAGGGCTTTCATTGTTCTCCTAGGAAGAACATTGTCCCCTTCTGTTATCTGTCGGTCTTACAACCAGATTCCACATCTGAGAAGAGATGGCTTACACTAGGTAAAAGGGGCGGGAGGGGAAACTTTGCTTGTGAATATCTCTCAAACCATAAAGGTTTGAAAGATAAGACTTATATCGTTCTTCATGTTTTTTTTAATGCCTACAAAATAAAATAAAGATAAAACAAATGATTACTATCCCTTTAAAATAGGTCTGAAGTTACTACCTGATACCACATGGGTGAGGTTGAAGACATTGGCCAGAGGTTCAGTCCACTCCACCACAAAGCTGAAGAATAGCCTGTCCACATGGAACGGAGCCCAGCAGATACCAAACACCATCACCAAGACAACTGGAGAGAGAAACAGAGAGGTGACTAGAGAAAAGAGACATTTAATTTGCTATAACAGAAGAGGAAAGATTATGGTGCAAACCAGCTGGGACAAAATAAAAAGTGTCCCTTAATCCAAAAGGGGCCTTTAACCTTTGAATACCAGAGAGGTCACTAACATATTGTTTTGCAATGCATGTAGATCTCTCTAACATTCATTGGGGTTAAAAGACTCATTGAACTAAATTGGAATTTTCATTTGTCCCTATGATGGGTTTGGTTCATCTCAGAATTGCTACTTTTATTATATAATTGATCCTACGTGTTTTTCCACCCTGTTACTGCTTCAATTTCATAAAAGGGACCTGTCACTTTAAGATAAGTTTCATTGGTTTTAAAGAGTATATATGTTGTGCTAGTAATTTATTTATAATACAATTCCCCTTTATTTGTTAGGGCACAGTGTGGCATGTAATTGTAAATATGGGCCAACATTACCTCACACTGTGCTATAAATGACTCTATACGGATCCCACGCACTGGGATAATTGCTAACAGCACAGAGAGTGGTACATTTGGACTTAAACTGAACTAATTTGCATAATAGTAATAGTGAATTAAGTGAAGTGCCACACTGAGCTATCACGTTATAAAAGCTTATTTCTCAAACCTATGCATTTAAATTACAGAAAACTGGGTAAAACAAATTGCATCTGTCTTAGGGTAACAGGTGCACTTTAAATATGTTTTGCATAAGCAAACATTATGGTTAGTGCTGGTATAGTAATGGGTGTAAACAGTCAGATAAATAACCTTTCTCAAGAGGGGTAGGTTTTAATCTCACTACATGAACTGTTTTAGATCATGTCTCTCATTACAAGCAGTCAAACAATAAGGGTGATATATTAAAATGATTTGGAAAATCAGTTTGTGAGCTTCTTTGGCTACCAGTGAAGTGGGACAAGGCTGGAGGTCAGTCTGTGTTGTTCTAAGACAAAAGCTGGGAGGCTGGTAAATATGGTTACAGTAAGATAAGGCTGGTGATGTTAGTCTGTGTGGGTATATGGCTACCAGTTCAATGGGACAGGATTCGGGGTCAATATGTGTGTTTCTATGGCTACAGTTGGACAAGGCTAAGGTCAGTAAAGCAGTGGAGAGCATTATGTGATTCTCCAGCTGCCATCAGTTTACAACTTCCATCATTCAGGCTAACATGCGAAAGATGGAAGTTGTAGCCAGGCATCAGCTTAAGGGCATTACTTTGACCATTCCGCCTACCAAATAGAAGGACAAGACTGGGTGGTTACTATGTGTGGTTCTATGACTACTGTGGGATAGTGCTTAGAGGTCAGTATGTGTGGTTCTAAGTCTAACATGGGACAAGGCTGGAGGGTTAGTCTGTGTAGTCCTCTAGCTATCAGTGCAGAGGGGCAAGGCTGTGTGTCAGTATGTGTGGTTCTTTGACTACTGTGGGACAAGGCTGGGGGTCAGTCGGTGAAGTTCCATGGCTAATTTGGGACAAGGCTGGGAGAATCAGTATGTGTGGATGTATGGCTACCTGTGTGGTGGGTGGGACAAGGCTGTGGGAGTTAGTATGTGTAGTTGTGTGTGTCTATCAGTGCAGTAGAACAAAGCTGGGTGCAGTGGCGTAACAATAGGGGTCGCAGGGGTGGCACCTGCGACTGGGCCCGTCACACCAGAGGCCCGGCCACCCCCCGCGACCCCCTCGTCCGCAGCAACTCCCACTATGGCCGCCGGTTCTAGTAATACAGAGCGCTGGGAGATGACATCATCTCCCAGCCTCTGCATTACTAGAGAGGTGCACTGGGAGCTTCAGTTGTATGTAGAGATCTGTGCAGAAGGAGGCACAGATCTGTCAAGCCACACCGCTAGACCATCAGGGACTGGAGGTAGGGGCATTGTGGAGATGAAGGGGGCATTGTGGAAGGGGCACTGTGGAGATGAAGGGGGCATTGTGGAAGGGGCAATGTGGAGATGAAGGTGACATTGTGGAAGGGGCAATTTGGAGATTGGGGGGCATTGTGGACATGAAGGGGGCATTGTGGAAGGGGCAATGTGGAGATGAAGGGGCATTGTGGAAGAGGCACTGTGGAGATGAAGGGGACATTGTGGAGTTGAAGGGGGAATTGTGGAAGGGGCAATTTGGAGATATGGGGGGCATTGTGGAGATGGGGGCAATGTGGAGATGAAGGGGCAGTTTGGAGATTGGAGGCAATGTGGAGGCGGCCAATGTGGTTGAGGGGGTCTGGGGCCAATGTGGTCGGGGGGGCCCATGGCAATTCTTGCACCAGGGCCCGGCGGCTTCTAGTTATGCCACTGGCTGGGTGTCAACCGCATACTGTGGGGCAAGGTTGAGGGGTTAGTACATGTAATCCTTGTGACTACTGTGGGACAAGGTTGAGGGGTTAGTACATGTAATCCTATGACTACCAGTGCAGTCAGGCAAGGTTGTTAATTTTTTGTTGGCTGGGGGTCTCAGCACAAAAACTTCACATTTTTCTGCGGAATTCATGCAAAAGGTGAAACAGGACATTTCTAAAAGTACTAAAGAGCAATTCTTATGCAAACCACGGAGGACAAATAAAAATTCCCTACATTCCTATTCTTTTTAATGAGATTTTAAAACCTTGAAAGACAGAGGTCTCCCATATATTTAAATCAGTGGAAATTTAGGGAATTTTTATGGTACAGTTGCTTTAATTCAATTCTTTTTAGTACATCAGCCTTGATGACATGCTAGACATGGACAATAGCATTTTTCACATGTATTAGATAGGAACTTTAGGAATAGCTTGTAAGGAGATAGAAACCAATAAAGATTCCTCTATGTTGACATGGAATTCATGATTCTTTATTGTTAATTTATCTACTGTCAGATTCTGTTTCTATATAATTTGATAATTAGCAATTTGAGTATAGTATTATCATATAGTATATTGAATATTTTATGCTATTCATGAGGTTGATGTACTAAGAAGAACCTGAACAATTATGTAGAAAAGCAACTGCACCACAGCAGAAAAAAACAATTCCCTGAATGCTTACTGAATTCATTGAAGCTTTAACCCCTTAACCCCTTAAGGACCAGCCGATCACAAATACGGCCGGCACTTAAGGACCACAGCCCTTTTTTTTTTTTTTAATCAGATTCAGGGCTCCCCAAATGGCATGCAGTCGCAGGGACAGCCCTGAATTCCATGACGGTCCTGGCACGCTCACTGACCCATGATGTGCCAGGACCATCAAGGGTCATTAAGGGTTAATGACCCTGGACGTGCATGGACCATCACGCTGGTTCTGGTACTTAAGGACTGGTGAAGGTCCCAGCACGTCATGGAATTCGGGGATCCCTGTGCGGCTGCACACCACTCAGGGACACCGGAATCCACTGAGCAAAGAAAAAAAATAACCTGTGGTCCTTAACTGCCAGCCACACACATGCGGGGGCTGATCGTTAAGGGGTTAAATAACTTGAATGCTATTGAGGCCTTCAAAGCAAAGAGAAGCAATGCATTGAAGAGCTCTCAGTAAGAGCTGATAAAAATGTGATAAAGAGGGGAGAAAGTGGAGATGACTTCTCCAGTTTATCATTTCTCCAGTTTCTATGTTATTCTATGGATCCTAGTTACTAAGATCTCCAAAGCTGAAGAAATGTTAGAACATTGGCTCCATACCATAACATAGGAACTGGAGAAGTCTGCTCCACCTTATCTCTTTATCACAGCTTAATGAATCTCCCCCAAAGTGTTAAAAGCCCATTTAAAGAAGCAGAAGTTTATTAGGAAAAAAATGTTGTGGGTCTCTTTCTGTTGAGTAAAACAAGGGTACTCCCAGTGCATAGCGATGCTTCATTAACCCTTTGATCACCACTGAGTACCAATGCTTTGTGGACCCCTCTGGCACTCAAAGGGTTAAAAACTATTACAGCTGAAATTGTTGGGTGAAGACTCACTAAGTGGTGATAAAGAGGTGATAAAGTGTAGCTGACGTCTCCAGTTTATCACTTCTCCAATTTCTATGTTATTGTATGGAGCCTATGCACTAAGATTTCTTCACCTTTGGAGATCTTAGTGCATAGGCTCTACAGAATAACATAGGAATTGGAGAAGTGATAAACTGGAGAAGGCATCTCCACTTTATCACCTCATTATCACAGCTCAGTGAATCTCCCCCTTGGTGTTTTTACATGAAACTGTTAACAACAGTGCCACCTAGTGACCAGTCTCAACTCTGGTCCCCTGGGTACACCAATAGATAAGGTTTTAACCGTTTGATTGCTAGAGGGATACACAACGCATTGCAAAGCATTTGTTGTCAGTGGCGTAACTATAGAGGTCGCCCCCTGCAACCCCTCTGCCTGGTGCCCACGATCTCCGTCTGACACTGCAATAATGCAGAGCGCTGGGAGATGACATCATCTCCCAGCGCTTTGCATTACTGAAGAGGACCGCGCCGGAGATGAACACACCTCTCTGGGCTCCTGCCTCTCCAGTGAGGTAGGCGATGGGGGCATTTTGGAGAGGGCCAGTGTAGTCGAGGGGGGGCCCATGGCGCTACTTGCACCAGGCCCCGGAGGCTTCTATTTACGCCTCTGATTGTTGTGTACTCCTCTGGCACTCCAAGGGTTAAGGATATTCCTGATTAAGCACAGCTGAAGAAATCAAAATTACTGAGTCACTGATTACAAGCCTCTTAATAAACAGATATTTCTTGAAAACCTGTCTGTATGGCCTGACGACTAATGTTGAGAAACACTGGTCCAGGCAGTTATATTATTATTCTTTTGGAGAGGAAAGCCTCAGTTTACATTTCTCATGGGTATGTGATAGTAATAGATACACTACTTCGTGACACTTTGAGCTGTGAGACTACCCTTGTTTTACTCAGCAGGGAGATTACTATTACATATTTTTTCATCACAACAATTACACCAAACCTTCAATACTAATTTTAATTTGTTCCAAAATTGCAGCAGCTCTCATTACATCAAAAATACATTTGTTGGCATCTTTAGAATCAGGCCATTAGCCAGGAACACTTACAAAGCATCTTAGTGACTGATTTCCGTGATGGTCTTTGGACATTTACAGACATTTTATCTGCTTCCAGTGAATGATCTCCCCTGAGCTGAACAGAAAAGACGTGATCAGTAGAGAAGAAAATACCTGCGTGGAATATTTATAACAGAACACTACATAGTCCTCTTGTGACTGACAGGGAGAACATGACATTGAACTTTACTGAAAATCAGTATGAGAAAACAAATGGAGCAGATCATGACAGAATCCTGGATTCTGGTACTCTAGCAAATGTGTAAAATAATCACTCCTTAGTGTACTGTCTTCCAAAAAAAAAAAAATAAAAAAAAATCAAACCTTAAAGACACAGCTGCTAGATCTAAATAATCTAAGAAAAACCTATTACCCAATCTAGACTCTGCAGCTGACTATTTTCGCTCAGAGATCTTGTAGGTCTGTAATATCCATGCCTCCAGAGCCGGCCCTAGGCTAATTGGTGTCCAATACAAAACACTGGACTTGAGCAAGAAAACAAAAACAAAAAATAAATAACAAAAACAAAAAAAAACAAATATTTTTATATATATATATATATATATATATTATTATTACTATAGACTGTTGTTTCGATAGACAATGAAATACCATATAACAATAGGACATATTTTACATCTGAAGTTACACACAACAGGTGTAACTAATAAGTTATTACTTAATACACATGAGCTAGCAATGTGTAGTAAGTATTTGTTCCTAGTTGTGTCTCTGACCAGCAATTTCCATAGGCAAATTATCCTAGGGATTGGTCATCTTAAGGGTAACATAGGAATCCAGATGTGGACCCCTTGCTCATAATGGCTAGAGGGATCAGCTACACCTCTCTGACAAGGCCCAGCAAGCCTGAAATTTATATTTTGGCTGTTTCGCTTGCTCAGAGAGAAATTGTCTAACCCTTATTTAGTGAGTTAGTGAATGGACTGCCATTTTAGCAGGATCAGCATGATATGAATTATGATATTTATTTTCTGTGGGAGGCATTAGTGAGCTAAAATAGATTGGATACTCTTGGATAGCATACCTTTGCTATAGAACCTGTTAAATTCTATAGCAGAATTGTTCGTTATCCTTTGAAAATGGTGTGCACAAAAGAGCGTGCAACATAAAGGCACAATAACCATGTTGCCGGGATGAAAAGTGCAAGATTCTTATTTTTCTGCATTAAACATCGCTTCAGTCCTTCAACCCAGAGGAACAGGAGTCAGCATAAATGTGGGAAGATTCTGTGAGAGTTGTAATATTTTCCTGGAGATGATGGGAATTGTAGTCAGCTGTCAGCTAAAGGAAGAGCACCGATTAATTAAAAATATACTCAGTCTAATTTCTAAATGTTCTTGAGCACTGCTCCGACCTCTCTCTCCCCTTCTCTTCATGCTGCACTCCGTCCTGTCATTCTGCATGCAGAGAAGGGGAGAGAGAGCCTGGCGCAGTGCTCAGCAACTTTTCCTTTGTTCACTGTGACAACTTGAGGGACACCTGCTGGGTGGAACTGTGGGAGTATCCATGACCCTGGGATGAAACTATTATGCTGTTTAGCCTGGGCACCAAACCACAGAATTCTTCCATGTTTTATGGGGGAATGACCAATCAAACATTGTGGCAACAGACCTTGATTAATCGCCTCTGCACCAAACACCATGATATGCTATGGGGAAAATCTCAGTTCATCATCAATCATCCAGCACAGCACCTTCCTTGCCATTCTAAGCCTATGTAAAGTTTACCTACTCATTCATCAGGACACATTAGTACCTTCAAGCCTGCCAGGACTGGTAAGGACTCTGTTATCAGACCTAGTTCTTACTGTTGCACCAATTACATACAACTAGTGATGATCGAGCACCCCAATGCTCGGGTGTTCGGGTGCTCTGACCGAGCACCCCCGGAGGCTCGAGTGCTCGGCCGAGCACCCGAGCCCCATTGAAGTCAATGGGAGGACTCGAGCATTACACCAGGTACCCCCTGCTCTGATGAGGGGAGGGTGCCTGGTCCATAGGAAAAGGGCAGAAAATGATGGAAACACCACAGAAATGGTTCAGGGACAGCATAGGGAGGATGTCTGGATGCATCTTGGACTTCAACGTCGCTGCTGGGAACGATGTTTCGCCCGTAGTACGCCATTTTTACAGACTGACCGTAAAACACACAAAAAGGAAGATAAAAACGACTTTAGGCGAAAAATTGTTACCAAACAGTATTTGCTGTATATTTACTTGTATATCATCTGCAAATTCTGCAAAAAATTTCCTCGATTTTTCTGAACTGGGGCCATGATTAAGAGGGAAACGTGCGCAGAGGCAAATTCTCCCAAAAATTTCCTAGATTTTTCTGAACTGGGGCCATGATTAAGAGGGAAACGTGCGCTGAGCCGACCATCTAAAACATTATGGGTGAGGGTCTGCTGCGGAGCTGACCATCCTAAACATTATATGCGAAGGCCCGCTAGTGAGCTGACGCTATAAAACATTATATGAGAGGGCCCGCTAGAGAGCTGACCCAATAAAACATTATATGAGAAGGCCCGCTGGTGAGCTGACCTATACAAAAATTGTCAAACAGCGCCCGCTGGTGAGCTGGCCCTATATAAAAATTATATCACAGGGCCCGCTGGTGAGCTGGCCCTATATAAAAATTATATCCCAGGGTATATGGAAGAGAGTCAACCATATACCCATTTTTTGGGTGGAAGGGGTGAATGGGAATACAGAGTATTCCCATCATTGTAAATAACATATATAAAGTGACTTTATGTTCACCCGGGGCTTTCCTCCAGTGGAGTGGAGAAGTCAGGGGAAATCCAGGCCTTGTTCATTTTTATAAGTGTCAACCTATCAGCATTTTCGGTGGAAAGGCGGATACGCTTATCTGTTATGATGCCACCAGCAGCACTAAATACCCGCTCAGACAGAACGCTGGCGGCAGGGCAGGCCAGCACCTCCAAGGCGTAGAGTGCCAGTTCATACCACGTGTCCAGCTTGGACACCCAGTAGTTGTAAGGCACAGAGGGATCATTGAGGACGCTGACACGGTCTGCTACGTACTCCTTCACCATCTTCCAGAACTTTTCCCTCCTTGTGACACTAGGCTGCGCATCAGGGTGAGGGTGCTGGCGGGGTGTCATGAAGGTGTCCCAGGCCTTGGAGAGTGTTGCCCTGCCTTTGCCGGAACTGCTGTGTGCTCCCCTTTTCTCCCCTTCTCGGTTGGCCAAGGTAGCACGTACTCTGCCGCCAGCGTTGTCAGATGGAAAATTTTGGAGCAATTTTTCGACTAGAACCTTCTGGTATTGCACCATTTTGCTTGTCCTCTCCACCGGAGGAATGAGAGATGAGAAATTCTCTTTGTAGCGGGGGTCCAAAAGGGTGAACACCCAGTAATCCGTGTTGTCTAAAATGCGTGTAACGCGTGGGTCACGGGAAAGGCAGCCTAACATAAAGTCAGCCATGTGTGCCAGAGTACCAACAGGCAAGATTTCGCAGTCCTCACCAGGAGGATGACTCTCAATCTCCTCATCCTCTTCCTCCTCTTCTGCCCACCCACGCTGAAGAGATGGAACTAAAGTTCCATGGCTACCCTCTGTAGCGGAGGCAACCGTGTCTTCCTCCTCCTCCTCCTCCGCCTCCTCCAATTGGCGCTGAGAAGACGAAGTGAGGGTGCTCTGGCTATCACCTTGTGTAAGCTCTTCCTCCCCCATTTCCACCTCTTCCACATGCAAAGCATCGGTTTTAATTGTGAGCAGCGAGCGTTTCAGTAGACACAGAAGTGGGATGGTTACACTGATAATAGCGTTATCGCCGCTCACCATCTGTGTCGATTCCTCAAAATTGCGTAAAACCTCACAGAGGTCTGACATCCATTCCCACTCCTCACTTCTGATTACAGGAAGTTGAACGGAGAGGCGACGACCGTGTAACAGCTGGTACTCCACTACTGCCCTCTGCTGCTCACAAAGCCGGGCCAACATGTGGAAGGTGGAGTTCCAGCGCGTGCTCACGTCACACAGCAGCCGGTGAGCTGGCAATTGTAAGCGCTGCTGCAGCTTCAACAGACCGGCTGAAGCTGTAGATGACTTACGGAAATGTGCACACACGCGGCGCACCTTCGTCAAGAGATCATGCAAATTGGGGTAGGTTTTTAGAAATCGCTGAACCACTAAATTAAATACATGCGCTAGGCATGGTACGTGTGTGAGCTTGCCGAGCTCCAAAGCCGCCACCAAGTTACGCCCATTATCACACACAACCATGCCTGGTTGCAGGTTGAGTGGCGAGAGCCATTGCTCGGTCTGGTGACTAATCCCCTGCAACAGCTCTGAGGCCGTGTGCTGTTTGTCCCCAAGGCAGATCAGCTTCAGCACGGCCTGTTGACGCTTCCCCACTGCAGTGCTACACTGCTTCCAGCTACCGGCTGATGGGTGAGTGGCGCTGCGCGCAGAGAATTCGGAGGTGGAAACGGAGGAGGAGGAGCCAATAACGTAGGTGCTGGCGGAAACCCTGATGGAGGTAGGGCCCGCAATCCTCGGCGTGGGTAGCACCTGTGCCATCCCAGGGTCCGAGTCGCTCCCAGCCTCCACGACATTCACCCAGTGTGCCGTCAGTGAAATGTAGCGTCCCTGGCCACAAGCACTTGTCCATGTGTCAGTCGTTAAGTGGACCTTCCCAGTAACTGCATTGGTCAGGGCACGGGTGATGTTACGGGACACATGGTGGTGTAAGGCGGGGACGGCACACCGGGAAAAGTAGTGGCGGCTGGGGACTGCGTACCGAGGGACAGCTGCTGCCATCAGGCTGCGGAAGGACTCAGTCTCCACAAGCCTAAATGGCAGCATTTCGATGGCCAGTAATTTGGAAAGGTGTGAGGTTAGTGCTATGGCCTGTGGGTGGGTGGCTGGGTATTTTCGCTTGCGCTCAAATGCCTGGGGTAACGACATTTGGACGCTGCGCTGGGACAGGGAAGTGGATGTGGTCGCTGATGGTGCTTCAGATGGTACAGGTGCAGGGCGGGAGGTATGCGGGCCTGCGCCTTCGACAGGCGATTGGCCGGCACCGAAAACAGGGGAAGAGGAGGCAGTGTTGTGGCCTGCAGACACAGATTGGCGATCCGGGCGTTCCTCCCACTTACTACGGTGCTTGGATGCCATGTGTCGGATCATGCTGGTGGTGGTGAGGTTTCTAGTGTTCATGCCTCGGCTCATTCTGGTGTGGCACAGGTTGCAAACTACAATTCTTTTGTCGTCCGCACTTTCCTTAAAAAAACGCCATACCGCGGAACACCTACCCCTTGGCAAGGGAGATTTACACAAGGGGGTGCTCCGTGGAACATTTGCGGGCCGGTTTGGTGCGGTCCGCCTTCTTTCTGTAGCCACACCACTGCCTCTTCCAGCCTGTTGCGGTGCTGCAGATGGCTCACCCTCAGGACTGCTGTCATCGCTCGGCTCTCCACCTTCCCAGGTGGGGTCAGTCACCTCATCGTCCACCAAGTCCTCCTCCACTTCCTCACTCTGATCATCCTCCTCATGTCTTGATCCCACCACATACTCAGTCATTGACAACTGTATATCATCCTCCTCATCAAGGTCTTGAGACAGTAATAGTGGTTGATTTGATGGCAACTGTGTCTCATCATCATCATCATCCACTTCCTTTGACCTTAAATGCCGTTCCCCTCTGTCATCTTCTTGTGATTGGGTACCCTCTAGAGGTTGTGAATCAGGGCACAAGATGTCATGTTCCTCTGCAAGCGTGCTTGGAGAGAGGTTCAAATTAAGGATTGGTGATGAGACGAGCTCCTCACTATATCCCAGTGTGGGATCACTTCTTTGACCAGACCCTCTGTGGTGGGAGGAAGGATGATCAGGGTGAGGATTATGTTGACCAGACTCTTGGCTACTGAGAGTGGACTTGGTGGAAGACAGGGTGGTGCTTAACCGACTGGAAGCAGTATCAGCTGAAATCCAACCGACCACCTGTTCGCAGTGGTCTGACCTCGAGAGTGATGTCCTGCGACGCCCTGTAAACTGAGACATGAAGCTAGGTATGGTGGATGTCTTTCTTTCTTGTGCTCTGGCACCAGGCACAGTTTCTACGCGTCCTGACCCGCGCCCTGAACTATCAGGATCACGTCCACTTCCCCGTCCCTTTTTACCCGCCTTCTTCATATTACACGGAATATGTGCTGCAAATCTGAAACTTTGCACACTAAACAGAATGTGCTGCTTATCTGCGGCTCGGCACAGTGAATGGAATATGTGACTTTGATATTTTACACTTTGCACACTAAACAGAATGTTCTCCTAATCTGCAACTTTGCACACTAAACAGAATGTGCTGCTTATCTGCGGCTCGGCACAGTGAATGGAATATGTGACTTTGATATTTTACACTTTGCACACTAAACAGAATGTTCTCCTAATCTGCAACTTTGCACACTAAACAGAATGTGCTGCTTATCTGCGGCTCGGCACAGTGAATGGAATATGTGACTTTGATATTTTACACTTTGCACAGTAAACAGAATGTTCTCCTAATCTGCAACTTTGCACACTAAACAGAATATGCTGCTTATCTGCGGCTAGACATAGTGAATGGAATATGTGACTTTTATATTTTACACTTTGCACACTAAACAGAATGTTCTCCTAATCTGCATCTTCGCACACTAAACAGAATGTGCTGCTTATCTGCGGCTAGACACAGTGAATGGAATATGTGACTTTTATATTTTACACTTTGCACACTAAACAGAATGTTCTGCTAATCTGAAACTTTGCACACTAAACAGAATGTGCTGCTTATCTGCGGCTCGGCACAGTGAATGAAATATGTGACTTTGATATTTTACACTTTGCACACTAAACAGAATGTTCTGCTAATCTGAAACTTTGCACACTAAACAGAATGTGCTGCTAATCTGAAACTTTGCACACTAAAAAGAATGTGCTGCTAATCTGCAACTTTGCACACTGAACAGAATGTGCTGCTAATCTGCAACTTTGCACACTAAACAGAATGTGCTGCTAATCTGCAACTTTGCACACTAAAAAGAATGTGCTGCTAATCTGCAACTTTGCACACTAAACAGAATGTGCTGCTAATCTGCAACTTTGCACACTAAACAGAATGTGCTGCTAATCTGCGGCTAGGCACAGTGAACGGAATATGTGACTTTTTTTTTTTTAAATCTCTGCCCCCCCAAACAAAATAAACTGCTGCCCCCACACACAGTAGTCCTAAAAAGGACTTTTGAGTCTTTTTTTTTTTCAACAACACTTTTCTTCTCCCTACACTGACTTTCCCTTCCTATCCTCATCTCTCCCTGGCTAAGACTGAGCCGAACTCGCTGGTCAGGTGCTATACAGCACCCGATCACGGGTTCTGGCCAGCCAATCAGTGTAATGCCAGCAGCCAACATGGCTGCTGGCATTACACTGATGTCAGAGCCTCCCTGCACGTTTATTGGCTGCGCAGGAGCCGCAAAACGTGTGGGGAGGAGACCCGAACATGGCGGGCGAGCACATGCGGTACTCGTACGAGTACCGCCATGTGCCGAGCAGAGCGATGCTCGAGCCGAACCGAGCTTCGGCCGAGCATGCTCGCTCATCACTACATACAACCCCTGTACCCCATACACTTATTGGTTGTCAGTTAACTAAAGGTATCTTGTATGTTTACACTGTTCCAATTAATACTTCCCCACTGTGTGGTAAGCCAATCTCCTACATTTTCATAATACTGCCAGGGGCTGACCCTCAATCCTGCCCAACCAATGTAATCTGGTGGGCAAGAATAGGAGACATAAGACCAGTCAGAAGGTGTTTTAACATGTTACGTAACTTAATCATTTGTTTGGGTGTTTTTCCTTGATAAACTCCCATTTATATTATTCACTGTGTATACTGTGTATAGCCCCATCTGTTGAGAAAACCCTGATTCTTCAGACAAATTTAAATTTTAACCCTTTTAACCCTACTTTAACCCTTTAAATACCAGGAGGGTGTAGAGTGAAATGCAGTCCTCAAGCCTTAAAATTCACCAGCAACTGTGCTCTATACAGGCTCCAACCCTAATTGTACCCCACCTACTGTACCATATACATTCTCCTACCTCGTACACCTGGAAGTACTTGGGACACAGGCAAGGGGTACATCCTAAAGTCAGATCCTGTGCTCAGTATAAATGTGCTTATCTGGCCCTCAACAAAATGATCCATGCTATGACAAATGCTGTGTCTGCATAACATGGCCATGGGAAGGTCTATACTGTGGTTATCTCCTCTTGTTTAATAAACACTAAGAATAATCAGAAGTGAGTCTGAAACAGTTCATTGCATCAAGAAACTGAAGCTCTGGGCTCTCTTTCCCCTTCTCTGCATGCTCCTCTCCTCAGTGTCATTCTGCATACAGAGAAGCGTAGAGAGAGCCCAGCACAGCGCTCAGCAACATTTGAAGTGATGGTTTATGTGACAACATGAGAATCTCACGCTTTTGATGCAGGGTGAGATTCTTATGTTGCCCTTTTCATCACAGTGGGAACATGGTTATTGAGCCTTTATGTCACACGCTCTTTTGTGTGCAACATTTTCAAAGTGAACCAGCTTGTTCCTAGTTGAGCATCCCTGACCATCACTTGGCAATGTGTAGTAACCAACAAAACAAGCCTGAGCTACCAATCTATAGTGACAAATAGGACACAACAGAGATTACAATCTGTATAAGTGAAAAAAATTACACAATATAGCTATCAATCTATATAAGTGACACACATGACACAACAGTGCTATCAATCTATATAAGTGACACCATGACACAACAGACATAGCAATCTATACTTTGATACACATCACAGATCTAGTAGAGGGCGAGGCACAATACTTAACATCTCTCTCTATGGAGGGCCATAGCAATGACTACTGGTGTCCACCTTCCAATATGCAATCTTAGAAATTTGGCATGAAGATATGAATGTGCTCCAGTGTGTGCATGTGCTTGTGTGTATGTGGTAATCAATGAGAAGAAAAAATGTGAGAGATGGGGCAAAGTGAGGGTAGTTGAGCAAAATGAGATAGAAGGAAGGACAGGGGAGAAAACACTGGAGATTGGAATGACCAAATAAAAATAGAGAATGGGGAAAGCAGGGGTTGGAGGGGTGGACACTAAGAGATAGGATGAAGTAGATGGTGAAGCAGAAAGAGAGATGGTATGGGAGGGGGGACACTGAGAGGTTGGTTTGGAGGAAGCCAAGAAGGAATATGGCTTAAAGTAGAAAGAGTATAGATGAGGAAGCTAATAAGCAGGATTGAGTAGCACTGAGAGATAGCATGGGTTGGAAAGCTGAGAAAATGGAATGGTTGAGTTTAATAGAGAAAGGAAATGTGGCTGATCGAATGAGTGGAGGAGCTGAGAGTATTGATTCTGAGAGGAGGGATGGGTCGGGGAGCTAAGAGATTGGGCAGACAATGGGTTTGTGAAACAAAGAGAAAAGTTGTGTGAAGGAGCTGAGATTGGGGAGGCTGAGGGAGATGAAAGAGAGAGATTGAGTGAGGGAACTCAGAGAGAGAGAATGGGTGGTGGAGATAAGAGAGAATGGTTGGGTGTAACTGAGAGGATGTACAGAGGCTGCATGAAGGGATTAGAGGGGATGTTGGGGATCTTCATATAATGTCATCAGTGGAGCTTTCTGTGTGCTAGATTTTGCTTTTATCAAGCTGTCATACATCAGGGTGCCTTTTCCAAACTTGTTCTGAAACAGTTTCGTACTAGGAGCAAGTTTAAAACAGGTGCTCTGACATGTGACAGAGGAATAAAAGCAAAATTCTACACACAGGCAGCTCCACATTCAGCACTAATTAGAACCCCCCCCCCCTTCCTCTGCCAGAACTGTACTCAACACATTGCAAAGCAATGTGTTGGACATTCCTTGACATTCAGGATCACTTATGTATTTACACAGTCATTAGCTTTTAAACTTGGCCTCTCCTGAGCTGGATAGCCCAGTTGATTTTACTGTCACAGGGCTGATACTCAAGGGGTTAAAGCACTGGTGCAATAACATGTTTGCTTTGGCTGGTTTTAAAAGTTGCCCTGTCAGCGGTTTTTTAACTTTGCCTCTTCTATTATATGAGTGTATGTGCTGATGACACATTGCATTGCAGTTGCAGGTTGTGCCCACCTGTGCTGAGTTTCCGGTCACAGGAACAGAACAATCAGACACAACTAGTGGCTACATGCAATCTAACATCAGCAAATTTACTCATATTTCAGACGAGGTCAATTTAAAAAACTAATGACAGAGTAATGTTAAAATCCGACACAGAGAAGGCTTAACCCCTTGAGAGCTGACCCTGACATGAAAATATATCTGCAAAAGCAAACACAATTCAGAAAAGTAGGTAGACAAAACAGAAGAGGCAAGTTCAAAAACTACTGACAGAGAGCTAGTGGCTCAACCCCTTGATTGACAAGGAGTGTTGAATGCATTACTTTGCCAGTGGCGAGTGAAAATTTAGCCCTGGCGAGTAGAAATTCAGCCCTGGTGGATATGTTATGGCTTGAAGTGGCGAGTAACTTTTCAGGTCTGGCTAGTAGCAAAGGACTTTACATTTTAAGCCCTGCCTCTAGCACTTACTGGGTTAAGAGCAGGTTGGAGCCAGGAAAAAATAAGTTAAAATAATAGCATGGGGGGTACAAGGTGTAACAATCCTTGTAAAGACAGAACATGACTGCTTTCAAGTTAATTGATGCTCCACTCCTGCACACTCTTCCCTCAAATCAGAAGTACCCACCCTGTTGTTGCTACGCTTGCCAAACAGATTTGTAGGATTTTGAAAGAGGAGGGATGGAGAGCAGCAAATTCAAGGTTGCTGTTAATTTGTTGCCCCATCTGTTTCCCTTTTTTGAACTCTCCAATATTCTGGCTGTGGTCTAAGTGGATGTGGTCTCAGTGAGACAAGCCCCTTACAGGAAACAAAATCCAAAGATTTTTATTTTTCGGAGGCCTGTGTGGCCTCTTGGTGTGGAGCCCTTGCTGCTGAACCAGTTGAACATGCAGTGTTTGGAGGGTTTTCTGGGATGTCACGTCCCCTTGACATTTTGAGTCTCCAGTCCTGCCAAAACAGGCAGATATTTGGCTGCAGCAGAAAGAGCTGGAGTTCACAGGTCATAGGCAGAGCATATTTATGGAGTTACCCTATACTTCTTGGACTATATTACTGAATAAACAACGGTGGAGGTTTGAGTCCTCAAAGAGATCACATAACCTGTTTTTATTCAGTCACCAAGACTGCACATTGGCAATGAGGTAAATGCTGCCATTCATATAAGGACTAGATCTGTATATCGTTGCATTCTCTGTTTAAATAGTTTTTTCCCATAGTGCTCATTTGCTACAACCTTTAATTTACAGGTTCTTACATATACTTCTCTACATCATAACTTAGGATTGGAATATTTCAACATCAAGCACTCCCATTGTGATTGCTGCTGTTTTAGATTGCATCTACTATACAGAGATTTTGTCTACTTCAGGGACTGCTTGTAGAACCATGATTTCCAGTTTGTATAGTCACCATATCCTTGATTGGCACACTACATGAATCTAAAGAAAAAGCTGAGTCATAGATTTCTTATGTAGAACACCTGAAGCTCTTTTTCTTGTGAATGATATACCAGAGGCTTAACAGGTTACTGCTGACAGTGGTAGGAAGGGAAACTGAATGCCATTTTGAAGGATTTGTTAATCCAGTGAAACTGTCAGAGAAACTATTTGAATCTGTCACCTTGAATCAGATTTGCATATCTGAAAACTTCATTAAATAATGCCTATGTATCATGTTAACCAAAAGACCGGCAGATGTTCACTTATGGAGATACTTGGTACTTATGCTAACTGCTGGTACCCATGCGGTACCAGTGACATTTCATATGCTAATTAAGGTTTAAAATTAATGTTCATATGCTGATAAATATTTTCATTGGCATTTCATATGCAAATCAAGTATTGTGCAGCACGAGGAGACTCACTTTTCCCATAGTTTTCATATTTCATAAACTATACATGAAACACATAGTTTTGAAGGAATTTTTCAAATATTCCAGCTGACACATTTGAGCCCAAACCTCTAGAATGTTTCCAGTTGTATTTTGGTAACCAATTGCAGGGTGAATCTATTCAAACCTAATTGGTAGAGTTACATTGCCTAGCTTCCACATGCAATTTTCCTCAGGCATTGATAGACCAATTTATTTGTGGATTAGCAAATAAAGCCATACAAGATCTCACTGAAATATCAGCTAAAAACATTGCTATAGACATGGAAATGGCCCACAAAGATTCATCACAATTACAAGCTCAGAACACTATTGGGTAAATGAGCCCACCAGACAAGACAGAGGTACTCAAAGTATCCACCACACGTATAAAAAGAGCTGAGACACCACCACAGTACGCCACTGTTAGCAGGAGGTGCTTCAGCCTATGTGGAGCAATCATGTAGATTCAAAAAGGAAGTCACATACTAAAAGTTTACTGTGGTCCTCGGGCTAATAAGCCCACATCCAGGGGTGAAAATGGCAGACATATTTTGGTACAGACACAGAAAAATATTTTGATGATTATGGATGGTTAGCTCATTTTAGTCTTCATCAACATGGGTTAGAAGCTGACCATATGCAAGTGACCCTTCAAATCAATGGAAAACCAGTTGTAATGGACCTAGGCACAGGATCTGTGGTATAAGTCATGACATGGAAACAAACCCAAGCCAGTGGACACTTTAAGTTTGTTACTGACCTCAGTTAAACTAAGGTGTGCAGTAGACATGAAGACCTTGCTCACATAAGCTTGGGTGACCGTGACCCATTAAGGCAGGAATCATAGAGGAATGAGGAATGTTGTATATGGTGTTCGAAGAGGGTCCCCCACTGTTTGACTATTCATGGATTAAGACAATAGGGATACTAAATTTCAGAGAAGACATATATAACATACATTCAAATCTCTCAGCTGACACTGAGCAATGGGTGTCTGAGCTAAAATTAGTTTGAAGATGTGTCAGCAGCAAGGTAAGGAAAATAAAAGGCATGCAAAGAAAGCTCCAGATATGTGTGGGGCAACACAAAGCTCTGCAAAGCCTGTTCAGTCAATTTTCCTATTTGAGCAAAGGTGTAGAATGAGTTACAATGTTTAGAAGTTCAAGGGCTTATCTCAAAAATATTACAGTAAATCGGCATCATCCATTGTTCCAGTTATAAACAGACTGGGAGATTAGATTGTGTGGTGATTTTTCTTACGGCCCTCATCTAGATGTGAAACAATATCCTTTACCTAGTTTGGAAGAGTTGTTTGCTTCATTGGTGATAATATAACAAGCATATCTAGAACTGGAAATGCAGCCTGACAGCTGGCATCTGTCAATCATTAACACCCACAAGGGTTTATACCAATACCGTTGAATAGTCTTTGGAGTGGCTTCAGCTCCTGCAGTCTGGAACAATTTTAGCTGGGACTCGACACATAAAATGTCTGCTGGAATACATGTTGATTACAGGGGCCACCAAACAAGAAAACTAGGAAATTGTACAATAATTTTTGCAATGATTACAAAATTATTGGTTGAAAGCTAACTTAGAGAAATGTGAGTTTTTCAAGCCTTCTCTGAATTTGTGCAGTTATGTGATTGATAAAGAAGAACTGCATACATCCATTCGGAAGGTCCTAACCCTAACCGAAGCTCCAACACCAAAGATGTTATACAATTATGATTATACTCTGGATTTCTGAACTATTACCATTGGTTACTATCAAATCTTGCAGACCTGTTACACCCACTGCATATGCTATTAGAAGACACCCTGGTGATGAACAATTGACTGTCAACAAGCATTCCAATCCATTAAAGATCTCATCATTAAATCCAAGGCTTAAGAACACAATGACTTGCACAAACCCATAACTTTACTAGACCGATATAAGGTACAGTGTACCTTTTCCTGATTGATGCACATTCTAAATGGCTGGAAGTATGGTCTATGGCTTCCATCACCATGAAGGCCACTATAGGCATTCTCAAGCATGTTTTTGCAATTTGTGGCCTCCCAAAACAATTGGTGACAGACAATGGAACACAAATTACATAGATTATGTTTTAAGACATCCTGGGAGATATTGGGGTGAAAGACACCCAAACAGCACCATATCATCCTTCTATAAATGGCTAAGCAGAATGCTTTGTGAAAACCCGAAAAATTGCTTTATGTGCCATGTAAGAAGATACAGATAAGTCATCTGCACTAATGAAGGTCGTATACCTTATCGGACCTCCCCCATGCCATGACTACCATTGATCCAGCTCTTTTGATGTTTGCAAGACCCCATGGACTAAATTGGATGCTCTCCAACCAGATATTGCCATGACAGCCCATAAACACCAAGCCCATATCACAACAGGTATACATCTCCAAGTCTATACCCTGTGTACGAGAATATTGTTACTACTGAGGACCATAAAACAAGCAAGTATGAAGCTACAGGATCTCACTCATATGTTATACAAACAGTGCAAGAGTTTGTGTGGTGAAGGCATGTTAATCAGTTACACCCAGTAATGGCTTCCTCATAAGACCCAATCCCAAAAGGATGAGGCATACAGTTTTGGGAGTTCTAATCATTCAGATAAACTTCAAGAATTTCAACTTGCACTACCCACTTAACAGATACCACCTACAGATGCTCAGCAACCACTCTGATGGCAATATCCTCAAGGCCTATGAGAGACTGCAGACCTTCTAACAGATGGGAGCCCACAGAGACCTATGAAGATGGAGACAATCCTAGCATGCTGCTGGGAGGTCACTCCAAAACGTTCTTTCTCTCATGTGTGGTAACAGTTGTTCATGTGTGCATTTTTGTTCTCTTGTTGCAGGAAGGGAGGAAAAGATGTGGTGTTCAGAGGGTTTCTTGAGAACTTTCAGTTTGGAAGAGTATCTCCATTACAATGCAATGCCCCACAATGCTCTCAAAGAATTTCCAGCAGCAGGAGATTACATCGTCTACACCATCCATGTTGAGTTCCCAGTCCCAACTAGGCAAGCGGATGGTGCAGCTGCAACAGAGAGAGCCAGAGTTTACAACACATAGAGCACTGTACAGCTGTGAGGCTACCCCACTCTTCATGGACTATATTATTCTATAAACAAAATGATGGTTTGCACCCTCAAGGACACAGAGCAAAGAACTCCCCAAAACCTGCTCCTGCATACCACACTAAGGAAGGTCAAGGTAAGGGAAAGCCCATCTAACATGGGTTTCAGCTGACCTTTTAGAGTTATATCATTTTAGAGCTGCCTAAACAAAATGGCTCTTCTTATGATCCCACTGTCTATAGACAGAATTTCAGAATAAAAAAACAAAGCTAGTCAAAGGTAAACAATATACCAACAGACTGAACAGTAACATATCATAATCGCTCAACATCTGGAAGGCTATTAAAACTATTTACAACCCCCCAACCATTCTCACCCCACTTATAAAATAGATAACAAAACACTAAAATACCCCATATCCATAGCTAATACAATAAAAAACAACTCCATTGGATCCACCAGCCACCTGATCATACATAAAGTAATTATAATGAAGTAAAATGTATTGCACAGTCTCTGCACCTTCTCCCTGGTCCAAAAATACTGCTGAATTCAAATACATGCCAGTTCCTGCTATTGATATAACCGACCCCCTCCTCACCAAAAAATGAAAGCACAGTCTGAGCTTGACCAACTGTTAGCATTGATACTAAAGCTAAGTGTTCCTGTCACTGCCCACGCCATTGCACCCATAATTACTGCTCTCTTTTCATCCTATCATATGCCAAAAGCCAAAAAAGTGACCAGAGTTGTACCTATCCACAAAAGTAGCAAAAAAACCATGGTATCAAACAGACCAATATCCTTAGTCCCCATTTTATCTAAAGCCCTGGAAAGATGTGTCCATGTGCAACTATGCAATTATTACCAACTGCCCAACGTTTTCATCCATTTCAATCTGGCTTTCATCCAAATCACACAATAGTCACGTCCCTCCTAAAGTTATGTAATTATACCCAGAGTGGCATGGAACAGGGTTAACTTACTAGAGCTATTATCTATATTTACAAAGGCCTTCAATGCAGTAGAACGGAATATTGTCATAAATAAGTGCAAAAAATCAGGCGAGTAATTATTCTCTAAACTGGTTTTACTCCTACTTATTATCAGATATATTATACTCTGTTATACTCTATTGCTGACAGTGTTTCCCTCCCACTCAAAATAACATGTTTGGTTCCACAAGGTTCAATTCTCCACCCCCTTCTATTTTTATTATTTATAAATAATATGCTCATGGTTTGCAAAGGATCTTCTATGCACATATATGCAGACAACACCCATGGGCATCCACAGGAATTTTCCAGGGTGGAAAGATATAATATGACACTCATTCCAGCCCACACAGCCACTATATTTATGTGCCCAATCTTGCCCCACCTCAGACACCCATGGCATCATAATCTACATTAAAAATCCACACATCACAATTTCAGACAGTATTATAGGAAGATTTCTTTGAAGTTAGAAAAGTAATTGCTAAAAAATAAACTGTTCTTAAATGCTGACAAAATGCTCACAATGGTATTTGGTACAAAGCACAACATATTTATACTCCACAAGACCCATTTAATCAGCATAACAAAGTTTAATTGTTACTTGTCCCAGTCAACTCCTACAAATATTTTGGTATGTGGCTAGACCGCAACCTTAAATTTGGTCTTTATATTGATAAATGGGCATCCAAACTTTATCCTAAAGTGGATGCTCTGTTTGAAAATAAAATCTGTCTTATTCTTATTATAAAAAAGGTATTGTGCAACAGATTTTAATGTCACTAATGGACTTTGGAGATGCAGTATATGCTTCTGAACGACAAATCAGCCTTTGCAATTTCAAAACTGTATATTTAATTGTGCCACTTTGTTTTCCAATTTAATCACACTACCCATTATTATGACATGTTTAAGGAATTAAACTGGCTAGCACTCAATTTCAGACTTACTCTTCATCTTTCTGGCCTAGTTTTAACTCCCTTCTGGACAGCTACCACAACACTTGAGCAGTGTGCACACTACAGTTCTACGTACATCCTATAAACTCTGATCCACCAACTAGTCACTGACAATTCCACATTACCTGAGCAATATGCTCAGTACAGCTCTCCATACTTCTTATACCTTCCCTTCCATTGCTAACAACTCACAGACTATTTCAGACTACTTGAGCACTCCAGATCTCCATACTCCATGAATCTTATCCTAAGAAAAAAAAACAAAAAAAACTTAACCACTTGGATTCTAGAGAGAAATGCTTAGTAATGCATTGGTGATCTCTATAGCCTCCAAGGACTTAAATAATAGCCAGTAAAGGAGTATGTAATAAATTGGTGAAATTAGTAAATAATTTGGCTACCTTAAGCATATGTCTAGCACAGGACATTCCGATTGCTCTGTACATACCCAAAAGTCAATGTGTTTAGTACAACTGAAGCACCCTTCAAAGTGTGAAACTCTAGTCAGTTACCTACTGTGCCTAATGTGTAGAACTCTAGTCAGGTACCTACTGTACCTAATGTGAATTGCAGACTTGAGTGCGTAAGTAGTACATTGTCAGCTGGTTGCGTTTGGCCGGCTCATTCACTATGTCAGCTCTCTTCCCCAGTACAATCTCACAGATGGTAGGCTGTAGATCTGATGACAGCAAAGTTTATGAGCCTGAGTGATATCATTATTGGCATTTAATCACTGATGGGAACCTGAGGAAACTGACAAGCATAAGTGAGCAAGGGGTTGGCAAGGGGTGGGAATGGGGAAAAGGGACAAAAAAGCACCAAGAGAAAATTGAAAAGCTTTACAAATATTAAATGCATAAATGTCTCAGCATTTTTCACTGTCACAGGTCACTTATTCAAGTGATAAACATTATAGCATTTCACAGTCTCCTACAATGAACATAAGGGAGATAGGAGAAGCAAGACGATTTGAGATGGTCCAAGCTTTTGGGTTCTCTCAACATGAGCACAGCTATACCAATCAGTGTTTCATTCATTCATTCATTCATTCATTCATTCATTCATTCATTCATTTAGTCTGATAAGGACAAATTAAGAGGGTCTTATGAAAATCTGCACTGCTAGGAGTGGGGTGAGGATTGAGGACATGTTTTAAGATGCCTCACTTATCTCATTAGTGTGATGATTCCAATCTACTCTATAAGTAGGAGTCTGTCATTGTGAACCCAGTTTAATTCCCAGACTTTATCTACTTGACCAGGGTCTTGTCCAGATTTCTTTTAACATCTTTGATTCTAGCAATGTCTCCAAGATATTTGTAGTTGTTGTACTGATGATATAAGATCCTATTGTAATAAACTTTGTGCCTTGTGTTTAAAAGGAAAGTGGAGGTATTCTGGAAGAAACCATTTGCACTAAATAGGAAAAAATAGATTACATTGATGTACATTGTGTTTTTAAACCTTGAAATGGTAGATATAACTAACAAATGTCTTCACAATGCATAGGAGACATATCTAGCACTCAAAGGGATAAAGTCCTGATTTAAATCAATGGAAAGTTGGGGATATTTTAATTTCACTCTGAGGTGCAGTTGGTTTGCCCCAAAATGTCTCAAATTTTCTTTTGAACATAAAGCCCTTTGGACTTTATTTACTAAAGAACAAATCAAGAGTATTGAGCGTTTGTCTAAATGTTTCCACTATAATGTACTAATGTGTACAGAAAAATCAGTTGTAAAAGCAATCAGGTGTTTGAGTCTGTAGACCCTACTGCAAACCAATTACGTTTTATCTGCCACAGAAAATACGAACACAATGTTTATATCCCCTTTGTATGGTAGAGACTGGTTTCCAACACATTACAAGAGTTAAATAATAGCAAGTTTAAGGTGTGTGTAAACTTGTAAATAAATTCACCATCACAAAACAGGCAGTTACACTCTTAACTCAGAATGTGGCTGTAGGCCAGCACAGCTCAAACTGCTTTCAGAATTTCAAGCTAATGCTACTTTGCCTAATGGGAAATTCAACCTTACTAAAAAGTGATATCAGTAGGCTAATTTTGTGACTCTGCATTTAAAAACGTGCACATTTATTGACATGTAGATACAATCATAATATATACAACTGGAGCAATATATTAGAAAAGCTACATTTTGAAAACAATGTACATATTAACAAAAAATGTATAGCAAAACATTTAATTGACTATAACAAGATTATCCTCCTAGCCAATATCTGAAAAACAATACATTCAATTTATTACTCTAAAACCATAATCTCATTAATGAGTATGGTGGCATAGGAACCATGTGGGACGTAAATCAATCTGCAGGAACATACTATCATAGTAGCATAGTTGATTAGGCTGAAAAAGATATATGTCCATCAAGTTCAGCTAACGGCATATCACCCTATTGAAGCCATTTCTAATTAAGCCCCAAGATGGTACGGAAATTCCTTCCTGACTACAATAGGCAATCCTGTATCAACATCTTAACTGCTTTGAAACCAACTGTCATAATGCACAGTATTGTTCTGAGATAGAAAGGCACCCACTGAATTTTTGAAGCAAACACAGCATCATGGGTCAAAAAATTCCTTTGCAATGGTTTGGGTGTATCTCTAGAATCCAAGGGATTAAAGGGGCAGGGCCTCCTAGGAAAAAATTGAGGTGATTACAAGAGCATGTTGCAATTAAAATAAATCATATCTGGGCTTTTTACTTGTTTTCTCACATTTCTTATTCACAAGAAAATATAAAAAAAAAGTTTTGCAAGCTTCTGTTGCAGCTATGATAATTGAGTCAGTCTGTGCTCTCTCACATACTTTTACTCTTGTGATCTCACTTGCTCAAATCATTTCCAAGTTAATCAAGTTTTTCTTCAATCTCTCCTCCTTTTACTGAATGTAAAGGAGCAGGAATCAAAAGCTCAGAGGTACTTAGCTATGTACACCCCAAATCCTACTCTTAATGCTGTTTGTCTCAAGAGGAGGACAAGGGGAATGTCTGTGCTAATTTTGGGACAGTCTTTTACACTATGGCTTGCTTAGGCCAATGTACTAAGCAAGGTGTAGCGGAAATGGTGTTAGCTAACACCATTTCTCTGTGCATCTTATGGTTCTGGATTGTGGGGTTTGCTGACATTAAAATACAATTCTTGCAGAATTGCACTACAGTGATCATAATATATGTTGCATAATCTACGTTTAGCCACTGGCATTGCTAGACTGATATCAAGGTGGTGAATTCATACATGCATTGATGAAAGAGGTGTGCCTATCAGCTCAAAAGTCCTCCAGCACAGACAATCTAAGTGTACAACACATTTATGCCACCACAGGAGAAGATGTACAAAAATAATCTGGTTTGTCCTTATTACAACTGTGCCTAGTTTGTACATAGCCTGCACCTCAGTGTGGAGAAATTGCAGATCCAGAAATGCACCTACCCAAAAGTACCAATTTAGGAGAGCAAATAACATTGTACAGATGCTCTAAGCTGAGCAGGACTCACTTAATGCTAATACATATTTAGTCTCTGCTTCACATTCATACATCTGCCTCAGAATGTTTTCCACCATTTCATAAAATAGAGTCATTATCTGGAGCACAGTCTGCTTGTCCTATATGCATAGAAATTAGGAGCCATTCCAATCATTTGTCTTAAGTGAATCTGGCACTCGCACAACTTTTAAGCTCAGTAAAATGTATCTAGTTTAACTGTCTATAACTTGTGCTTTTTGTTTTGCCAACAGATCAATACTTTAAAAGATTAGATTGCTCAGCTATTCAATCTCAGCAGATCTTTGTTCTCCAAGATAGTCGGATAAAGCTGCATAAGTATTTGTATGTCCAGAAAATAAGTCGTCACCTCTCTCTACCATCTTGGGCTGCTAACAGAGGGGTGGAATACATTGAAAGGGAGGAATAATTATGAAAAATAATTTCAAGATGGAAGCTCCCGGGGAGGGGAGAATTTGGAAAGGGGATATATCCTTTTTCTTTTTTAAATAGGAAACTGTTTTTAAATAGTGATGATCGAGCACCCCAATGCTCGGGTGTTCGGGTGCTCTGGCCGAGCGCCCCCGGAGGCTCGAGTGCTCGGCCGAGCACCCGAGCCCCATTGAAGTCAATGGGAGGACTCGAGCATTACACCAGGCACCCCCTGCTCTGATGAGGGGAGGGTGCCTGGTTCATAGGAAAAGGTCAGAAAATGATGGAAACACCACAGAAATGGTTCAGGGACAGCATAGGGAGGATGTCTGGATGCATCTTGGACTCCAACGTCGCTGCTGGGAACGATGTTTTGCCCGTAGTACGCCATTTTTACAGACTGACCGTAAAACACACAAAAAGGAAGATAAAAACGATTTTAGGCGAAAAATTGTTACCAAACAGTATTTGCTGTATATTTACTTGTATATCATCTGCAAATTCTGCAAAAAATTTCATCGATTTTTCGGAACTGGGGCCATGATTAAGAGGGAAACGTGCGCAGCGTAAAGCAGGTGTTCAACGTGGTTATGGCCCGGGTAAGGTACAGCATTCAGGAACGGAGGCCGCAGCTACCACAGGTTTTACAACATGTCCGTTTGCCCTTGTTAAGTCCAAAATTTATAGTCGGAACAGTGGGGTCTGATCCATTGAGTAAAAGTGACGAAGTGACTTAGTGGATGAAGCCAAGAACTACCTTCTGCTCTGTCGAACACCCCAGCCCTATTTAATTCAATGGGAGGACCTGAGGCACTCAGATACAACCTGTATATCACAAAATGGAGGGCCTCATTCACACTGTGGTACAATAGTTCAGGTAGTGGTCCAACACTCATAAAGCCTATGCACTAAGTGAAAGGGCTGCCAAAAATTAGACTGAAATGTCACTCCAATACACCCTTTATTACACATAAAGGAGGGCATCATACACACCCTTGAAAAATTAGTATTACTGGCCTGCTGGTGACCCTCTAAAACATTAGGGGCGAGGGCATGCCGCTAAGCTGACCATCTAAAACATTAGGAATGAGGGTCTGCTGCTGAGCCGACCATCTAAAACATTATGGGTGAGGGTCTGCTGCGGAGCTGACCATCCTAAACATTATATGCGAAGGCCCGCTAGTGAGCTGACGCTATAAAACATTATATGAGAGGGCCCGCTAGAGAGCTGACCCAAT
This sequence comes from Rhinophrynus dorsalis, assembly GCA_037306005.1. Lineage (NCBI taxonomy): Eukaryota > Metazoa > Chordata > Amphibia > Anura > Rhinophrynidae > Rhinophrynus > Rhinophrynus dorsalis. The sequence goes on along the minus strand of CM074721.1, from coordinate 91,007,680 downwards.
AAAACATTATATGAGAAGGCCCGCTGGTGAGCTGACCTATACAAAAATTGTCAAACAGGGCCCGCTGGTGAGCTGGCCCTATATAAAAATTATATCACAGGGCCCGCTGGTGAGCTGGCCCTATATAAAAATTATATCACAGGGCATATGGAAGAGGAGGAGGAGGATGAGAAGATTAAGAGTCAACCATATACCCGTTTTTTGGGTGGAAGGGGTGAATGGGAATACAGAGTATTCCCATCATTGTAAATAACATATATAAAGTGACTTTATGTTCACCCGGGGCTTTCCTCCAGTGGAGTGGAGAAGTCAGGGGAAATCCAGGCCTTGTTCATTTTTATAAGTGTCAACCTATCAGCATTTTCGGTGGAAAGGCGGATACGCTTATCTGTTATGATGCCACCAGCAGCACTAAATACCCGCTCAGACAGAACGCTGGCGGCAGGGCAGGCCAACACCTCCAAGGCGTAGAGTGCCAGTTCATACCACGTGTCCAGCTTGGACACCCAGTAGTTGTAAGGCACAGAGGGATCATTGAGGACGCTGACACGGTCTGCTACGTAGTCCTTCACCATCTTCCAAAACTTTTCCCTCCTTGTGACACTAGGCTGCGCATCAGGGTGAGGGTGCTGGCGGGGTGTCATGAAGGTGTCCCACGCCTTGGAGAGTGTTGCCCTGCCTTTGTCGGAACTGCTGTGTGCTCCCCTTTTCTCCCCTTCTCGGTTGGTCAAGGTAGCACGTATTCTGCCGCCAGCGTTGTCAGATGGAAAATTTTGGACCAATTTTTCGACAAGAACCTTCTCGTATTGCACCATTTTGCTTGTCCTCTCCACCGGAGGAATGAGAGATGAGAAATTCTCTTTGTAGCGGGGGTCCAGAAGGGTGAACACCCAGTAATCCGTGTTGTCTAAAATGCATATAATGCGTGGGTCATGGGAAAGGCAGCCTAACATAAAGTCAGCCATGTGTGCCAGAGTACCAACAGGCAAGATTTCGCTGTCCTCACCAGGAGGATGACTCTCAATCTCCTCATCCTCTTCCTCCTCTTCTGCCCACCCACGCTGAAGAGATGGAAATAAAGTTCCATGGCTACCCTCTGTAGCGGAGGCAACCGTGTCTTCCTCCTCCTCCTCCTCCTCCGCCTCCTCCAATTGTCGCTGAGAAGACGAAGTGAGGGTGCTCTGGCTATCACCTTGTGTAAGCTCTTCCTCCCCCATTTCCACCTCTTCCACATGCAAAGCGTCGGTTTTAATTGTGAGCAGCGAGCGTTTCAGTAGACACAGAAGTGGGATGGTTACACTGATAATAGCGTTATCGCCGCTCACCATCTGTGTCGATTCCTCAAAATTGCGTAAAACCTCACAGAGGTCTGACATCCATTCCCACTTCTCACTTCTGATTAGAGGAAGTTGAACGGAGAGGCGACGACCGTGTAACAGCTGGTACTCCACTACTGCCCTCTGCTGCTCACAAAGCCGGGCCAACATGTGGAAGGTGGAGTTCCAGCGCGTGCTCACGTCACACAGCAGCCGGTGAGCTGGCAATTGTAAGCGCTGCTGCAGCTTCAACAGGCCGGCTGAAGCTGTAGATGACTTACGGAAATGTGCACACACGCGGCGCACCTTCGTCAACAGATCATGCAAATTGGGGTAGGTTTTTAGAAATCGCTGAACCACTAAATTAAATACATGCGCTAGGCATGGTACGTGTGTGAGCTTGCCGTGCTCCAAAGCCGCCACCAAGTTACACCCATTATCACACACAACCATGCCTGGTTGCAGGTTGAGTGGCGAGAGCCACTGCTCGGTCTGGTGACTAATCCCCTGCAACAGCTCTGAGGCCGTGTGCTGTTTGTCCCCAAGGCAGATCAGCTTCAGTACGGCCTGTTGACGCTTCCCCACTGCAGTGCTACACTGCTTCCAGCTACCGGCTGATGGGTGAGTGGCGCTGCGCGCAGAGAATTCGAAGGTGGAAACGGAGGAGGAGGAGCCAATAACGTAGGTGCTGGCGGAAACCCTGATGGAGGTAGGGCCCGCAATCCTCGGCGTGGGTAGCACCTGTGCCATCCCAGGGTCCGAGTCGCTCCCAGCCTCCACGACATTCACCCAGTGTGCCGTCAGGGAAATGTAGCGTCCCTGGCCACAAGCACTTGTCCATGTGTCAGTCGTTAAGTGGACCTTCCCAGTAACTGCGTTGGTCAGGGCACGGGTGATGTTAAGGGACACATGGTGGTGTAAGGCGGGGACGGCACACCGGGAAAAGTAGTGGCGGCTGGGGACTGCGTACCAAGGGACAGCTGCTGCCATCAGGCTGTGGAAGGACTCAGTCTCCACAAGCCTAAATGGCAGCATTTCGATGGCCAGTAATTTGGAAAGGTGTGAGGTTAGTGCTATGGCCTGTGGGTGGGTGGCTGGGTATTTTCGCTTGCGCTCAAATGCCTGGGGTAACGACATTTGGACGCTGCGCTGGGACAGGGAAGTGGATGTGGTCGCTGATGGTGCTTCAGATGGTACAGGTGCAGGGCGGGAGGTATGCGGGCCTGCGCCTTCGACAGGCGATTGGCCGGCACCGAAAACAGGGGAAGAGGAGGCAGTGGTGTGGCCTGCAGACACAGATTGGCGATCCGGGCGTTCCTCCCACTTATTACGGTGCTTGGATGCCATGTGTCGGATCATGCTGGTGGTGGTGAGGTTTCTAGTGTTCATGCCTCGGCTCATTGTGGTGTGGCACAGGTTGCAAACTACAATTTTTTTGTCGTCCGCACTTTCCTTAAAAAAACGCCATACCGCGGAACACCTAGCCCTTGGCAAGGGAGATTTACGCAAGGGGGTGCTCCGTGGAACATTTGCGGGCCGGTTTGGTGCGGTCCGCCTTCTTTCTTTAGCCACACCACTGCCTCTTCCAGCCTGTTGCGGTGCTGCAGATGGCTCACCCTCAGGACTGCTGTCATCGCTCGGCTCTCCACCTTCCCAGGTGGGGTCAGTGACCTCATCGTCCACCAAGTCCTCCTCCACTTCCTCACTCTGATCATCCTCCTCATTTCTTGATCCCACCACATCCTCAGTCATTGACAACTGTGTATCATCCTCCTCATCAAGGTCTTGAGACAGTAATTGTGGTTGATTTGATGGCAACTGTTTCTCATCATCATCATCATCCACTTCCTTTGACCTTAAATGCCGTTCCCCTCTGTCATCTTCTTGTGATTGGGTACCCTCTAGAGGTTGTGAATCAGGGCACAAGATCTCATGTTCCTCTGCAAGCGTGCTTGGAGAGAGGTTCAAATCAAGGATTGGTGATGAGACGAGCTCCTCACTATATCCCAGTGTGGGATCACTTCTTTGGCCAGACCCTCTATGGTGGGAGGAAGGATGATCAGGGTGAGGATTATGTTGACCAGACTCTTGGCTACTGAGAGTGGACTTGGTGGAAGACAGGGTGGTGCTTAACCGACTGGAAGCAGTATCAGCTGAAATCCAACCGACCACCTGTTCGCAGTGGTCTGACCTCGAGAGTGATGTCCTGCGACGCCCTGTAAACTGAGACATGAAGCTAGGTATGGTGGATGTCTTTCTTTCTTGTGCTCTGGCACCAGGCACAGTTTCTACGCGTCCTGACCCGCGCCCTGAACTATCAGGATCACGTCCACTTCCCCGTCCCTTTTTACCCACCTTCTTCATATTACACGGAATATATGCCGGTAATCTGAGGCTAGGCACACGAAACAGAATGTGACGCTAATCTGCGGCTAGGCACACTAAACAGAATGTGACGCTAATCTGCGGCTAGGCACAGTGAACGGAATATGTGACGTTAATTTGTGAATTTGCACACTAAACAATATGTGCCGCTAATCTGCGGCTAGGCACACTAAATAGAATGTGACGCTAATCTGCGGCTAGGCACAGTGAACGGAATATGTGACGTTAATTTGTGAACTTGCACACTAAACAATATGTGCCGCTAATCTGCGGGTAGGCACACTAAACAGAATGTGACGCTAATCTGTGGCTAGGCACAGTGAACGGAATATGTGACGTTAATTTGTGAATTTGCACACTAAACAATATGTGCCGCTAATCTGCGGCTAGGCACACTAAACAGAATGTGACGCTAATCTGCGGCTAGGCACAGTGAACGGAATATGTGACGTTAATTTGTGAATTTGCACACTAAACAATATGTGCCGCTAATCTGCGGCTAGGCACACTAAACAGAATGTGACGCTAATCTGCGGCTAGGCACAGTGAACGGAATATGTGACGTTAATTTGTGAATTTGCACACTAAACAATATGTGCCGCTAATCTGCGGCTAGGCACACTAAACAGAATGTGACGCTAATCTGTGGCTAGGCACAGTGAACGGAATATGTGACGTTAATTTGTGAATTTGCACACTAAACAATATGTGCCGCTAATCTGCGGCTAGGCACACTAAACAGAATGTGACGCTAATCTGCGGCTAGGCACACGAAACAGAATGTGACGCTAATCTGCGGCTAGGCACACGAAACAGAATGTGACGCTAATCTGCGGCTAGGCACAGTGAACGGAATATGTGACGTTAATTTGTGAATTTGCACACTAAACAGAATGTGACAATAATCTATGGCTAGGCACACGTTTAAAATGGCCCTTTTTGTCGCTGCATTGTACAATATTTGTCCCTGTGCACCTAGTACAATGTCACCTTACTAATATCCCACCATCAAAAAAAAAATGAAATTGTGCCCCCCCAAACAAAATATAAATGCTGCCCCCACACACAACAGTCCTAAAAAGGACTTTTGGGTCTTGAAAGAGTACCAATACTACCAACACTTTTATTCTCCCTACACTGACTTTCCCTGCCTGATCGCATCTCTCCCTGGCTGAGAATGAGCAGAACTCGCGAGTCGGGTGCTATACAGCACCCGATCACGGGTTCTGGCCAGCCAATCAGTGTAATGCCAGCAGCCAACATGGCTGCTGGCAGTACACTGATGTCAGAGCCTCCCCGCACGTTTATTGGCTGCGCAGCAGCCGCGAAACATGCGGGGAGGAGACCCGAACATGGCGGGCGAGCACATGCGGTACTCGTACGAGTACCGCCATGTGCCGAGCAGAGCGATGCTCGAGCCGAACCGAGCTTCGGCCGAGCATGCTCGCTCATCACTATTTTTAAAGTGATGTTTGCTTTAATTTTATAGTATAAGACAGAGATCGGCATTTTGACCTGAGGGATGCATGTATATGTATGTCATACACAACCCATGTTCTATTAGTATCCCCCTTATGGACAGAGGGGTGAAAGTCTGGCTGGTCGTTGCACTTTGATCATATATAAACCGCTGCTACAGAAAGAATCAGGTGCTAAAAAGATGCTCACTTCTCTAATATAATAAACTCTCCAAGTCCTATATTATTCTAGGGAGCTAATGTGCTAAGATTTCTACAGTCTTTTAGAGATCTCACTGTATTGGCTCTATAGAGTAGAAAAATGTATTATGGAGCCAACGTATTAAGTAAATGGATCAAAAAACAGTGCAAGAAAATGAAACGGGAAGCCAGCTGCACCTCACTGACGAGGCCCAAATAAGGCCGAAACGTACATTTGGGGTTAGCTGGTTTTTCCGTGCAGAGAGGACTTGCGCATCATTTTGGTACTGGACCGCCCTTATGGATGGAATTAGTCTAATATGTATGTGGAAATTTCTCCTCTGTAATGGCCCTAGAGAGCTAAAATGTGATGCTCTTGAGTGGTGACTAGCCGGAGAACAGGCAATTTTGCCATTGTTCGTGCTCAGAGCCTCTCACATCTATTGGCTTGTGTGTGTGGAAGAAAATGGAGCAAAATCAAAAAAGCAAAAAAATAATGGAGCAAGAAAACAAATAAAAAACAGAGCTTTAGAGGTCTTAGTGCACTGGCTCCATAGCAAGAAAACAGAACAAAAAAAATGGTGCAAAAACGTGGAGCAAGAAAATGGTGCAAAAATGATGTTCCAATTCCTGTATTGTTCAATGGAATCAATGCATAAAGATTTCTCCAGAGTTAGATTTTAGTGAATTGGCACTAAGAGTAAAAAACAGGGGTCTCCAAGTCCTATGTTATTCTATGGAGCAAATGTATTAAGATTTCTCTAACTTTACAGCTCCTAGTACAAGAAAACAATGCAAAAAAAACAAAGCAGGAAAATGGAGAACAAATGGAGCAAGACAACTGAGAAAAAAATGCAGCATAAGAGAGAATAGAGTAAAAACTGAGCTCAAGAGGTGTCATGCATTGGCTCCTTAGAGTAAACAAAATGGCATTCCAAGTCCTATGTTATTCTATGGAGTGAATATATTAGAGATCTTAGTGCAAGAAAGCAGAGTAAAAAATGGAGCAAGAAAATGGTGCAAAAAAGTGCTCTGAGTCATACATAACCCTGCTAACAATTTCTCTAAGAGGTCTTAGTACTTTGGCTCCAAATATTTTTAAAAAAGGCAGCTCCAAGTCGGTTATTCAATGTATTAAGTTTACTCATACTTTAAAGATCTTAATGCAAGAAAATGGAGAAAAAACAGAGGAAAGTAGGAGCAAGAAAATGGTACAAAAATGGAACACAAAAAGGCGCAAGAAAAGGGCAAAAATGGTTCTCCAAATCCCATATAATGATGCTACAGATTTCTCCAACTTTAGAGGACTTAGGACTTATTTTTTTACTCTATGGAGCCAATGTATTAAGATTTCTCATTCTTTAGAGATCTTAGTGCAAGAAAATGGATCAAACAGTACAAGAAAATAAAGTAAAAAAGCTAGAAAACTGAGAAAAAATAGAGAACCCCCTCCAAAAAAAAACAAATAAACAACAAAGAGCTTTAGAGGTCTTAATGCATAAAAACAGAGCCTTAATGCACAAAACTGAGCCAAAAACAGAGCAAGAAAACAGAGCAAAAAAATTGGAGCAAGAAATCGGTGCAAAAATAATGCCCTATTTCCTGTGCTGTTTTATGGAATTAATGTGTAAAGATTTCTCCAACATTAGATTTTAGTGCATGGATTTTAAGAGTAAAAAAAGGGCTCTCTCATTTAAGAGAGATGTTTTCATATTTATCTGTATAACACACCTGAGGAAGAGACCTAAGGTCTTGAAAGCTTGCATTTTAAATTTGCTTGGTTACCTTATAAAAGGTAACAAAAACTATATTTGCCTCCTGTATTTCTACGGCTAACACGGTACCAACTCTCATCTGTTATATATATAAAAAGAACAAGGAAGAAAACAGAGGGTGGACCCTCTGTATAGAACCAAAAGGCAAATTGAAGCCACCACCTGAACACCTTCCAATGAAATAATTACAAATGGTATTGCTCGGATGCTACATATTCAGGTCAGAGCAAATAGTACTCCTGTGATTCGTTACCCCAGACACAGCTAACAGACCTCCAGATCGGGATAGTACTCCTTCAAACACGCTCTCTCCAGTGGCAGACAACAAGCCAGTACAAAAAGAAGGTGGGCGCCCAGTAGTCCACACTATTGTTCATCCTCCTCTTTGTTCTTGATTATGTGTGTGTTGTGTTTGTGTGTGTGCATGTGTGTTTGTGGTAAATGTAAAGAAAAAGATAGAAATGCCTGAATGTGAATATTAGTAATGTGAACTGAATTCATAAACTAATAGAATTGTCTCTTTAGTAAGTAAACTCTAATATGACAATAACTAATCAGAGCAGGAGATAGCAGCAGGTCTACTGTATAAACAATAAGCAGAGATGAAAGAACAGTTTGTGCTAGACTAGTACAAATTAAGCTACATTTTCTAAGCTTGGACATTGGCTTATTACTCAAATCTGGGTACATACTAAATTGCATGAATGCTTTAAATATACCAGAACATACACTTCTCCATCAATAAGAGTTTTATGTGAGCAACCCCAGAACACATTGCCTATACCATTTATATGTAAATGGAGTACAGTTTTGGCATTTCCTTTGTGCCTTATTAGTACATAGAGGTAAACAAGACACATACGAAAGCAACAACCTGAAACAGCCCAACATATCTTCATTGCCCTCCCCTTGGTGCAAGAGACACAGGACAATTATATGCAGTCATGTAATCACGTGTATACGTGTCTGAACCCACTAGATGCTGATTGGCAGGGAGGGCACATTCCATGCCCTAGTAGCCCCACAATTCCAGCCAATGGGAGTGTGGGAATACATATGAGCAGGGAAGACCATATAAAAAGCCAATGCTTGTTCAATTTGGCCTCTTCCTGGCTAGGGCAATGGCCTAAACAGTTGTAGTCGGAGATGAGGACAGTATCAGAGGGGGTTTTAAGGGTTTTTTTTTTTGTTTATTTTTTGACATAAGATGCAGGAGGCCTAGGGCATCGAGGACACTGCTGGACCTCCAAAATCAAGGTAAGTACTTACTTCAGAGGCAGAGTATTGATTAACTATTTTTTTTACCAATGGAAATCTTCACTGAAATTCTTATTAACTAAACCGGGGGTAAACAAAATTCTTTTCATCAGAATATAGTGAAAACATGCATTTTTGGTAGCTCTTGAGAACCGTGTTGGCTACCCCTGCACTAAAGCTATCACATGTACTAACTTAGGGGAGATCAAACCTGTCCTCCTACTCCTTCACCCCCAACAGTGCATGTTTTCAGGATCTCCTCAATTAAACATAAGTGAATGTTGTTAAGATCATTTAGAAAGGACATGCCTGAAAATGAGAGAAATCTCCTGGTGAAACATTTTCTAAATAAAAAAAAAAGGATTGAACTCGTGATCACGTGAGGAGATCTAAAAAACACCACAGCTGGCATGCTATGGGCAGGTTTGAGCTCTGTGCTTTAGTGAATACCCTGAAGTTCAGTTGCTAGAACTTGAGTCTTAAAGGGATAGTAATGTTTCATAATAAAAGCAGCTGTAATTAATCATCATAGTATTTGGACTTTGAAGAGTGTTATTTCAATTCTGTCAGAGTTGTAGTTTAAGAGTAATTCAATGACAAAGCATCCCCCTCCCGTCCCTTTTACTGATGTAACACTGTTCAGCCAGATAAGAAGGGAGGTGCCTAGGTAGACTGCAGAGAGGGACAATCTTCAATTAATATAAGGGAAAAACCTGAAAACCTTGTCAAGGGGGGCAGGGCTTTCATTGTTCTCATAGGAAGAAGATTGTCCCCTGCTGTTATCTGTCTGGTCTATGGACTGTATTCCACATCTGAGAAGAGATGGCTTACACTAGGTAAAAGGGGCGGGAGGGGAAACTTTGCTTGGGAATATCTCTCAAGCCATAACGGTCTGAGAGATAAGACTTATATCGTTCTTCATGTTTTTTAATGCCTACAAAATAAAATAAAGATAACACAAAGTATAATCATCCCTTTAAAGCGGAACTATCACCACTATACAAGTTTACCTTATTGTAATCCTCATATAGAAATAAACTTTAATCATGTTTGTTTTGCTAAAAAAAAGCTTGCCGTGGTGACATTTACATGATTAAAAATGGGCCGCGGACTTACTTCCAGACAGACTGAGGTTACAGCTCTGCAGCGCAGTCTGTCAATCTTTTTCTGCTCCCTCCCCAAGTATTGTCATGTTCCAACCAGCTTACAAGGATAAATACTTTGTCACTGGATTAGGCTTGAATGTGACAATACCCGCAGTCTGTCCAGACGTAAGGCTGTGGATCATTTTTCATAATGTAAATTTCGCCACAGTATGCTTTTTTTAACAAAAATAACCAACAATTCAAGCTTATCTCTATATGAGGATTACAATAAGGTAAACTTGTGCAGGGGTGATACTTCCCCTTTAAGATAGTGGGATCTACACTGTGGGATTCATTCATTAACCAAGTGATATGGAAATAGATATGCTAGAGAATAAGATAAGCCAGTATGTACCCCTTTGAGTGTTAAAGGCATTTACATTTTTTAAGCACTGAAAGGGTCAATTCCCAATTTTCTTTTCCTTTTCAGTAAAAGACAACAGGTTCACAGGCCTAGAGGCTGCCAGTGTTCCCATTAACAGCAGCAGAAATGACTGTTACACAATCAGCCATTCGCCAAATGACCTTGGCTTATTAAGCACAGTCTAGTCTAAAAGGCATCTCTCTTGCTCTCCTTCCATCGGGTGATTTTGTCTACCTGTTCTGTGTTTCTCTAAGCGATTTCTGAATTACAGGGGGAACGGTTGTTAATTTCATTTATTTCAAAAAACAGAACATCCTGCAAGGAGCTGTGCAAAGTGGCAATCTAAAAGCTCAGAGCAGAAAGAAATTATAGAAGCATTAAAGAAGGAATAGAGTAGGGTGGGCAACCTGAGGCCATCCAGCTGTTGAGGACTACAGCTCCCATTATCCCCAGCCAGCTGTTGGCTGATTGAGGATGATGGGAATTGTAGTCCTCAACTGCTCGAGAGACTCAGGTTGTCCATTCCTGGTATAGATATATATGATTTAATAAGAACCACTTGAGCAATAAACATTCCCCAAATTGCCACTAACTTAAATGGGGCTATTAACAGCTTAAGGACCAGTGGTCCTGGGATGTTTCTGTCCCATAAGGACTGCTTTGATCCTTGCCGACTCGCCGGTACACGTGACCTGTTGCGTGTATCAACGTGCCGCTTTGGGGACTGAAAGAAATCGCTCTAGTCTTGGAAAAGTCAATTTTAGGTCCTATTTTTACTTACAGGGCTCCCAGTGGAGCTCTGTAAGTAAAAAGTACGTGACGTACTATGACCGTCATCGGTCCTTAAGTATTTAAGGACCATGACGGTCATAGTACGTCATGTAGTCCTTACGGGGTTAAACCTTCAAATGCTAGAGAAGTCTCCAGTGCATTGATATGTGCTGGATACCTCAATAGCATTCAGAGTGTATTAAAAAACTATTTATATCAATGGAACCTTTCAGTTGGTATCCCTTAAAATGACTCTAGTCCTTCCTAGAACATCAGATTCATAAAATATCAGAAGCAAATTCATTGTTACAAGACAGAGAAACCAGAGTCACAAGGAAATAAATAAATAAAGACAGGGCATAACAGAGGGAGAAAAAGAGAATGAGAGAGAGAGAGAGTAGGAGAGGGAGAGATAGAGAAAGAGTGAGAGACAGATAGTGAGAGAGAAGGAGAGGGATATATTTATATCGCGAGAGAAAGAGAGAGAGGGGGTGAGAAAGAGCAAGAGATACAAGGCAAAGAACTTACTTTTGAAATGCTGACTTGTAAATGCACTAGTCAAAATGGAAACTTAGAAATGTCACCAGCGTGAAAAGGGCACCTTTAAAATGTCATTTGGATAACGTACAAAGGTACCCTAACCTAAAAACTAACCCTAACCTAACAACTAACCTAAATGGCCTCCTAACCTAACAGAGAGAGACGCGAACAAACAGTGACCCCAACCTAACAGACAGGCACTAAACCTAACCTAATCTAAGAGATACTAACCTATTTGACCCTAACCTAATCTAAGAGATACTAACCTATTTGACCTTAACCTAACGGATACTAACCTATTTGATGCTAAATTAACAGATAGTTGACACTGATCCTAATCTACCATATCCGAACAGATAGTAACCTAAGTGACTGTAACCTAATCTAAACTAACAGATACTAACCAAACTGAAATAATCCTAATAGATACTAACATAGCGGAACCTAACCTAACAGATAGTAACCTAACCTATAAGATACTCGCCTGGTGATAGTCTGACTAAAGGCATGTTGTGGGTGCCATTTTGACACCCACAGAGTTGTTAGAGTGACATTATAAGAGCTCCATAATGGCACTCCCTGTGTATTTGAAGCGATTTGAATAGAATACCAATGCAATGGACTGCACAAATCATAGGTACCCAAAATCATTGTGACTGGGATGTAGGTGGGTAAGCCTGCTCCCCAGTAACTAAGGGCATCCTAGATGCATTTCAATCACTCCATTAGCAAACCCTAATCATGTGACCACCCCCTGGAACATAAAATACCCTTCACTTACAAAATACAAGCTCAAAAAAACATATCTGGATCAATGTGTTGGGCTGGAATTCAAATTCTCTTTAAATCAATCAGAAATTTGGGAAGCTTGATTGTACCCTATGATACAGTTGGTTTTCATCAGCAATGTGTCACTTCACTTTCATAGATAAGGCCCAGTGTGTTTTGTGGTGTCATGGCAGCATAGAGATGCTTTGGACATGACATTCATCCATGCTCTGGTGTATACCACATACTAAGTGCAAAATTATTCCTTTTTCTTAAGCCAGCTGTAGAGGTTACATTAAAGGGATAGTAATGTTTCACAAAAACAGCAGCTCCGATTAATCTTCATAGTATTTGAGCCATAGAGAGTGTTATTTCAATACTGTCAGAGTTGTAGTTCAAGAGTAATTGAACGATAAAGTTTCCCCCTCCCACCCCTTTTACCTAGTGTAAGCCACCTCCCCTCAGATGTGGAATCTGGTCCTGGGACCAGAAAGGACACAGCAAGGGACAATCTTCATACTGTGAGGACAATGAAAGCCCTGTCCCCACTGACAGGTTTTTTAGATTTTTCTCTTATGTTAATAGAAGATTGTCCCTCTCTGCAAATCAATTGGACACCACCCTGCTGCTCTGAACTGAGCAGTGTTACATCAGAAAAAGGGGCGAGAAGGGGATACTTTATCATTCATTACTCATGAATTACAACTCCTCTCCAAGGTCCAAATACTATGAAGATTTATTGGAGCTGCTTTTGTTATGAAACATTACTATCCTTTTAAGGACTTGTTCACATTGCAGCTTTGCCATAGTGGAGTTCACTAAATACATCTGTTCATATGTACAGGAGAAAGAGTACATGTACAACTCATGTACTGCACTGACATTTCATACATTCCCCTTAACCTTTTGAGTGCCAGAGGGGTATGCAAAGCATTGCATTATGATACTCAAAGGGTAAATCAGTTTCTTTAGATTTTGTTTTAAAGGGATAGTAATACCTAAAATGTAAAGAAAAATATGTTGTAGGGTTTATCCCCCTGAGTAAAACAAGAGTACTCCCACTGCTGAAAGATGTTTCATTCAAAAGTTATTAATTTTCAAAGTTGCATTTTTTAGGTGCAATATCACAGTGGCCTGAAATTGTACAGTGGCGCTCTGGTCTCAGGACCATAAATCTCCATAGGATGGTGCAGCAACAGCGCCACTATAAAATTTCAGGCCACTGTGATATTGCACCTAAAAAATGCAACTTTGAAAATTAATAACTTTTGAATGAAACATCTTTCAGTAGTACTCTTGTTTTACTCAGGGGGATAAACCCTACAACATATTTTTTTTTACATTTTAGGTATTACTATCCCTTTAAAGAAGTAAACATTTATGGTGAACAAAATATACGCTATAATTATTCATCTCCCACATTAAAAAAATGGTGCTACTATATCTGGAAGATATTCCATTCAAGTGTTAGTTAAGCTGAACTTATTTTATAATGGAAATGAAATTTTCTGTTGCAATTACTACATGGTGCTTTCATATCGCTTATTATGGAGAGCCATAGACTGTAACTCAGATTCGGTAAAATACCTTTTGGACATTAGCTGATAAAAGTAAAAAATAAGTTTGAGTTGTAAAAACATTTAAATGATCAATTTGAAAGCAGTGAGTGTGCTCATGTTTTAATAATTTGTTAAAGACCTAAAAACATATATATTATTTTTCTAGAAAGTTTACATTTTCTTTAATTGGATCTGTTCTTCCTAAAGAGGGACACTATGGAGATATGTACTTCCACAGCTGAGAGATATTTTGTTCAGAAGCTATTAATGCTCAAACTTGCATTTTGGGTGCAATACTTTTATGGCCTGAAATTTTATAGGCGTGCTGTTGTATCAGTCAATGGACAGCTCTTTTCAGTTAACCCTTTGCGTCTGGAGGGGTATGCATTGCATTGTAGAGCAATACCTTACATAAATCTTTGGCACTCACAGGGTTAACCAAAGTCTTTCCTAGCTAGTTGTAGAAACATACTTTCTGTAACATTTCAGGTTTTGGAGATACTGCACACAAAAACTTAGCAAATTTGAACTGCAATACCTTTTGAATAAAGCATCTATTAATTTTACTCTGCAGTGTAAACCTTGCAATGTATACTTTTTCCTTATTGTAGAACACTATCCATTTAATTTAAATGCTTTGTGAAAATTATATATCAGATGTATCAAGAGGAAATTAAAACATAAAGAGACTTGAATAGGAATCGGGTTGTTCATGACTTGAAAAATGTGATTTCCAGCATAGCTTTCAGAAATGTTGTATCTTTCTCAGATTTAATATAAACATGGCTCTCATCCAATGGAGCAATGGCTCAGATCACTCAACCGGCAGATTTGCTTTTCATTTCTTCATCTGTATTTAAGTTTGCACTAGAAATATTGGCATGGCTAAAAAAAAAAAAAAAAGTCCCATACAGTTGACTAAATAAATAGCATTTTACATATTGCGTTGGAGTATTGCATTTTGATTTTATCATATTTAATTTAATGTGTTGCATTTAGCGCATTGCATGTTGTGTTTAGCATATTGCATTTCGCATACTGTGTATTGCATTTAACATATTGTATTTTGCATTTAGAGCATTGCGCATTATGTTTAGAGTATTGAGTTTAGCGTACTATCTATTGTACTTTTGGCGAGATGCAGGAAACATGCGCAATCACTATTTCCCATGTGTTGAATAGCACATGAAAATTCAAGATTAGCGAACGGCTGCGTATATTTTTTTGTGGGCGTGGCTAAGATTAACAAATCTGTGTGAGTGGAATAGTGAATGTGCCTAATGCAGGAACTGCTATTGCAAATGAATTTATACGTCTGTGTACTGTTGTCGTAAAATGGAATTTTTTATGCGCAATTCAAGAAGCGTTCGGTATTTAGCTTCCTGGATTAGAACATGCGGAAAAAATCTATCTGCGCACAAAAATACCTTTATCCAATGCAAACGTTTCTTGCATTGCGCCATTAGTGTATTGTTTTTAACGTATTGTGTTTAGCACATTGTGTATTGGTTTTGTGTTTAGCATACTGTGTTTAATGCATTGTGTATTGTGTTTAGAGCATCATGTTTAATGTATTGCATTTAGCATATTGCATATTGCATTTTGCGTATGATGTTTAGCATATTGTGTTAGGTGTATTGTGTTTTGTGTTTGAAGTATTGTGTTTTGCATATTGCACTTAGTGTATTGCAAATTGTGTGAGCACACAGCATTTAGCATATTACGTTTAGATTTTTGCGTATTATGTTTATCATATTTGGTTTAGCATATTGCATTTAGCTTATTTCATATTGTGTTTAGCATATTTCGTATTGCATTTAGCATATCACGTATTACTTTTAGCGTATTGGGTTTAGCTCATTAAATTTTGCATATTGTGTTTATATTGCATTCAGCTTATTGCATTTTGCATACTTCATTTACTGCATTGTTTTTTTGCATATTGTGTTTAGCCTATATTGCCTTTAATGTAATGTGTTTAGTGCTTGTGTATTGTTTTTAGCATATTGCGCTTTACGTATTTTGTTTACTGTATTGCGTGTTGTGCTTAGTGTGTTGCATGTAGAATTTTGCCTATTGTGTTTAGCATATTGCATTTTATATGTAGCATATTGTATTTTGCATTTAGTGTAATGCGTTTAGTGTATTTTGCATATTGTGCTTAGTGTGTTGCATTTTGCATTTGTGTTTAGTGTACTTCGTATTGCATTTAGCATATCGCATACTGCATTTCGTGTAATGTGTTTTGCATATTGCGTTTAGTGTAGTGTGTTTTGTAGATTGCATTTAGCGTTTAGTGTACTGTGATTAGAGTGTTGCATTAAGTGTATATCATTTAGTGTATTGTGTTTTTTCATTTTGTGTATTGCATTTAGTGTATGGCATTTAGCATATTGCGTTTAGAGTTTTTCATATTGCATTTTGTGCATTGCATTTAAGAGAATTGCTTTTAGCATATTGCATTTTGTGAATTGTGCTTATCGTATTGAGTTCACAGTATTGAACTTTGCCTAATGATTTTAGCGTATTGCCTACTGAGTTTAGCATATTGCGTATTACATTTTGCATGCTGCATTTTGCTTATTGCATTTAGAATTTTGTGTATTATGCATTGCATTATGTGTATCTTGCTTGTGTATTGTGTGTGATTGAGTGTATATTTGTATATTATGTGTATTGTGTTTGGTATGCACTGGTGACATTGTGTCTGTGTTTATTGTGTTTTTTTGTGCATTTGTGTATATTAGGTGTGTGTATTGTGTGTGTGCTTTGTGTCTATGTGTATTGTGTGGTTGTATTGTATGTATTGTGTTTGCATGTGTTTATGTGTGTTGCATGTGTTGTGTATGTGTGTGTTGCATGTGTTATGTGTGTATGGATTGTGTGCATTGATTGTGGCAATTGATTATGTGTATTGTGTGTGTATTTGTGTGTGTATAGAAGGCCCCATGTACTTCTTTGTGTATACAGAGGGCCTTGCAATTCCTGGCAGATATTTTCACAAAAGTGGGCAGGGGGGCAAAGCCTGTGAAAATGGAATCATGGGATCACCAGTATAGAGGATATTTGAATAATTCATCCTTATTGCCTCACCTGGGTGTGTGTGTCAGTCACTGCAAATTTTGGTCCTCTTTTATATGTATGTAAGATAAAAGAAGATATAAAATTATGGAACATAGGAATGAAGTATCCTGACTAGAGTGCATAAAACTTGGGAAGCTAATAAGATATAAAACACATACAGATGAAGCAATACTTAGTCTGAGTAATTGGAGCAATTCTGGGGCAAACCAACTGCTCCAAAGGTGACAAATTTTCTCAAAATTGCCATTGATTTGAATGGGTCTTTTAACCATTCTCATTATAGAGAAATTTGAAAAGCATTGAAAAACAATGTATTGGAGACTTCTTTTGCATTTAATGGGTTAAAAGATCTACTTAACTCCATGGGAATTTTTCATTAGTCCCTTGTGGTACAGTGGGTTTGCCCCAGATTTGTTCCAGGTCCTCTTAGTCCATAAGCCACACGTCAGTTTACAAAATATAACAAAAAAGATTAACACCTTGGCTTGTTGAGATGTCTCCAGTGCATTGGTCCTCTGTAGAGACCAGGGGGAAATTCACTAAGCGGTGATAAAGAGCAAACCAACTGCATTGAAAGGAAAAATGAAAATCCCCATTGCTTTAAAACCCTTTGATTGCCAGAGAGGTATCCAACACTTTGCTTTGCAATGCATTGGATATCTCTCTGGCACACAAAGAGGTTATTACGTGGGTCATAAACCCCTTCAAAACTAGAAAGGTCTCCTACACATTGCAAAATAATTAATTGGAGACTTTTCTAGCATTCATGTGCTTAAAAACTTCATTTGATTCAATGAGAATGTGGGGGTTTTTGATTCAGAATTGCATCACTTGGGTTCCTGAATACGACCATAGCAACTGAAGGATTAACGTATGTATGTATGAGTACCCCAGAATTACACATCTTCTCACCAGCCTGAGGCTTTGCTAAATTATCCTGATTTTTAAAAATCCACAATTCTTTAAATCTTTGGGTGCCAGAGGGGTACCTTGCGTATCCCTCTAGAACTCAAAGGGTTAATTTTGCAGTTAGGCTCGTCATTGCTGCACCCTCCCCTTTCAATGGATTTCTGTATAATCTACTGTGCTTCTTGTTATGTTCTGTTATCCTAGATGTATTGGTCCCAGCACATTAAAAATGACAAGAAAAGATCAGAGGTGGGTAATATAAGACCATCCAGCTGCTGTCAAACTCAGCACCCATCACCCACTCCAGCCCAACTGCTTGTGAGGGATGATGGGAACTGTAGTCTGGGAACAACTAGAGGGCCCCATGTTGCCTACCACTGAAACAGATTTGATTAGGTTATCCAGTCTTCTTTCTGCGCCATCTATCTTTCAAGGGGTTAAGCACACAGAAGGTGTAGAAGATCGGTCTGGGCAAGTCTTAGTCCTCTGAATGTGCTACCTCACTGGCACACAAAAGTTTAAAGAAAAACTAAAATCTCCTTATAATAATCCACCACACACTTACTTTAGTAAGGCCAGAAAACCCTAATGCCCCTTTTGAATCATGACCTTTTGTCCATGTTCAAGAGATGATATTTTCAATCAGTCCATGGAGGCGGACATGACAGTTGCAATCAGAACTGCAGGACCTCTAACTCTCCTCACTGCAAATGGTAATCTTAACCTTTTTAAGGACTAGCAGGGTGTGTAATGCATTGCTTTTCAAAGGTAAGTGGTTTTTAACTTAATATTAGGAGGTCATAGATCTCTTTTAAGCTGAATTATGGAGTTGGAATGGTGAGGATGGCAGGGAAACAGCAACAGGCACAGAAAAATGAGCAGGGCAGACAGAATGATAAGTGAAAAAAATAAATAAAATACCAAGCTGAGAGCAAGTCTAATGAACAGGTCAGAGCAGGAGGCTGAAAACAACAACAATACTAATCAGGGAGACATACCGCCCAACATTTGGCTAAAGAGGGACACTTTTTGTTTAAGAATTTTCAGGTTATTTCATAACCTCTTAACACCTCTCTGTGTAACTGAATAAATAATTTATAACAAGACCAAAGTATTTTATTTACACAGACTAATGTATAAACACATATACTGAAGTTTAAATAAACATTAATGTGTTTTATTGCTGTGGATCAGTGTGATACACATATATATATAACAACCACACAGTCTGATCTCATAAAAAGAGGGACACCAGGGTGGGAAAGAGGGACAGAGGGATTTGGGTCTCAAATATGGACTGTCCCTCCTAAAGAGTAACACTTGGGATGTATGGGGGGATACAGAATGTTTAATGGGCCCAGGAGGGATTGTCTAAAATAAAAGGTACCAGATCACCTAATGTAATCTGTATCACCCTACTGCTGGTATGTAATGGTTATGGGGGTGCGGAATTTTCCTGATATACAATGTAGGATAAAACAAAATACAAAAGAGAGAAGACAATTAGTGGCTCTCTGTGGCTAACTCACCATAGTTGAGAGTAGGCCTAATACAAACGGTGGGGCCTAGACCTGAATCTACATCAGTCCTTTTGTTAATCACATCCTGAGCAGGAAGAAATCATAAGAAAATAGGGCCTTTTGCTACCAAAAGGAATACCTGCAAGAATGCCCCTTCTGGCTTCTTCTTCCATGCTGTGTCATGGTGTGAGGGAGTGTTTGTGTGTGAGCACACATGAATGCGTGATGATGCGCATTGTGTATGAGTCATGATGTTATCACTGGAACAGCAGAGATTTGTTATAGAAAAATCAGAACTTGGTGTGTGAATGAGGAAATCCATGCAAATATATATTTCACAGATATTTTCTCCCAGAAGGAGGTTCTACCAAGAAAAAATATAACTCATTTTCCATGGAAATTCCCTAGAGGAGAAAATTAGATCTTATTTACATCCGTAATAATGATATAGCGCTATGCTGCTTTCATGTAATACCCAATACAAAATGTGCTGTGTTATCTGATTGTCACTCCTATGGGCCCTATGCAAAAATATAAAGTGGAGCAAATTCTGGGGCAAACCAAGTAAATCATAGGAGGCAAATACAAATTCCCAAAATTTCAAAGGGTTTAACCCCTTGAATGCTAGAGGTATCCAATGCCTTGCAATTGCAAGGCATTGGAAACCACTCTGGCATTCAAGGGGTTAAAAGATAAATGATCTCAATGTGAATTATTAGTTGTCCCCTACAAGGTAGTGTGTTTGCCCCAGGATTGTCATTTTCTCTGTGTTTGTATGGTCCTCAGACTCAGAGAGATCCATGCTCATTGTTGAAGTCAGGGCTGGATTTACATCTCAGGAGCCTGTAGGCACAGATATCTGAAGCGCCCCCCCCCCCCACCGCCATCTCCACAATGCTCCAAATCTCCATATTGCCCTCACATTGCCTCCCATCACCTTCACGTTGCCCCATCAGCTCCACATTGCCCCATCATCTCAACATTGCCCTCACATTGACCCCCATCAGCTCCACATTGACCCTTATCAGCTCCACATTGACCCCATCACCATCAGCTCCACATTGACCCCCTCAGCTCCACATTGACCCCCATCACCATCAGCTCCACATTGACCCCATCAGCTCCACATTGCCCTCACATTGCCCCCCCATCAGCTCCACATCGCTTGCCCCCCATCATCCCCATATTGACCTCACATTGCTCCCATTATCTTCAAATTAACCCTTTGAGTGTCAGAGTGGTACACAACGCATTGCTTTGCAATGGCCTTATGTTCAAATGAAAACTGGAGTAATTGGTGTAAACCAACTGCATCATAGAGAACAAATCAAATTCCCACAATTATGACTGATCTCCAGCTAATTGAGCTCCTGAAGGACCAGAGGGGTGTTGTAAACATTACGAAAGGACCATGGAAGCAAAGCAAGCCCAGCGACTAACAAACTATTTTACATGGTAAAACAAGTTCAGAAACTGCTTTTTGTTAAAAACCATGAAACTCTTAACCCTTTGAGTGCCAGAGGGGTATCCAAAGTATTGCTTTGCAGTGCTTTGTGTACCCCTCTGGCAGTCAGAGGGTTAAGTCATTTGCTTTCTTTTCTCATAAAGTCATTTTCAAAATAAATTACTCTGTATAATGTGATTGCCCTTTAAATACATGTGACATATTGGCAATTCTGGAGCAAACCAATTGCACCACAATGGAAAACTAAGAATTCTTAAATTTCCTTTTACTGTAAATGGGAGTTTTAATACCTAGAATGCTGTAAAGGTCTCCAACTCATTGCTTTACAATGGACTAGCGATCTCTCAAACACTCAAGGGTCTCAAAAGCCAATTTAAATAATTGGGAATTGGTTTGCTCTAAAATTACTGCTTTTTCTTTCTGCATACGGCTCTGTGGCCTCTATTTACTAAGGGATAAAAATATGGGCTATATTCACTGTAATTCATGCCCACAAACCAGAGAAAAAAATCCCTTGTTTATTAACCCCTTAGTGACTGGCCGCGCGCAAACGCGGCCGGCACTTAATGCCCATGGTGCGTTTTTTTTTCAAAAGATTCCGGAGTCCCCGAATGGAGTGCAGCCGTGTGGGAACCTGGAATCCAAGGACATACATGTACGTCCTCTGTCCTTAAGGGACATCCGCTCGGGACGTACATGTACATCCTCGGGCGTTAAGGGATTAATGAAGTAGTGTAAAAGCCCGTGTACAAGGGCTAAAGTTTGGGTAATGTTAACCCTTTGAGTGTCAGAGCAAAGCAATCTGTTGTGTACCCCTCTGGCACCCAAAGGGTTAATAGGCCACTACCTCACTGCTCCATGCTTTGTCCTGAACATGGGCAGTCTCTACTGTGCATGACTGCATTGTGACAAACATCCTAGCGAATTATTATATAGGATAATTTATGAGAATCTTGCCTTTCCCGTAGGCTAGGGTGATGATCACATTTAATTTTTACTATCCGGGGATACTGAATAGATGACAGAGGTCTCCCTGAAACAGGTGCAGATAAAATTAAGTGAAAGAGCAGGTATTTGGACTACACTAACCACAGAGTCTCTTTCTCTTGTCTCTTAGGTCCTTTTGATGGCAAAATGATTAGCACCAAAATATTACTGAATTACGCATGTTTTTTTCTCAATTAGCGAATGTTTGCTCATTTTTTTAGCGAATGCATTTAAAAAAAGTGGAATTGGCTAAAATGTCCACCGTTTTGTGAGAGGATTAGCAATTGCACCTAATTCAGCAAAGTAATTAGCACACAATTTCATATGTCTGCCTAACTTTGCCATTCATTTAGCAGCATGTTCTATTCAGTATCAAGGTGTTAATAGGTTTCTTGCATGAAAATGTGAGCAATCGCAAATAGCACATAAAGTTATAAAATAGTGAATGCTCCACTTTCTTGCATTCTACCCTTTTGGCGGGATGCAGGAAACATGCACAATCGCCATTTCCAGTGTGAAATAGGTTTGAGCATAAGCGTGCGCACCAGGTATGCCATGTTTGCCTAGGCACACCCTAATCGGCCCCGTGCGCACTGGCTTTTCAGAAGTTAAATGTCCGTTTCTGCATATTAATGCGGCTTTGGCGTCGGATTTATACCTTAACCGCTTGCCATGGCTATCTGCTGCTGACTGCTGTGCTCGGGGGAAGACCAAGGGGGGCGGGACAAGCACTCAGGCTCAACAGCTGCAAAAGTCTGCATAAGCCTTCCCTCCTTCATTGCGGTGATGAGAGGAAGTGATGTCGCTTCCTTTCAGTGCTCGTTAAGTTGGGGGAAGGTGACAGGAAGTGAACAGCGGGTGAGGAGGCTGCAGGCCCTGGCACTGACTCGGCTGTTAGACAGACACCCGCAACTTCGCAACTTAGTTACTGTGCGCAGACTGCAGACAGAGGCAGCCGAAGCACAGACAGACAGTGAGTATCTTGTATGTATGATGCATGAGTGAGTGTGTTAATGTTTAATATGCGTGCGTGTGAAAGATAACTTACACCTAATCATTTATTTAGCACACACACATATACATATATGTATATACGTGTGTGTTTGTGCTTTTGGGTGCACACCGTAATGCAATTGGCTGCACACGCCTATGGGTTTGAGCATGACTTTGCTGAATTGCACATGAAAAACCAAGATTAGCGAACAGCTGCGCATATGGTTTTTTTTTGAGGCCATGGTCAGAATTAACAAATCTGTCTGACAGGAATAACGAATGCACCTAATGCAGGAAATTCTTTTGAAAATAGTTTTATAAATCTGTGTAATTTTGTCTTGAAAGCTCATTTTTCATGCATAATTAAGAAGCATTAGGTATATAGCTTCCTGCTATAGACCATGCACAATATCTATCTGCGCATGAAAAATGCCTTCAGCGCTTGCGCACATATCTTGCATTTTACCATTATTATCCTTACAAAATTGTGGTCCGTTTGGCAGCCTTTCTCCCTCTGACTAAGAACTATGGTGTGAACTTGTTTCTATTAGTCCATAACATAAGCAGCTGCACTTGGAGATATGCACTAGAGCAGTACATATATTATCTTTAGTGTATAGAAGTAAACATACTTTCTTTCATTAAGACTAATGTCAGCAATCCCTGAACACCTTCCCCATAGCATTCAGATAAATTGTTATACAATTACAACAATATCCTCTGTGCCTTGCTAATACATCACATACAACAAGTAGCAGTGGACATTAACACACTATATACCAATGCACTTCACCACTGACTACCCCTTGATGCAAGCAGTGTTATGGGGACCAGTTTAGGCATAATAAGCTTAATAAATAGGATTTTTAACCCATTAAGGGCCAGAGGGGTGTGCAACACATTGTGAAGTATTGTGTACTTACAGAGATAACCCCCTTGAGTTCTAGAAAGGTATCCAACCCATTGTTTTGTTAACTTTCCAGCATTTGAGGGGTTAAAAGCTCAAGTTAAATCAATGAGAATTTTTGGAAATGTTTATATTTTACTTGTGATACAGTACAGTAGGTCTGGCCAGTAATTGCTCATTAGCATTAGCCTCAAATGTTGCCTGCACTGGACCAGAGCTGGTAGCACACTGCTCAGCCCTTATATTATATCGACAGCTCTACACCAGATTAACATGGGACTCATATTAATAAAAACACACTGGAGTTATTTTGAAATAAACCAACTGCATTATAGGGGACAAATAGAAAATCATAATTCCCATGCACTTGAAGAGAACTTTTGAATGCCAGAGACGCTTTCACTGGAGAACTCTCTAGCATTCAAGGGGTTAAAAGCCCAATTTAATTCAGCAGGAATTTTGATTTTATGATTGTGGACCACTGACTGATATGTATAAAAGCAAACTCAAGTTATTCTGGGGTAAACCAACTGGTTACATTAAATCGTGCTTTAACCCCTTGAATGCTAGTGATGTCTGTTGGATATCTCTCTGGCATTCGAGAGGTTATAACGCTCAATTCAAGTGAATGGGAATTTAGGTATTTTTATTTGTCCTATATGGCAAAGCTGGAATACTACAGAATAACTCCATGTTTATTTTATAAATACGGCCATTATTCTATTTAAAACTGTGTGTTTACATATGTGTGTGTGTTTATGTGTATATATGTATGTGTGTACATGTGTGTGTACATGAGTATATGTGTGCATGTGCATATGTATATGTGTGTATCTGTGTGTGTGTATGTGTGTATATGTGCACTTGTATATATGTGTATATGTGTACATGTTTGTATATGTGTGTGTATGTTTATATGTGTGTGTGTGTGTGTGTGTGTGTGTAGGTTTATATGTGTGTGTGTGTGTGTGTGTGTGAATATGTATATGTAGATGTACATGTATGTGTTTGTGTGTGTATATATATATATATATATATATAACATAGTCATCGAGGTTGGGTTGCACACGCTGATTAAAATGTTTGACCTGGGTGCTCGTGTCAATAGAAAAAAGTACAATTACTGATATTTCACTTAATTAAAGGAGGAAGATGTAAAAGAGTAACCCTGGATCAAACCAAGTGCACCATAGGTGAAAACTACAAGTTTCCCAATTTCCCATTGATTTAAATGGAGCTTTCTAACCTCTTAAATGCTTGTAAGGTCTCCAAACCCACTGCAAAGCAATCAAGAGGCTAAATACCCCATTTAAATTGATGGAGATGTTTATTTCTCCCCTAAGGTGCAGTTGGTTTGACCCACAATTACTCCACTTTCACGTAGAACAGCAGCCTTATTAATGTTATGTTCAGCATTTGATTTTAAAATATCAGTTCGATGAGGATGATGCACTAAGACTGTGGTTCTCAATCTTTACACACAGTCAGAGGTCGTCAGGGCACCCCGAACATTTTATATTTATTTTTTCAATAACTTGATGAAGGTGACAAATACAAAAATATAAGGTTATTCTTAAACATCCCAATCAATCAGAATAAGTATATTGTGCATAACAATTTCTTTAAATTTACATTTAAAACTCAAAATTCACATTATGTCAAAGTGATTATAGAAAAAGCTGGCACACTAAGCTGCTGCCCACTGTACCAAAGTGCCATGGCACCCCAGTTGGGAACCACTGTACTAAGAACTAAGAAATACATCAACCTCATTGATTTTATATTAACGTAAAATATTGTTCATTAACCCACCAGTGCTAAACCTCTGTTTCACCAGAGGGGGCAGCAACAGTTTTGGGATTCAATTGAATTTAACCCTGTAAGTACCAAAGGGTTGTGCAATAATTTGCACATTCCTTCTGTACTTAAAGGTTAATATTAAACAATTCCATATACAATTTCCCTGTTCATGCCCTTTTTCATGTTTTTAGGTAAGTGTCCTTCAAACAGCAGTCTGATATATTTATGTATAGATTTTTTAATTATATACAAAGCTGCTGTTTCAGGGACACCTACCTAAGTAAGTACCTCTGGTAACCCCTTGAATGCTAGAGAGGTCTCCAATGCATGGATCTGCAATGAATTTTAGATATCCATTGAGTTAAATGTATTTCTGTTTTAAAGATCTTTTTTAACATTGTGATTTTACACTTACTTCAGGATTAGGTGACCTTCAGCTCATCGGCTGTTACTGAATTAAAGCTCTGATTCATTTGCTTGCTGAGGATGTTAGGAGTTATGTTCTAAAAACCGCAGAGCCACAGGTCGTCTACCCCTGATGTACATGAATATGTATATACAAATAAAGCTATATTACAAACAGATATTACTGCCATTAACTCTTTGATTGGTAGAAGGGTATCCACTGCATTGCTTTGCAATGCGTTGGATACCCCTATGGCACTAAAAGAGTTAAACTTACTTTGATTCCCATCAGGCAGTAGAGAACACTTATAACGCCCATCGGAAGTACATAGAAAAGCAGAGAAGTCACTTGGATAATGCAGTTGTAAATCCACAAAGGTTGAACCACGGTGCATGTGGCAGAGTCAGGGATGAGACTTCCATTAGGGAAGTACTGCAGTAGAATACCATGTGTGCTGGTGTTGGGAATGGAGAAAAGAATTGAAAAGATCCAGAGAGTGACAAGTATTTTGAGGGCTCTGCTCCGAGTGCTCTTGAGTTTGGCTTGGAAAGGATGAATGATTGCAACATACCTCTCCACGCTGACTGTGGTCACGCTTAGAATAGAGGCAAAGCAGACTGTCTCAAATAGGACTGTTTTGAAATAGCAACCCCAAGCACCAAAGAGAAAAGGATAGTTGCTCCACATTTCATAAACTTCAAGGGGCATCCCAAGAAGCAGAACCAACAGATCGGACACAGCTAGGCTGAACAGGTAATAGTTGGTTGGCGTCCTCATGTTGTGGTGCTTTAAGATTACCAGACACACTAACATGTTCCCACTGACCCCGATGAGAAAAATAGCTGCATAGACAAGTGTCATTGGCAGTGAAAGACGACTACGCTTGGGACCACACAAGTATGCCAAGTATTCCTCAGTGCTGTTTAGGTACCTCAGAATAGAGTGATCTAAAGACTGGTGAACTGACCACGTGGAATTCATATTCTGTTGATCATCCATCTCTTCAGAGAATAGTAGATAATCAGTGTAAAATTGGTTTGGATGTTACTAGCAGAAAAAGAAATGGGAGAGGGGCAGATATATCTGGAGACAGAAACAAGAGAGGATGTGGGTAACAACCTAAGACAATGCACACAAAATAAAGGAAGAAATGTAAAGCTACAAATGAGACTTAGAACAAGTAAGAGTTGATTACAAAGCAGAAAAGAAAAGGTTTGGTTAAGTGAGTGATAAATAATGCAAGAGAACTAAAGAAAGGTGAAAAAGCAGGAAAGTGGATGAAAATGCATGTTTAGGTTTAAAATGTGAAACAAAAGAAAATCTAAGATTAGGACAACAGAAGATAAGCGGACACAAAGAAGAGTGGATATTATGAAAATCCAGCAGTGATGAAAATATGAATGAGTTCTGCTTTCTCCCAGCACTTTCACAGATGTGTGTGTGTAGATGCAGTACTGCTGCTCAACTCTCAGTTTGCGATGCTGGTGTAGTGTGCACCAGTTGCCTTTTAAAGATATCTGTTTTCAGAAGAAAATCTCCTCCCATGAAGGATGCTCATTGGATGCTTTATATTATTCAATATTCTAACAATGACTGGGATGGAGAAATTGAAGCTCATGTACTAAAAAGAACAGGAGAGCAATTTTGAATCAAACCAGAGGAAACTAATAAAAATCCCCCAAATTGATTTAAATGAGGCTATTAACTGCTTGCACGTTTCACATTGTGTTAAAGATTTCAATAGCATTCAAAAGGTAAAACTCCCCATTTAAATCAAAAGGAATTTTATTGCTCCCGTTTAGCCCCATTCTTGTTAGTAAATCAGCTTCCCTGTCTGCTTGCGGTTGTTTGGTTTTGAATATTGAAATCACAGTTTTTGCAACTTAACCCCTATGAGGCTAAATAGGTCTCCAATGCATTATGAAGCAGTGCATTTGCTTCTTCTCTAGCATGGAAGGAGTTAAACAAACCAAAGATAGTGGCAGTATTATGGAAGCCCATGGTGAGAGTAACTATATTAACTGCTGTACACCTATTATTGCTTGTTTTGGTCATTACCAGCAATCATTGATTAAAAAACCCTTTGAGTGGATACCTCTCAGGCACTCATAGGGTTGTTAAGATACTGAAGCTGAAGTATTAACCCTTTAAGGCATGGGAAAATCTGAGGTGGATTGCACTTAAAGGAAAAGAACAATTTTGATCTTTTTGACTATGTCTTTGTTCAACAGTGTTTTTCCTCTAAGTCTTTTATTCCAGCCACATAAATTATATACTGTTTTTTCACACACTAGTAGGGCTTTCTTTTAATACCACACTTATATGGATAACCCACCATTTCTTTTATTAAAATTAAAGAAAACAGCCTTTTTTTTTCTTGTGATCATTTGGGTACAATGGGTTAATTTTTATGCAGATGGCATGAAAGGTATGACCAGTCATACAAAATGGGCAGTTTTAGGGGGGCACTGTCCCTCTGGTGTGAAAATTCCCATGTCCCTCATTTCCTCCCTATCTGATCACTTTTTGCTTTATAAGACATTGTAGTGTATATAACTGAATTACATTGCTCCACAACAATAAAATTACCATTTACGTTTCTTTAAACTTCAGTAGATGTGTTTAATACATAGTATGTGTGTAAATAAAATATTTCCTCTGTATTAGATTTATTAAAAAGAAAAAAAAACAAGTTGCTCTTAGCAGGTCAGAAATGGACATGCATCCAGCCTGCCCCCAGCACCAGCACTGGAGGGGTTAATGCCCCCAGCTATTGCCTAATTGTATTTGATTTAAAGTCTGTTCTCTGCTTCTCTCATCCTTACTCACATAGTAAGGAAGAAAGAAGCAGAGAGCAGTCACAAAGGCAATGTGTAAAACGTATTGCCTTTGTGAATCAAAAAGCCGGTACATGTGACCGCTGTAGTAGCGATCACATGTACCGGCAGAAGAAAAAAGGACTGAAACTGAGCACTCCAGTCCTGGAGCGCACAGTTTAAGCCTGTTCAGCATGATAGCAATGTGCATTGAGGAACACTGCTATAATTTAACCCATGAAGTATCAAGACCATCATGGGTCCTTATAGGAAATTTACCCATGATGGTCCTGGCACGTCACGAGGGGTTAAGAAGACTTACTCTAGAATTCGTACATCAGTTGTACCATAGGAGTCAAATAAAATTTCCCCAAATTCTTATTAATTTAAACAGGACTGTTAAACCCTTGAACAGTAACATTTAAAGGTTCAAAGGACATTTTAAATTAATGGCCATTTTTAGTTGTCCCCTGTGGTGAAGTTGTCTTGATCGAGAATTATTGTAGTTCTTCATAGTTCATCAGCCTCATAATGGGGGTTATGCACTAAGGTGTGATAAAGAGGTGATAATGTGGATATGACTTATACAGTGATATCACTGCTCCCTTTTCAATGTTATTCTATGGAGGCAATGCACTAAGATTTTTCTGTGCATTGGCTGCATAGAATGACTTAGGAATTGAAGAAGTCATATCACTGGAGAGGCCATCTCCAGTTTATTACCTCCTTATCACACCTTAGTACATCTCCCCCATAGTCTACATGTGTATAAAATGAATTATTTATCGTTGCTTTACCTTTAGGGGCACAATGAAGGCAATCATAAGTGACATCACTGAACTATATCATGAGAGCCTCTCTTTTTAATCAACCATCTAAAATAATGATTCCAAGATTTGTGAGATTAAGAGTGCATACTCCTCATTAAAGGAACACTAAATTTTATAAATGATCTGGATTTTTACATAATTAAATGTCTTGTATTCCATGCTAGCATCTGTAAAAATTCTTCATTTATTTTCGGAGGCCTAAAATTTATTCTTACATATGCCCTGTGGGGGCTTCCATTCCTTTCTTTTCCAGGGCTCCGATTACAATAGCAGTCTTGATAGGGTGTCTAAGAAGTGATTGTTCTGCATTGCCTTTAAATGGATTGATATAATGTAGTAGTCTTTCTGAATCGAAGAACAGCGGGTACTAATCTTAGTACATTAACATTATTAGCTGTGCAGAAGCACTTTATCAAAATGCATTTATATTGGCTAGCCTACATATGAATTAAAAATGCAAGTTTATGTTTAAATTTTAGGGAATAATATAAAAAAATAACTGTTTTACAGACTCTAGCTGGAAAGAACATGATATATAAATTATATAACCCAATATTATTTTTCATGTGCTTGTATCCCTTTAACCCCTTAGTGACAGGCCGCGTCCACACGTGGCTGTCACTTAATGCCCGGCTAAGAATTTTTTATTTTATTTAAATTATTCCGGAGTCCCCAAATGGCGTGCAGCTGCGCGGGGACCCAGACTTCCGGGAAGTACACGTACGTCCTCTGTCACTAAGTGACAGCTTTTGTGGGACGTACATGTACGTCCATTGTCGGGAAGGGGTTAAACATTACTCTCCTATCTAAATGTCAGACAGCTCCTTTACACACAATGGGAGTGGGACACATTTATTAAAGTAGAGCTAGTGTGTTTTTAATCTCTTAAGGACCCATGACGTGCGAGGACCATCATGGGTAAAATGTGCGATAAGAACCCATGACGGTCCTGTCACATCATGGATTTCAGGGCTACCCGAGCAGCTGCACGACATTCTGGGAGCTCTGAATCAGTTAACGGTAAAAAAAAATGCTCCATGGTCCTTCAGTGCTGGCAGTGTTCATTCTCATTTTCTAAACACAGCTTAGTTTCATGTTAAATCTCAACAAATTCAGTCAACAATTTGCTGGTGAGGGCTGGCCTGGGGGACAATTTACCTCTGGGCCGGTCATATGTCTGGGCCAGTGGGCCACTGATTCACATACTCTCCTGATTGCTGGTGTAAATGGAGCTATACTAGTGATACCACAGAGCTACAATCCAAATGGAGCTAAACAAATGATACCACAGAGCTACAATCCAAATAGAGCTACACTAGCATAACGTATTTCCCTTGTAAGATCTCTAATATCACTAGTGTAGCTTAAAATCTTGTAAGCACTGTAGTATCACTAGTGTAGCTTAATTTATATTGTAAGCGCTTAGTATCACTAGTGTAGCTTAATTTATATTGTAAGTTCTTAGTATCACTAGTGTAGCTTAATTTATATTGTAAGTTCTTAGTATCACTAGTGTAGCCCCATTTCAACTATAAGCTATCTGGTATTACTTGACTTACTTCTCAACATTAATTGCCAGTTTTAAATTTAATGAAAACAGAGTGCGCTGGGACAGTGGGCTGGAACGATAGTAAAAGTGGGCCACTTGTCTGTATTTGCCCACCCAGGCAACAAGTTGACAGCCCTCCCCTGGCAATTTGCTATATATATATATATATATATATATATATATATATATATATATATATATATATATTGTTTGTTTGTTTTCAAAAAATGTGGGTTTTGCCTTTTTTTTTTAACCAGGTAGGAGAACCAGGTTGTGCCAGGTAGGAGAACAACTCGTTGCTTTGCAATGCGTTTTGCACCTCTTTGGCAATCAAAGGGTCAATACAACTTTAGTAAATAATGCTCAATAACAGACATACAATTCCTATAGCAGACTAACTAGCACTTGTGTTTTGAATTGAGCCCCAACCACCAGATTAGATTAAATTGCCCCACTCTATCACGTGACTATAGCAATTGTGTAAGTATATCCTCCAAATCCAAGTCCAGAAGTTACATGCCAAACTGGCAGATAAAATCCCCCAGTTGATGTAAACCAAGCAAACAGGTGCATTTTAATGCATTGGTGTACCCAGTTTTTCCAGGAACCTTTGGTTTCAGGGGGCCGACCTTGAGTTTCCAAACATTCCATAGTTTTTATCAAGCAACCAAATTAATCCTATGATCAGAAAGGAGAGTCTGTCCTGGGTGAACAATACACCACTGTGGCTGCTTTTCTCACAAATACTAATGGTCAACCACCATACTTAAAGGAATTTTAAATCTATTTCTATATTTAGGGACCATTCACAATTTTACCAGGATCCTCAAAGGTTCTACATTTGGCCCTGAATTCAAGGGTTCATCCACCAGTTATGCCCTATATGGATGTGAATAAATCTTATCCCATGTCTACCTGCTGCCATAATCAAGGTTGACTGGCAGTAGTCATTAGTGCATCCAGATGAAAAAAAAGTATTCTAGTGTTGCTGTTTGCTCAAAGGACATATGATATAAAACAATGGGGGAAGAGGAGATTCACTAAGTAGAGATAAAGAGGTGATAAAGTGGAGATGACTTCTTCAGTTTATCACTTCTCCTGTTCCTATGTTAATCTATACAGCCTATGCACTAAGATCTCCAAAGTTGAAGAAATCTTAGTGCACAAGCTCCATAGAAAAACAAGGGAATCGGAGAGGTGATAAACTGGATAAATCATATCCACTTTATCACCTCTTTATCACTGCATAGTGCATCTTGTCCAAGGTTTTGTAACTCCCACCATTAACTGTCTCCTTTTTTGCACCCTCCACCAAAGGCAGAATCACAGTAAGTTAGAATTAAGCAACTTATGATGATCATACACATTTAGTCTGCTTTTCTGATTATCCTTTTTAGCAAAATCCACTCTTTCAAATGTTTTTCATCATGCTGAGTCACCCGCATCATGAAGGGACTCTGAGTGTAATACTTTACCCTAGATACACCACTACCCATTGTGGAAATGCAGAGAGGATTATTAAGATGAATTGGAGCAATTCTGGTGCAAACCAACAGCACCATTGATTTAAATGGGATTTTAAAATCTTGAATTCTAGAGAGGTCTACAACACATTACTTTGCATTCAAGTGGCTAAAAGACCCATTTCAATCATTAGAAATCTGGAGAATTTCTATATATTTCTTATAGTGCACTTGGTTCAGTACTGTATTGCTTCAGTGCTTCTTATTAAATCAGCCTCCTGGTGGGTGAGCTCAACTGAATACTCAAGCACCCATGCTATAGTTTGTAGGAGGTTTCAAACATAAAGAAGTGGTAACCTTTGTTTTATGAAAACCTACATGTTATATAGAGATTTTCTTGCTGAGTAAAACAAAGAACCCCCTACTGCTTGAGTAGTTTTATTCAAATGTTATAACAGTTCATATAATCAAGAAGTGAATTACAACATGATCACTTCCTGAAAGTTCTGACAGCATAAATCAGCAGTTTCTATCACATTCTGTAGAGAAGGATTTGTCAATGACTCTCTATTCCATAGAAAGCAACAGATGAACTCATTGTTATCTGATCACTAGTGGGCACAATTAATATAAAAAAACAAGATTTTAAACCATAATAAATCTGGAAATATTAATCTCTCAGCAGTGGGAGTCCCCTTGTTTTACTCAGCAGGAAAATCCCTATAATATACTTTTTTATTTAAAAAAAGTTGACTGCTGCTGTAAAAAGTTGACTGCTCCTTCAACTTCTCAGGATGCAGGACTGCCCACTGTCAGTCTAACCTGGATAAGTGCAGAAGTCCCAATCCTTGGTGATCCAAATCATATGATTCCAAATGGCTTAGTTGAACTTTATAGTCCATCTACTCTCTACCTCCATATAGTCTGTATGATTACATTACTACAGAGGAAGTCTGTTTTTGGACCTCCAGCTGTTGAGGATGACAATTGCCATCATCCTCAGCCAGTCAATGGCTGACTGTGAATGCTAATAGTAGAAGTTCTGAATAGCCAGAAGTCCAAAGACTGACTTCCCCTTTATTTTATAAAGGGATAATAATGTATGGAAATACATGCAGCTCTGATTAATGGTCTATGTAGCGCTGTATATAAGTTGTGTGTGACTTGTAGTTCAAAAGAAAACCAATTTTAAAGTATCTCCCTCCCAGTCCCTTTTACCTCTTTGATGCACCTCCTTGCAAATGTGGAATACAGTTCCTTGATTAGAAAGCTCACAGCAAAGGGCTATCTTCTTGGTATGAGCATAATGAAAAATAGAGAAAACAAATAGAAACTATGCCTAAATAACACTCTAAGGGCTAGATTCTATTGCAGGTTCTAATTTTATCGCCGCATTTATCTCCAGTTTTCCCCATAGACTTCAATAGGAAAATGTTTGATAAAACGGGTGTTAAAGGTATAGTAATACTTAAATATATATATATATATATGTTGTAGGGTTTATCCCCCTGAGTAAAACAAGGGTACTCCCACTGCTGAGAGATAGTTTATTAAATAATTATAACAGCTCAAACTTGAATTTTTTAGGTGCAATATCACAGTGGCCTGAAAATGTACAGTGGCGCTGTTGCTATGCCATTCTATGGACTGCTCTGGTCCATAGACCATAAATCTTCATACGATGGTGTAGCAACAGCGCCACTTTAAATTTTAAGGCCACTATGATATTGCACCAAAAAATTTTCAGGTTTGAGCTGTTATAATTTTTTAATAAAATATCTCTCAGCAGTGGGAGTACCCTTGTTTTACTCAGGGGGATAAACCCTACAACATATATTTTTTTACATCTTAAGTATTATTATCCCTTTAACATTTATCCCCTGCAATATAATCTAGCCCTAAGATGATAATTCTGTGATGCAGATTGATCCCTGAGTATAATTAGGATAAGACTTAATTTTTATTTAAGCAAAATAAAAAAGAAAAAAAGAAAAACAAATCTGAGTTATGATACGGGGCAAAAAAAAAGCCAGCTTGCCAAGCAGGATAACGTAATTATCCTACATAAATACATGAGAAAAATTAGCCGAGTTCTTAACAAGAAATTAATGTTAAGATAACCATCCCTTAAAAAATTCATCCTTAATTACCATTACCATCCCTAACAAGGGCTATTGAGATTTAGATTAAATCTAATGTATAGCAGCCAAAAGGGTATAAATGAAAAGCCTATATTGATTTGTAGAAATATCACAAAAAGGCTATTCAAAATAAGAGCTCAATGTGATCAATTGGAGAGCAATCAGTATGTATTTCAGTTTCTGTCCTGCCGGGGCACAATCTGGCTTGCCATTGATTTGCAAAAAAGAAAGTGTCAGCAGTGAATAAGCCCAATATCACTGTGAAGAAGAAACTATTGCTATCAAGCGATTAAGGGCAGTAAGATATGTATACTGCTTACTAGAATGAAAAATTACTCAGTATGGTACCAGCCCTAAAAAAGGCCTTTATTACCAAAATTATACCAGCCCTAAAAAGGCCCTTTATTACCACGCTGATACCAGCCCTAAAAAGGACTGTTGCGAGTCAGGCTAAATAGATAACTAAATTGTTCGGTTGTGATCCGACACAACGAACAATTCTGTGCTGCCAAAAAATATATGCATGCTACAGGAGAATCTGACCGTTCAGAAATAGCTATTTTAAGCCCTCTGGTAATTATTGATTTAGAAAGAGAGACGTTCTCTCAAAGCAAGAGAATGCCGTTGTGTGTTTCTCCATAGCTTCTTCTCAAGGGCTGATCAACGAAGTAGGGCAGAATTTTCATTATGCTCACTGAATATTGTCCCTCGCTGCATGCTGTCTGGACCTGCTGGGGGAGCGCATTACATAGGTAAAAGGGGTGGGAAGCGGATACTTTAAAACTGGTTTACTTTTGAACTACAAGAACCATACTATAGGAGCATTAACTGTAGCTACATGTATGTCCATCAATTACTATCTCTTTTACCCCTTAACGTCAGCGTGCCGTGCTATGACCGTCACAAGTTTTTGCGTTAAGGACCAGTGATGGTCATAGCATGTCATGTACATTTTACTTACAGTGCTCTTCCGGGAGCTCTGTAAGTTTAAACGAGGGGTCAAATTGACTGCTCCAAGAGTGGAGTGGTCTCTCTCAGTCCCCAGCACGGCGTGCCTGTAAGCATCACAGGTCATGTGTACCGGCACGTTGGAAACATCAAAGTGGTCCTTAAGGGAATGTTAGTTCCCAGGACCATAGTCGTTAAGGGGTTAGAAAATAAAATAAGGTAGGACAGGGGAAGTCAGTCTTTGGACTTTCAGCTGTTCGGAACTTCTACTATTAGCATACAATTTAAAGCGGAACTACTACCATCATAATATTGCCCCTCAATGCTTTACTAATGTAGCGATAGGTAAAGCCATACTTTTATTATGCTGAAAAAGTCGGCATTATTGAAGAAAATAAACTTCTTCTGTAGGCATCCAGGGCACAGAGCTTACAAGAGAAGGTGTATGCGCCTGCACCTTCAGCAATTTCTATTACCTCAAGGTAACAAAAGTAATTCAACACCAATCTGGGCAGAGCACGGGACACATAGAGCAGACTCAGAGGTACCTTACATCTAAGATGTCTGCACTGTTGTCTGCAGGATGCCTACAGAAGAAGATGCTTTACATAGTAACGCAGACTTTTTCAGCATAATAAAAGTATGGCTTTACATATCGCTAAATTAGTAATGGATTTGGTTAGCAATATTATGATGGTGATAGTTCCTCTTTAAATAAATATGATCAGATCTGTGCTGTTCTCTCCCTGTCACACTTGCAGATATAGAAAACCCAGAAAAGGTCACGAGAAAAAAGTAATTTTCCTATAAAATTTGGTTTAGCCTCATCTTATTTTTTCTTTTTAATATACCAGTGCCTCCTAGTTAGGAATGGGAAAAACGTTCTGT
This sequence comes from Rhinophrynus dorsalis, assembly GCA_037306005.1. NCBI lineage: Eukaryota > Metazoa > Chordata > Amphibia > Anura > Rhinophrynidae > Rhinophrynus > Rhinophrynus dorsalis. The sequence goes on along the minus strand of CM074721.1, from coordinate 90,971,436 downwards.
TTTCTTTTCATGGAAATTTTTGTAGAAAAAAAACACAGGTTTTCTCTATTTCATGAAAAATCCTTTATAATTTATATCACCAGACACACAAATGAAACTCCTGTGATAACTTTGCTAAGAGGAGAACTCTCTGGCATTCAAGGAGTTAAAACCCATGCCTCCCAAAATTTCAAACGGCCAAAGAGGAACATTTGTGTTTTAGGTGATGTTCCTGGCTGGTGGATGGAACATTACCGAGAATTGTTAGGTTATTTCATGACATATTAGCACCTGTATGTTTAACTGAATAAACCCATATACTGAAGTTTAAAGGGATAGTAATGTTTCAGAATAAAAGCAGCTCCAATTAATCTTCATAGTATTTGGGCCATGGAGAATGTTATTTCAGTACTGTCGCAGTTGTAGTTCAAGAGTAATTGAATGATAAAGTATCCCCCTCCTGCCCCTTTTACTGATGTAATACTGCACACCTCAGAGCAGCAAGACTGTCCAGATGGATCTCAGAGAGGGACAATCTTCAGTGAGGATAAGGAAAAACCTTATAAACCTGTCAAAGGGGGCATGGTTTTTATTGTTCTCACAGTAAGAAGATTGTCCCTTGCTATGAGCTGTCTGGTCTGTGGACCAGATTCCACATCTGAGGAGAGGTGGCTTATAGTGATGAGCGAGCACCCCAATGCTCGGGTGTTCGGGTGCTCTGACCGAGCACCCCCTGAGGCTCGAGTGCTCGGCCGAGCACCCGAGCCCCATTGAAGTCAATGGGAGGACTCGAGCATTACACCAGGCACCCCCTGCTCTGATGAGGGGAGGGTGCCTGGTCCATAGGAAAAGGGCAGAAAAGGATGGAAACACCACAGAAATGGTTCAGGGACAGCATAGGGAGGATGTCTGGATGCATCTTGGACTCCAACATCGCTGCTGGGAACGATCTTTCGCCCGTAGTACGCCATTTTTACAGACTGATCGTAAAACACACAAAAAGGAAAATAAAAACGACTTTAGGCGAAAAATTGTTACCAAACAGTATTTGCTGTATATTTACTTGTATATCATCTGCAAATTCTCCCAAAAATTTCCTTGATTTTCAGAACTGAGGCCATGATTAAGAGGGAAACGTGCGCAGAGGCAAATTCTCCCAAAAATTTCCTTGATTTTCAGAACTGAGGCCATGATTAAGAATGAAACGTGCGCAGAGGCAAATTCTCCCAAAAATTTCCTTGATTTTCAGAACTGAGGCCATGATTAAGAGGGAAACGTGCGCAGAGGCAAATTCTCCCAAAAATTTCCTTGATTTTCAGAACTGAGGCCATGATTAAGAGGGAAACGTGCGCTGAGCTGACCATCTAAAACATTATGGGTGAGGGTCTGCTGCAGAGCTGACCATCCTAAACATTATATGCGAAGGCCCGCTAGTGAGCTGACGCTATAAAACATTATATGAGAGGGCCCGCTAGAGAGCTGACCCAATAAAACATTATATGAGAAGGCCCGCTGGTGAGCTGACCTATATAAAAATTGTCAAACAGGGCCCGCTGGTGAGCTGGCCCTATATAAAAATTATATCACAGGGCCCGCTGGTGAGCTGGCCCTATATAAAAATTATAGCACAGGGCATATGGAAGAGGAGGAGGAGGATGAGAAGATTAAGAGTCAACCATATACCCGTTTTTTGGGTGGAAGGGGTGAATGGGAATACAGAGTATTCCCATCATTGTAAATAACATATATAAAGTGAGTTTATGTTCCCCCGCGGCTTTCCTCCAGTGGAGTGGAGAAGTCAGGGGAAATCCAGGCCTTGTTCATTTTTATAAGTGTCAACCTATCAGCATTGTCGGTGGAAAGGCGGATACGCTTATCTGTTATGATGCCACCAGCAGCACTAAATACCCGCTCAGACAGAACGCTGGCGGCAGGGCAGGCCAGCACCTCCAAGGCGTAGAGTGCCAGTTCATACCACGTGTCCAGCTTGGACACCCAGTAGTTGTAAGGCACAGAGGGATCATTGAGGACGCTGACACGGTCTGCTACGTACTCCTTCACCATCTTCCAAAACTTTTCCCTCCTTGTGACACTAGGCTGCGCATCAGGGTGAGGGTGCTGGCGGGGTGTCATGAAGGTGTCCCACGCCTTGGAGAGTGTTGCCCTGCCTTTGTCGGAACTGCTGTGTGCTCCCCTTTTCTCCCCTTCTCTGTTGGCCAAGGTAGCACGTACTCTGCCGCCAGCGTTGTCAGATGGAAAATTTTGGAGCAATTTTTCAACAAGAACCTTCTGGTATTGCACCATTTTGCTTGTCCTCTCCACCGGAGGAATGAGAGATGAGAAATTCTCTTTGTAGCGGGGGTCCAGAAGGGTGAACCCAGTAATCCGTGTTGTTTAAAATGCGTATAACGCGTGGGTCACGGGAAAGGCAGCCTAACATAAAGTCAGCCATGTGTGCCAGAGTACCAACAGTCAAGATTTCGCTGTCCTCACCAGGAGGATGACTCTCAATATCCTCATCCTCTTCCTCCTCTTCTGCCCACCCACGCTGAAGAGATGGAACTAAAGTTCCATGGCTACCCTCTGTAGCGGAGGCAACCGTGTCTTCCTCCTCCTCCTCCTCCTCCTCCTCCTCCGCCTCCTCCAATTGTCGCTGAGAAGACGAAGTGAGGGTGCTCTGGCTATCACCTTGTGTAAGCTCTTCCTCCCCCATTTCCACCTCTTCCACATGCAAAGCGTTGGTTTTAATTGTGAGCAGCGAGCGTTTCAGTAGACACAGAAGTGGGATGGTTACACTGATAATAGCGTTATCGCCGCTCACCATCTGTGTCGATTCCTCAAAATTGCGTAAAACCTCACAGAGGTCTGACATCCATTCCCACTCCTCACTTCTGATTACAGGAAGTTGAACGGAGAGGCGACGACCGTGTAACAGCTGGTACTCCACTACTGCCCTCTGCTGCTCACAAAGCCGGGCCAACATGTGGAAGGTGGAGTTCCAGCGCGTGCTCACGTCACACAGCAGCCGGTGAGCTGGTAATTGTAAGCGCTGCTGCAGCTTCAACAGGCCGGCCGAAGCTGTAGATGACTTACGGAAATGTGCACACACGCGGCGCACCTTGGTCAAGAGATCATGCACATTGGGGTAGGTTTTTAGAAATCGCTGAACCACTAAATTAAATACATGCGCTAGGCATGGTACGTGTGTGAGCTTGCCGAGCTCCAAAGCCGCCACCAAGTTACGCCCATTATCACACACAACCATGCCTGGTTGCAGGTTGAGTGGCGAGAGCCATTGCTCGGTCTGGTGACTAATCCCCTGCAACAGCTCTGAGGCCGTGTGCTGTTTGTCCCCAAGGCAGATCAGCTTCAGCACGGCCTGTTGACGCTTCCCCACTGCAGTGCTACACTGCTTCCAGCTACTGGCTGATGGGGGAGTGGCGCTGCGTGTGGAGAATTCGGAGGTGGAAACGGAGGAGGAGGAGCCAATAACGTAGGTGCTGGCGGAAACCCTGATGGAGGTAGGGCCCGCAATCCTCGGCGTGGGTAGCACCCGTGCCATCCCAGGGTCCGAGTCGCTCCCAGCCTCCACGACATTCACCCAGTGTGCCGTCAGGGAAATGTAGCGTCCCTGGCCACAAGCACTTGTCCATGTGTCAGTCGTTAAGTGGACCTTCCCAGTAACTGCGTTGGTCAGGGCACGGGTGATGTTACGGGACACATGGTGGTGTAATGCGGGGATGGCACACCGGGAAAAGTAGTGGCGGCTGGGGACCGCGTACCGAGGGACAGCTGCTGCCATCAGGCTGCGGAAGGACTCAGTGTCCACAAGCCTAAATGGCAGCATTTCGATGGCCAGTAATTTGGAAAGGTGTGAGGTTAGTGCTATGGCCTGTGGGTGGGTGGCTGGGTACTTTCTCTTGCGCTCAAATGCCTGGGGTAACGACATTTGGACGCTGTGCTGGGACAGGGAAGTGGATGTGGTCGCTGATGGTGCTTCAGATGGTACAGGTGCAGGGCGGGAGGTATGCGGGCCTGCGCCTTCGACAGGCGATTGGCCGGCACCGAAAACAGGGGAAGAGGAGGCAGTGGTGTGGCCTGCAGACACAGATGGGCGATCCAGGCGTTCCTCCCACTTACTACGGTGCTTGGATGCCATGTGTCGGATCATGCTGGTGGTGGTGAGGTTTCTAGTGTTCATGCCTCGGCTCATTCTGGTGTGGCACAGGTTGCAAACTACAATTCTTTTGTCGTCCGCACTTTCCTTAAAAAAACGCCATACCGCGGAACACCTACCCTTTGGCAAGGTAGATTTACGCAAGGGGGTGCTCCGTGGAACATTTGCGGGCCGGTTTGGTGCGGTCCGCCTTCTTTCTGTAGCCACACCACTGCCTCTTCCAGCCTGTTGCGGTGCTGCAGATGGCTGACCCTCAGGACTGCTGTCATCGCTCGGCTCTACACCTTCCCAGGTGGGGTCAGTCACCTCATCGTCCACCAAGTCCTCCTCCACTTCCTCACTCTGATCATCCTCCTCAAGTCTTGATCCCACCACATACTCTGTCATTGACAACTGTATAACATTCTCCTCAACAAGGTCTTGAGACGGAAATAGTGGTTGATTTAATGGCAACTGTGTCTCATCATCATCATCATCATCATCCACTTCCTTTGACCTTAAATGCCGTTCCCCTCTGTCATCTTCTTGTGATTGGGTACCCTCTAGAGGTTGTGAATCAGGGCACAAGATCTCATGTTCCTCTGCAAGCGTGCTTGGAGAGAGGTTCAAATCAAGGATTGGTGATGAGACGAGCTCCTCACTATATCCCAGTGTGGGATCACTTCTTTGGCCAGACCCTCTATGGTGGGAGGAAGGATGATCAGGGTGAGGATTGTGTTGATCAGACTCTTGGCTACTGAGAGTGGACTTGGTGGAAGACAGGGTGGTGCTTAACCGACTGGAAGCAGTATCAGCTGTCATCCAACCGACCACCTGTTCGCAGTGGTCGGACCTCGAGAGTGATGTCCTGCGACGCCCTGTAAAATTACACATGAAGCTAGGTATGGTGGATGTCTTTCTTTCTTGTGCTCTGGCACCAGGCACAGTTTCTCTGCGTCCTGACCCGCGCCCTGAACTTTCAGGATCACGTCCACTTCCCCGTCCCTTTTTACCCGCCTTCTTCATCTTACACAGAATATGTGACTTTAATATTTGAGTTTGAAAACTTAACAGTATTTCTTACTATTCTGCAACTCTGCAGAGTACACAGAATAGGCTGCTAAACGGCGGTGAAACACACTGAATGGAATATGTGACTTTAATATTTGAGTTTGAAAACTTAACAGTATTTCTTACTATTCTGCAACTCTGCAGAGTACACAGAATAGGCTGCTAAACGGCGGTGAAACACACTGAATGGAATATGTGACTTTAATATTTGAGTTTGAAAACTTAACAGTATTTCTTACTATTCTGCAACTGTGCAGAGTACACAGAATAGGCTGCTAAACGGCGGTGAAACACACTGAATGGAATATGTGACTTTAATATTTGAGTTTGAAAACTTAACAGTATTTCTTACTATTCTGCAACTCTGCAGAGTACACAGAATAGGCTGCTAAACGGCGGTGACACACACTGAATGGAATATGTGACTTTAATATTTGAGTTTGAAAACTTAACAGTATTTCTTACTATTCTGCAACTGTGCAGAGTACACAGAATAGGCTGCTAAACGGCGGTGAAACACACTGAATGGAATATGTGACTTTAATATTTGAGTTTGAAAACTTAACAGTATTTCTTACTATTCTGCAACTCTGCAGAGTACACAGAATAGGCTGCTAAACGGCGGTGAAACACACTGAATGGAATATGTGACTAATATTTGAGTTTGAAAACTTAACAGTATTTCTTACTATTCTGCAACTCTGCAGAGTACACAGAATAGGCTGCTAAACGGCGGTGAAACACACTGAATGGAATATGTGACTTTAATATTTGAGTTTGAAAACTTAACAGTATTTCTTACTATTCTGCAACTGTGCAGAGTACACAGAATAGGCTGCTAAACGGCGGTGAAACACACTGAATGGAATATGTGACTTTAATATTTGAGTTTGAAAACTTAACAGTATTTCTTACTATTCTGCAACTCTGCAGAGTACACAGAATAGGCTGCTAAACGGCGGTGAAACACACTGAATGGAATATGTGACTTTAATATTTGAGTTTGAAAACTTAACAGTATTTCTTACTATTCTGCAACTGTGCAGAGTACACAGAATAGGCTGCTAAACGGCGGTGAAACACACTGAATGGAATATGTGACTTTAATATTTGAGTTTGAAAACTTAACAGTATTTCTTACTATTCTGCAACTGTGCAGAGTACACAGAATAGGCTGCTAAACGGCGGTGAAACACACTGAATGGAATATGTGACTTTAATATTTGAGTTTGAAAACTTAACAGTATTTCTTACTATTCTGCAACTCTGCAGAGTACACAGAATAGGCTGCTAAACTGCGGCGACGCACACTGAATGAAATATGTGACTTTGATATTTTAGTTTGAAGACTTAACAGAATGTGCTCTAATCTGCAACTTTGCACACTAAACAGAATGTGCTCTAATCTGCAACTTTGCACACTAAACAGAATGTGCTCTAATCTGCAACTTTGCACACTAAACAGAATGTGCTCTAATCTGCAACTTTGCACACTAAACAGAATGTGCTCTAATCTGCAACTGTGCACACTAAACAGAATGTGCTCTAATCTGCAACTTTGCACACTAAACAGAATATTTTTTTTTTTTTTTTTTTTTTTTTGTTTTTTTCCCCCCACACAAAATAACCTGCTGCCCCCACACACAGTAGTCCTAAAAAGGACTTTTGGTTCTTTTTTTTCACAAGTTTGGTTTTTTTCCTCCCTACACTGCCTTTCCCTTCCTATCCTCAGCTCTCCCTGGCTAAGACTGAGCCGAACTCGATGGTCAGGTGCTATACAGCACCTGACCACGGGTTCTGGCCAGCCAATCAGTGTAATGCCAGCAGCCAACATGGCTGCTGGCATTACACCGATGTCAGAGCCTCCCTGCACGTTTATTGGCTGCGCAGCAGCCGCGAAACGTGCGGGGAGGAGACCCGAACATGGCGGGCGAGCACATGCGGTACTCGTACGAGTACCGCCATGTGCCGAGCAGAGCGATGCTCGAGCCGATCCGAGCATCGGCCGAGCATGCTCGCTCAACACTAGTGGCTTACAATATTTAAAAGGGGTGGGAGGGGGATACTTTATCATTCAATTACTCTTGAAATGCAACTCTGACAGTATTGAAATAATACTACCTATGGCTCAAATCCTATGAAGCTTAATTGGAGCTGCTGTTTTTGTGAAATATTACTATCCTTTTAAACAAACATTTTATTACTGTGGAGCAATATGATGCAATTATATACACACCACACAATCTCATCTCCTAAAAAGAGGGACAAAGGGATTTGGGTCTCAAAGAGGGGCTGTACTCCTAAATATGGACAACTGGGAGATATGAAAATCCCAATTAATTCCTGCTACTTTGGCCAAAGTATGATTAAGCTTTATTACCAATCCAAGATATCTCAATTTCAAGAGTGTCCTAACCACTACATAATAAATGTAAAATAAATAAATTAATAAAAATATATTAAAAAAATTGGACTTGATAAAGCTCTTGGCTTTGAGCAGGTAAGTGAATAAGCAAATGGCCACATATTATGCTTTCTCTGGGTGTTTTTCCTAGTTTGCCGATACGGAAAATCCCTTCTTTCCTTGCTGCTTTCCATATCTTATTCACAAATTAAACATTAGTTTACTGATAGTATACCGTAAAATTTCGGGTATAATATGCACAATTTTACCCCACTTCACCTTATGTGAAGTGGGGTGTGTGTATTATACCCGAGAGTTTTTTTATAAAAAAAAAATTAAGCCTGCCAGATCCCTTCCTTCCCTCTCCCGGCGCTATTTTCTGCTAAAATACCATTTACTTACTTCAAAGTTCAAGTCCCCGCATTTTCCCCATTAGCAGGCAACATATAACAGATGTCAATATTCCCTGCGGGCGGCATGCTTCCATTCGCCACCCGCTTCCTTCCGGCTATGGTATTGCCGTGTGAGGACCTTCATGCCACCCGCAGGGAATATTGACATCTGTTATATGTTGCCTGCTAATGGGGAAAATGCGGGGACTTGAATTTTGACATAAGTAAATGGTATTTTAGCATCGAATAGCTCCGGGGGTGGGAGGGAAGGGATCTGGAAGGCTTAATTTTTTTTTTCTTAAGGGGAAAACAAGGGTGCGTATTATACATAGGCACTCTTGTTTTCCCCTAAAATCTTGGGCATTATATACACCTGCGTATTATACACAGGTGCTTATTATACCTGAGATTTTACGGTATATGTATATTCATGGGGGAGAGATTCACTAAGGTGTGATGAAGAGGTGAAAAAGAGGTTATAATGTGGAGATGACTTCTCCACTGATACGACTTTTTTGTTTCCTATGTTATTCTATGGAGCCTATGCACTAAGATTGCTCTAGTTTGAAAGATCTTAGTTGATAGGCTCCATAGAATAACATAGGAAATGGGGAAGTAGTATCACTGGAGAAGTCATCTCCACATTATCACCTCTTTAACACAGCTTAGTGAATAACTCCCATGGTGTCTTAGTGCTGTGAGTTTTTCTTTCTGCCCTTTTTTGTACACATTCTCCTTTTTCTCCTTCAAGCTGCTTTTTCCCTATATTTAACCTTAATTTATCATTATTTTTCTTAATCTTATAGTAAAAGAAGATATTGATTCATATGCTCCCTTAGTTTAAACATGCACAGTTTTTAAAGAGGCATTTTTAAAGCCTAGTATGTGTCCATTTCCTCATTAGCTTACCTTTAATCAAGTAAACAGGTATCATGTGTTTTGCAGTGGTGGTGTGGGCCAGACCTATTTAAAGAGGCTGGTGTGATATTCACTCCTTTTTGGGTCTTCCCCTGCTTACTGCAGAGCCTTCCTGTTTAACCCCTTAGTGACAGCCGATTGCGTACGCGGCTGTCACCTTAACGCCCATGGTACATTTTTTTTTCTTTAAACGATTCCGGAGTCTCCGAACGGCATGCAGCCGCATGGAGACCCAGACTTCTGCGACTTACCAGGTACGTCCTCTGTCACTAAGTGACAGTTTTTGCGGGATGTACCTGGTAAGTCAATTGTCGCGATGGGGTTAAAGGCATGCTAATCTTATCAAGAAAATACTAGATGTTAGAAGGGAGGGTTGGGTGATTTTACATAGCATTTTATTAGGTTTTAATTAATAATCATATAATAATAATAATCTGTTCACTCATTATGCATTTTGTTAATTGATAAATATAAACTATTAACAGATCTATTTTTGAAAGCACTCTTACTTTACAGCATTTTTTCACAGCTGCCTAAAACTTTTGCACATTCCTGTACATATATGCTATAAGTAAATAGTGATTAATTTGTGAATAAGATATGGAGAGCAACAAGGAAAGAAGGGATTCTCCAAATCCCCAAACTAGTAAAAAAACCAGAGTAAGAACAAAAGAAAAAGCATTCCTGCTCTAATCCATTCAGACTGTGTAGTGTATGTGTTATATGCCTATGTGTATATTAACCCTTTGAGTGCCAAAGGGGTAGGCAACACATTGCTTTGTAATGTGTTGCCTTCCCCTCTGGCACTCAAAGAGGTAGTAATATATCAGTGAGTGCTAAGCTACAATGTGCCCTTATACTGAATACTATTTCTCAATGTCAGTGTTAATGCAGAAATTACTATATATTCTGTGAAATTATATTAGAAATGGTCCCTCTCCCACCCCTTTATAGTCTGGCAAGTCTCCTCATCTCAGACCTGAAAGTGGATTGCAAAGAGGGACAATCTTCCTTCAGTTTAAGGAAATACCTGCCCTCTTTCTTCAAGGAGGGCAGGGTTTTCCTTATGCTAAAATCAGGGAAATTGTACGTCGTTGAGATCTGTCCAGTCAAGAGACTAAATTTCATATCTGAGGGACCAGACATCTCAGGACAGTAGATGGGTGTACCAGTATCTCACTGTTTTCTGCCAATTCTGAGCCTATGGCACTACTGGACATCTTCCAGTTGCGAAGGGAAGTAAGCATGATGTGTCTTTTATCTGCTGCACTAAGTTCCCTTGGCTGACCACTGCATCTACAGTCCTCAACGCTGCCTGTTTATTTGCTTGTTCAAAAGAGTTTGAACACCACATCTGGAAACCCCTGTCTGCCTTGAAACTTCTACCTTGCTGATGCAGTATAACTACCTTGCGTCTTGTTGCTGTGATCACTCTTGCCATGGTGTATGACTGATGACATTAAACTGTCCTCAGCAACCTTACCTTGTTAGCTGAGTTTTGCTGCTCCTCGTCCAGTTTTATTCCTCCTACACAGCTGTTTCTGTTTCAGTTAATGATTGTGTTTCAACCTACATATTAAACTGATGATTATTAGCTCCTGTTTGGTATAATTGTTTAATGATACACCTGAATATATGCCTACAAAATCTCTGACTTTGTGCAAGTGTACCTAAAAGAACTGATGCTGTTTTGAAGGCAAAGAGTGGTCGCACCAAATATTGATTTTATTTAGATTTTTCTTCTGTTCACTCACTTTCCATTTTGTTTGTTGATAAAAATAAACTATTATCATGCCTATTTTTCAAAGCATTCTTACTTTACAGCATTTTTTCATACCTTCCTAAAACCTTTGCACAGTACTGTATATTCCTGGTGTCTTAGCTGTGAAGTTTTTTTTCTGTACATTTAAATCATGAGTGTTTGATTAATTGTTACTTCTCCCTTATGGTGAATTTGGTTTTCCCCAAAATTACTCATCCTTTTTGTACATAAGGCCCTCTGTATCACAGGTCTAAAAATCTGCATTGTGTAATACAAATCAGTTCATTTAAAGGGAATTTATTTTGTTACCATTTGTTGGACTTCATGTATAGCTGAACAAAACCTGGAATATTTGCCAGGATTTATTGAAACAGTACTGGCTGGCTTGTGCATTTTTAGCAGAAAGATCCAGAAAAGAACTGAATGAACTGGAATTATCTTTATTATATCTGAATGAGAGTGCATTATATCAGAATGAGTCTGAACCTTCTGCAGTTTTGTAATGGCTAAATAATATTGTGAAAGTGTTGTTTCCTATAATGATACTGGCAGATCTGCACTCTGAAATGGATGACAGGTCAGACCAAACATTTGCATCTCTTTAAAACCCTTTAAGCACCAGATAGGTACCCAAGTGCCAGAGAGGTATCCAGTGTATTAGGATGTAAATTCTCTAGTCTTTTGACTGGTCCAAGCTCAAGCTTCAGAATGCGTTGGAGTTGGTTTACTCCAGAACTGGTTCTTAATACATCAGCCTCATTAAATAATTAACTGAGAATTTGGTGCCCCCTTAGGGCATAACCTCCTCCTTGTCCTATGTAGAAAGCATGAAAACATTAGCAAAGGCCCCAAGCATTCAGGCAACCTCAGTTTGCTTGGGAGACAGCTTTATTGCTGATGGGGTATTTGAAGGTACTATAGATGTTAACTTATCCTTTTTAGTACTTTCAAATGGAAAACAAATGTGTCATATCCCATGAAAAACAAGCTTTATCAAAAATGCTCATATTGAGCTAGGTGTCAATCACCTTGGCCAATCCTGAATGCTGCAATATTCAAACAAAAGGAAAAAGGCAATAGCAAAAAAAAAAATCTGTCATTAGGACATAGTTAATTTGGTGAATATTGAAATCTAACCTTTATTATAATTCATAAATTAAAAAACATTTAATTAAACATATTTAAAAACATGAGACATCAAGGTTCACTTCACCTGATACCAATATAATACACTCTGTGAGAGATTCGCTAAGCGGTGATAAAGAGGGGATAAAGTGGAGATGACTTCTCCAGTGATATCACTTCTCCAGTTCCTATGTTATTCTATGGAGCCTATACACTAAGAACTCCAAAGTTGAAGAAATCTTAGAGCATAGGCTTCATAGAATAACATAGGAATTGGAAAAGTGATAAACTGGAGAGTCATCTCCACTTATCAACTCTTTATCACCGCTTAATGAATCTCCCTTTCAAAAAGAGTAGCTATCTTGCTGGCAGTTTTACAAACTGTTGTGTCACAATTATGGTATTAAATGCCACAAATGTTAGAGAACAGGCTGCTCTTAAATCACAAAGCCTGTCTAATAATTATACAGCAACATGGAGAGTAGATGTTGATGTCATATGGCAGCATACTTTATTTAATGTTATGTATTCACCTTTAATTAAAGCATAACCTTCCAGTTAGTTTGCAGTCATCCCCCTCCTTGTGCTAATTAAATCAAGGTAGTTGAATAAATGTCGGGGCACTATTGACTTGACATTTTAGAAAAAAAAAAAAGCAAAAAGTATTCAAAGTCTCATTTGCGTTTACATTGACTTTAAAATTCATTGAATCTGCAAGTATTTACAAGACAGGCCAAAGAAAACACAAATCTTAACCACCATTGACTGGGCTTCTGTTTCCCTGATGTCTCGCAATTATTTTTTCTCAAAGTGCCAATTTTTGTGTCAGTTATTTGACTGGAATGTTCAAAAGCAGAACGTCACTTTTGAAATTATAAAGTTGTTAGCACCATTTGATCATAAACCTGTGGAAATAATCTTTATACAAGCATTATGTGCCCTATGTATAAATCATAGTAGTAATTCTGGAGCAAACGAACCAGATCATAGGGGGGAAAAATTGTTCTTGATTTAAATGGAATTGTTAAAGGAGCAGTAAACTTTTTTTATGAAAAAATATATATTGTAGGACATTTCCTGTTGAGTATAATTAGATTACTCCCACTGCTGTGGGATGCATATTTCTAGAGTTATTACAGTTTAAACTGGTGTTTTTTTTTTACATTAACAGTGCCCTCTATTGGTCAGATTCCAATTAGTTTTACTGTTACATATCAATGGAGAGGAAAGTCATGTGACTTTTCTCCATAGAGACAGTTCTCCATAGAATGTGGTAGAAACTGATGAGTCATTTCCTGTCAGTTAGAACTATCAGGAAGTAAGCACACAGTAAATTCACTTCCTGATTATTTGAACTGTTCTAACATTCGAATATAACGACTGACAGCAGTGGGACTGACCTTGTTTTACTCAGCAGAAAAAGCTCTATAACATATACATTTTTATAAAAAAAAGTTTACTGCTCCTTTAAAGGGATAGTAATACTTTGTTTTATCTTTATTTTATATTGTAGGCATTAAAAAAACATGAAGAACGATATAAGTTTTATCTCTCAAACCTTTATGGTTTGAGAGATAAGCAAAGTTTCCCCTCCCGCCCCTTTTACCTAATGTAAGCCATCTCTTCTCAGATGTGCAATCCAGTCCATAGACCAGACAGATAACAGAAGGGGACAATCTTCTTCCTGTGAGAACAATGAAAGCCCTGCCCCCTTGACAAGTTTTTCAGGTTTTTCCCTTATCTTAATTGAAGATTGCCCCTCTCTGCAATCTACCTGGACACCTCCCTTCTGATCTGGCTGAGCAGTGTTACATCAGTGAAAGGGGCAGGAGGGGGATACTTTGTCATTGAATTACTCTTGAACTACAACTCTGACTGAATTGAAATAACACTCTCCAAAGTCCAAATACTACGATGATTAATTAGAGCTGCTTTTATTATGAAACATTACTATCCCTTTAACCCCTTGAATGCCATAGAGGTCTCCAACACATTGCTAATTTGACTGCTTAAGTGGTTGACCCCTTTGGAAACCTTGGGATGTTAAAAAACACTCCAAAATGACCCCAAAGAAAGGCTGAAGAAGCTCAGTGGTAGTGGCCAGATATTGCTTCACTTGGGCTGCATCAGGCAGGGGAAACTGGGCAGTGACAATAATCCACTCAATCCTCTGCCTAATTTTGCAGTTCCTCAAGCATCCTCAAAACATCCCCATTGCCAGTGGTTAATCCCTCTATTGCTGCATCACACCAATCTCCAAGCTAGAGTTTAGTTGTCATTTAAAAAAAAAAAAATACATCCTAAATGTAACCCTGGTATCCAGATACCTCCAGTTACCATAGCGCTACACTGTAGACCATAGAGTTCTCTGTGGATGACTCATTGCCCCAGCATTCCCCTCAGCCAATGAGAATCCTGCTGAGTATCCAGGAAGGGGAAGGATGATCTAGGGGAGCTGGAGGAGTTTCAGTTTTGGTTTGAGCAGGGGCAGTGAGCAGAACTCCTTGCTGCTCAGAGTAAGAGTCATTTTTAACCACATGCCTGCTAGGAGTTGTATATTAAAGTGAGAGATCCCAGAAGTCTCCTAGTGTGGCAGCTTGTGATGGTCTAGCAATAAATCTTGTTTGGTGCACTACTCCACATGTTACTTATGAAGAAGGAACTGACACTCCAGTAACCATCCAGACGCCTGTCAGAGGAACTCCTGTGGGTGACCTGCCTGCCAATCGAGGTGTTGCTGCTCAGAGGGTTCAAGTGCAAAGCTGTCCAAAGCCTGCAACCAGCATAGAAGGGAGGAAAGCACAGTTCCCAGGTCAAGGAAAGACAGGGAGATTTGCATAGAAGCTGCAAAAAGGTACTCTGTGTTTCACACCTCACACTACAGGGGTAGCGCTACCTCCAACAAGGGCCCCATCACGTGCACCACCATTTCCCCTGGGGACTGAATCTGTATCAGCCGAGGGGGAGGAAATAAAAGGGACTCTACTGTTGGGAGGGTGTCACTGATGGGTGCTGAACTTTCACACTGTGCAGTATAGGATTATGTTATAATTATCTGTGTTATTCTGTTGCACAGTTTATTCTTTGCATTCTACAATATATATTGTGGGTACCATTCCCCTTTAAAATACCTACTGTGTGCAGTTATTATTAGAATTCCTTTGTTGTTATCTTAGCAGGGTTAAACATCTATTATTAGATACCTAGCTAAGTGGAGGCACTGCCAAAAGCTCATTATTCCCCAATCTCACAAATTCTGCGGAGACTCAGCATCATCCTGTTAGCGCAAAAGTCAGAGGTAATCATGGATAAGGTCGGAAGTTGGTCACCGGTCAATCCGGAAGGGGGTTACATCCTATATAATAATTCGCCAAGTTGTGTGTAACGCCCGACATGCGCAGTAGATACTGCTGCGCGTGCCGCAGTCACACGCGGTGGAGACTGCTCGCGCCGCGGCTCATACAGAGCTGGGCGCTCCGAAGGAGCGTCCAGCTCTGTATCAGCCGAGGCGCGGGCAGTCTCCACCGCGTGTTACTGCCCCGCGACCGGCTGCCAGAGGCTCTGTATCAGCCGAGGCGCGGGCAGTCTCCACTGTGTGACTGCCCCGCGACCGGCTGCCTGAGGCACTGTGGCCCGTGTAACGCGCTGTTCAACTAGTATATAATAAAAGACCAGATGTATGTTTGTCAGAAGCCGTCATGCTCAGTAGAGAGTGCCCGAAAGCACAGAATGCTGGGAGATGCGTTCAGGCAGTCTCTACTGCGCATGACTGCATTGGACGAACATACTGCTCAATACTGGCTGATGGTGTTGATTATTCTTTAACCCCTTAAGGACCGGCAGCATGGCAGAGCGGACAGCAGTTAAGGACCACAAACCGAACGCTGTGCAGCAGCACGGGGAGCCCTGAATTCCTCCACACTAACCCAGCACTGCAGATCATTCCTCCACCCTCACCAAGCCCCGCAAATCATTCCTCCACCCTCACCCAGTCCCGCAGAGCATTCCTCCACCTCACCCATCCCTGCAGAGCAGTCCTCTACCCTCAACCAGCACTGCAAAACATTCATCTGCTCTTACCCAGCCCTGCAAAAGCATTCCTCTATCCTCACCCAGCCCTGCCGAGCATTTCTCCACTCTCACCCAGCCCTGAAGAGCATTCCTCCATCCTCACCAAGCACTGCAGAGCATTCCTCCACCCTCTCCCATCCCTGCAGAGCAGTCCTCCACCCTCACCCAACACTGCAGAGCATTCCTCTGCTCTCACCCAGCTCTGCAAAGCATTCCTCTATCCTCACCCAGTCATGCAGAGCATTCCTCCACTCTCACCCAGCCCTGAAGAACATTCCTCCGTCCTCACCAAGCACTGCAGAGCATTCCTCCACCCTCATCCAGCTCTGTAGAGCATTCCACTAGCCTCACCCAGCCCTTCAGAGCTTTCCTCCACCCTCACCCAGGTCTGCAGAGCATTCCTCCCCCCTCACCCAGCTCCACAGAGCATTCCTCAACCCTTACCCAGCCCTGCAGATCATTCCTCCACCCTCACCCAGCCCTGCAGAGCATTCTTCAACACTCACCCAGCCCAGCAGATCATTCCTCTACACTCACCCAGCCCTGCAGATCATTCCTACACTCTCACCTAGCTCTGCAGAGCATTCCTCCACTCTCACCCAGCCCTACAGGGCATTCCTCCACTCTCACCCAGCCCTGCAGGGCATTCCTACACTCTTACCCAGCCCTGCAGAATATTCCTCCACCCTCACCCAGCCCTGCAGATGATTCCTCCACCCTCACCTAGCTCCGCAGAGCATTCCTCCACACTCACCCAGCCCTGCAGAGCATTCCTCCACCTTCATCCAGCTCCGCAGAGCATTCCACTATTCTCACCCAGCCCTGCAGAGCATTCCTCCACACTCACCCAGACCTGCAGAGCATTCCTCCACACAGGGAGGCGAACCCCCACTGCTAGATGTGTATGTATCTGCTGGTTTCCAGGCCAATCCCCTCCAGTAAGATTTGTTCCTTGATGAAGCAAGGCATGAGAACAGTTCTGCTATAGTTTTAGATTATTTATTGTTTTCTGTTAGATATGGAATACCAACCATTAGGCGGATTACCATTACTGACATTCCCAAGTTGGATAGCTCAGTTTCCAGGTGCTGTTGTGGACCTGTCAGCCCTGAGAGGGAAAAGATTGTGTAGCATGTTTTTTCCCTGGAAGTTGCCCACTGAGGCTTCTTCTTTAGCAAATGGTAATCTGAAGACAGAAGACCTGCTAAAAAGGTGAGCAACCCTTTGAGTGCTGAAGTCCACATGTCCCATGCTTCCCCTCCACACAGGGGTCTCCTTTGGAGTTCCTACTGCATACTCCTGCACTCATTGGGTTTATCTGTATGTCTGTGGTAATTTACCCTTTAACTGCTGGTCTGGGCACTTTTGAAGGGTTTATGGCACTTTCCCTACTGGGTCCAGTGTTTATTCCATCCTTTTAGTGTTTGCTGATGTCTTTTGCACTGTTAACACACTTTTTACATTTTTTGGTTTATTTGAGTACCCGCCCTGTACCGCATAGATGCCATGCTCCATTCATCTCGATGGGACTTTACAGTTTGGAACATATCTCTGCAACCGCTCAATGTAGCGACTTCAAAGATGGCTCATTTTGTTTTTCCAGCCTTGCTCTATCATCCAGTTAATGTTCTGAGAGTTTTAGGGGACTCAGGGGGCTTTGGGCACTCTTTGGGGTACTTCTATCCTCAGCAGATTAGCCCTTTGCCTGCCAGATAAGTGCATTTTAGTGATTTCTGGGGTATATTTGGGTATACCTTGTACTTTCACATATTTTGACCCTGTGAGAATGTTTACTCCGCTGGAACTTGGGGCTAGGCCTAAGACTAAGGATACTGGGGTGTCTGTGAGCCCCATTGTGCATTCCTCCTCATGTCAGTCAGTGCTTTCTAGAGAATACTCAGGTCATTTATGCCCTTCATGCGCTGCTGCCCCTGCATCTCCCCAGGGACCTCCAGCCATGCACTAGAGTCAACATGGATGCAAGAGTTTAAGGCTACTATTAGAGACTTAAAGTCTACCTTACAACTACTTACATCCCAATTACAGGGGGTCTTCCAGTCTTGGCAGCCTCCTAATATCAGGTCTTCCCTACTCAAACCTTGGGGGGTACCTGATGAAACAGATTCCTCTGAGGAGGAACTGTTGGTGGACTCAGACGAGGGTGAATGTTATGCGGTGGTGTCCAAATTTTTGGTGACCCCCTTGAAGTGACCCTGATCCCTCTGCTGAGGGTCTGATCAAGGCTGTTCTCACTACCTTGAACATTCCCCTGGTTTCCGAGGCTCCTAATGACCTTTCTGATGTGTTTCATGAGCCTAAGAAGCAGACTACCTGCTTCTCACCTAATCCCACTCTTGGCCACCTTGTGTTAGACGAGTGGAAGTACCCTGACAAGAAAGCTACTGTGTCTAGAGTGTTTGCTAAGTTGTGGCTGTACTTCAGGGTGCTCCTGCTTCTGACTTGTTGTGGCTTCTGGCAAACATTTCTGAACCTCAGCATTATGTACCTGCAGCTATCTTTGATTCCATCCTTTTGGTGGTTAGAGTTTCCACTATGACTGTGGTTGCCAGATGCGCTTTTTGGCTCAAGATCTGGTCTGCAGACACTACCTCTTAGAAAGCGCTACTTTCATTGCCTTTCTTGGGAATGTCCTTGTTTGGGCCAGAGTTTAAGGACCTTAGTGAAGCCACTGGGGATAAGAGCACCCTCTTACCATTGGTCTCTAAGAAGAAGCCTCAGGTCAGGAGAAATCTGCTTTTTCTTCCCTTTCAGGCTGAGATGCACACCACGAACCAGGTGGTTCCCCAGGCAGCACGTTCCTCCTCCAAGCCAAAACAACAATGGTGGCCCGAGCAGTCCTCCGCCAAGCCCAAGACCTCCAAACCTTCTTCTGCATGATTTGCAAATCCCGGATCCCACGCACCGGTGGGTGGCCGATTGCACCACTTCCTCAATGTCTGGACAGACATCGTGGCGGATCTGTGGGTTTTGCAGTTCATTTCCGGGGGGTACAGGATCCCTTTCATCTCTTTTCCTCCATTCAGGTTCTTTCCTTCTCAAACTTCTCAAGGAGTAGAGAAGCTCCATTTTTTCCTTGGCACCATCCAGACCCTTTTAGTCAAGGAGGTCCTGGGAGGACATGGTGTTTCTAACAGACGAAGTGGCTCACCAGATCACACACAAGATGTCAGCTGTCCTGGCTTCCGATCCAGTCCCGGCCAAGAAGTTAATCTCTCTTGTGAGGAAGTTTATCTCCACCATACAGGCAGTCCCGTTTGCCATGGCTCACACAAGGAAACTTCAGAGGTTCGTGATCCAGGGCTGCAGGGGCAAGACAGATCTCCTGAAGATGTCAGAATCTCTACTTCTTCATGTGGAGCTGAGTCTGTCGTGGTGGCATGACCTCTTGAATCTCCTGAAAGGGAGGGCCTTCCTGGTATCCTTCTGGATGACCGTGATGATGGATGCCAGTCTCTCAGGCTGGGGAGCGGTCCTGGGTCACATGAATGCCCAGGGTCGGTGGTGCATGGAGAAGTCTCTCCTTTCCATCAATGTGCTGGAGCTTCGAGCGATCTTTCATTCTCTCTGGTACTGAATGTTCAAGCTGGAGGTCTGTCCTGTTCGAGTCCAGCCTGACAACACCACGAACAAGGCTTACATCAACAAGCAAGGAGGAACAAGAAGTCTTGCTGCTTGGTTGGAGGTCAAAGCTATTTTGGCCTGGGCTTAAGAACATGTTCCTGCCATATCTGCCGTTCACATTCCTGGCATGGACAACATTCTAGCAGACTTCCTAAGTCAAGACACCGCGGACAGCAGAGAATGGGAACTGCATCAGAACGTACTCAGCCTCATTGTCCAGAAGTGTGAACTTCCTTGCGTTGACCTGATTGCAACGAGGCACAACAGGAAGGTTTCATTGTTCTGCTCCTGATGGAGGGACCCTCTGGCTCTGGCAGTGGATGCCATGTCGATCCCATGGCACTTTCCTCTGGCGTACATCTTTCCTCCCATTCCATGCTACACAGGGTGTAGTGGAAACTGCATCTGGAGTGGGCTCCATTCGTTCTGATTGCTCCGTATTGGCGTCTTCAGGCCTGGTTTCCGGAGTTTCTGGATCTCTCTATGGCGGGGCCCGTTCAGCTTCCCCGCCGTCCGGATCTTCTTCTGCAGGGGTACCTGTGGAAGGAGGATGTAGACCGTCTGATTTTGACTGCATGGAAATTAAATCCTCAATATTGAAGAAGAAGGGTTTTCCTTCTGGTCTGTTGGCCACTATGCTTAGTGCCCGGAAGCCTGTTTCCTCCAAAGCGTACAACAAAGTCTGGTCCACCTTCTCCCTTGGTGCACTGATAGGGATCCTTCCCATGGCTTTGACCTTCCTACGATCCTGTCCTTTTTGCAGGACAGGATTGATAAGGGTATCAGCTTGAGTTCCTTAAAGGTCCAGACTTCTGCGCTCTCTGCCTTCTTTCAGAGATGCCTTGCCAGCCTTCCAGATGTCAAGGTCTTCTTTCAGGGCGTTGCCCATGCTCATCCTGGCTTTAAGAGCCCCACTCCTCAGTGGGATCTTAACTTGATTTTGGGCATCCTTCAGCGTCCCCTGTTTGAGTCCTTGGCTACCATTCCTCTACGTCTGTTGACTTGGAAGATGGCTTTTCTCCTGGCAATAGTGTCTGTTCAACGTGTCGTGGAGTTGCATGCCTTGTCTTACAAACCTCCCTTTTTGGTGTTTCACAAGGACAAAGCGGTTCTTCGCACTTCTCAGGAATTTCTTCCAAAGGTGATTTCTGAGTTCCACATTAACCAGGAAATGGTGGTGCCCTCTTTCTGTCCTGACCCTGCGTCTGACAAGGAAAGGGATCTTTACTTGTTAGATGTGGTGCGATGCCTTAAGTTTTATGTGCATCATATTCCATTCGTCAGTCTGACGCGTTATTTGTCATTTCTGAGGGTCCCAAGGCAGGTAGACTGGCATCCAAGGTTACCATTGCTTCTTGGATTAAGTCTACTATTTGTAAGGCCTACGAACTGAGGAAGAAACCTGTGCCATTTCAGGTCATGGCTCATTCCACCAGGTCTATTGGAGCCTCTTGGGCCTACAAGAACCAGGCCTCGGCTGTTCACTTGTGCAAGGCGGCTACCTGGTCGTCTGTGCACACCTTTTCTTATCACTACCGCATTGATGTTCTGGCATTGGCCAATGCAAGATTTGGTAGGAAGATCCTGGAGGCTGTACTGCCTGTCTAGGATCTACTTCTTCAGTACCTTTAGTACTTCTTAACTGTTGAGCCCGGTTGGCTCTAGTTCTGTGTGCTGTGTTACGGTTTCTGGTGTGTTATGCCCCAGTTTCGTGTCCGTTGACACTTTGTGCCTTATAGGGCTGCTTTATAATCTGTTTAGCTCATATGGGCTCTGGTGAATTTGGGTACCTGCGCCTGGTCCTTGCCTTTCTTCCCACCTCTGGGAAACTCAATGTTTGGACATCACAAAGTTACCAGTAGCCTATATTGGACGACCGAGAAAAGAGGATTTTAGTCTTACCTGTTAAATCCTTTTCTTTTAGTCCATATAGGTTACTGGTCCCCCACACTGTCAAGGGACCATTCTTTGTTCTCCTGTGACCGAACGTGGGAGTCCTTTCGGGTTCATGCTCACAGGAGTCTACTTTTCCCTTCTTGCTACCTAGTCAATAGTTGACGTCTCAAATCTTACTGGAGGGTATTGGCTGGGGACCAGCTAGGAGAGGAGGAAGGCCCCACCCTGCACTTATTTTCAAGATTTGTTCCTGCCTACTTAAAGGGTTGGTCACCTTCCCAAAGTTTCCAGTAACCTAAGATAAAAGGATTTAACAGGTAAGACTAAAATCCTCTTTTTCCAGTGTTGCTGTTTTATCATACACTTCAGGCAAATTATCATCATGAAGTGTATAAACATCTGCAATATCATGTCTGTCATAAACAGTGAATTTCTCCTTATTAGCCAGACCCTCAATATCCTGCAGGACAGGTTTGAAACATGTCGTCCCTCTTATTGTTGAAAATTCCCTATGTGTTTACAAATTGTTTCAAAATCAGCCCTATTCCAAATTGACATCCTAGACCCAAAAGTCCAGGAATAGCCCAAATTATTGCATCTAAACTTTGGAGTTTTCTTGATCTAAAGATCCCCTTATTGGGAGGGACATTCTGTCATGCAAACGGGTCTTGAGTTCTGCTCTCATGAGAAGCAATCTAGTAAGTATAGAATAGAGATACATTGTTGTTCATGCAAGAACCAAATTCTGCCATATTCCATCTAGATAAATTCAAAACAAAAAGTACATGGATGAATTGTACATTGTTAATATGAGTTCCAGGAATAGAGATTGCAGTGAGGCCACTGCTTTGTCCTTGCTTTATTACTGGATATTAAACAAGGACCACCAAGGGTTGTTGTATCTGTCATTGTAAGCACAGTCTTAGAGTGAGTGGTAGTGGCTACACTGGGCACTATGTTGACCATAATTGTCCCTGGAACAAATTCCTTCAGATTATATGCTGGTTATATGGAGAATGGTATGGGTAATATGAAATTCTATGTCCCTTTCTCAGAATCGGACAATTTGTCTGACAGAGCAATAGAGATCCATTTGGGTAAGCAAATAATCTGTCTTTGTATTGTGTTGCATTTCCTCCTTTACCATTGTCACAAATTTTGTTTTTATCAGCTCGACCCCACCAGGACACAAATTCTCCTCTTACTCCATGGACAGCTACAGGAATTAGGATGGGTTCACCCTCATTAGAATAACCTGGATTCTGACCAACTTGGGCATCACTATTAGGTGTAACATTCAATCTACAGGTGCAGTAACTCAGGTGTAGTAAAAAACAAACTGTGAGTTCCATTTTCCAGTTGTAGGAGAGGAGAAAAAAAAAAAGAAAAACAAAACAAAATAAAAACACCTTAGTTAGTACCTTAACCTTTAATTGATTTCAGCTGGTTTTCATGGACCCATTTATCTTGTGACTTCTTGTCATTTGTAATTCTTATTTTATATAATGAGGGGCTAAGTCTATCTCTGATTAAAAATGGTCCCTTCCATCTTTTACAGAGACTGTACTCAGTGGAGTGATACTCTAAGAGCATTACCGTGTCCCCTATCTCCCAAAAGCACTCTCTTATTCCTCAAACTTGGCTTCAGCTTTTCTTTGTGCTTTCCCCAACTGTTGTGCTGCAAAAACTTGTATTTCCCTAAGGGATTCTTCAAGGTTTAAAAGGTACGTATCCAAAGAGATCCTATTCGTGGTTGGAGTGTACAATTCAACCCATAGATGTCCTGGAAGCCTCATCTTTCTACCTGTTATAACCTCAAAGCGTGTCATATGTGTTGATGAGAATTCAGTAGTTCTTATTGCCATGGCTAGTAGGGGTAGCAAATTGTCCCAGTTTTTGGCATTGATGTCAACAAACTTTCTAAGCATAGGTTTGATCTGCCTGTTTGCTCTCTCAGTCTGTCCTGAAGATTCAGGATGGTAGGGTATATGGAAATTCTGTTTCACTCCTAGTGATTGCGGACATGTTTGCATTACCTTACCTGTAAAATGTGTCCCCTGGTCTGACTCCATAGAAGATGGCAAGCCCCACTAAGTGAATACTTGTTATACTAGCACTTTTGCTGTGACTAGAGCTATGTTGTTTTTGTTGGGAAAAAGTTCTACCCATTTAGAAAAGAGATCTGTTATGACAAGGATGAATTTATTATTCCTTTCATTAGTAGGAAGAAGGCCCAGGTAATCTATCTGTAAATCATTCCACTGTCCTTCCTTTAATCTGACTCTGAGTTTGGCATCTACTTTCCTTGGTGTTGGGTTAACTTGGGTACAGATGATGCAGCGATCACAATAACTTTGTACATCTGTGATCATGTTAGGCCACCACCCTACACTCCTAAGCCTTTGGCTAGTTTTTTCAGAGCTCTGGTGATCACCTGTAGGTAAGTCATGCACTAAACAGATCATTTCCTTCCTGCAGTTTTTTGGAACCACCCAGGTTACCTCTTCCCCACTGTGAAGGAGAATTTTCTGGTCTTCTGATAGCTTAAAGCTTTTTTTATGTGTTTTGCTAATGTGTTCCTTTCTGTAAGATCAAATTCCTCACACTTGAGTTTTTGTATTACTTCTTTTATTTTGGGATTCTGTATCTGTATTTCTGTAATGTCAGGTACAGAAATGGTGAATTTTGCACACAATGGGGCACACATTTATTTCTTTATCAATTTCAGGCATTTTCCAAGTTTCCCCCTCTTTAGCCCCTTTTTTGGCCTGAACATCTGCAGTGTCATTCTGCTCATGATAGGGTGCGTTAACAGAGTACCCCTTTACTTTACCAATCCAGGGTGTGTAGGGCAGGTTTTGTACTAGGGAGACCATGTATTTTAGGAGACTTGTGTACTTTAGGGGAGTTCCATCAGATTCTGCATACTGATGGGTGTGCCAGAAAGGCAGAAATTCTGTGAGGGAGTTACATACGCAGCAGTATTTCATTCTTATCTTGTAGAACCTCAGGCTGCTAACTCAGAATATTGGGCAGATTTTGTCACATCCGCAGTAGATGGACAAGGGGCAATTCTGTTCTTGATTGATAATGTATACACCAAATCCAGAGTGGGGGGACCCATCTATTTAAAAGCAGGATCCATCTGTGAATTCCTGAATAGCCTGTTCAGGGGCAGTATCCTCCAGTGGCATTGCTTTGAAAACTGCACAAATTTGGTAGTAGGGGTAACATCTTATTCATGTGATATACCTCTGTAAGTAAGGCCATGGCTGGAGTTGATGGCTTTTCTATGGTTTTCACAGTTATATCTCTGTCTTGTAGCAACACAGCCCAGTGAGCTAGCCTTGAATTTGAGACATTGCCATCCTTTATTCTGTATGTGAGGAGAAACTTGTTTGGAGTGTGAGAAGAGTGTAGGATGATTGGGTTGAATCCTGTGAGATATGTGAAATGTTTCACTGCTGAAAAGGTAGAGAGAAGATGTTTTTCACTTAGTGAGTAATTCATTTCAACAGGGGTTAGATCTTTGGAGGCATATGATATGGGTCTCTTTTGTCCATGTATTTCCTGTGGTAATACAGCTGACATTGCTGTGTCTGATGAAGCCGTACCTATGTGAAAGGGCAGCTGTGGATTGGCAAGGGCAGGTGCTTGGGCTAAGGACTCTTTAAGTGTCTGCACTGCAGTTGTGTGTATCTCTGTCCATACCCAGGGGGCAACTTTCTTTAAGAGGCCATAGAGACATGCAGTTTTTTGTGCAAAATCAGGGATAAAGGCTCTGGAGTAATTTACTAAGCATATGAAGGATCTCAGTGTATGTATACAGACAAAGGATGGTTTTTACCTTATCAATTGCTACAGTGCGACCATCGGATATGAGAGTAATCCCCAGGAAGGAAACTGACTTCCTCAGAATCTGTGGGTAGTTGGGTTGCACTTTATCTTGGGCAAGGCATGTGAAGGTGTACTGTTGCCCTGAGAATGTGAATGCAAACTTGTATTGGCATTCCAGAGAGAGAGGAAATGACCAGAAGCCATTGGAGATGTCTAGGACAGAGAATTATTTGTGTTCAGGGATCAACATGCTTAAACATCTGGTACAGATGGGACAGACAGAGCACATAGTTTTCTGTAATCAATGGTTAATCTCCGTAAGCCATCTGGTTTCTTGACAGACCAGATAGGTAGACATACATGGTCTGATAATGCCTTGCTGTAATAGGGAGCTGATGGTGTCTTTTATAACCCCAACAGCCTCTTGGGGGAGCTCATATTTTTTCTGTGGTAGGGGGTTTGGACCACTAATGTGAATCATTGTATCCACTTTCCCACAGTCATGTTCATGTGTAGAAGCATTATAATCTTTTCCAAGAACTACATCTCACTAAAACTTGTCTGGGTGGTTGGCAGTGATCTGTGATATGTCATACTTGGCATTGTCAGGTTTTACTGTGGCAATGGCATGAGAGTCTGGAATTATCATGGCCTTAGTACATGCAGAAGGAAGACTTTGCAACAACAGGAGGTTTGTTAAGTCTAACATACATCCATTAGTAACCAAGAAATCAGACCCAAGCAGACTAACATCATTTGCTAATGAAACGAGCACCAAAGGTTGTGTGACAGCCAAATCATCAATTTGAATTTCCAATGGTTTTGACTGTGTTGTGCTTACTTGAGATCTGTAAAGATTTGTAGGTATAGTGGTTTTTCTGATGACAAAGGTGAATGTTGAGTCTCTTAGGTGTGTAAGATGGATATGGCAGGCCCTGTGTCTAGTAACATTGTATGTGGGTGGCCTCTGACCAAAGCTGACACATGAGGGTGCCCACATCTATCCAAAGTGAGTGGAGCTATTATTCTTGAGGCCACTAATTTTCAACTGGTAGTGTTATGTTTGTCAAATGGTTGTGTTGATGGGGAAGATCCCTTCATTTGTAAAGCCTTAAGCTGCTGTCTTAACTCAGAATATGTGGGTCCATTCTGTGTTAATTTTGCGTGTTTGGGTTCAGGCTTATTATGATAAGGACCCCTCCCTTTACCTTTGATGGTGGGTTTTCCCCTGAAACCCCTTCCCTTAACTGTGTCCCTGTGCTCCAGTGGGGATTGCATGGGAAATTGTATTCCCCTGGTGGATATGGACCTTCCCCTTTGGTGTGTTTATATCCATATTGCAGAGCTGAAATTTTTCTAACAAAATGTTTGTCTTCTTTTTCAAAAAATCTATGCTGTCTACTAACCTGCACAGCTTGAAAAGATCTTTGCAAGAGGCCAATGATTTTATCATAGCTGTGCTTGCTAGGATCTATGATGTGTTCACATTTACCCTTTATTATGGGATAGGAATTATGGATCAATCGATATTTGAACTCCTGTTCATTTTTGTCATTAGATTTTTTGTTATTACTGCTGTGGTACGCTGCCCCTAAACCTATTGGCATACACAAGTGGATTCTCATCACTCTGTTGTTTTATTTGTTATGCCACTATCATTCCCATGGCTGAAGGGTGTGGGACTTTTTGCAATTCCAGAACAGTCTCATCATATCTACTCTTGCCTTCTTTGATTAGGTCAGGTAAGGCATTCCAGGTGGGCATATCGAGTGTTGTAATTATTCTTTATTATTTTATAAAAAAACATACAAAAACAAATACACAAACTCATGCTCCAAAATACACAAAAATACATATCATGTAAATTCTCAGTCATATCACTCTTGCACCATCAAACATCTGTAGACTTTGGTTGTATAGCTTTAACCCTGTCCATGTGAGAGCAAGGAGGGGATACTGGGGTCAGAGATCATTATCACAAACGTTCACGAGGATTTCTTTCAACACTTAACTGTTCCCACAAAGACCACATTTTTTCATATTTTTGAGATCTGATTTGAGTTATATTGTTAAAGAAATATCTTTCCAAAACATGTTGATATTCTATTTGATCTTTTATTTCCTTCAATGATGGGGCCAGCCGTTTCTTCCAGTACCTAGATATACACATCTTAGCTGCCAGCAATATATTTACCACTAAACATCTACTGGAATCATCAGATACCAGAATCTCCTTGTGGAACAAAAAAGTTTGTGGCAACAATGTAATTTCCACCTGAAACAAGTCCATAAATAATTGGCCTATTCTGGCTTTTATACGGTTCAGCCCAGTGCATTCCCACTTACATGGAATTAAGTTCCCACAGCATGTTGGCAACCATTATGATATTTTGCCAACTGGGATGGAACCAAATACCACCTGTAGAGAAGTTTGTAATACTGCTCAAATAAATTAATACAGTGCACCACTCTCCTAGTCAGGCGGGATGCGCTTTACCAAATCTTTAACTGGAAAGTAGAGTCTAAATCCTCCTCCCAGCGTTTAATAGCTAGTGACTTATCAGGTATCATCATTCCAGCTAGGAATCTCCTCACACTAGAAATCATATTTTTATTAAACTGTGGCTTAAAAAGAATATGCTCCATTTCTGTTTCCTCCCCAGTTCTTATGTTAAGAAAATCCTTTAGCCTTAAATAAGAAAACATCGCTCCCAAAGGCAAACTATACTTAATTCGTAATTCAGGAAAAGAGAGGAAATTCTCATTATTGAACAAATCAGATATCGAGTTTAAACCTCATGTTTGCCACTGGACTAAACTCAGATTTTCCATACATATTGCAGGACTACAATTGGGCTTGATCTAGTCACAATATTTGTCAAACTCGCCATCCCGTTTCTCTTCCTAAACTTGTGAATCCACCTGAATAACCTCAATACAATACAATCAGTAATGCTCAACTTGCTGAAGTGCAATGGATCCACCCATAAAAAACAATTTGGGTCATGTCCCTTACTTTGTGCTCTCTCACGGTTATGCCAGCCCAAGTTTTTTCCTCTTTTTATATTCCATACAAATATATGAGATAACATACAGGCCTCATGTATTTTAGTTAAGTCAGGATATCCCAACCTGTCTTTATCAATGCCTATCTTCAATACTGTCCCTGGCACTCTAGGTCTCCCTGCCCCACATACATATGATGTCAAGATCAGATCTATCTCCTTTATGATTGCATAGGGAACCGGTATCGGGAGTGCCCTGAAAAGGAACATAATTGTGGGAATCAGATACGATTTCACTACATTAATCTGACTCAACCATGATACATCTAAGCCTTTCCAGAGTAAAATCAAGGATTTTAATTCTAGTATTAAATCTGAATAATTTAAAGCAATTTTATTTTGTAAATTTGAACCTATCTTAATTCCCAGGCAGGTAATAATTTTATTTGACCAATCCATAGGAGCTAACCCTTTCAAATTCTGTATTTGTACATCTGATAAATAGAATGTAAGAAGTTGTGTCTTATTAAGATTAAGCTTATAATTCAAAAAATCTCCATAAGTATTGAGAACTTTAAGTGCCTCAACCACAGATATCATAGGGGTAGATAAAGTTAAAAGAATATGCATTCATTCATTGCATTCAATGCAGTCATGTCAATCTATGAAGAGAGGATACTCACATCCCGTCCATCATTTGGGAAACGTTGCCTTGTACACTCAGTACATAGATGACTACCCACTCCGGCTACGAGCACTGGCGATGTCTGACTACCCAATTCAGTTCTGACCATTGGCTGCCTTCCGGTTTACTCTCTCCATTGTTGCACTACTCTACCATTCCGTGCCTCGGTTTGGTGTCTGTGTTGCCTGTGCCTTCCGCTCTGCGCTCACTTCAGTTAGCAATGCTTATCGGTCATACCATGTCTTTGACCTCCCGTGGCCATCCCGGTTTGCGTGCTGCCTTACCGAGCCTCAGTACTGGCTATCAGCCTATTGTATACCCTGTCCGGGTATTGGTGCTTTCTTAATCATTTCTTGCCGTCTGTGTGTGTGTGTGCACTGCCCTCACATCTACCGTGTAAGTCCAAGGGCCATTCCATTACAGTTCACCTGCCTGGTGAAGGGTGAGGAAAGTGAGTCCACTGTTCCTCCCTGGCCTCATGAAGGTGTACTCTCCAGACGTAAGCGTGGAATACGTCACTGTTATTCCATCTACCTGTGTGAGTCCCAGGGCCTTTCCATTATCGCTCATCTGTCTAGTGAAGGGTGAGGATAGTGAGTTCACTATTCCTCCCTGGTCTTGTGAAGGTGTGCCATTCATTCCGTGTATGCGGTGCCCCCGCACTATCCTCGCATCTACCTGTGTAGTCCAAGGGCCATTCCATTACTGCTCACCTGCCTGGTGAAGGGTGAGGAAAGTGAGTCCACTGTGAGTCCACTGTTCCTCCCTGGTCTCGTGAAGGTGTGTCACTATCTACTGCCACTTCGTGTCATTAAAATACTACTGTTCTTCATTTGTTGCCACCTGCCTGTTTCCTTACTACCTGTTTTTATTGTACTCAATAAAGTTTTATATTAAGTTCATCTGTACTTGTCAGTGTCTTCATTTCCTAGTCCCACTGTGACAATGTCTTAGTGACTTTAGATAATGGACAGTTTTCCACTAACATATATCAGAAACCTACAGATAGGAACAACTTGCTTTATGCCACCAGTCATCATCTAGAGCACCTTAAAAAAGGACTCCCTTCCTCCCAAATGATGAGGTGAAGAGAATTATGAGTAAAAATGAAACTGTAACAACAGAACTAAACAGAATGGGAGAACAATCTATTGAGATGGGATACAATCCCATAGACATTATGAACTGTCATCTAAAAGCTAATGACATTTATCGTGAACAAGCAGTAGCCACAAAACCAAAGAAAAGTTTGTAAAGGACTGTTTTTGTTTACAATTATAACACAGCTACAAAGAATGTACAAGCAGTGATCAAAGACAACTGGCAAATTATTTCTGGTGATGCAAATCTTCCACATATTTTTAAAAAAACACCAATGACATCTTATAGAACAGGAAAGAATCTAAGAGACCTATTGGTTAAGACCGACCCCATTATCTGCAATTAAAAACAAGAAGAAAAGAAAAAGAAGGGTTGTTTCAAATGTGCAATGTGTCAGATATAACTATATGAATAGTGGCACTTACTTTTGTCACCCTCAAAAGGGATTTAAAATACCTATATGGTATAACTTGGGCTGCAACTCTCAATATGTAATCTACAGTATTCGCTGCCCCTGTGGATTACTATATGTAGGAAAGACTGTAACTACCTTTAAAGAAAAGATGGGCAATCCAGGTAAAAGATGTGGATTCACCATAAGAAAACAACCCGTGGCCATACATTTTGCAGAACTACAACATCCTCTGCCATCACTTAAATATATGGTCATTGACTGGATACCACTTATGCCTAGAGGAGAAGACAGAGCAAAAAGACTACTGCAAAAAGAAGTTAAATGGATTACATATCTGGATACCATAACTCTAAAAGGACTTAATGAAAAAATATCATTTAATTGCTTCCTCTAAATTCAATGACCAAGTAGTTAAACTTTAGAACAGTGGAGCCCTAGACTAGACCCCATGCTACTTTCCATTGGTGCAAGACCATTGTGGCATACATCTGCAAGACTTCGTTTTGGAATAAAAGTAAAGGACTGGATCTATAATAGTTTCCAAGACTATATTTCATTTGCACAAGCTGCCCTCTATTGTTGTCCGTTGTAAATATAAAGTTCCTCTTGTCCCTGTAATAGGACTCCCATACTTTACATACATGTAGGTATGGTAGAGCCAGGGAACATTGGGGACGCTAAGTGAATAGTAAAGAATTATTTAATTGTGGATTTACAGCACTAAACACCCCATACTAGGATGCGCTGGCTCTAAATCATTGTAGGCTATGTGGGAACCCAGGGGTTACACGAGGACAAGCTTTGCTACATGTCGAATTAACCACAAATTGGGAATCTCCTTCATCTAGAAGCAGATGCGGCTTACTTCATACGTTATACAGCACGCGAAGGCTCTTCAGCTACTTCCAGCGAGCACAGTAAGTGACGTCTTACAAAGTCTTACTGTTTGGATAGAATATGGACTTATGAAGCAAGGCGCATGGGATCATCAATTGACAGTCTTGGACTCTTTAAGCTGCATACTTCAATACGGGAAAGCAGTGTATGGTATCTACTACTACTGCTCCTTTGATACTATTGGAAGGTAGATTCAACTATATTTTGCCCACTGCACGTTTAAATTAACCTTCGGGACTGGAACTGAAATTGTTACAGGCTCCATTGTTCAGGCATCGGAACGTTTATAATTTTTCAGACTGTCGGATTTCAATAATAACCCGCTTATTTAAAGAACTGTTTTCTGGTTTACCATTGTACAATACTCTGTGTTTAGATATGTATCTTGAACACAATCAAGTCCTGCGGGTGCCTGCTTCTGCTATCATTTCTGATGATATAACTGCTGCATATTTCTACTTATCTGAGCAAGAGCACCAAGGCAATAAAACTGAAAGTTTTGGAGTGCCCATCACCACTCTCTTTCTCTCTCTCTCTCTCTCTCTCTCTCTCTCTATATATATATATATATACACCGTATATTCATTTCATACTTTTTTTTTTAATTTAAAACAATTAGGTTAATGTGCACCATTTTTTTCTGTTTCATTTGTTAAAGAAATGAAAGTAAATGCTCTAATTTTAACTCTCTGAATGTCTGATGGGTATGCAACACATTGCAGAGCTATTTTTTTTATATTTTCCTTCACTTCACCTTTTGAGGCATCTACTGGTGAATCACTGGTATGTTTCAAAATATACTTAATGCAGTAAAACAGATCATACAAAAACCTGCACAGTCATGTCTTATAAAATGTTATTTTAGATTCCTGCAGCCATTTGCTATAAGAATATTACTGTCCAGTGTCATTAATATGTATCATAATTTAAATTATGAACAACATGGTGGAATGCTGGATGATATATAACTGTGATGAGGATCTTTAATCAATCAGGAACTACCCCTGAGCCAACACTGATTAGTCAATCACTTTGTTTAATAGAAGATGGTATATACGGCTTCATTGAAAAGCAATATCTGCAGCCCAGCAGTGTCCAGATCCTGGGACTACCACCTAAGATATGTATCTTTTTTAGTGATTCCACAATTTGTTAAAGTAATAATGCCTTCAATGGACAGCCTTTTACCAAATACTAGCATTCTGCTCTACTCTCCCAATTGCCACTTCCTCTTTTCCTCATGCTCTGGCCCTCAAAGGATTAAAAATAAACTTAAATCATATTTTTTTTTACCTTAGAGACATGCCTTATAAACCCTTTTTCTCCAGTTACTAATATAAATGAGAAGCAGGCACATGAAGGAGTGGCAGCTGGGAATGGGAGCAGTGTGGAATGTCAATACTTGGAACACAGTTATACCAACTATTTTTGTCTAACTTGCATTATCTGATACATAAGAGAGACAGGAACACCAAACATATTTATTTTTTATAATCTTACTGCAGTATTTATCTCAGTTTTGACCAAGATGGGACATGCCACTTTAAAAAGTAATATATTTTGACCAATATCTTGTTTCTAGAAAATGCTGTTTTATCAGATGCTCTCATAATATTTCTCGAGGCTAGTCAAATACTATCTGTAGAGAATTACAACTTCCAACATCCCCAAACAGCCATTGGCGGATGGGGATGATGGGATTTGTAGTCCACAACAGCTGGATCTCTATCAATTGACAAGTACTGCTGTAAATAATATCAAATTAGAGATCATCTTCTTGGATGCTTAGAGATGTACCCAATACATTTATTTGCAATCACCTGCATCAAAAGGGTTAACTATCATACCTACACTTGATGGCAAATTTGCATAATGGTCCATGTTCCCCACCTACTATATGTGTCTTGAACAGTGTCAGCACTATTGATTTATTAGCAGGAAAAATAACATACATATATATATATATATATATATATATATATATATATATAATATCATTATCATCACAATCATCTTCAGCCATTGTCAGTCTACTGCAGGATGAAGGCCTCTGCATCAAGCCTCCAACAACTTTGGTCCTGTGGCTTTTGTTGCCACTGTGTACCAACAAATTTGGTAATATCATCTACCCTTCTTGTCTTTAGTTTTCTTCTTGGGTGTTTAGTAGTGAGTGGAATCCATTCCAAAATTAGTTTTGTCCATCTACCATCAAGTCTTCTTGCTATGTGGCCTGTCCATTTCCATTTCAGGTGCTTTGCTCTATCAGAAAGAAGAGTGCAACATCTGAGAGCACTTCCATATACAAAAAATGTCCAAAGCCCTATGATGTATTATGGACATTTTTTATATGTGGAGGTGCTCTCAGATGTTGCGCTCTTCTTCCTTTTGAGCATTAGTTTTGCGTGGGTGCTGCTCAGGACACCATCTGTAGAAGCTTCATATCTATACACGTCTGCAAATATATTCATTTCCAACATATCGTTTGGGTCCACTTACTGACTTTTTATATTTATTTTTACATATAATTAAGTTTATTGCCCAGTAGGAGAGCACCAATTTTCTCTTTTGGATTTGCTCTATCAGTTATAGACCTTTGCTGACAAATCCGCACATGTTTTTTGGCCTGCTTTTTGTTAAGTTTAGAATTTGCCACTCCATACTTCTCTGTGTAACCTTGGGTTTCTGAATGGCTTTGGCATTCAGTGTCCATGTTTCACAGCCATACGTAAGGACTGGGAGGACACACTGGTCTAAACCTTTCTCTTGAAGCAGAGTAGTGAATTTGTCTTAAAGGCAGTAAAACTAAGTCTTCCAAATGTTTGCATTCCAATTGTACTTGTCACTCAATTTATGTCAGGGTGTTTCCATCTATTGACATTTCCTTTCCAAGGTAAACTTACTTGTCCACATCTTCTAGTTCTAGTCCATCTACTGTGATTTTCCTTGGTATGGTAAATTTGTTAAACATGACTTGCACTTTGTTGATATTCATCTTCAGAGCAAAATTGTTGTTTTCCTGTTGTAGGTCTTTAATGTGTTCTTGCAGTTCTTCAGGACAAATTGCAGAGTATCATATCATCAGCAAAATGTAACTGATGTAGGCAGTATCCATTTATATTAAGTCCTTTTTTGTTCCATTTAGTTGGCAGAAAATTTCTTCTAAATTGTGTCTCCTTGTCGGACCCCTTGTTCTATCTTAATCTGGACCTTATCATTATTTACCTGTATTGATACAGTTGCATTTTCAGATATTGATTTGCGGGATATTGATGTAATCTCTATCTATTCCTTGGTTGATCAGGGAATATATAAATAAACATACATTCATAATGAAAATTTACTGCTCCTTTAAATCTCACCATCCTCACCCACATCATTGTGGCATGCCAGTAGGTCCTGTGATGATCACTGCAGCACTGCTCCAGAAGGAGATTCACTAAGCAGTGATAAAGAAGTGAAGATGACGTCTTCAGTTATCACTTTTCCAATTCCTATTTTATTCTGTGGAGCGTATACACTAAGATTTCTTCAACTTTGGAGATCTTATCCATAGGCTCCACAGAATAACATAGGAACTGGAGAAGTCATCTCCACTTTATCACCTCTTTATCACTGCTTATTACCCAGATGTTGGTGGGTCAGCACACATATATGCATACAGATACATACGTCACAATTTTACTAATTATATCACAATTACAAAAAGTACACACTTGAACACAATATCAATAATACTGAGTTTGGGCTTTGGAGGAAAGGAAAAACAATAAAGGTAAAAAAATCAGTACCTAGCCTAACAAATTCCCCCTCTTATCCTGAACTTTTGTGTAAGAAAGATAAAGATCATGGCTGCAGATCGAGCCAGATGAGAGTACATAGAATATTTATTTGTTACTGATTAGGTTTGGGTGAAACTATTTGGTAATTGCTAGTCATACAAAACATGCTGTTTCCCAAGACATAAAACACATCTTGTAAATCTGGTGATTCAGTTTGTGTTTTGTTTGCCACGTTAAGCAGATAGCAGGGGAAGTGATCATGTGGCGAGTGGTGACCAGAAAAACAAAGCAGGTTGTTTTACCTAAATTCCTGTCCATTTGATAGCAAATCATTTGTGGAAGAACTGCTGGAAAACTCTACTCTTTTATCTTTTCTGCACTCTCAGTGCTGCCTATTGCTCTCTCTTCTCACCCCATGCTGCCTAACGTAGACTCGATTTTCCATATGCTTTTTGCTACTGTCTCCTCTCTCCCAGGGCTCCAAGCTATCACATCCTCCCTCCCCAGATTTCCTGCCAGATGTACTGTCACCTCCCTCTCCCCAGCTCCAAGCTTCTACCTCTTCTCTACTCATGCTACCTGCTGCTGTCTCCTCTTTCCTGGGGTTCCAAGCTGCTACCTCCTCTCTCTCTATATTAACGTTGCAGCCTCTCTCTCTTTCTCTCCAGGGACACCTGATGAAAAGTCAATTGCCTGACACATGTTGTGTTATCTCTAATTAATAGTAAATCAGGAATAATAATAATAACGCCTGTAAGTGTTGCCACTTTTTTGTCAATATGGTAATGTATGTGTTGTCGAGGATAGACAGGAATGGGTTAAACAGGAGACCCAATTAGGTTGCATATCTTCACATAAATAGATGCAATAATAATATTACATGAATTTGAGAACTTTACACAATACTAGGTATTGACACGTTACTTCACAGTAAACAATTGATTGAAATAATCAATTACGCATATTTGTGCAAAAATATATATAATTTATTTAAGTAAAATATACTGTTTATAAACTGCAATGAAGAATGATATAAATGAGTGAACACCAATTGAAATAGACATACAGTAACTCATAAACCAATGTCACAAAACAGTATTACCAGCACAAACAGAATTAAACACAGCAGCATAGAAAGGGTTCATTAATCCTTACAATTAATTATAATACAGTTGGCAGCAGTGTATATGAATACCTGTGCCCCTGAATCTGTATAGACTATGATAATTAAGGTCTAAGGGATATTGTTATGTGAATTGCTATTAATAGCAGGTCTCATAAAGGTTTTCTTGTACCATATAAAAATATATAATTTAGAAAATGTATCTGGAATAAAATCCCAGATTTATATAAATAAAATGTAACTATTTATCTACTGTTTTCAATATTGCATACCTTCTGGAAAAAATTTAAATTGCATTTATTATTGTAAAAAATAGATTTAAACCAAGAATACACTGAGAATTAAATCTAATAGAAAGCACCACAAAACTTCATGCAAAATATAATATAAAATGACAATAGCAATCCGGTTTATTACACCTACAGCACTCCTAGGGTTAATCCACAGATATAAGGTACATGGTTGCCCCACCCAAAATGGCAGCTTCTTTTGTCTAGGGAGAGCTTAAAAGCAATAAAAGTTAGGTCCAAACACACATGCAGCAAATAATTTCCTTGAAACACACACCAAAACAGACAAACAGCAGATTAAGGATTAAGTAAAGAATTCAGAAAATTCCCCAGATCAAATTTTAGCTAAAAAACCTTTCCAAAAACACAAATATAGTATTCTAGAGGTAACAATAATTAGATTAACTGATATATAAAATGCTATATTGATCTAACTGCTATCAAATATTTCTTAGTTAAATGGATAAATTGGCAAATTAATTCTGTTTAGTTCCAAGAATAAACTACAGCCAAATGGCTTATTATAATAATTCTACAAATGGGTGGCCAGACCACTTAAGAAAAATTAAGTAATCATGTTTCCTCAAATGTAGAGTAAGTGTATATTTCTTAGAACTTTACAGAATTAAAATAAAGGACATATAATTACCAGACAATAATTGTAGGTTTCTTAGAGTTTCTTGGGATGTTACTTCAATGGAAGCCAGGAGCAAGAGAGAGATCTATAGAAAATCAATGCCTAAAGTACAAATCTTATCAGAAGTCACATCCCAACCTCCTCTGATTGGATATCATTATAATATGACATCAGATTATGTTATCTGCACTTTTCTCACTCTAAATGTAATATATTCTTTTGAAGTTTGGATATTCTTGTAGAAATGGTTATATTATTCCTGAAGATGGAGCAGCAACACCATACTGCAATTTTGTATATATGATGACAAGGTCTGTATCTTGTCACAAGTGAGATGGTCAAGAGGTCATCATACGTCATGCAAACATGTCATTTATAATCCTATGTCTTTCACATAAGATTGTAAGCATTTTTCAGACTTTTCATCTATAACTAGCTATAAATTATCATAAAATGTCATTTAAATATTTCCAAAAAAATAACCAACCCCTTCCAGTCATGGCAATGTCTGTAACAGTGTGACTGAGAAAGGCAGCCCTGTGGGTGTTGATTACACCAGTATGGAGGAAAGCAATGCTGCTTACATAATTGGTGTTAGAGTTTTATCTAACCTATCTTTATATATATATATATATATATATATATCCTGGGGCTCCAATCTACCAATTCATCTTTCCCCATACTCCGCTGTAGTTTTTTCTCATCTTCCATACTCCCTTTTGCTGCATCCTCCAAGCTCCAAGCTGCTATCCCCTTGATCTCCACTGCCACTTCCATCCTCCCCATGCTCTCTGCTGCCACATCATTGGCCCTGCTACCACCCCGTTTCTTCAGTGGCTCCCCACTGCCACCTCTTTCTCTCCACAGGCTCTTTACTCCTGCCCTCTTTTGCCTCCACAAGATTGACACTCCAAGCTCTGGTGGTACACCTGCCCTTTCCCTCTCCCCTCCCACCTCTATGATCCATTTCGATCATTTTATAAGGGTTTACAATTGTATCAGATACTCTGAGTCAATTTTCTAAATGAATCATGGAGGTTTTGCTCACCATTATTACAATCCCTTTTTTGTGGCTAGTAACTACTTTCACATAATTTCATATTCTTTACAGAAATCCATGAATGCTCTGGAGTGCCAAGCTACTACTTCATCTCTCCCCATTCTCCTGCTGTCTCCTCTCTCTCATGTAGCTCCAAGCTGCAGCTTCTTCTCTTCCTGCTGCTGTATCCTCTCTCTCATAGAACTCCAAGTTGCCATATACTTGCTCCCCACTGCCACTTCCCTTTGTCATTGCTTTCTGTTGCCACCTCCTTAAAGGGATAGTAATGTTTCATAATAAAAGCAGCTCTAATTAATCATCATTGTATTTGGACTTTGGAGAGTGTTATTTCAGTTCTGTCAGAGTTGTAGTTCAATAGTAATTCAATGAAAAAGTATCCCCTCCCGCCCCTTTTACTGATGTAACACTGCTCAGCCAGAGCAGAAGGGAGGTGCCGAGGTAGATTGCAGAGAGGGACAATCTTCAGTTAAGATAAGGGAAAAACCTGAAATACTTGTAAAGGGTGGCAGGGTTTTCATTGTTCTCATAGGAAGAAGATTGTCCCCTTCTGTTATCTGTCTGGTCTATGGACTGCATTCCACATCTGAGAAGAGATGGCTTACACTAGGTAAAAGGGGCAGGAGGGGAACTTTGCTTGTGAATATCTCTCAAACCATAAAGGTTTGAGAGATAAGACTTATATTGTTCTCCATGTTTTTTTAATGCCTACAAAATAAAATAAATATAAAATGAAGTATTACTATCCCTTTAACCCTGCTGCCACCTCTATTCACCATAGACTCCCCACTGCCTCCTCTTTCTCTCCATAGGCTTTTCACTTCTGTCCCCTTTTTTCCCCACAAGATTGCTACTCTAAGTTCCTTTGGAAGGGTCCAGAAGTTTTATCAAGAACTCAAAATAAATCTACAGACTGAATTGTGATGGTTTTGTTCAACACCATTTGACATTCTTTACAGAAAGACATTAATCCTCTGCTCTGTAGCACAGCTGTACAAAGTGATGATTTGTAAATATCTCTCAGAAAAAAAAGGTTACAGAATACTAACCAGAACGCATGTAATTAATAGCCAACAAGCAAGTTTCATTATCTTCAGTCAATAGCTCACAGATACAGCCATTCCAACAAGACTTCATCTCTTCTGTAATTACTGACATTTTAAATGTTAACTTGTAGTGTACTGCTGAATTGCATGCAAATCAAAAGATTTTTGCACTTATATGACATTTTATTTAGCCCAGACTCCAAGCTCTGTCCAGTGACCTAAATAATAAACAGATGATTATTTGCACTGTGTCAAGCCTGTGGACATTTGAGTGGGGAAGACAGATTTGTAACCTTATTCAGAAATTTACAAATTGAGAAAACCAATTGCACCATAAGCAGTAATAAAAATTGCAAAAGAGCTAGTCAGAGATGCTCAACTAGGAACGAGTCTGCCCTCAAAGTGATGAGGCTCTATAGGATAAGTATCCTACCCAGGGTGCAATCTCTTTTAGCTCACTAGTGCTTTTCACAGAGAGGAAATATCCTAAAGCATATCATACTGATCCTACCAAAAGGCAGTCCAGCCACGAAATTCCTCTCTGAACAAGAGAAGCAGCCAACCACAGACGTACGTTTCGGCCTTGTTGGGCCTCGTCAGTGAGGTGCAGCTGATCTCTCTAGGCACTGTGAGCAAGGGGTCCACGTCTGGATTACCCTGTTACCCTTAGGGTGACTAGTCCCAAGGGCAATTTGCATATGCAAAAGAGCTAGTCAGAGATGCTCAACTAGGAACGAGTCTGCCCTCAAAGTGATGAGGCTCTATAGGATAAGTATCCTACCCAGGGTGCAATCTCTTTTAGCTCACTAGTGCCTTTCACAGAGAGGAAATATCCTAAAGCATATCATACTGATCCTACCAAAAGGTAGTCCAGCCACGAAGTGCCAGGCAATTCCTCTCTGAACAAGAGAAGCAGCCAACCCCAGACGTACGTTTCGGCCTTGTTGGGCCTCGTCAGTGAGGTGCAGCTGATCTCTCTAGCCAACAAGCAAGTTTCATTATCTTCAGTCAATAGCTCACAGATACAGCCATTCCAACAAGACTTCATCTCTTCTGTAATTACTGACATTTTAAATGTTAACTTGTAGTGTACTGCTGGATTGCATGCAAATCAAAAGATTTTTGCACTTATATGGCATTTTATTTAGCCCAGACTCCAAGCTCTGTCCAGTGACCTAAATAATAAACAGATGATTATTTGCACTGTGTCAAGCCTGTGGACATTTGAGTGGGGAAGACAGATTTGTAACCTTATTCAGAAATTTACAAATTGAGAAAACCAATTGCACCATAAGCAGGAATAAAAATTGTCGTTGTTTTAAAGGGCAGCTATCACACCAATAGTGCCCTATCAACAGATATAGTACTCATATAGCAGATCTGCCAGTCAGTGGGGGTGCATAATGAGGATCAGGCAGGCCAATAGGAGAGCAGTATGGGAGTCAGGAAAGAGATGCCCCAGGCTCCCTCATTGTCCCTTATGCACTTTTAGTCAATAGGCTTTGAGTAGGTTCCATCAATCCCGTGCTCAAAGCTTATTGGCTGGGAGGTGCGTAAGCACACATCCCAGCCAATGGCTGTGAGTCATTTCCTGAACAGAAACTGCCCATATAAAGAGTCTGTCTCTGTTCAAAATTCCCTCACACTGGAATGGGCATCGGTGCATCAGGTACCATTCCTTGCGCCACCCCCAACACTGCAGCCACCAGAAGAGGAGAACAAAAAGGGGCATGTTTATTTTGATCACTTTTTGGCAATAACATTTAATTTTCTATTGGTCAACATATATTACTGATTAGAGAAAATATGGGCAATTGTTTTTATTTGTTTGGCATCTTCTACATTTTTAACTCTGATGCCTGTACAATGCTTAAACCTTTGAGTAACAGAGAAGTATGCAATCTAGTGCTCTGCAATGCCTTGTGCACTCATATGGCACTCAAGGGGTTAAAACATGCACATATATCAGAGTTGTGTTTGGGGCACACATTTGAAATGTATGGTTTTCTTTATTTTATAAGAATGAGAGAAGGAACAGAAGAA
The DNA here is from genome assembly GCA_037306005.1 of Rhinophrynus dorsalis. Classification (NCBI taxonomy): domain Eukaryota; kingdom Metazoa; phylum Chordata; class Amphibia; order Anura; family Rhinophrynidae; genus Rhinophrynus; species Rhinophrynus dorsalis. Next base: position 90,930,105 of record CM074721.1, on the reverse strand, counting down.
GAAAGAAGATGGACTGAAAGAAAAGAGTAGATGGAAGGCAAAGATGAACATTAGCTGACCAGGGTGCCGAAGACTCCGCTGGATATCATAATTACTGGCAAGTGTTTCTTTTTAGGGGCTGTTGCTTTGTTATTTAGTCAGATTATCCTTGTGAGTGCCAGTGACGTAACTATACTCTACTGGCACTCACAGGTTTAATTCTACTAACATTTGACATTTTTGGAGTGCTGTGGATATATTGATATGGGCTTAGGGCCCCATATCAATACATCCACTGGTGATTTTGTTGGTTTTTTTTTTAGACTATTTTTTAACTTCCAATTAATACCTCAGCTATTAAGGGACTCTGATTAAAAAAAAAACTGGGTGCAGTTTTTCCCACTATACAGTGGATTCCTTTATGGACCTTAGGGATAATGGACTCAATTGAATTGCCTCTTTCAACATTTTATTTTCAGTGGATGAAAACGCCACCAAATTTATCCCCCAACGTTTTTTTACCAATATTTTTTCATAGCACAGGTAATTGAATAGTTTGCTGTGGTTGAAGAAATTCAGTCGCCTATATTTTTGGCATCGGACCCAATTGAATTGAGACCCAAAAATCTCCATTATTATATTTTTATTCGTCCCCTTGTTTTTGTATTCATGGTGAAGTTGGCATGCTCCAGAATTGCACATCTTTAGCATTCTGTGTAAGAACCTTGGCTTTCTGCATATTTTCTTTTCTGCAATGTTTCCATGCTAAAGTAACCTAGTGAAATATACTTGCTAAATGGCACAATACACACCAAGAGACCTAGAAGTGCTAATTATTTTAAATTAGGTGAATAATATAAGAAGTCAATGGAAAGAGACGGTGGGAGGCTTGTCTGAAACGGAGAAAGTAATAATCCCTTTCTTATAAATCCTTTAATAATATACTGTACTGCATGGAGTAAAGTGGATCAGAGGAGGTAAAAGTGGGATTGCTAAATGTATAAAGGTTGTTACAAATTATAAAAAGGAGGAAGAAGCATTTTCAGAGCAAAATGTGTATTTTTAAGATGAATAATAGCATTTTCATGGGAAACATCAGTTGGCTAAAACTACAGGAAAATAAGAAATAGAAGATATTTAAGACAGAAATTAGTTTACCCTAACAATGCAGACATGACCCTCCCCAGTTGCAGTTGGCAACCACTTCCTTTCCCACTGACTATATGGCACCTGTTGCGCCTTCCCTTTATTCTGGACTGGCTAACCTGGAGTTTACTGGTTGTCTGGGGGGGTGGTTTGGCTGTTTTCTTAAGGGCAAACATGCTTACCAACACTACCCAGTATCACTTTAGACACTGTCCTACCCCTCATTTGTTCCCCTCCTTATTCTAGTTATGTTAGTGGTGGTGGGTTGAATGGGTCGGGTGATTTCTGTAGCACCAGGTTAGTGTAGATAATTGGGTTCAGTGTCTGTGGTCTGCTCTCCCACCACTGGCTTCTGATTCTTATAAGGTTGGGGGTGGATCGACCCTTGCATGGGCAGTACCTAGTTTCAGTGAACCTGGCTCACCGGTCTGCCTGTCACATGGACTGGTCCCCCCCCCCGTGAGTTGGATCTCTCAACCTAAGGTTTATCTTCTTTTAATTTGTTCATGTCCTTTTCTAAATGCAATACCTGGTTGTGATGTTTTCTTATTTTACTACTGATATGCTACTCTCCCCTCTCTATCCCTCCTTTTATTTGATATGTTTCCCCTTTGATGTGTGCCCCCTGCCAATGTAGGGGCTGAGATCCTGGCTTTTCCTCGAAGAGGGTGCCCTATCCCACTGATTTCCCCATTTCCTTCTCTCTCCCTCCCCCCGGGTCCATTGAGTCAGTGCCTAGACTCCCGTGGGTGTTTCAGGCTTATCCCCCTCCTGGGAGGGATTTGCTCAGTAGCTTCCCTTCCCCCTCTTCTGCTTCCATTTGGAGAACTGCTCTTTCTGGATGGTAAGTTGTTCATTACCTTTGCCCTGTATTCCCTACCTCTGTGGCGATTGTTCCCTCCCAGACATGTTTGCAGTGCTATAGTCTCTCTGCAGGTGGCTTCATGGAGGAGGTCTGTGGGCAGCCCATAATGCTCCTTCTGTTGCAGTATATACTGTACTACACTGTTACTGTTATTGCTTATAGGCGGTTACTTATAAGACTTATATCTTATTTGTTATGTTTTGACATCTGGATCGGTCACTCTGAATGTGTCTGATGCCTGTTCTGGTGTCCTCACTCCCCATGGGCCACTGTTGGCCAATCCGTGATTGATACAGCAGATTTTCGGTGCCTGTTCGCCCATCTTATCTGTTGAAGTTTATTTTTCCCTTGTCGTCCTCCCCTTTCTTCCTTTTCTCTTTGCTTCCCCCTTCCCCCTAGGCATCTTCCAGTGGTCCTTAGTTAGCGCTTAGTTATTACTGTTTCTCTAGTTGACTTGGCTGTCGCCTTCTTTATCACATTATACTGCTAACATTCTAAAATGAATTTCTATTAACACCAAAGGCTTAAACTCTCCAGAGAAGCACCCCCTGGCTTTTGCGTGACTGTCACAGACTCCAGGCTGATGTTGTTTTCATCCTAGAGACCCATTTTGACAGAGCCAAACCCCCATGCTTACCATTAATAAGTTTCCTTCTATTTGGTTAGCCTCTGCTGATAGAAACGTTGTGGTGTGGCTATTTTAATGAGTGGCCGACTTCCTTGAGTACTACAGGATAACTTATTTGATGAGGATGGGACATTCCTTTTCCTTAATGGTACTCTGCATGGTGCTCCCTTCACTCTAGCTAATATTTATAACCCAAATTCAAGTCACTCTGCCTTTTTTGTCCTCTGTGCTTGACCGATTGTTCTCCTTCCAGGTGGGGAGATCGGTTCTAGGTGGGGACCTCAGTGTTCCCCTTGAACCTGGTGTGGATCGCTCCAACTGACTTTCCAGTATACAATTTACAGTGTTGGCCCATCTTTGCAATCTTTACAGGGACTACAATTTACAGGATACCTGGAGATACCTCTGTCCTAGTGCCAGTCAATATACTTTTTATTCCCCAATACATAAAAAATATTCTCGTACTGATTATTTCTATGTTGACCAGTTTCATTTACATTTACTCAATTCTTCCCATATTTAACCCACTACTTGGTCTGACCACACTCCCATTTGGATCCAGCTGTCTTTGCCTACATTTGACCCTGTTGCATCAACTTGGAAATTAAATGACTCAGGATGTGACACGGGACATTGCTACTAGACACATTGCTACAGACATGGCTGTCTGGGTATGTTGTTTGTGGCGATTTTATTAAATGGGGAGCTAGGCGTAAACAGGAACGTGTGCAGCACCTGCAACAGTTGATTGGAAAAGTGCAGAAATTGAAAGTCAACATCAGCATTCCCAATCTGAAGACATCTTCCTTCTCTTGCTTGCGGCCCCTGCAGAGGTTGCATCTTTACAGTCATCCTTTACTCAGAAGTCTTTCGAACAGATGCATAACCGTTGTTATCTTCAGAGGAACAAATGCGGTAAACTATTAGGCAGTTTATTCACCAGTTTAGGGATTCTTTTGGGGCTATGCAACACTCCTTTCCAAAAATGGATGATGCATTTTGGACCTTTTATAGTGCTCTATATAATCTCTCTGCCCCTCAGCCTCCAGCATTACCGGGTGTGACAGTTTTAGACAATATCTGGTCCTTTCTTAAAGGTATAGTAATGTTTCACAAAAACAGCAGCTCCATTTAATCTTCATAGTATTTGAGCCATAGCGAGTGCTATTTCAATACTGTCAGAGTTGTAGTTCAAGAGTAATTGAAGGATAAAGTGTCCCCCTCCCACCCATTTTACTCAGTGTAAGCCATCTCTTCTCAGATGTGGAATCTGGTTGCTAGACCAGACAGATAACAGCAGGGGACAATCTTCTTCTTATGAGAACAATGAAAGCCCTGCCCCCCTTGACAAGTTTTTCAGGTTTTTCCCTTATCTTAATTGAAGATTGTCCCTCTCTGCAATCTACCTGGGCACCTCCCTTCTGCTCTGGCTGAGCAGTGTTACATCAGTAAAAGGGGCGGGAGGGGGATACTTTGTCATTGAATTACTCTTGAACTACAACTCTGACAGAAGTGAAATAACACTCTCCAAAGTCCAAATACTATGATGATTAATTAGATCTGCTTTTATTATGAAACATTCCTATCCCTTTAAAGCTTCAGGTATTCCACCTTTTTTGCATACCACACTTGGTCTGCTGGAATCTCCTTTCACTTTTGACAAACTCATAGCAACCATTAAATCTACTCCCCATGGGAAATGCCCAGGCCGTGATGGCTTTTCTATTGCTTACTATCCCTTTAAAGCTTCAGGTATTCCACCTTTTTTGCGTACCACACTTGGTCTGCTGGAATCTCCTTTCACTTTTGACAAACTCATAGCAACCATTAAATCTACTCCCCATGGGAAATGCCCAGGCCGTGATGGCTTTTCTATTGCTTACTATTCTCATTTCCAAGATCTTTTTATTGCCACATATGGTCAAAACATTTAACTCCATTGCTTGTGGGGAAGCCTTTCCTCTGAGCATGTTAGAAGCTCATATTTCTATTATCCCAAAGCCTGACAAGAACTTGTCCCTCTGTAATAGTTATTGCCCAATTTCCCTCCTCAATATGGACGGTTGAAACCTTACCTAACAAGTCTGGGTTTGTCCCAGGTTGTGAAACCAAAGACAACACTACTAAGGTTTTATCCCTCATTTATCCGGCAACCTGAACTTCCTTGCCTTCTTTGCTGGTCTCGGTTGATGTGGAGAAGGCTTTTGATCACCTTAAATGGCCTTATCTGAGAGAGCTTCTCATCCATCTGGGATTGGGCCCCAGAGGTCTCAGTTGTATTCTGAGCCTGTACTCTGGCCCATCGGCTAGGGTCCCAGTCATTCCAAATATCGAATGGTACCAGGCAAGGCTGCTCACTTCATTTTTCATTCTTGCCCTGGAACCACTGTTGTCCTTGATTAGGACCAATGATAACATTTATGGCCTCCCTACACTGTCAGGACCTACCAAAATTACTAGCTTCACGGATTACATGACTTTTTTCTGTTTCAAACCCTAGTACATCTCTGCCCGCCTTGATTTAGGTTCTAGACAGTTATAGTGCGGTATCCCAGTTTAAGATTAATTTCTCTAAATCCGAGATCCTTCCACTATTTCTCCCATCATCTTTAGCTTGAGACCTTCATTTAGCCTATCCCTTTTCCTGGTCCTCTGATTTCACTAAATATTTAGGTATATGGATTTCAGCAGATCTTTCTCAAGTGGTTGAGAAAAATGCAGCTGTTTTGATGAGCACTCTGGAATCTGATTTGGCAGTCTTGGCACCTCTTAAATTATCCTGGTTTGTCCTATCAGTCTTTTAAAGATGATAGCCCACTATGTTCTTAAATATGCTCCTCACTACTTCCTTAGGTCCTTCCTAGGGCAACTTAAATCTGCTCTTAACTCTTTTGTTTGGGCTGGTAAGGCTCCCCGTTTGAGCTTTGCTCGCCTTTGATTACCTCTGAACAAGGGTGGCCTAGAAGTACCTTATGTATTTTGGCCTTTCTTAGCAATCAACATCCACTTACTTGAATGTTACTACCTGGACACTAAAGACTGGATCTCTGCTTTGTTTTATGACATACCCTAGCTCTCACCTTATACCATTCTGTGGAACTCTATTTACTTAAAGTTTCTCTCGCTATGCTGGCATCCAATCTTGGATCTCCTTTTCGATGCTCGGTGTAGAATCAAAGGTCCAACGTGGCTGACCACTCACCCCTCTCTGTTGTTGTCTATTCATGGGCATCCAGATTTCCCACCAGGTGAGCAACACTTCCCATTCGTGAGGTGGAATTCTTGTTAGGCACATACTCTGCAGACTCTCTTCCCACAGGGGAAGCTTCTCTCCCTGGATAAACTGCTCATTCAATTTCCCTCCCACCTCACTGTGCTTGGCAGCATTGTCAGTTGGTACATTTTGGCCATACATTGCCTCCATGGGGTATGAGGACTGAGTTCTTATGCCCTTTGAACAAACTTTTGTCTAGTGGCTGCTTCAGAGCTCATGCCACCTCCGAAGTATATGGTTTATTGTCCTCCCAACTTTATATGCCTAAGCCGTGGTACTTTCGCTTGTGGGAAACAGAGTTAGACTTCTCCTGGTCTCTTAAGAACTAGTTCAATGTTACTGTCTGTCTACTTGCTCTGTTCTGGGCGTTCTGTGTAAGGAAATGAACTTTACGTTTCTGACGTGGTGGTACGACACCCCACAGTGTGTAGCCCAAGCTTTCCCTCAGTTGTCAGCTGCCTGTTGGAGGTGTTGGGGTGCAGTGGGATCTATGTTGCACATTTGGTGGCTTTGTCCGACCTTCTGGTCTTTGGGCCATGTTACCTTATGATAGGTATTTCATCTTTCCCTTCCTCTGGACACAATTCTTTTACTCTTTTCTTTTAGCCTTTCTGACTTGCTGCGACCCATCTCCTCGACCAGGTTGTTCCTTCAGCTTATGAATGTGGCTAAGGCCCTGATTCCTACAAACTGGCAGGATCCTATCCCTCCTACTATAATGCCCTTGAAAAAAACTCATGCCACTTCCATTGATACGATGCATGTCCAACAGTAAACATCATTAAATGTTTGCCAAATACTACTGGTCTCACCCCTCTGAGAGCCAGAGGGGAGTGCAACACATTGCCTTGTACATAGCTCTGGCACTCAAAGGGTTACAGGTTGGAATCACATGCAACCGTAGATTGAAGATGACGTAGTAAGAAGATCAATTTCGGGGCTATCCAGTTCCATTAACCCTTAGAGTGCCAGAAGGGTATGCAACGCATTGCTTTACAATGCATTGCGTACCCCTCTGGCACTCAAAGGTTTAAAGAGGACAAATAAAACATCCCATTGTGTAAACCCTTTGAGTACCAAAGGGCTGTGCAGCATGTTACTCTGACTTTTACCCTCATGAGTGATAGAGAGGATGCCAATACACCTCTACAACACAGAAGAGATAAAAAGCCTAATTTATTGATTTTTACGTTGGCGGTTGTTTACCCGCTGTTGTCAAGGCAATACACTGTACTACATGTTGTACTACTACTATATTTGTGACTTCTATGCTCTGAATCTGTATTGTATTGTTTATATTTACTTGTATTTAATAAAGCATTTAAAAAAAGCCTAATTTAAATCAGTGGTAGATTGGGAATTATTATTTGTTCTCTGTAGTGACATTTGTTTGCTATGGAATTGCTCCAGTTCTCCATATAAAGATTTAAAATACTGGGCTCTGTTATTGGGAAAATGTATATTCTGTGAAGTGGAATCTAAGAAGGCTCTATTTCAGACTGTATTCTAGAAATACTTTGTAAACCTTACAAAAATAATTCTGCATATATCATTAACTGTAAATTATCATGAACATGAAATGCACGCTTATTTGGAGGACAGCTAACGTAGTATAATTGACTTTTACAACAGAATGCAAATTATAGAAAATAACACAGCAACTAAGACATTTCTAGCTAAATATTACTGAGAATCAAGTGAGTAAGAAGGCTGAAAGTACTAAACACCTGCCTATTAATGTAAAAGCAATATTAATAACATATTGCAGGCTTTAACCCCTTAAGGACCGGACATTATGGGACATTTCCGTCCCATAACGTCCGCATAGGGGCACGTTGACGGGCCGGTACACGTGACCTGTCACGTGTATCGGCGCGTCATTATGGGGCTTGAAATAGATCGCTCCGATCTTGGAGCGGTCTATTTCATGCCCCATTTTTACTTACAGCGCTCCCGGTAGAGCGCTGTAAGTAAAAAGTACGTGACGTACCAGGACCGTCAAGGGTCTTTCAAGAAAGTTTACCCTTGACGGTCCTGGTACGTCAAGGGTCCCTAATGGGTTAAAGGGGATCTATCACCCCCTATACACGTTTGTCTTAATAGTTATGTCATATATCGAATATGTTGAATAGTGTATTCATTTCTTTTTTTAAATCACTATTTTTCTGAAATTCAAGGAATAAATATTGCCCTGCACCCTACTTCTGTAAAGACTGCGGTTACCAGCTCTGTACGGCAGTCCGTCACTCTGTCTTTGCTCCTCTCCCTCTATCCAGCCTCCTCTGATGATGGCGCTTTCTGCCTCTAAGCTGGAGTGCTCTCATAGGCTGTCATCAGAGGAGGCTGGATAGAGGGAGGGGAGCAGAGGCAGAGTGACGGACTGCCGTACAGAGCTGGTAACTGCAGTCTGTCCAGAAGTAGGGTGCAGGGCAATATTTATTCCTTGAATTTCAGCAAAATAGTGATTTTAAAAAAGAAATGAATACACTATTCAACATATTCGCTATATATACAAACTATTAAGACAAACTTCTATAGGGGTGATAGATCGCCTTTAATAAAATGCCTACAATATTGGTATAGTATTTTATTAAATACATAAATGCTCTTGGCAGTTTTCACTTTGCTAGAGCAGTTGTTAATGGGAGCTTTAGTGCTGAAGGAGGGCTTGTGTGAAGTCCATACATACTCAAGACCTTACATACTACCCTGGTACCATAATAACTGATTAACAGCTCCATTTATTGGTATAAGAGTTGCGCAATTTTAAGTTATCGAATGGAACTGTCAACTTTTGTGTCACTCTGTGCCAGCTGGTGCATTTGAGATCACATAGGGTGTAATTGTTTCATATTAACAGCACCAGGTTGTACTCTAACTTAGGGCCACATAACTAAGGACAAGAGGAGAAATTCTAGGGCAAGCCAACTTTACAAGAGGGGGAAAAATTAACATTTTCAAAAATTCAATTGATTTAAACTTGGCTTTAACCCTTTGAGTAACAGAGGGGTACGCAACACATTACTTTGAATACTAGGGAGATCTTTAACACATTGTCTCCCATTGGTGCAGCTGGTTTGCCCCTGAATTGCACCTATTTGTATTTGTGCACGTGGTTCTTAGTGCCAGTTGGTGTGTCAGACAGAGAGGGAGTTGGGGGAACTTCTCGTCAAACAATTTCATGAAATTAAAATATATATAACTAGTTGAAGAGCCCGTGTAGGACAACAGTCCCTGCTGGTCGTGGTACAGTCGTGTGCAGTAGAAACTGCCTGTGACATGGCTGATATGGAGCGGGGCGCTCCGAATTCAGACTGCGGTCGTCTCTGGGCACCCTTCGGTGTGCAGAGAGGATCACGGTCTGAATTCGGAGCACCCCGCTCGATATCAGCCGCGTCACGGGCAGTCTCTACTGCGCATGACTGCATCATTACAAACTTTTAGCGAATTATTATATAGGATGATTCTGTTGGAGGTGAGTTACCTTTAGACGCATGTGCTTTTAGTAAAGGCAAAATCTCCAACCTTGTGAACTCCTCCCTGCTAGTGGGAATTCACACTATGACCACAAAACACAAATTTTAAATAGAAATGTCAGCCCTTCTCACTGCTTCTCAAACTTAATGTCCTACACATTTAAAACACATAACTGAGCTATGATTGTTTAACCCCTTAAGGACCCATGACATGCCTGGACAGTAATGGGTAAACTTGCCATAAGGACCCATGATGGTCCTGGCACATCATGGATTTCAGGGCTCCCTGTACAGCTGCATGCCTTTTGGGGAGCCCTGAATTTGATCCTGCAAAAAAAAAAAAAAAAAAGCACTGTGGTCCTTACGTGCCGGCTTACAGTTTCCACAAGAAAATATCTGCTGAGCTGCTGTTTTGCCACATTCAGTACCAAATCTGAAATCATCTTTTAGCCATTTGATGCAATTTGATTTCTGAATAGTGCTTTTTATGGAAAAAAATAATTCTGCTTTTAAATCCTTTTTGTGGCACTGAAGATCACTCCAATATGAATCCGAAGTGGGGTTCTTGAAGCCCAAGAGAGGTAGCTGGACATCATGCACTTCCCTTGGACAGGATCAGGAAGGGGGCCGTACCGGGCCAGGCGAGTGCAGATGACAGAGGCTTCTTGGAAACAACAGTCATTAGGCGCAGGACCAGGTGGACTATTTCCCCAGGGTTTCCACCTTCTGGATTTTGCTCAAGGGAAGTGCATGATGTCCAGCTACTTCTTTTGGAGTGATGTTCAGTGCTACAAAAAGGATTTCAAAGCAGAATTTTTTTTTTTTTCTATAAAAGCACTACTCAGAAATCAAATTCCATCAAAAGATGATTTAAGATTTGGAAATCAAAAAATATCTATGTACTGTATGTGGCAAAACAGCAGCTCAGTAAATATTTTTTTGTGGAAACGGTAAGCCCACGGTTCACATTTGGTGCTAAAAATTGGCATAGGACAAAGCCACATTGAACACCACTGCTATAATAATGCTAATAAAAAATGTAGTTAATATTATTATTATTGTTGCTAGAGCTACAAAGCCTCTTTCCCCCAACACCAACAGTCAGTGAAAACTGAGCGGAATTTACAACACTAATATTGAATAATTTTTTTTCAAGTTTCATATGATCCATTGTTCGGACAAATGTATGAATGGATATATGGACAAATGTATAAGTATTTCATATTCTACAAAAGCTCTAAGCCATTTATCTGACACATCACTATTCATTATAAATATTTTTGTCAGATTGACTGGAGGGACTTGACCCCCAGCGTCCATGTTCCTTGTCTGGAGTTCCTTTTGTACAGCAGGAATTGCTTCACAGAAACTTTCTTGAAGGCTGTTGATTACCTAATCACTGGCACTTGAATATCAACAGTCATGGCTTTATAAATCTTACTTTCTGTTTGCCTGTTTATTTAGATTCATTCTTAATACTCTTCAACTATTTCTTGTTTCTCCATTTTCCAAACCCTAGTCTGTATTCAACTCTAATTCTACTGGTCTATCACAACCTAACTTGTTTCTGACTGCTGCCATTTTCAGCATGTCTCATTTTCCTAGGACTTTTGATGAATCAGTAATCTTTTGACTCTGATCTCAGCATATGCCTGATTCTGTAGGAACATCACAAATCCCAATCCAGGTCAGATAATGAGTCTAGTTCCTTGTTTACCACCAACTGGCCCCTCTCTGGCAATCTGTTTTGCTCCTCCAGTCCCTCTTCCTAGCAACCAGACTCCAGTCTTATAGTTGTTGCTTGTGATATTTTTCCTGTTTCCATGATCTTGCCAATCATACAGTTTCCAGCACAATTTAGGCATATATGCAGAAAAGGATAGGCATTCAATAATCTAATAAAAATCATCTGCAGTATTAGCCAACTAGTTTCAGTGTGGCTGACCCACCAATCAGCACCAATGCGGTTGACCCACCAATCATCAGTAATGTACGTATAAAGACACAGTGAACAATTCTGGGCAAAACCAACTGCTCTGTGGGGGGAATAATGACAAATTCAAACACATTCCTTCTTATTCAAATGAATGTTTTAACCCCTTGAATACTACTGGAATACTAAATCAATGGAAATTTAGATTTTTTTTCTCCTATATGCAATAGATTAGTACATCTGCATCAAAAGATTTTCAGCATCTTTTATGGAAGAACCCCAGCTTTTAAAGAAAAGAATAATGAACCACATATACATTAGGGATAGTTTTAGTCCTCCGTGATTGGAATTCCTTACCCCTGGTTTACACAATGAGTCTGATTACTAAGAAGTAGTGATGAGCGAGCACCCCAATGCTCGGGTGTTCGGGTGCTCTGACCGAGCACCCCCGGAGGCTCGAGTGCTCGGCCGAGCACCCGAGCCCCATTGAAGTCAATGGGAGGACTCGAGCATTACACCAGGCACCCCCTGCTCTGATGAGGGGAGGGTGCCTGGTCCATAGGAAAAGGGCAGAAAATTATGGAAACACCACAGAAATGGTTCAGGGACAGCATAGGGAGGATGTCTGGATGCATCTTGGACTCCAACATCGCTGCTGGGAACGATCTTTCGCCCGTAGTACGCCATTTTTACAGACTGACCGTAAAACACACAAAAAGGAAAATAAAAACGACTTTAGGCGAAAAATTGTTACCAAACAGTATTTGCTGTATATTTACTTGTATATCATCTGCAAATTCTCCCAAAAATTTCCTCGATTTTTCTGAAGTGAGGCCATGATTAAGAGGGAAACGTGTGCAGAGGCAAATTCTCCCAAAAATTTCCTTGATTTTTCTGAACTGAGGCCATGATTAAGAGGGAAACGTGCGCAGAGGCAAATTCTCCCAAAAATTTCCTTGATTTTTCTGAACTGAGGCCATGATTAAGAGGGAAACGTGCGCAGAGGCAAATTCTCCCAAAAATTTCCTCGATTTTTCTGAACTGGGGCCATGATTAAGAGGGAAACGTGCGCTGAGCCGACCATCTAAAACATTATGGGTGAGGGTCTGCTGCGGAGCTGACCATCCTAAACATTATATGCGAAGGCCCGCTAGTGAGCTGACGCTATAAAACATTATATGAGAGGGCCCGCTAGAGAGCTGACCCAATAAAACATTATATGAGAAGTCCCGCTGGTGAGCTGACCTATAAAAAAATTGTCAAACAGGGCCCGCTGGTGAGCTGGCCCTATATAAAAATTATATCACAGGGCCCGCTGGTGAGCTGGCCCTATATAAAAATTATATCACAGGGCATATGGAAGAGGAGGAGGAGGATGAGAAGATTAAGAGTCAACCATATACCCGTTTTTTGGGTGGAAGGGGTGAATGGGAATACAGAGTATTCCCATCATTGTAAATAACATATATAAAGTGACTTTATGTTCCCCCAGGGCTTTCCTCCAGTGGAGTGGAGAAGTCAGGGGAAATCCAGGCCTTGTTCATTTTTATAAGTGTCAACCTATCAGCATTGTCGGTGGAAAGGCGGATACGCTTATCTGTTATGATGCCACCAGCAGCACTAAATACCCGCTCAGACAGAACGCTGGCGGCAGGGCAGGCCAGCACCTCCAAGGCGTAGAGTGCCAGTTCATACCACGTGTCCAGCTTGGACACCCAGTAGTTGTAAGGCACAGAGGGATCATTGAGGACGCTGACACGGTCTGCTACGTACTCCTTCACCATCTTCCAAAACTTTTCCCTCCTTGTGACACTAGGCTGCGCATCAGGGTGAGGGTGCTGGCGGGGTGTCATGAAGGTGTCCCACGCCTTGGAGAGTGTTGCCCTGCCTTTGTCGGAACTGCTGTGTGCTCCCCTTTTCTCCCCTTCTCGGTTGGCCAAGGTAGCACGTACTCTGCCGCCAGCGTTGTCAGATGGAAAATTTTGGAGCAATTTTTCGACAAGAACCTTCTGGTATTGCACCATTTTGCTTGTCCTCTCCACCGGAGGAATGAGAGATGAGAAATTCTCTTTGTAGCGGGGGTCCAGAAGGGTGAACACCCAGTAATCCGTGTTGTCTAAAATGCGTATAACGCGTGGGTCACGGGAAAGGCAGCCTAACATAAAGTCAGCCATGTGTGCCAGAGTACCAACAGGCAAGATTTCGCTGTCCTCACCAGGAGGATGACTCTCAATCTCCTCATCCTCTTCCTCCTCTTCTTCCCACCCACGCTGAAGAGATGGAAATAAAGTTCCATGGCTACCCTCTGTAGCGGAGGCAACCGTGTCTTCCTCCTCCTCCTCCTCCGCCTCCTCCAATTGTCGCTGAGAAGACGAAGTGAGGGTGCTCTGGCTATCACCTTGCCTGGTTGCAGGTTGAGTGGCGAGAGCCACTGCTCGGTCTGGTGACTAATCCCCTGCAACAGCTCTGAGGCCGTGTGCTGTTTGTCCCCAAGGCAGATCAGCTTCAGCACGGCCTGTTGACGCTTCCCCACTGCAGTGCTACACTGCTTCCAGCTACCGGCTGATGGGGGAGTGGCGCTGTGTGCAGAGAATTCGGAGGTGGAAACGGAGGAGGAGGAGCCAATAACGTAGGTGCTGGCGGAAACCCTGATGGAGGTAGGGCCCGCAATCCTCGGCGTGGGTAGCACCCGTGCCACCCCAGGGTCCGAGTCGCTCCCAGCCTCCACGACATTCACCCAGTGTGCCGTCAGGGAAATGTAGCGTCCCTGGCCACAAGCACTTGTCCATGTGTCAGTCGTTAAGTGGACCTTCCCAGTAACTGCGTTGGTCAGGGCACGGGTGATGTTACGGGACACATGGTGGTGTAATGCGGGGATGGCACACCGGGAAAAGTAGTGGCGGCTGGGGACCGCGTACCGAGGGACAGCTGCTGCCATCAGGCTGCGGAAGGACTCAGTCTCCACAAGCCTAAATGGCAGCATTTCGATGGCCAGTAATTTGGAAAGGTGTGAGGTTAGTGCTATGGCCTGTGGGTGGGTGGCTGGGTATTTTCGCTTGCGCTCAAATGCCTGGGGTAACGACATTTGGACGCTGCGCTGGGACAGGGAAGTGGATGTGGTCGCTGATGGTGCTTCAGATGGTACAGGTGCAGGGCGGGAGGTATGCGGGCCTGCGCCTTCGACAGGCGATTGGCCGGCACCGAAAACAGGGGAAGAGGAGGCAGTGGTGTGGCCTGCAGACACAGATGGGCGATCCAGGCGTTCCTCCCACTTATTACGGTGCTTGGATGCCATGTGTCGGATCATGCTGGTGGTGGTGAGGTTTCTAGTGTTCATGCCTCGGCTCATTCTGGTGTGGCACAGGTTGCAAACTACAATTCTTTTGTCGTCCGCACTTTCCTTAAAAAAACGCCATACCGCGGAACACCTACCCCTTGGCAAGGTAGATTTACGCAAGGGGGTGCTCCGTGGAACATTTGCGGGCCGGTTTGGTGCGGTCCGCCTTCTTTCTGTAGCCACACCACTGCCTCTTCCAGCCTGTTGCGGTGCTGCAGATGGCTCACCCTCAGGACTGCTGTCATCGCTCGGCTCTACACCTTCCCAGGTGGGGTCAGTCACCTCATCGTCCACCAAGTCCTCCTCCACTTCCTCACTCTGATCATCCTCCTCATGTCTTGATCCCACCACATACTCAGTCATTGACAACTGTATATCATCCTCCTCAACAAGGTCTTGAGACAGTAATAGTGGTTGATTTAATGGCAACTGTGTCTCATCATCATCATCATCCACTACTTCCTTTGACCTTAAATGCCGTTCACATCTGTCATCTTCTTGTGATTGGGTACCCTCTAGAGGTTGTGAATCAGGGCATAAGATGTCATGTTCCTCTGCAAGCGTGCTTGGAGAGAGGGTCAAATGAAGGATTGGTGATGAGACGAGCTCCTCACTATATCCCAGTGTGGGATCACTTCTTTGACCAGACCGTGTATGGTGGGAGGAAGGATGATCAGAGTGAGGATTATGTTGACCAGACTCTTGGCTACTGAGAGTGGACTTGGTGGAAGACAGGGTGGTGCTTAACCGACTGGAAGCAGTATCAGCTGACATCCAACCGACCACCTGTTCGCAGTGGTCGGACCTCGAGAGTGATGTCCTGCGACGCCCTGTAAAATGAGACATGAAGCTAGGTATGGTGGATGTCTTTCTTTCTTGTGCTCTGGCACCAGGCACAGTTTCTACGTGTCCTGACCCGCGCCCTGAACTATCAGGATCACGTCCACTTCCCCGTCCCTTTTTACCCGCCTTCTTCATATTACACGGAATATGTGCTGCAAATCTGCAACTGTGCACAGTACACAGAATGTGCTGCTAAACTGCGGTGACGCACACTGAATGGAATATGTGACTTTGATATTTTAGATTGAAGACTTAACAGTATTTCTTCCTATTCTGCAACTGTGCACAGTACACAGAATGTGCTGCTAAACTGCGGTGACGCACACTGAATGGAATATGTGACTTTGATATTTTAGTTTGAAGACTTAACAGTATTTCTTCCTATTCTGCAACTGTGCACAGTACAAAGAATGTGCTGCTAAACTGCGGTGACGCACACTGAATGGAATATGTGACTTTGATATTTTAGTTTGAAGACTTAACAGTATTTCTTCCTATTCTGCAACTGTGCACAGTACACAGAATGTGCTGCTAAACTGCGGTGACGCACACTGAATGGAATATGTGACTTTGATATTTTAGTTTGAAGACTTAACAGTATTTCTTCCTATTCTGCAACTGTGCACAGTACACAGAATGTGCTGCTAAACTGCGGTGACGCACACTGAATGGAATATGTGACTTTGATATTTTAGTTTGAAGACTTAACAGTATTTCTTCCTATTCTGCAACTGTGCACAGTACACAGAATGTGCTGCTAAACTGCGGCGACGCACACTGAATGGAATATGTGACTTTGATATTTTACAGTTTGAAGACTTAACAGTATTTCTTCCTATTCTGCAACTGTGCACAGTACACAGAATGTGCTGCTAAACTGCGGTGACGCACACTGAATGGAATATGTGACTTTGATATTTTAGTTTGAAGACTTAACAGTATTTCTTCCTATTCTGCAACTGTGCACAGTACAAAGAATGTGCTGCTAAACTGCGGTGACGCACACTGAATGGAATATGTGACTTTGATATTTTAGTTTGAAGACTTAACAGTATTTCTTCCTATTCTGCACCTGTGCACGGTACACAGAATGTGCTGCTAAACTGCGGTGACGCACACTGAATGGAATATGTGACTTTGATATTTTAGTTTGAAGACTTAACAGTATTTCTTCCTATTCTGCAACTGTGCACAGTACACAGAATGTGCTGCTAAACTGCGGCGACACACACTGAATGGAATATGTGACTTTGATATTTTACAGTTTGAAGACAACAGTATTTCTTCCTATTCTGCAACTGTGCACAGTACACAGAATGTGCTGCTAAACTGCGGTGACGCACACTGAATGGAATATGTGACTTTGATATTTTAGTTTGAAGACTTAACAGTATTTCTTCCTATTCTGCAACTGTGCACAGTACAAAGAATGTGCTGCTAAACTGCGGTGACGCACACTGAATGGAATATGTGACTTTGATATTTTAGTTTGAAGACTTAACAGTATTTCTTCCTATTCTGCAACTGTGCACGGTACACAGAATGTGCTGCTAAACTGCGGTGACGCACACTGAATGGAATATGTGACTTTGATATTTTAGTTTGAAGACTTAACAGTATTTCTTCCTATTCTGCATCTGTGCACAGTACACAGAATGTGCTGCTAAACTGCGGTGACGCACACTGAATGGAATATGTGACTTTGATATTTTAGTTTGAAGACTTAACAGTATTTCTTCATATTCTGCAACTGTGCACAGTACACAGAATGTGCTGCTAAACTGCGGTGACGCACACTGAATGGAATATGTGACTTTGATATTTCAGTTTGAAGACTTAACAGTATTTCTTCCTATTCTGCAACTGTGCACAGTACACAGAATGTGCTGTTAAACTGCGGTGACGCACACTGAATGGAATATGTGACTTTGCTATTTTAGTTTGAAGACTTAACAGTATTTCTTCCTATTCTGCAACTGTGCACAGTACACAGAATGTGCTGCTAAACTGCGGCGACGCACACTGAATGGAATATGTGACTTTGATATTTTACAGTTTGAAGACTTAACAGTATTTCTTCCTATTCTGCAACTGTGCACAGTACACAGAATGTGCTGCTAAACTGCGGTGACGCACACTGAATGGAATATGTGACTTTGATATTTTAGTTTGAAGACTTAACAGTATTTCTTCCTATTCTGCAACTGTGCACAGTACACAGAATGTGCTGCTAAACTGCGCTGACGCACACTGAATGGAATATGTGACTTTGATATTTTAGTTTGAAGACTTAACAGTATTTCTTCCTATTCTGCAACTGTGCACAGTACAAAGAATGTGCTGCTAAACTGCGGTGACGCACACTGAATGGAATATGTGACTTTGATATTTTAGTTTGAAGACTTAACAGTATTTCTTCCTATTCTGCAACTGTGCACAGTACAAAGAATGTGCTGCTAAACTGCGGTGACGCACACTGAATGGAATATGTGACTTTGATATTTTAGTTTGAAGACTTAACAGTATTTCTTCCTATTCTGCATCTGTGCACAGTACACAGAATGTGCTGCTAAACTGCGGTGACGCACACTGAATGGAATATGTGACTTTGATATTTTAGTTTGAAGACTTAACAGTATTTCTTCCTATTCTGCAACTGTGCACAGTACACAGAATGTGCTGCTAAACTGCGGTGACGCACACTGAATGGAATATGTGACTTTGATATTTTAGTTTGAAGACTTAACAGTATTTCTTCCTATTCTGCAACTGTGCACAGTACAAAGAATGTGCTGCTAAACTGCGGTGACGCACACTGAATGGAATATGTGACTTTGATATTTTAGTTTGAAGACTTAACAGTATTTCTTCCTATTCTGCAACTGTGCACGGTACACAGAATGTGCTGCTAAACTGCGGTGACGCACACTGAATGGAATATGTGACTTTGATATTTTAGTTTGAAGACTTAACAGTATTTCTTCCTATTCTGCATCTGTGCACAGTACACAGAATGTGCTGCTAAACTGCGGTGACGCACACTGAATGGAATATGTGACTTTGATATTTTAGTTTGAAGACTTAACAGTATTTCTTCCTATTCTGCAACTGTGCACAGTACACAGAATGTGCTGCTAAACTGCGGTGACGCACACTGAATGGAATATGTGACTTTGATATTTTAGTTTGAAGACTTAACAGTATTTCTTCCTATTCTGCAACTGTGCACAGTACAAAGAATGTGCTGCTAAACTGCGGTGACGCACACTGAATGGAATATGTGACTTTGATATTTTAGTTTGAAGACTTAACAGTATTTCTTCCTATTCTGCAACTGTGCACAGTACACAGAATGTGCTGCTAAACTGCGGTGACGCACACTGAATGGAATATGTGACTTTGATATTTTAGTTTGAAGACTTAACAGTATTTCTTCCTATTCTGCAACTGTGCACAGTACACAGAATGTGCTGCTAAACTGCGGTGACGCACACTGAATGGAATATGTGACTTTGATATTTTAGTTTGAAGACTTAACAGTATTTCTTCCTATTCTGCAACTGTGCACAGTACACAGAATGTGCTGCTAAACTGCGGTGACGCACACTGAATGGAATATGTGACTTTGATATTTTAGTTTGAAGACTTAACAGTATTTCTTCCTATTCTGCAACTGTGCACAGTACAAAGAATGTGCTGCTAAACTGCGGTGACGCACACTGAATGGAATATGTGACTTTGATATTTTAGTTTGAAAACTTAACAGTATTTCTTCCTATTCTGCAACTGTGCACAGTACACAGAATGTGCTGCTAAACTGCGGTGACGCACACTGAATGGAATATGTGACTTTGATATTTTAGTTTGAAGACTTAACAGTATTTCTTCCTATTCTGCAACTGTGCACAGTACAAAGAATGTGCTGCTAAACTGCGGTGACGCACACTGAATGGAATATGTGACTTTGATATTTTAGTTTGAAGACTTAACAGTATTTCTTCCTATTCTGCAACTGTGCACGGTACACAGAATGTGCTGCTAAACTGCGGTGACGCACACTGAATGGAATATGTGACTTTGATATTTTAGTTTGAAGACTTAACAGTATTTCTTCCTATTCTGCATCTGTGCACAGTACACAGAATGTGCTGCTAAACTGCGGTGACGCACACTGAATGGAATATGTGACTTTGATATTTTATTTTGAAGACTTAACAGTATTTCTTCCTATTCTGCAACTGTGCACAGTACACAGAATGTGCTGCTAAACTGCGGTGACGCACACTGAATGGAATATGTGACTTTGATATTTTAGTTTGAAGACTTAACAGTATTTCTTCCTATTCTGCAACTGTGCACAGTACAAAGAATGTGCTGCTACACTGCGGTGACGCACACTGAATGGAATATGTGACTTTGATATTTTAGTTTGAAGACTTAACAGTATTTCTTCCTATTCTGCAACTGTGCACAGTACACAGAATGTGCTGCTAAACTGCGGTGACGCACACTGAATGGAATATGTGACTTTGATATTTTAGTTTGAAGACTTAACAGTATTTCTTCCTATTCTGCAACTGTGCACAGTACACAGAATGTGCTGCTAAACTGCGGTGACGCACACTGAATGGAATATGTGACTTTGATATTTTAGTTTGAAGACTTAACAGTATTTCTTCCTATTCTGCAACTGTGCACAGTACACAGAATGTGCTGCTAAACTGCGGTGACGCACACTGAATGGAATATGTGACTTTGATATTTTAGTTTGAAGACTTAACAGTATTTCTTCCTATTCTGCAACTGTGCACAGTACAAAGAATGTGCTGCTAAACTGCGGTGACGCACACTGAATGGAATATGTGACTTTGATATTTTAGTTTGAAAACTTAACAGTATTTCTTCCTATTCTGCAACTGTGCACAGTACACAGAATGTGCTGCTAAACTGCGGTGACGCACACTGAATGGAATATGTGACTTTGATATTTTAGTTTGAAGACTTAACAGTATTTCTTCCTATTCTGCAACTGTGCACAGTACACAGAATGTGCTGCTAAACTGCGGTGACGCACACTGAATGGAATATGTGACTTTGATATTTCAGTTTGAAGACTTAACAGAATGTGCTCTAATCTGCAACTTTGCACACTAAACAGAATGTGCTCTAATCTGCAACTTTGCACACTAAACAGAATGTGCTCTAATCTGCAACTTTGCACACTAAACAGAATGTGCTCTAATCTGCAACTTTGCACACTAAACAGAATATGCTCTAATCTGCAACTTTGCACACTAAACAGAATATATGAATTTTTTTTTTTGTTTTTTTCACCCCACACAAAATAAACTGCTGCCCCCACACACAGTAGTCCTAAAAAGGACTTTTGGGTCTTTTTTTTAACAAATTTGCTTGTCTTCTCCCTACACTGACTTTCCCTTCCTATCCTCATCTCTCCCTGGCTAAGACTGAGCCGAACTCGCTGGTCAGGTGCTATACAGCACCCGACCACGGGTTCTGGCCAGCCAATCAGTGTAATGCCAGCAGCCAACATGGCTGCTGGCATTACACTGATGTCAGAGCCTCACTGCACGTTTATTGGCTGCGCAGAAGCCGCGAAACGTGTGGGGAGGAGACCCGAACATGGCGGGTGAGCACATGCAGTACTCGTACGAGTACCGCCATGTGCCGAGCAGAGCGATGCTCGAGCCGATCCGAGCATCGGCCGAGCATGCTCGCTCAACACTACTAAGAAGAAAAAAAACCGAGCAATCCTGGAGCAAGCCAATTACATTATAGAGGACAAATAAAAATCTCCATGCACTGACAACCTTTCTATGGATAGTATTTATCATTCAACCTTATCCCTTTGAGTGGCAGACAATGCATTGCAACGCTATGCATTGTGTACCTCTCTGGCATTCAAAGGAATAACCACTTGAATGTTAAACAGAATGGCAGTCATGAATCATGGTGCAGCATCTCCTTGGTGCTGTAAGCAAATTGCTTTTCCTATCTCTTTTCCTATCACTTCATCCTTTGAGACCTATGGAGAACCTCCATTGTTCAACTGCACCTTGGGTCTCTGTTGGCATGTGACTGGGTCTTGCTCCAGAACATTAAATAAGATCTGTGTCAGTTTTTTTTATATAATCTCTGGGGGTGGGACATCCTCAGATTTTACCCCTTAACCAAATAGGTTCTGTTTACATCCCTGGTCTAATTTGAGTCATTTTTAATTAGTATTTGTGACTTATTGTGAGTTTGGTTCCCCAGAAAACCTCTGCTTTGCCTTGACACAGAAGGCCTACAGTATCTAAAAAATCTCTTCTTGACAACATAGCTCCAAAGAATAATACATAAATTTAAAAACTTTTACTCACTGGATAATTTTTTCCCTGCATTGCTCCCCTTTTCCCAAGAGTCAGCCAGGAACAAGAAAAATAAATGTTTTGATGCTAGTGCATGCTGATGGAAGAAAAGAGCTTCATGATGTACGTGTATTCTGGGGTGAAGCTAAAATGCTGGGATTTCAAAGACTCAACTGACAGTTCCACTAATAAATGCTTTTTGTGTGCAATAAAGGACAGTAATTTGGTTTGTCACAAAAACACCAGGCACATCTCACTCCCCTTATTACAAAGTTTACATTTTGATGACCTCTTGAAAAATACAACAAGATTGCAATGCTTGTCCAGGGTCACTTGATTGTAGCAAGCCTTTAATAGTTTTACTGGATTTGAATGAAAATGTGATTATATACATGGATTTTGTTTATAGTTTAGTATTTTAACAACTCTGTTGCTAAGCCATTTCAGCTCCCCACCCCTCACTCACTCCAGCTTAGCATGTTTTATTGTATATTTTTGTATTTATATAGCGAACACCAGTGTACTTGGCACTTTACAGATTGCATTTAATATAGAAGGGTACAATAAGTGCGGTGATTAAGTGCTTATACAGGGAGTCATAAGGGGAACAATAGGTGAGTATACATTAGGATAAGAGGTCCCTGCCCTGTAGAGCTTACAATCTAAGTATAGAATGGGTGATATACAGATACAAGCTGGTAGAGGAGGAAGTGCAGTATTTGGCTTATGGTGATAATGTTTGATAATGTTTTCATATTACGCTGTTGCTAGAGATAAAAGGTGCTCTTTTAGCTTTGATTTAAAGTTATTGAGGGTTGAGGCTTGGCGAATACTGGGTGGTAGGGAGTTCCAGAGGTAGGGGGCAGCAAGTGAGAAAGCTTTCAATCGTGAAACAGCAATAGTGGTTAAAGGGGCAAAGAGTCGTCCACCATGTGTGCTGCGTAGTGGACGTGCAAGAATATGGCAGGATATCAGAGATGAAATATAAGGTGGGGACAAGTGATGGAGAGCCTTGAAGGTAATGAGGATTTTAAATGTGATACATGACAGTAATTTTAAGAGTGGTGGGATGAGTACTGTTCTGGAGGAGAGGAAGAGTATTCTGGTGGCTGAATTAAGAACTGATTGAAGAGGAGCTAAGAGGTTAGTAGGAAGACCAATAAGTAAAGAGTTGCAGTAGTCCAGGTGAGAAAGGATAAGAGCATGCATGAGGTTTTCTGTTGTAGAGATAGAGAGGAATGGACGGATTTTTGCTATATTCCGAAGGAAGAAGCGACAGGTTTCACATATTGTCTCTGTAAAAAACACTGATGGTTTATGCTGTAGAGTAACAACCTCTCACTAAACCATTTTGCCTATTTTGTGGTATTTACAGTGGGACCCCGGACTCATCCCATGTCTAGATTTTCACACCAAGGCTCAACAAATATTTATTGCTTTTTGGAATCTATATCTTGATTTCCTCTTGTGTTTTCCAAAGTGATGATCCTGACCCCCTCCTCTCTTGTGCCCATGTTATATGTGCCTTACATGATATGTTTTCACTTTTCATTAAGCCTCAAGCTGATAACACTTAGCCATAGACCACAATGGTAAGGCCGTCTACTAAACTACTCAGGACCTCTAATGCTAGAGGTCCAAACACACCAGAAAAGCAATCCCTGGCCTTACTTGAATTTTATAGATTGAAAGCTAACATTTTATTCATTCAGGAGACTCATTTTTCCATCTCTGGGTCACCCTCCCTCACTATGAAAAAATGTACTGCGGCCTGGATGTCCTCCTTGATGGAATATTCAAAGGGGGGTATGCAAAATGTAAGAGAAATACTGGCTTATTGATACCCTATTAACCCCTTTCCGACAATGGACGTACATGTACGTCCTCTGTGGCTGTCACTTAGTGACAGAGGACGTACATGTACGTTCAGGAAATCTGGATCCCCGTGCAGCTGCGCGCCGTTTGGAGACTTTCGGATTCGTCTAAAAAAAAAAAAATGTTAGACGGGCATTAAGTGACGGCCGCATCTGCACGTGGCCGTCACTAAGGGGTTAACTAAGATTGAATCTTTAACCCTTTGAGTGCCAGAGGGGTATGCATTACGTACCCCTCTGGCACTCAAAGGGTTAAATCTGGACACAAGATTTCCCTCACTGAGAGGGATTTCTTGAGTTTGACTGAAGCCATAAAAGAATTAGCCCAAATTTATACTGCAAAACATAACTATTTATTTTGTTAAAAATCAACAGTAGATACAAGGTAACAAATGTGGGAAGTCGTTCACTAGAATCGTTTGCACATAACAGAAATGGCATTTAATCCACCAAATTAAGGACTGAGATCTTTCCTGGGGATGGCGGGAGCCTTTAGAAACTTTTACTGTGCCATCTATAACCTGGTAGATTCTAAACATTCCCTTCAAACATCGAATAATAGGGATAAAGTTGTCATGTTTCTTAAACTTTCGAAAGTAGCACCCTTGCCTCCGGATACTGTTGAGATGATGGAAAAGCTATTTAATTTAAACTTCTTTGTGCGATTATGGAGACTCCCATGGGTAAAAGTCCAGGTCCACAATGGTTTGCCTGTTTTATATTATAAAAAATATGGCCATCTCTTGGCCCCACATTTACTTTCTATGCTGAATGCTGTTGCCCAGAGCACCTCTACCCTCCTCAGGCCTTGGAGGCCCATATTAATTTGATACTGAAGCCAGGTGACTGTGTCAGCTATTATCCTATATCTCTCATAAGCAATTATATAAAATTATTCTCCAAAGTTCTAATGAATCGATTAAAACCTTTCCTCAATAGCTATGTTCACCCCAACCAGTTTGGCTTAGTGTCTGGCAGGGATACAAAAGATAATACTGCCAAAGCCATTACTTTGATTCACACAGCCCTGAGGAAAAAATATTCCCACTCTGATATTGTCCATTAATGCCTAAAAGGCATTTTATGGGGTTGGGTGACCTTACATTGAAGAACACATGTCCTTTCTTAGTCTGGGACTGAGAGGGCAGCACAGCATTCTAAGGGCGAGATTTTCAAAAAGTCGTCATAATGAAAAAAATGTCAGATCGTGAGCTGATGGTAAAAGAAGGACAATATTTTCAGGAGTAAATCCGTCATGTTTGAAAATGCATCTAAAGAATTAAAAATAAAGGTAAGAAAATATTGATGAACATTGTTTTTAAAAAATTCTGATGTTAAAATGTCTTTGATTTTGTCTTTGAAACGAAAATTTACAAAGAAAGACATTTTTTGGTCTTTGAAACGACAAATTGCTTCTCACTCATGCTAACAGTACTTTAATTTGTCTTCTTCAAGTTTAGACTATTATTTTTTTGTCGGGTAAAAAATGACGTTAATCAGACAAAAAAGTGATGTTGAAACAAATATTTTTTTCTGAAAATACCTTAAAATATTAGGGTAGATTAAACCATGCCAACTTTCAGGACGGCTTTTTCCCTTTGACGTAGATGGTGGAGTTGGATGCAAAAAATTATGGAAACGTTGGAGAATTGACGGACCATGGCGTAAGAACTTTTTTATTCTGATTACAATTTCAGTTACTGCCACTTTCTGAACATCTCACCCTAAGTCTTTGCTCCTTTCCCTCCACTAGAATTAAGGTTAACGGACACCTATCTAATATTGCTTTCCACTATTATTTTTATTTTGGCTTTTGAACTTTTCTTGAATAGATTTTGCCAGCACCTGGGAATCATTAGCCTACTTACTAGACAAAACAGCACTAAGTTGACAAGCTTTGTGGAAGATATACATTTCTTTAACTACAATCCTAAACAATTCCTCCTGCATCTTCTACAAGTTTTGGAGGAATACTGCTCAATCTCTCAGTTCAACATTAATTTGCACAAGTCAGAAACTGTCAATGTGAATATGCCACACCATAATAGGCAAGCTCTATAACGCTACTTTTACTTCCTTCTGATGAGCATTAGAGTCTGTTAAAAACTTGAGAATTAGTAATTCTAATGATTTGGATAAACTAAGTTACCTCAATATAATTACCTGGTTGGTTTCTCTTGAGGAAGACTTTGTTACCTGGAACATCTCGTGGACAGGAAGGGTTAATTTAAATAAAATGCTGGTGCTTCCAAAATGTTTAAACTCTTTTAACACAATCCTTCTTCGATTCATCCTTTCTGTTCCTAGGAAACTTCAATCAGCTCCTATATTTTGGCTTATAAATCCCCATGTTAGAAACTTCTCTGATGTTTAGAAACTATCTAGCCTTAAATGCAACAAGAGTGCTTGAGTGCTTTAACAGTGTTACCAAAGATTGGATCTATGCAGTCTTTTTTTCCCAGTTTTTAGATTCCTCAAACTCTTTTGGATGAGGCTGCATTCTTTTCCTCCATTCATAAAAACCCATTCGGTCGTACAGACCTTGGTCTGTGCTCAGAGCACTATGAACCATCTGGCTCGTTTGGCTCCTTATTCATCTCCATGCCTTTCTATTTATAGCAACCCAGACATCCCTCCATTCTTGCTATACTCCTTGTTCTCTCTCTGCAAAGACCTTGGCATTTGGCATTCATACACTGGACATTTTTTTTGCAAACACTGGCGTCACATCATTTGATTTTCTCTACCACAATTATTACCTTGCTGATTACCACAATTGGCAATATAGATAACTTTACCATTATTTACTTGATATTGCATCATCAGGTTATTCCCCTAGACCTCTCCGTAACTTTGAGATCTTCTAACTGAAGTTTGTCTCTGTTCTAATTGTTTTTCAAAACTATATACATTCTTACTTGTAGCATCCCCTCTCTCAAAACCATGGTACATTCAGAAATGGGAGGAAGAAGTGGATTTGTGCTTTTCTATGCCTCATTGGTTTAAATTGCATAAACGTTCCTATCTATTGCGCCTGGCTTCTGCAGATGGTCTCAGGTCTGGATAGACTTAACAGTCTCCTCTTTATTCTCTCCTTCAATCAGAGGATCTACTTTTACCCTATGCTGCTTCATCTAGCTAAATCGAGATTTGTTTTGATACTAATAGTAGCAAAATTTAGATTTTACTACTCTTTTTTCAGTCTGATTGTACTTATCTTGCTCGTACTGTCACCATATGTATGTAACTCTACATCTGAATTCTAAGTAAAACCTTTCTATAAAAAAATATATTGTACATATGTATAATATGCAGCTCATTTCTTTCCCTTCTTCTACCCACAGAAAAAGATTATGCTCCCCTCAATTTGTCTCCACTTTACCTCCCTCGCCTTACCTCAATACTGTATCTACACTCCTCTTTCCCTCCCTCTACCCACAACAAAATTAAAATGCCTTTCTAGATCACTCTCCCTCCCTTCCCCATCTCAATACAGTTATCTTCATACTCCACCTTTCGCTCCCTCTACCCACCTTCATGTCCAGGACCAGGACACCCCTCCGGAAGCAGCCTGGAGACCTATGCATTACGCAGCATGCTTACATTTGAAGTCTGATTCCTCCAATTCTGTACCATCTCCCTTCAGGATCTAGTCACACTGGAAATACGTTAGTTCCCTGTCAGGACCTGCAGAGCATTACCATAGTTTCAATGTGGAGGGTCCTAGTCCTATCTTCCCAGTTTCCCTCCAGCAACCAACAAAAAAAGCTAAAAACTCCCCCAGATCTTTCTTCCCCTTTCTCTTTCTCTCTCTCCCTCTCTCTCTTTCTCTATCCCTCGCTCATCTTAATACAGTTATCTCAACTCCATGACAAGGACCAGGACCACCCACTGAAGGCAGCCAGAAAGCCCATGCATTAGGCAGTTTGTTTGCATTTGATGCCAGTTTCTTCTGCTGCTGCACCACCTCCTTTCAGGACCTCTTCCCATTGAAAACCAATTAGTGCCATGTCAGGACCTTTAGGTCAAAAGTCCTGACAGGGCACGACCATAGTTTCAATGCAGGGGGTCCTGGTCATGAAGGTGGGTAGAGGGAGGATAAAGGGGGAATGCAGATAACTATATTGTGGTGGGGGAGGGGTGGAATGGGGAGAGAGATTGAGGAGGCATTCTATTTTTACAAGTTAGCCTGTGCTTTATCTCATTATTCTAGCATTTGTTATTCAGATTGATTTCCAGTTTTTTTGGATCATGACTTGCCTTCTAACTGTGTCTCTGTTTTGCTTATACTTGATTTCCCTGGCTTTGATGCCGGCTTGATTTTGACTTCACAATTGGCCTTCTTATCCTGTGTGTTGCCTGGGTGTTTCTGCTGGTACTGACTCTGGCTCTGTTCCTAGACCTAGCTTCCACCTTAAGATTCTTCTACCTGTGATTTGGGTCCCCTTGGCTAACAGGTTATTAGTGTTCCTGTCTGCTACCTATTCTTCTGGAGTAAGCCCTCCAGGATTTTACCTCCTTGACACTGTGTCAGAGGTTTTGTAGCTCTGCCTCCATCATACATCTTGGGAATAAGCTCTTTCTCCCTGTGGAGACTGCTATAGCTGCTCCATATTCAGCTCTCTTGCTTGTATCTCTGCCACCAAAATCCATCTATAGAATAAGCTCTCCCAGTCCCATTGGTGGCTGGTTGTGCTGCTCTATTGCCTACATGTGTTTCTTGCAGTTATTTTACATATATACAGTGCACAGTAAACAGAGAAATCTAATCATCAACCGACCTCCAGTGTGAGAGCAATTACCAGTACAGTGCACATTGAGCAAAGAATCTATCTGATATTCAGACTGACCTGCAGCATGAGAGTTATTACCATTACAGCGCACAATGAGCAGAGAATTCTATCTAATCCTCAGAACTGACCTGTATCCTGAAAACAATTATTATTACTGCACACAATAAGCAGAGAATCTATCTGATCTTCAGAACTGACCTGCGCCTGTAATTACCATCTGATCTTCAGATCTGAATTTCAGTTTGAGCTTGATTACCATTATACAGCGCACCATGAGCAGAATTAATCGATACTTTATTGACACACCTCTTTTTCTTCTCCGGGCATCAAGGTTAATCCCTCAGTTTTGGGAGGTTCATGAATTACCCAGTACCTAGTCACTCATCCTGGTCCCGGTCCCGGCTCAACTGGGGTGAGACATCTGACTTCATGGGCAGCAACTTTAACTTCTAAGCAGGAGCCACAGCGAGGGTGTCAGAGGTACTGACAATGCTCTCCAGCTACATAACCTAGTGTCACCCACTTGCCTCAGCAGTAGTAAGGACTTACCCCTAGTCTACACTCTTACAGAAGTTACATGCTCGTACAGATCCTCTTTTTTCCAACACAATTTGAAATTAGCACACTCTTTCCTCAGAGAGAACAATATCTACAAAATGAGAGTATAGCTGAAGCTTAGTTTTGGGAGTCTTGTAGGCAGGAAATCTGTTCTTCGCATTAGTTGAATCTGGAGAACAAGAAGGGAAAAAGGACTTTAACCTCAAATACTCCAACATTTGGTGTGACTGACTGGGAAGACACAGGCAGCCATGTTCCAAGTTTCTTCCTGATCTGGCTGTTATCTCTGTCTTACGGGAGTTTGGGGATATGAGAAAGGAGCAAAGGAGAATTACCCCAAACACCCCAAAATTCTGTGTGACTGACTGGAAAGACACAGGTAGCTGTGATTCAAACTTCTTCCTGCTCTGGCTGTTAACTCTGTTAAAATAATTCACCTCAGCAAGAGAAATACTAGCTAACCCTGGACATATGTTTGGGTGAGATGCAGTTAGTTTCACTCGGCATTGAGAGCACTGGGTCCACATCTGGATTACTCTTTACTCATAGGGAGACACCCTAGTTTCTTAAAAAATAAACAAGCCAATGTATGTGACATCATAACACAGGAGAAATATAAACATACATATTTGCCTAATCTCTCCCAAGAAAGTGGTCCATATCGAAAGTGACAAGCAAGTTTCCCCTGCACAAGACATACCAGCCATATTTTTCAGCCTTGTTTGGGCTTCATCAGTGAGGGACAGTTGGTTTCCATTGACAATGAGAGCAAGAGGTCTACGTCTTGATTACTATGTACTCTTAGGAAGACACCCTAAGAGTTTTTAAAAAATTAAATACAAGGTATGTGAGAGGCTCTGACCAAAAACAAACACAATGATGCCTTTTCTACTGCTAGTCAGTGCTCAAGAGCACCACATTTTAGTTTCCTAGTGCCATTAAAAAGAAGTAATTTCCACATACGTATTAGACTAATCTTGCTCAAGAGGGTGGTTCAGATCCAAAATGACTGGCAAGCTCCCTCTGCGCAGAAAATACCAACTAATCCTAAATGTTTCAGTATCATTTGGGTCAGTGAGGTGCAGCTGTTTTCTCTCAGGAATGAAAGGAATAGTAATGTTTCATAATAAAAGCAGCTCTAATTAATCATCATGGTATTTGGACTTTGGAGAGCATTATTTCAATTCTGTCAGAGTTGTAGTTCCAGAGTAATTCAATGACAAAGTGTCCCCCTCCCGCCCCTTTTACTAATGTAACATCGTTCAGCCACAGCAGATGGGAGGTGCCCAGGTAGACTGCAGAGAGGGACAATCTTCAATTAAGATAAGGGAAAAACCTGAAAAACTTGTCAAGGGGGGCAGGGATTTCATTGTTTTCATAGGAATAAGAGTGTCCCCTTCTGTTATCTGTCTGGTCTATAGACTGCATTCCACATCTGAGAAGAGATGGCTTACACTAGGTAAAAGGGGCTGGAGGGAAAACTTTGCTTGTGAATATCTCATAAACCATAAAGGTTTGAGAGATAAGACTTATATCATTCTTCATGTTTTTTAATGCCTACAAAATAAAATAAAGTTAAAACGAAGTATTACTATCCCTTGAAAGCAAGGGGTTCACATATGGGTTACCCTTTACTCTAATAGAGAAATTCTAGGAGTTTTTAAATAATAACAGAAACCAATGTATGTGAGAGGATCTGACCAATGAAAAAAAGCAACATTGCCTGTTCTGTGGCTAATCACCACTAAAGAGCATCACATTTTAGCAAATAAGTGTCAGTACAGATGAGATATTTCAACATACCTAGTAGACTAATCGCACCCAAGAAGGTGATTCAGAATGACAGGCACATTGCATCTGCACCAGAAACGCTGTTTCTTCTCATCTGTACTGACACTTAATTGCTAAAATGTGATGCTTTTTAGTGGTGATTAGCAACAAAACAGGCAATACTGCACTTTTTTTTTTTTTTTAAATCAGTGAGGTGCAACAATTTTCCTTATGCAATGAGAGCAAAAAATACACATCTTGATTACCATTTACTCTTAGAAAGACACCCAAAGAGTTAAAAAAAACAAAACAAGCCAAGGCATGTGAGACGCACTGAGCAGGAACAAAAACAATGTTGTCTGTTCTGTAGCTAATCACTGCTAAAGAGCAACATAATTTAGTTCTCTAGCTCCACTACAGAAAAGAAAATTACATGAACATTTTAGATTAATCTTCCCCAAGGAAATGGTCCAGTTCCAAAATGACAGGGAAATTCTTCCACCCAGAAAATACCAGCTAACCCAAGACATAGGGTTCTAGCCATTTTGAAGCCTCAACAACGAGGAACATCTGTTTTCCTCTGCACCAAGAGCATGGGGTCCACATCTGGATTACTCTTTACTGTTAGGGAAACATCTTAAAGGTTAAAAAACAAAGAGAAAAAACAAAAAAAGCCAACCTATGTGAATGTTTGTGAACATGAACAAAATCAATTTTGCCTGTTTTGTGTCAATTCATCACTCAAGGGCATCACATTTTAGCTCCCTAGTGCCATTACAGAGGAGATATTTCCACAGACAACCCTAAGACTTTTTCAAAAAACAAGCCAAGGTATGTGAGAAGCTCAGAGCATGAGCTAAATCAGTGTTGCCTGTTCTGCAGCCAGTTACTGATGAAGATATCACATTTTAGCTCTCTAGTGACATTACAAAGGAGAAATTTCCATATACGTATTGAACTAATCCTGCCCAAAGGGTGGTTCAATTCCAAAATCACAGGCATGTTTCCTTTGCATGGGAAATACCGGCTAACCCTAAGCATACATTTCAGAAGGTGCAGCTGGTTTCCCTAGCCACTGAGAGCAAGGGGTCCATGTCTGGGTTACCCTTCTCTTAGAGAAACACCCTAATAGTTTTTTTAAAAACAGAAGCCAAGGTATGCGAGAGAGTCTAAGCACAAACAAAAGCAATGATGCCTGTTTTGCAGCTAGTCAAGCACATATCATTTTAATTATTTAATACCATTACAGAGGAGTAACATCCAAATACATATTAGGCTAATCCTACCCAAATGGACACTCCAGCTGCAAAATTACAAGCAAGTCTACTCTGGGCAGTAAATGCCCAACATACTTTTTTTGCTTTATTTGGGCCTTCTCAAATAGTTGCAGCTAGATGCATTTGGATTAAGAGTTCCATGTCTGAAAGATTTACTCTTAAGGAGAGTAACAAGGTATGTGAGAGGGTCTGCTCACGAACAAAACCAATGTTGTCTGTTATCCGATTAGTTACAGTTCAAGAGCATCACGTTTTAACTACCTATTGCCATAACAGAGGAAAATGTCCACATGCATATTAGACTAAATCCACCCAAAAAGGGAGTCAGGTACCAAAATGACAGGCAAATTCATTGTGCCCAGGAAATACCAGCTAACCCAGACGTATGTTTCAGCCTCTTTTGAGCCTCATCAGTGAGGTGCAGCTGGTTCACTAGGCACTGCGTGCAAGGGGTCCAAGGTATGTGAGAAGCTCTGTGCACAAACAAAAGCAAAGTTTCCTGTTCTGCTTCTAGTCACTCATCACATTTTAGCTTTCTCAGGTCATTACAGGGAAGTAATTTCCATGTACATATTACAATAATTCCACACAACAGTGCACCCAACAGTGCAGTCCAGTTACAGAAGGATGATCAAGTGTCTACAGCACTGAAAATACCAATTAACCCCAGACACATGTTCCACCCTTGTTTAGGCTCCATCAATGAGATGCACCTGGTTTCCTTAGGCACTGAGGATAAAAAATGCCTACAAGTCTTGATTACCCTTTAATCTTAGTGAGAAACCCTGAAAGATTTTAAAAAACAAGTCAAGATATGTGAGAGGCTCTGAGCAGAAACAAAAGCAACACCTCCTGTTCTTCTGCTAGTTAGCACTCAAAAGCATCACATTTTAGTTATCTAGAGCAGTTACAGAAAATAAATAAAAAAATGCATGTTTTACTAATCTCACACAAAAGAGCAACTCAGCTCCAAAATGATAAGCAAGTTCCTTCTGCACAAAAAATATCACCTAAACTCAGACATATGTTTTGTGCTTGTTTAGAACTTATCATGGAAGTACAGCTGCTGTTGTTACTAGGCACTGAGAGCAAGGGATCCATGTCTGGATTACCTTTTTATCTTAGGGAGACACCTTAAACAAGCCAAGGTACAAGAAGCTCTGAGCACAAACAAAACGAATGTTGCCTGTTCTACCATTAAAAAATGATATTGATATGTCTGTTAATGAATAATCAAATGTATATGGGTGTACCTCAAGTCTCAAAATCCACATGAAAAATACAAAATAAGAACTACAGGAACAATCCAGGAAATACATATAAGGAAAATAATTTAATTCATTACAACTATTCCCTGCCTGTACAGAGACCAGTTTGGTACCTAGTCCTAGCAGGTACATTACAATTTTACTTTTATTGTTAAGTGCTTATTAAAAACTACAAATTAAAAGCTGGTACAGGTTCCATTTATTACTTGTGGTAACCTGTTAAAACAAAGGTGTAATTCAAATTAAATACCTTCAACTGTTATTCTTACTATATGATCAGAGGAGAAGGTAAATGTAATAAATGGAATTTGTATACATTTTTATCTAGATTCATATTGAAGCACTGGGCATCGTGTCACATACATGCTCTGATTCAAAATATCTCCTCAACAATGTTTTGATGCACTGTCATGTCTAGTAGACTGAGATCCCTAGTAATGTGTGTGGTAGCTCAGGAAACCACTAAGACATAAAGAAATACACTTAGATGGCTAGTTCAATTTCAGAATAGAAGTGCCTGCTCATTGAATAGCTCATATATGTATCACATCGATCCCATGTTTGGATGAATGTGGTATCAGTACAACACCATTGTATATACTGATCTATTTTATAGGTGGGTGGTGATGTGATTATACAGTAGCCTTTATTATTAGTGACTTATAAGTTGTAACATATCACATTTCCTTCTACCACCATTTTGGCACACACATATTGACCAGCTATCAGTGTCAGTCCTAGCAACCTGTGTTTATATAGCCTCCGATTGTCATATATTGGTCTTTATTTTTATTAGTGACTTATCAGTTGACAGATTTTGTTTTATTCTACCAAATCACAAACACACATAGATAAAACAGTACCAGCATCAATCCTAGTCACTGGGTTTTTATGTAGTCTCCAACTGTCTTCTTAAATTAAGTTTTTTGTGTGTTCACAAACGCTCTTATTGGTTTTAAGTGTACATATTCCCGAGCTTTTTATAAGTGTGTTACAAGTAAAACTAAAAGTTGTATTACAACTGCTTATTTGTATTAACATACAAAATCTAATCTGTTGAAATATGCTCCAGATAAACAATAGTTTGATGGCATAAACACGTAATAAATAGCTCCTCAATATATGCACCAAATATATCTCTGCTTTGTCTAACGTTCCTTGCAGTTAAACCAATTTCTAATTTAGCTTTATGGTAAGTCACAGATAAAGGAATGAAATCAAAGGACACCTACTCTCAGACCATATATCCATTGGTAGCTCAGTCCTCATCTTACTAACAGCCCTTACAGTTATGCTGCAATCTAAACTTACTAGGTTAATATTTCAGGCCCACATGTACTGCCCAAAGTGCTTCACTACATGTATGGCTTCAAAAGGGGCTTTAAATAGTTAAGAATAAACCACTGTATCTTAGTTTATATACTCTCTTTAATGGGAGGAGTGTTAGTATTCGAATAGCCAAACAACCAGTCACAACATGGGATCAACACTTCTCATCACTTGTGAAAATGTTGATTGGTTGTGGGCAGAATGTTTCTTGATTGTGTTGTTAAATTAACTCTTCTGACACCAGAACTGGAGTTGTGGCATATTTGGTTCCATTTAATAATCCTTAAAATATTCATAAGATGAAAATGTCTAATAAAGACATTAATACTTATTGTATTTATATACTGTCAAGCTGTAACTGATGATACTAACTGTTAGGATGTATAGTTTATATTATGAACTATACAGATTTCCCCTAACATGGAAACAAGATGATAATATGGCAGCCGTGCAGGTATCTTTGATTATCTAGCACAATATAAGTGACATAATCTACAGTATTGTTAAAATCAGTTCTAATTGTGTAAATGAATAGTCATCTCTCAATCATCACATTTTAGCTTTTTAGGGCCATTACAGAGAAGGAATTTCCATGTACATATTACAATAATTCCACCCAACAATTAAGTCCAGTTCCAGAATGATAGGCAAAAGTCCTCAGCATGATAAATACCAACTAACCCTAGAGACATGGTTTAGCCTTATTTCAGCCCCAACAGTGAGATGTAGATTGTTTCCTTAGGCACTGAGAGCAAGGGGTCCACGTCGGGATTACCTTATCCTAAGGAGGCAACCTAAACGTTTTTTGTTTAAAAAAAACAAGCCAAGATATGTAAGAAGCTCTGACCACAAACTAAACCAATATTTCCTGTTCTGCACTTAGTTACCACTCAAGAGCATCACATTTTAGTTATCCAGTGCCATTACAGAAGGCAGACATCAATTTACATATTAGACTAAGTCCACCCCAAAAGGGCCATTGCTTTCAAGAACTACAGCCAAGGTCTCTCTGCACAGGAATTACCAACTAACCCAAGACATATGTTTCACTCATGTATAAGCCTCCTCAGTGAAGTGCAGCTGGTTTCCTTATGCACTAAGCAAAAGATGTCCATGTCTAGATTACCCTTTACTCTTTGGGAGACACCCAAAAGAATTTTTAAAAACAAGCCAAGGCATGCGAGAGACTCTGAGTAAGAACAAAACAATGTTGCCTCTTCCACAGTTAGTCAGTGCTCAAGAGTATCACAATTTAGTTCTTTACCACTGTTATAGAAAATAAATTCCAGTAATGTTATACTAATCCCACACAAAACAACAGTCCAGCTCCAAAATGAAAGGCAAGTCCCCTGTGCACAGAAAATACCATCTAGAGCCAGATGTAAGTTTCAGCCGTGTTTGGGACAAATCAGTGAGAAGTAACTATTTTCACTAAGCAATGAGAGCAAGGGGGTCTATGTTTGGATTACCTAATTCTTTTAGGTAGATACTAGTGTTGAGCGAGCACCCCGATGCTCGGGTGCTCTGACCGAGCACCCCCTGAGGCTCGAGTGCTCGGCCGAGCACCCGAGCCCCATTGAAAAGCATGGGGCGACACGAGCATTTCACCAGGCACCCCCTGCTCTGATGAGGGGAGGGTGCCTGGTCAATGCCCCCCTTCATCTCCGCTATGCCCCCTTCATCTCTGAATGCCCCCTTCATCTCCGCAATGTCCCCCTTCATCTCCGCAATGTCCCCCTTCATCTCCGCTATGCCCCTCTTCCACAATGTCCCCCTTCATCTCCGCTATGCCCCTCTTCCACAATGTCCCCCTTCATCTCCGCTATGCCCCTCTTCCACAATGTCCCCCTTCATCTCCTCTATGGCATAGAGGAGATGAAGGGGGACATTGTGGAAGAGGGGCATAGCGGAGATGAAGGGGGACATTGTGGAAGAGGGGCATAGCGGAGATGAAGGGGGACATTGTGGAAGAGGGGCATAGAGTCTATGCCCCTCTTCCACAATGTCCCCCTTCATCTCCGCTATGCCCCCTTCATCTCCGCAATGCCCCCGTACCTCCAGTCCCTGGTGGTCCAGCGGAGCGTCTTCTGATCTGTGCCTCTTCCGGCACAGATCCCCGCCACCCGAACATGGCGGGAGAGCACATGGCGGTACTCGACGAGTACCG
This sequence comes from Rhinophrynus dorsalis, assembly GCA_037306005.1. Classification (NCBI taxonomy): domain Eukaryota; kingdom Metazoa; phylum Chordata; class Amphibia; order Anura; family Rhinophrynidae; genus Rhinophrynus; species Rhinophrynus dorsalis. The sequence continues at coordinate 90,893,217 of CM074721.1, read as the reverse complement.
CCATGTGCCGAGCAGAGCGATGCTCGAGCCGATCCGAGCATCGGCCGAGCACGCTCGCTCAACACTAGTAGATACCCTTAGAGTTAAAAAAAACAAAAAAAAACGAGAGACTCTGAGCACAAATAAAACCACATTGCCTCCTCTGTGCATAGTTGCTACTAGAGATGCACCGATACGATTTTTTAAGACCGAGTACGAGTACCGATACTTTTTTCAAGTACTCACCGATACCAATTACCGATACCTTTTTTTGCGGTCATTTGCCAGTTTTCTAAGTACCTATATGATTTAGGTACTTGGAAAACTAGCAAATGACCGCAAAAAAAATTATTGGTAATTGGTATTGGTGAGTACTTGAAATATATACACACACACACACACACCCACACCCACACACCCACATCCACACCACCTCTTGACTCTTGATTTTCCCCTTTTGACTCTTTCTCCCACTCTTGATTCCCACCTTTTGCTTCATTCTCCCCCTCTTGAGCCCCCTTCTTTTGACTTGGCTTTTTCTCTCCCTTTTGATCCCCCTTTCTCCCCCTCCTTCTCCTTGATTCACCCTTTTGCTGCTCTCTCCCTCCTGATCCCCCCCTCCTTTTGCCTCTTTTTCTCCCTCTTGACTCCACTCTCTGCCTCTTTCACCACCCGCTGCCCCATCTTGCCTCCCTTACTCTCCGGCAGAGTTCAGCGTCGGAGCGTTGCCATGGTAACCCGCGGCAACGCTCCAAAGCTGCAGGAGTGAGAGAGGCGACCGGGGAGCATTGTGAGCAGCTCCCTGGGCTCCCTGTCTGCAGCACCAACCCTGACACAGGGTATCGGTGCTGGCATAGGCCGCATTTGCGCAAGTACAAGTACTCGCGCAAATGCTGGTATCGGCACTGATACAAATTCCAGTATCGGTATCGGTGCAACCCTAGTTGCTACTCAAGAGTTTCACATTTTAGCTCTCTAGTGCTATTATAGAGAGCAAATTTTCATATATGCTAGACTAATTCTGCCAAAAATGACTATTGAGCTCCAAAATTACTAGCAAGGCACTGCTGCACTGGAAATACCAACACTAGACATATGTTTGGGCCATGTTTAAAAATCAACATTAATGTACATTTTGTTTCCCTAGGCATTGTGGGCTAGATTACGGGGGATTAGTCTTTACACTTTGGGACATACACTAAGAGTTTAAAAAAAAAAAAACCAAACCAAGGTATGTGAGCTGTACAGACCACAAACAAAAGTAATGTTGCCTGTTCTGTGGCTATTCGCCAGTGAAAAACATCACATTTGAGATCGCTAGCACCATTACAAAGGATACATTTCCACATACATATTAGACTAATCCTGCCCAACTGGGTGGTCAAGATCTAAAATGACAGGCAAGTTCTCTCTGTACAGTAGGGAAGGTAAAAGGCAAGGTATGTGAGAGGCTCTGTGAAGGAACAAAAACAATATTGCCTGTTCTGTGATAAGTCATCATTCAAGAGCATCACATTTTAGCTCTACTTCCATTATATAGCGTGTGACATAGAAACATAGAATTTCACAGCAGATAAAAAACATTTGACCCATCTAGTCTGCCTATTTTCCTATTGTAAAAACCTCAAACCTTATTTGGTCCTTGGTCTTGTCTTATGTTCAGGACAGCCTTTTGCCTATCCAATACATGCTTAAATTCTGTCACTGTATTAAGTTCTACCACTTCTGCTGGTATGCTATTACACTTATCTACTACCCTCTCATGTATTTGAATGTTTCTATCATATCTCCTCCTCTGTCTCTCTTCTCTCCTCCAAGCTATACATGTTCAGACCCTTTAGTCTATCCTGATACTTCTTTTCCTGTAAACCAATCACCATTTTAGTAGCCCTTCTCTGAATTTTCACTAGAGTATCTATATCCTTCTAGAGATGTGGTCTCCAGTACTATACACAATACAATCGGAGGAGGCTGGATAGAGGGAGGGGAGCAGAGTGACAGACTGCGGCACAGAGCTGGTAACCGCACTGTGTCCGGAAGTAGGGTGCAGAGCAGTATTTAATCCTTGAATTTCAACAAAATAGTGATTTAAAAAAATATATGCATACAGTATTCAACATATTCGCTATATAACATAATTATTAACCCCTTTGCGACCACTGACGTGCCAGGACCATTATGGTGGTCCGGCACTTAAGGACCAGTGATGGTCCTGGCACGTCATGGCGTTCAGGGCTCCCAGTGCGGCTGCACGTTGCTCTGGAAGTCCTGTACCGGAAGTAAAAAAAAAAAAAAAAAGCCCCATGGTCACCAAGTGCCAGCCAAGCGTGCACGCACCAGTCATTAAGGGGTTAAGACAAACTTGTATAGGGGTGATAGCTCCTCTTTAATGAGAAGGAGTTCCACCCAAATGTGCAGTCCAGTTCCAGAATGATGGACAAGTGTCCTCAACATGGCAAATACCAACTAACCTTAAAGACATGTTTTATCCTTGTTTGGAGTCATCAGGCAGATGCAGTGTGTTTCCTTAGAAGTAAAAGGCCCAAATAAATTCCCATATACATCTTTCACTAATCCCACAAAAAAGGGATCAGTCCCCTCCGCACAGAAAATATCACCTACATTTAAATGTACATTTTGCCCTTGCTTGAGTCTTTTCAGTGAAGTGCAGCTAGTTTCACTAGGCACTGAAAGCAAGGACTCCATGTCTGGATTATCCTTTATTTTTAGGGAGACACCCTAGTAGTTCATAAAAAAAATAATAGGGTATATGAGAGGCTCTCAGCACAAATCAAAGCAATATTCTCTACATACACAATAAGCAACTGAAACCTTAGGGTTCAACATTGCAATAAAAAAATTCAGTCCAAGGGTTTAAACAAAAGACTTAATCTGAACTCTCCATTAGAAACTCTGGGTCCCATCATAAGTACCTAATTTCATTGTCAGCTGTTTTCTTGTAGGCTTTCAAGTCATCTGCCTTTGACTCTACAGCAGAGGTTGGAAGTATTTGGCTCGCCTGCTGTTGAGGACTACAACTGCCATTATCCCCAACTACGCAAAGACTAGTTGTGAATGATGGTATTGGTAGACCCATCTGTTGGAGACCAAAAGGTTGCCTGTCTCTGTTCTTGAGTTTCAGTTTAATTAATGGAGTATAGATCCAACCTGAACTTGATAACAGATATGTACTTTTCAATATGGAAGGTCATTTCTTGTATTGGAACATGGAATAAATTACATTATGGTCCATGGACCCTTTGTTTGGGGCTAGCTCATGATCAGATGTGATGTGTTCAGCATTTTAAAAGGCAATAACTTGCCATGTATTGTATCATTAACCTGTAATTTGGGAGGAATTTCAGATGGTTTGATGGGTAAAAAATGTTAGGTTGTTAGGTAATTAAGTTAGGAAATTGAAAGTAGAGCACTTTTTCTAGACAAGTCAATCCACACAACCAGCTCATAAGTGCCCCAAAGAGCACCCATTATGTCCTTGCATTGAGTGCTCTAACAAATCAATGATTTTTGCCAAATACATGGGTAAAGAATAATAAGGACTTGAAAAGGTTGAGCTTCCCCAAAGTAAACATCTAAAACAGAAGATTTAGTGGCAGTGGCTGTTCTACAGAGGAAAATTGAGAGGAGAAGTCCAGTTATCTATGAACCCATGCAAATTGCTGTGCATATCAAACAAGAGAGACAAACACCCAAATAAGGAATGTTTTCTTCTGTTATGCATATTTCTATGCTGGGTAATTTTACTTCCTCCAGTGGTTGAACTACAAACCTCAACTTATGCTGCAAAATGCAGATTTGAAAAATAGTAGTAGTAAAAAGCAATATACTTAGCCATCAAATAGGTTATGGTGAGTAAAAAATATAGTACCTACATGTATTTGTACATTTCCATTTCTTGAAATGTAAAACAATGTCTTCAGAAAAAAAATTGTTTACAGTGTTCCCACTGCATTCTCAAAATTTCATGGAGAAATATGAAATGAAACCATGCAATACAGCCATTTTTAAAATCCAAACTGACTGATTTCCCACCTTGATCTACAAAAGCACAAGAAAAGGATGCCTTAAGCACTCTATACACAGACACAGCTATTCTAAACTCCTGCCACTTGTTTACTGAATAGGGTAAAAGGCAGTAACCTACCATCACCAAAATTAAGGTGAGTAAAAAAGTGAAACAATCCCTCTAGGATAAAAAGTACCTTCATTATGTACGCATAAGTACTTTTGCATGTCTGAAACACACTAAATAATCGGTCTTCAAGAAAGAATACGACATTTAGTGGATTTACAACGAGCTCCCATAATTCCATACAGCAACATGCAAATGAAAGCATGGAGTGCATTCATTTTTAAACGTCAAACCCATATAAATATGAATATCTTAGATTATGCTTCCTGCTATGTCAGCTTAAAGGGATAGTAATACCTAAAATGTAAAATAAAATATGTTGTAAGGTTTATCCCCCTGAATAAAACAAGAGTACTCCCACTGCTGAAAGATGTTTCATTCAAAAGTTATTAATTTTCAAAGTTGAATTTTTTAGGTGCAATATCACAGTGGCCTGAAATTTTACAGTGGCGCTGTTGCTACACCATCCTATGGAGATTTATGGTCCTGAGACCAGAGCTGTCCATAGGATCGTGTAGCAACAGCGCCACTGTACAATTTCAGGCCACTGTGATATTGCACCTAAAAAATTCAACTTTGAAAATGAATAACTTTTGAATGAAACATCTTTCAGCAGTGGGAGTACTCTTGTTTTACTCAGGGGGATAAACCCTACAACATATTTTTTTTTACATTTTAGATATTACTATCCCTTTAATAAAAGTAACTTGTGTTTGAAAGGCATGAGCCAGTCAACCTACGCACAGACAGTTGTTTTTCTCTTCTGGGTCTCATCAGTGTGGAGTAGGTGACTTAATCTTTATTTGGTAAAAAGCAGTGTGATAAACCATTAACAAGCTTATGGTGAACAAAAATGTGGCTATACATCTGTATTCAGAAAAACAATACATAGCCTACTGGGTTTCCAATAGCATTTCTCATGAAGGCACATAATACAGTTAATTTTTGAATTCCAAAATACAACATATGAGTCCCTTTGCTCATGCATATATTTTAGAATTTTTCATATAATATAGATTGAAATTGCATGAATCAATTAACAAACTCACAGTTGTTTCAGTCTTCTGGGTCTCGTCAGTGTTGGATAGTTGACTTACTGATGGAAGTTAGGGCTCGATTCAAATGTTGGCATTGGCAGAAAAAACTGGCGACGGTGGTTTTGTACATTAAGTAAGCAATGCAAATGTTCCCACTAGTAAGGAATAACTGCAATTCTGAAACACACGATGCCCGTCGCCAAAACATCAAAATCTCGTCCATTGAGGACAATGTAGAAGCGAAGCCCAGAGCCATTCAAATGCTGGAGTTAGGGCTAATACGAGTTAAATTGCAACATTTTCCTCCAGAAATCTAGCACCCATTTGTTTTGGCGAACATCTTACAACTCAGAGTAGAAAACTACCATTGAGGAAAATAAAACAGAGAAGCAGGTCATTCAAGGACATAACCCAAGCAAACAGAGGTCAGATATTAACCCCTGCAATGCCTAGCAAATACAACAACAAGGCCTACAACAGTGGTTCACAATCCCTCCACCTAAGACACCCCTAACATGAAATCTGGATGTTCCAGGGCACCCCTTGCAGTTGTTAGAAAGGGCTCAGTGAAAGGAACAATCAATGGATACATAACTATTAGTAGGTCTCACAGTGGGGATGACAAGAAGGAGATAATTGAGCAGAATGCCCACTACAAACATACATCACAGAACACATGTCCACAAAGCAGTTGTAACCTGTATGGGAATAGTCAGGCAACCTGAGCTAGTCAGGCAGCCTGAGCTTGCGCTCATAGCAGACCAAAGAACCACGGCACAAAGGTTGGGAAATACCTGCCTAAACCATACAAACGAGTCACAGACAAACAATAAGTCTCCAGCAACCCCATAGGGACAAGGGGAGCACAAAGCAGCACAACATAAGCCATCCCAACACACCTTTGAACAACAGGGGTTAACATACACACCTGTCACTACACTACAACAAATCAAGCTCACCTATGTAACTTCAGCAGTCAATGGAGACAAAACACACACCTGACAGGTACTTACCAATTACAAATAATCACACCACTAACCACAGACAGACCAGAAAACAATTACCTGGATAACACACACATATACCATCTATCTCTATGACTCCAGGAGTCACACAGTTTGATCTTTCCCTTGTGCTCTTACTTATATTCATAGAGATACATACATGTGTATTCATACTTTGTTTATTATCATCACCTTGTACTTTATATGTATGCTAATATTGCACATTGCTAAAAGTCCACTTTGGATTTTTTGTAGGTATTTGGTATTGCACATTTGCTTTACATATACTTGCTCTCAGTCTATAGAGGCATTATACTATAGGTAAATATCTTCATGAATTTGTATTCCGGTGCTCTATGGTTTTTAATTGATTTGATGTATTCACTTGATTGATTTTGTATTGTCTAATAAAGCTTATTTCTATTTTTTGTATACTCCTGGAGTGTGCCTCAGTTATTAGTTTTCTTTTTTGGGGGGCACCACCTGGTGGTTCTCTTCCGGTTGGTTTCTCCCTTCCTTTCTTCTGTATCAGTGTATTTTCCTATGAGTGCACCTCAGCTGATTACAGCTTTATCTTGAGTAAGGAGTTATGTACATAGCTAGTGCGATTCCTCCCCTTTGTTTTGGTTTCATCATTATGACCACATGAACAACACCTTACTGCTGTTTAAAAGTGACAGCCCACCCTCCTCAGATGTAGTGTGAGAGAGACACTGACAGAGAGACAGACCAACACCAGTTTGTACACATGCTTGTACCCAAGGTGACAGTGGAGGCAAAGGTGTGAGAGGGCTAGGGCTGATCCTCCTCCAAGCACCCCTGTCCAACAGCTGTCACCTGCTGCAACTGTTCATGCTCCGGCTGAAGGCCTGCCATGCTGAATTGTTTGTGTGTGTGTAGCACAGTGAATATGCCACTCCATTGCTTATCAATTTCTTGTCTAGGCATCAGGACCATGTGAGGTGTCCATCAAGGGGATGGCAAGCAGACATATGTATGTGTGTCACGCGGACCCTGAGCACACACCTCATCAGTATGTAGATCGAGATCCATGAAATAACTCCTCTGTTTCATGGGTCTTAGTTTACACACTGATATGTGTGCCCAATCACATATACATATGTCTGCTTGTCATACCGTGATACAAACCCCATAAAGTCATGATGGCTAGACAACACCCTGACAAGCAATGGATTGTTCACTCCTTGTCAAATAACCAAGATGTACCCGTGGAGTGCCAGTAAGGTCTCCAAACCATTGCTGTGCAATGTGTTGTGTACACCTCTGGCACTCAAGGGTATGATGATGGGTCAGCAATAGCATGACTGTTGTGTTCGTAATGTACCTTCCAATCTTGTTTTCACCCTCTGCAGGCATTCATGGCATGACCCCTCATGGTCCAGAAGTTTGTATCCGGTGACATGTTGAATCCACATCCATGAGGAACACCTGTTGGTGTCCATGTCAATTACATATCTGATCACATATGACCATCTTGTGTCATTGATCACCTCTCCCTTGCCAGGGTTCTAAAGGGATAGTAATACTGAATACGTTTAGGAAACTTATCTAGTAGGGTTCATCCCCCTGAGTAAAACAAGTGAACTCCCCCTGCTGAAAGGTGTTTCATTCCAAAGTGATTTCAGCTCAGAGTTGAATGTCATCGATCAAATCTCACAGTGGCCTGAAATCGTAAAGTGGCACTGTTGCTACACCATCCCATGGGCAGCTCTGGTCCCAGAACCATGAATCTTCATAGGATGGTGTAGCAACAGCGCCACTCAACAATTTCAGGCCACTGTGATTTTCCTACTTAAAGGGATAGTAATACTTCCTTTTAACTTTATTTTATTTTGTAGGCATTAAAAAAACATGAAGAATGATATAAGTCTTATCTCTCAAACCTTTATGGTTTATGAGATATTCACAAGCAAAGTTCCCCTCCCCGCCCCTTTTACCTAGTGTAAGCAATCTCTTCTCAGATGTGAGTCTGGTTGTATGACAGTACAGATAACAGAAGGGGACAATTTTCTTTGTATGAAAACAATGAAAGCCCTTCCCCCCTTGACAAGTTTTTCAGATTTTTCCATTATCTTAATTGAAGATTGTCCCTCTCTGCAGTCTACCTGGGCATCTCCCTTCTGATCTGGTTGAACGGGGGGGGATACTTTGTTTGTGAATATCTCTTAAACCATAAAGGTTTCAGAGATAAGACTTATATCATTCTTCATGTTTTTTTAATGCCTACAAAATAAAATAAAGTTAAAATGAAGTATTACTATCCCTTTAAAAAACAATTGTGAGCTGAAATAACCTGTGAATGAAACACCCTTCAGCAGTGGGAGTTCCCTTGTTCTACTCAGGGGATGAACCCGAAAACATATTTGTTCAAACATTATAAGCATTACTATTCCCTTAATTGTGATCATGTTGTTGATCTGTTGATCTATCCAATGTGTTCGTGTTGTTCAAGTTCAAGTCACATCATGGAACAACACCGTGATGTTGTCTGGCTGTCATATGTCAGTGAGTTGAACTTGTACAAATATGTCTGTATGTGATGTGTGTGTTCACCCCTGCTGTAAAAGCTTGCGACGCCATTCATCGTGCATGAGTTGTGTTCACAGCATAGCTTTGCAATGTATTGGAGACAACTCTGCCAAACAAACAACATCTTGAATAGGAAACATGCATGGACACAGATGTTATGAAGAAGAGCAAATATTTATTGAATGGGCCTGGAGGAGGTTGGCCCTACTTCTTTTTCTTGGGAGGGTCGGGGGGCTGCAGAGGTGGATTCCCTCTGACTGAGGTGGGTTACCCGAGGGGGTCTGGTGGCTGGTGGTGGTGGATCACTGATGGCTGGAGATGCATTACTGGACGCCTCTTGTGATGGCTGGCCCATGTTCTGGTGCTGGTTTTCCTGCCAGTTTGAGTCCCGCATCTCCACCAGCATGTGGCGGAGGAACTACATCATGCCAGTGTGGAATTGCAACTGCTGGGTGTTGGCGACTACTTGGACGACTACCATGGATTGAAGGCACTCCATGATCCACCCTATGTTCAGCTCGATCCTCCACAGGGATTGGGCACACCTCCAGATCACCATGTGTTGCTCGTCCTGGACAGCCACACATGCCACGTCTAGAACTGCTGTGGGCGTGGGTGACATGGCCGTGGTGGGCATGGAGGCTGGCGGAGGCGGTGGTGTGGTATGGGTGAGCAGATGACCATGGAGGGCCTCAGGAGAGACAGCAACATGGAGGCTGTGGGGGGATATTCCAAACTGATCCCCAGACCCCTCACTCCCCTCTGGGTGGTGCACATCTGTTGGTGTGGTTGGGGGTGATGCTGTTGGTTAAGTCTGTGCGTTCCTGTGGCTACTGTGTCTCCTCAATCAGCCAGAAGTGATGGTAGTCCAGGGGCCACACCACGGATGCCTCCTGGCTTCCAGATCTCCACAGGGGTGGCTGAGGCCTAGCCCATGTGCTGGACTCCATATGGCCTGGCATCTGGACAGTCTGTAGCATCCTGTGCCTCGCCATAAGCTGTGGTGGTGGAGGAACATGGAGGCCAGGATCAGACTGGGTCCACTGCTGCTGTGGCTACTGAGTGCCATGCTGGGGCCACTGTTGCTGTGGCTGCTGGAGGCCATGCTGGGGCTACTGCTGCTGTGACTGCTGGGGCCACTGCTGCTGTGGTTGCTGCTCTGGTGGGAGTGGTGGTGGTGGGGGCAGCGCCCTTGAGGTGGTGGCCTCCTCAGAGGAGGTTTCCCCTGACTCCTCTGCTTCTGAAGACTGGTATGCTGTGTGGGCAAATGACATGATGTAATTAATAGTGATGAGCGAGCACCCCAATGCTCGGATGTTCGGGTGCTCTGACCGAGCACCCCCTGAGGCTCGAGTGCTCGGCCGAGCACCCGAGCCCCATTGAAGTCAATGGGAGGACTCGAGCATTACACCAGGCACCCCCTGCTCTGATGAGGGGAGGGTGCCTGGTCCATAGGAAAAGGGCAGAAAAAGATGGAAACACTACAGAAATGGTTCAGGGACAGCATAGGGAGGATGTCTGGATGCACCTTGGACTCCAACATCGCTGCTGGGAACGATCTTTCGCCCGTAGTACGCCATTTTTACAGACTGACCGTAAAACACACAAAAAGGAAAATAAAAACGACTTTAGGCGAAAAATTGTTACCAAACAGTATTTGCTGTATATTTACTTGTATATCATCTGCAAATTCTCCCAAAAATTTCATCGATTTTCTGAAGTGAGGCCATGATTAAGAGGGAAACGTGCGCAGAGGCAAATTATCCCAAAAATTTCCTTGATTTTCAGAACTGAGGCCATGATTAAGAGGGAAACGTGCGCAGAGGCAAATTCTCCCAAAAATTTCCTTGATTTTCAGAACTGAGGCCATGATTAAGAGGGAAACGTGCGCAGAGGCAAATTCTCCCAAAAATTTCCTTGATTTTCAGAACTGAGGCCATGATTAAGAGGGAAACGTGCGCAGAGGCAAATTCTCCCAAAAATTTCCTTGATTTTCAGAACTGAGGCCATGATTAAGAGGGAAACGTGCGCAGAGGCAAATTCTCCCAAAAATTTCCTTGATTTTCAGAACTGAGGCCATGATTAAGAGGGAAACGTGCGCAGAGGCAAATTCTCCCAAAAATTTCCTTGATTTTCAGAACTGAGGCAATGATTAAGAGGGAAACGTGCGCTGAGCTGACCATCTAAAACATTATGGGTGAGGGTCTGCTGCAGAGCTGACCATCCTAAACATTATATGCGAAGGCCCGCTAGTGAGCTGACGCTATAAAACATTATATGAGAGGGCCCGCTAGAGAGCTGACCCAATAAAACATTATATGAGAAGGCCCGCTGGTGAGCTGACCTATATAAAAATTGTCAAACAGGGCCCGCTGGTGAGCTGACCCTATATAAAAATTATATCACAGGGCCCGCTGGTGAGCTGGCCCTATATAAAAATTATAGCACAGGGCATATGGAAGAGGAGGAGGAGGATGAGAAGATTAAGAGTCAACCATATACCCGTTTTTTGGGTGGAAGGGGTGAATGGGAATACAGAGTATTCCCATCATTGTAAATAACATATATAAAGTGAGTTTATGTTCCCCCGGGGCTTTCCTCCAGTGGAGTGGAGAAGTCAGGGGAAATCCAGGCCTTGTTCATTTTTATAAGTGTCAACCTATCAGCATTGTCGGTGGAAAGGCGGATACGCTTATCTGTTATGATGCCACCAGCAGCACTAAATACCCGCTCAGACAGAACGCTGGCGGCAGGGCAGGCCAGCACCTCCAAGGCGTAGAGTGCCAGTTCATACCACGTGTCCAGCTTGGACACCCAGTAGTTGTAAGGCACAGAGGGATCATTGAGGACGCTGACACGGTCTGCTACGTACTCCTTCACCATCTTCCAAAACTTTTCCCTCCTTGTGACACTAGGCTGCGCATCAGGGTGAGGGTGCTGGCGGGGTGTCATGAAGGTGTCCCACGCCTTGGAGAGTGTTGCCCTGCCTTTCTCGGAACTGCTGTGTGCTCCCCTTTTCTCCCCTTCTCTGTTGGCCAAGGTAGCACGTACTCTGCCGCCAGCATTGTCAGATGGAAAATTTTGGAGCAATTTTTCGACAAGAACCTTCTGGTATTGCACCATTTTGCTTGTCCTCTCCACCGGAGGAATGAGAGATGAGAAATTCTCTTTGTAGCGGGGGTCCAGAAGGGTGAACACCCAGTAATCCGTGTTGTTTAAAATGCATATAACGCGTGGGTCACGGGAAAGGCAGCCTAACATAAAGTCAGCCATGTGTGCCAGAGTACCAACAGTCAAGATTTCGCTGTCCTCACCAGGAGGATGACTCTCAATATCCTCATCCTCTTCCTCCTCTTCTGCCCACCCACGCTGAAGAGATGGAACTAAAGTTCCATGGCTACCCTCTGTAGCGGAGGCAACCGTGTCTTCCTCCTCCTCCTCCTCCTCCTCCTCCGCCTCCTCCAATTGTCGCTGAGAAGACGAAGTGAGGGTGCTCTGGCTATCACCTTGTGTAAGCTCTTCCTCCCCCATTTCCACCTCTTCCACATGCAAAGCGTCGGTTTTAATTGTGAGCAGCGAGCGTTTCAGTAGACACAGAAGTGGGATGGTTACACTGATAATAGCGTTATCGCCGCTCACCATCTGTGTCGATTCCTCAAAATTGCGTAAAACCTCGCAGAGGTCTGACATCCATTCCCACTCCTCACTTCTGATTACAGGAAGTTGAACGGAGAGGCGACGACCGTGTAACAGCTGGTACTCCACTACTGCCCTCTGCTGCTCACAAAGCCGGGCCAACATGTGGAAGGTGGAGTTCCAGCGCGTGCTCACGTCACACAGCAGCCGGTGAGCTGGCAATTGTAAGCGCTGCTGCAGCTTCAACAGGCCGGCCGAAGCTGTAGATGACTTACGGAAATGTGCACACACGCGGCGCACCTTGGTCAAGAGATCATGCACATTGGGGTAGGTTTTTAGAAATCGCTGCACCACTAAATTAAATACATGCGCTAGGCATGGTACGTGTGTGAGCTTGCCGAGCTCCAAAGCCGCCACCAAGTTACGCCCATTATCACACACAACCATGCCTGGTTGCAGGTTGAGTGGCGAGAGCCACTGCTCGGTCTGGTGACTAATCCCCTGCAACAGCTCTGAGGCCGTGTGCTGTTTGTCCCCAAGGCAGATCAGCTTCAGCACGGCCTGTTGACGCTTCCCCACTGCAGTGCTACACTGCTTCCAGCTACTGGCTGATGGGGGAGTGGCGGTGTGTGTAGAGAATTCGGAGGTGGAAACGGAGGAGGAGGAGCCAATAACGTAGGTGCTGGTGGAAACCCTGATGGAGGTAGGGCCCGCAATCCTCGGCGTGGGTAGCACCCGTGCCATCCCAGGGTCCGAGTCGCTCCCAGCCTCCACGACATTCACCCAGTGTGCCGTCAGGGAAATGTAGCGTCCCTGGCCACAAGCACTTGTCCATGTGTCAGTCGTTAAGTGGACCTTCCCAGTAACTGCGTTGGTCAGGGCACGGGTGATGTTACGGGACACATGGTGGTGTAATGCGGGGATGGCACACCGGGAAAAGTAGTGGCGGCTGGGGACCGCGTACCGAGGGACAGCTGCTGCCATCAGGCTGCGGAAGGACTCAGTGTCCACAAGCCTAAATGGCAGCATTTCGATGGCCAGTAATTTTGAAAGGTGTGAGGTTAGTGCTATGGCCTGTGGGTGGGTGGCTGGGTACTTTCTCTTGCGCTCAAATGCCTGGGGTAACGACATTTGGACGCTGTGCTGGGACAGGGAAGTGGATGTGGTCGCTGATGGTGCTTCAGATGGTACAGGTGCAGGGCGGGAGGTATGCGGGCCTGCGCCTTCGACAGGCGATTGGCCGGCACCGAAAACAGGGGAAGAGGAGGCAGTGGTGTGGCCTGCAGACACAGATGGGCGATCCAGGCGTTCCTCCCACTTACTACGGTGCTTGGATGCCATGTGTCGGATCATGCTGGTGGTGGTGAGGTTTCTAGTGTTCATGCCTCGGCTCATTCTGGTGTGGCACAGGTTGCAAACTACAATTCTTTTGTCGTCCGCACTTTCCTTAAAAAAACGCCATACCGCGGAACACCTACCCCTTGGCAAGGTAGATTTACGCAAGGGGGTGCTCCGTGGAACATTTGCGGGCCGGTTTGGTGCGGTCCGCCTTCTTTCTGTAGCCACACCACTGCCTCTTCCAGCCTGTTGCGGTGCTGCAGATGGCTCACCCTCAGGACTGCTGTCATCGCTCGGCTCTACACCTTCCCAGGTGGGGTCAGTCACCTCATCGTCCACCAAGTCCTCCTCCACTTCCTCACTCTGATCATCCTCCTCAAGTCTTGATCCCACCACATACTCAGTCATTGACAACTGTATAACATTCTCCTCAACAAGGTCTTGAGACGGAAATAGTGGTTGATTTAATGGCAACTGTGTCTCATCATCATCATCATCATCATCCACTACTTCCTTTGACCTTAAATGCCGTTCACATCTGTCATCTTCTTGTGATTGGGTAGCCTCTAGAGGTTGTGAATCAGGGCACAAGATGTCATGTTCCTCTGCAAGCGTGCTTGGAGAGAGGGTCAAATGAAGGATTGGTGATGAGACGAGCTCATCACTATATCCCAGTGTGGGATCACTTCTTTGACCAGACCGTGTATGGTGGGAGGAAGGATGATCAGAGTGAGGATTATGTTGACCAGACTCTTGGCTACTGAGAGTGGACTTGGTGGAAGACAGGGTGGTGCTTAACCGACTGGAAGCAGTATCAGCTGTCATCCAACCGACCACCTGTTCGCACTGGTCGGACCTCGAGAGTGATGTCCTGCGACGCCCTGTGAAATCAGACATGAAGCTAGGTATGGTGGATGTCTTTCTTTCTTGTGCTCTGGCACCAGGCACAGTTTCTCCGCGTCCTGACCCGCGCCCTGAACTTTCAGGATCACGTCCACTTCCCCGTCCCTTTTTACCCGCCTTCTTCATCTTACACGATATATATGACTTTAATATATATGAGTTTGAAAACTTAACAGTATTTCTTACTATTCTGCAACTCTGCAGAGTACACAGAATAGGCTGCTAAACTGCGGTGACACACACTGAATGGAATAAGTGACTTTAATATTTGAGTTTGAAAAATTAACAGTATTTCTTACTATTCTGCAACTCTGCAGAGTACACAGAATAGGCTGCTAAACTGCGGTGACACACACTGAATGGAATATGTGACTTTAATATTTGAGTTTGAAAACTTAACAGTATTTCTTACTATTCTGCAACTCTGCAGAGTACACAGAATAGGCTGTTAAACGGCGTTGAAACACACTGAATGGAATATGTGACTTTAATATTTGAGTTTGAAAACTTAACAGTATTTCTTATAATTCTGGAACTGTACAGAGTACACAGAATAGGCTGTTAAACGGCGTTGAAACACACTGAATGGAATATGTGACTTTAATATTTGAGTTTGAAAACTTAACAGTATTTCTTATAATTCTGGAACTGTACAGAGTACACAGAATAGGCTGTTAAACGGCGGTGAAAGACACTGAATGGAATATGTGACTTTAATATTTGAGTTTGAAAAATTAACAGTATTTCTTACTATTCTGCAACTCTGCAGAGTACACAGAATAGGCTGCTAAACTGCGGTGACACACACTGAATGGAATATGTGACTTTAATATTTGAGTTTGAAAACTTAACAGTATTTCTTACTATTCTGCAACTCTGCAGAGTACACAGAATAGGCTGTTAAACGGCGTTGAAACACACTGAATGGAATATGTGACTTTAATATTTGAGTTTGAAAACTTAACAGTATTTCTTATAATTCTGGAACTGTACAGAGTACACAGAATAGGCTGTTAAACGGCGGTGAAAGACACTGAATGGAATATGTGACTTTAATATTTGAGTTTGAAAACTTAACAGTATTTCTTATAATTCTGGAACTGTACAGAGTACACAGAATAGGCTGTTAAACGGCGGTGAAAGACACTGAATGGAATATGTGACTTTAATATTTGAGTTTGAAAACTTAACAGTATTTCTTATAATTCTGGAACTGTACAGAGTACACAGAATAGGCTGTTAAACGGCGGTGAAAGACACTGAATGGAATATGTGACTTTAATATTTGAGTTTGAAAACTTAACAGTATTTCTTATAATTCTGCAACTGTACAGAGTACACAGAATAGGCTGTTAAACGGCGGTAAAAGACACTGAATGGAATATGTGACTTTAATATTTGAGTTTGAAAACTTAACAGTATTTCTTACTATTCTGCAACTCTGCAGAGTACACAGAATAGGCTGTTAAACGGCGTTGAAACACACTGAATGGAATATGTGACTTTAATATTTGAGTTTGAAAACTTAACAGTATTTCTTATAATTCTGGAACTGTACAGAGTACACAGAATAGGCTGTTAAACGGCGGTGAAAGACACTGAATGGAATATGTGACTTTAATATTTGAGTTTGAAAACTTAACAGTATTTCTTATAATTCTGGAACTGTACAGAGTACACAGAATAGGCTGTTAAACGGCGGTGAAAGACACTGAATGGAATATGTGACTTTAATATTTGAGTTTGAAAACTTAACAGTATTTCTTATAATTCTGGAACTGTACAGAGTACACAGAATAGGCTGTTAAACGGCGGTGAAAGACACTGAATGGAATATGTGACTTTAATATTTGAGTTTGAAAACTTAACAGTATTTCTTATAATTCTGCAACTGTACAGAGTACACAGAATAGGCTGTTAAACGGCGGTGAAAGACACTGAATGGAATATGTGACTTTAATATTTGAGTTTGAAAAATTAACAGTATTTCTTATAATTCTGGAACTGTACAGAGTACACAGAATAGGCTGTTAAACGGCGGTGAAAGACACTGAATGGAATATGTGACTTTAATATTTGAGTTTGAAAACTTAACAGTATTTCTTATAATTCTGGAACTGTACAGAGTACACAGAATAGGCTGTTAAACGGCGGTGAAAGACACTGAATGGAATATGTGACTTTAATATTTGAGTTTGAAAACTTAACAGTATTTCTTATAATTCTGCAACTGTACAGAGTACACAGAATAGGCTGTTAAACGGCGGTGAAAGACACTGAATGGAATATGTGACTTTAATATTTGAGTTTGAAAACTTAACAGTATTTCTTATAATTCTGCAACTCTGCAGAGTACACAGAATAGGCTGTTAAACGGCGGTGAAAGACACTGAATGGAATATGTGACTTTGATATTTTAGTTTGAAGACTTAACAGTATTTCTTCCTATTCTGCAACTCTGCACAGTACACAGAATGTGCTGCTACACTGCGGCGAAGCACACTGAATGGAATATGTGACTTTGATATTTTAGTTTGAAGACTTAACAGTATTTCTTCCTATTCTGCAACTCTGCACAGTACACAGAATGTGCTGCTAAACTGCGGCGAAGCACACTGAATGGAATATGTGACTTTGATATTTTAGTTTGAAGACTTAACAGTATTTCTTCCTATTCTGCAACTCTGCACAGTACACAGAATGTGCTGCTACACTGCGGCGAAGCACACTGAATGGAATATGTGACTTTGATATTTTAGTTTGAAGACTTAACAGTATTTCTTCCTATTCTGCAACTCTGCACAGTACACAGAATGTGCTGCTAAACTGCGGCGAAGCACACTGAATGGAATATGTGACTTTGATATTTTAGTTTGAAGACTTAACAGTATTTCTTCCTATTCTGCAACTCTGCACAGTACACAGAATGTGCTGCTACACTGCGGCGAAGCACACTGAATGGAATATGTGACTTTGATATTTTAGTTTGAAGACTTAACAGTATTTCTTCCTATTCTGCAACTCTGCACAGTACACAGAATGTGCTGCTACACTGCGGCGAAGCACACTGAATGGAATATGTGACTTTGATATTTTAGTTTGAAGACTTAACAGTATTTCTTCCTATTCTGCAACTCTGCACAGTACACAGAATGTGCTGCTAAACTGCGGCGAAGCACACTGAATGGAATATGTGACTTTGATATTTGAGTTTGAAGACTTAACAGTATTTCTTCCTATTCTGCAACTCTGCACAGTACACAGAATGTGCTGCTAAACTGCGGCGAAGCACACTGAATGGAATATGTGACTTTGATATTTTAGTTTGAAGACTTAACAGTATTTCTTCCTATTCTGCAACTCTGCACAGTACTCAGAATGTGCTGCTAAACTGCGGCGACGCACACTGAATGGAATACGTGACTTTGATATTTTAGTTTGAAGACTTAACAGTATTTCTTCCTATTCTGCAACTCTGCACAGTACACAGAATGTGCTGCTACACTGCGGCGAAGCACACTGAATGGAATATGTGACTTTGATATTTTAGTTTGAAGACTTAACAGTATTTCTTCCTATTCTGCAACTCTGCACAGTACACAGAATGTGCTGCTAAACTGCGGCGAAGCACACTGAATGGAATATGTGACTTTGATATTTGAGTTTGAAGACTTAACAGTATTTCTTCCTATTCTGCAACTCTGCACAGTACACAGAATGTGCTGCTAAACTGCGGCGAAGCACACTGAATGGAATATGTGACTTTGATATTTTAGTTTGAAGACTTAACAGTATTTCTTCCTATTCTGCAACTCTGCACAGTACTCAGAATGTGCTGCTAAACTGCGGCGACGCACACTGAATGGAATACGTGACTTTGATATTTTAGTTTGAAGACTTAACAGAATGTGCTCTAATCTGCAACTTTGCACACTAAACAGAATGTGCTCTAATCTGCAACTTTGCACACTAAACAGAATGTGCTCTAATCTGCAACTTTGCACACTAAACAGAATGTGCTCTAATCTGCAACTGTGCACACTAAACAGAATGTGCTCTAATCTGCAACTTTGCACACTAAACAGAATATATATATTTTTTTTTTTTTTTTTTTGTTTTTTTCCCCCCACACCAAATAACCTGCTGCCCCCACACACAGTAGTCCTAAAAAGGACTTTTGGTTCTTTTTTTTTCACAATTTTTGTTTTTTTCCTCCCTACACTGCCTTTCCCTTCCTATCCTCAGCTCTCCCTGGCTCAGACTGAGCCGAACTCGATGGTCAGGTGCTATACAGCACCTGACCACGGGTTCTGGCCAGCCAATCAGTGTAATGCCAGCAGCCAACATGGCTGCTGGCATTACACCGATGTCAGAGCCTCCCTGCACGTTTATTGGCTGCGCAGCAGCCGCAAAACGTGCGGGGAGGAGACCCGAACATGGCGGGCGAGCACATGCGGTACTCGTACGAGTACCGCCATGTGCCGAGCAGAGCGATGCTCGAGCCGATCCGAGCATCGGCCGAGCATGCTCGCTCAACACTAGTAATTAATGATGTGAGCTATGACAGGAGTGACATTGACACGTGAACTGTTGAATGGCAGGATGGTATTCATTGCATTGCTTTGCAATGCATTGGTTACCATCCTGACACACATTGCAGAGCTTGCATGATCCCATACATTGATTCTACTAACCTACATTGATGTAGCTTTGGTCATCGTGTGTATCCTGAGCGGTGTGGATGGCAAGGCATACCTCCTTGCAATCCACATTTATCAGGTTACATGTGTTGACCGAACCATCACACCTTGAGTGACACAAACCCATTGCATGACATACACTTAGGCCTCCACAGCAAACACACTATGACCTCTGCACATAGCAATGCACCAGGGATGACAAATGACAACAGAGTTGAAACAATTATATCAGCAACAGTAACAGACACAACAAGGACACCAACAAACATGATCTGTGGAACCCAACAACACAATCAGCTGGAGGACACGGGAAAACATGCTAGGACAGTTAAGATCCTAACACACAGCAAACATATGCATGGTTCTGCTGTACCATTGGCAGTTAATTCTCCCTTTTCTTATGTTATGCTATGGAGCCTGAGCACTGATGTGTCCCAAGCTGTTTAGATCTCAGTGCATTGGCTCCACAGGATATAACAGGGATTGCAGATGTGATGCCAATGCAGTTGTCATGTACACATTGTCACCTCTTTCTGACACCCTAGTGAATGTCCCCCCATCATGGTTGAGCCTTGTGGCCTTGTGAATCACATATGTCCTGCAGAGTGGTGATGGCGGAGAATGCCCCCTGACCATCCACACTCTGCAGGCTACATATGATGCAGAAAGCTGAACCTTGGCTATTCCACTTGGACTAACTACCTACATGTACAATGCCTAGCCCTGACATGCAGTAACAATACAATAGTAAACACACCAATTCCCCTCCTTGATATTCTCTGATAACCCTTTGGGGGCCGGGGGACTAGCCAATTATTGTGACACAATGCATTGCTTATCCCTGTGGCACTCAAGGGGTTGTGTGCTGACCTCTTTGTCACTCTATGTATGACATTGTGATACACATAATAGTTATATCTTTGACTGACACATGACGGTGTGCATTGTTTTTGTGCTCTACATGATGTTGTTGTAGACAATATGAAGGGGGTTCAACAGGGACTTGACCATTACCATTCAGGCTGGGTTTGTCAAGTATTCTGTCCTTGCTTGATGTCCCTCCAAGCTGTGTTGCTGAATTGTGGTGTGGAATGCTGTCCATATGTTCAGGTGTCGCTGTGTTGGCCTCTGTCTGGTAGGTGTCAAAATTTGTGTGATGTGTGTATAGGCCTTGAGGCACTTACCAGTGTACTGGAGGCTCCTTTCATCTCCAGTGTCACTCCACCCTGGAATTCCCTGCACTGCTGTTCTGGACAGGGTTCTCCTCACTGCCTCCTCCCACTCTGTGTAGTGGATGCACAGGGGCAGACCACCCCCTGTGCCGGCAGCATGCAAGGCCTCCTAGCCCATCTTGTTCTTCACCCTGGCCTTGCAGTTGGCCCACTTCTTCTTGACTGCTTACTGGGAGTGACAGCAGCTGGACACTGCGTTGATGGCTTAAAGGACCTCCCGCCATGCAGCTTTGCATTTGGCCCCCATGCAGGTGACCTTCCCCTTGGAGAACAGGAGACGATCCCTGGAGATGACCGCCTCCCCCAGGGCAAGGTTCTCCTCCTCGCTGAATCTGGGCTCTCTCGCCCTCTCCTCCTCCTCACCCCCCAGAGGTTCTATGAGAGCCCTGACTGTGGCTCTCCAGCCCTGCCTGCACTGGCCCTGGCTGCGCTTGGTGCACCCCCTGGACTACACCTCTTTCCACTCTCTCCACTGCCCCTACACTTGATGTGCCTTCTCTGGCATGGCTGCCCCTCCTCCCCAGGGATCTCCCTCTCCCTCCCATACCCACCTGCTCCTCTTCCTCATCTCCTCCTACTCTCCCCACCCCTCTCTCCTGACCTCCTCTCCTCTCCATTCCTCTCACCCACTCACACCCAGGCACTCACTCAGGCACTCACTCAGGCCCTCACACACTCTCTGTCACTCACTTGCACTCACACTGTCAAAAAAAAGGTAAAGTGTATGTGTTTTACTACAAAAAAAAATATGTGGGCTATGTGTGTGTATGTGTGTGTTTGTGTAGGGATGCATGTTATGGGTATGTGCACAGGTTTATAATTTCGCAAGGTGTGTCAGTCCTCTCCAACTCCTCTAGCTATATGTATGTGCGCCTCTCTACTACCTGTCTCTTTCACTAGCCTCCGCTCCTGGGTTCTGTGCTCTAGCTCTAATGAACGCAATACACAGACAAAGGTGCATCGGTTATTTTCGGTATATATAGTTTATTTGACTGAATTTGATACTTTGGGGTGCTGTAATTGGCTGGGGCACTAGGTAATGTCTGACATTTTGCTTCTTTTTTTTTTTTTATTGGGACATTTCTCGCGTTTATCGTGTGTTTTGCATCGATGATGAGGTCAGATTTTAGGCGACTCCAGTTTTGTAGTTTTCTTGTGTTTTGTAGGCCATCTCGTGTTAACTCTTCAGGGTAAGGAAGATTTGAATCTCATGTTACCCAGTCATGTTTAACTCGCGAAGGCAGTTTTTTTCTTCACGCTGGTTTTAACACCAACATTTGGATCTAACCCTTAATCTGGTAAAAAAGCAGTATGCTAATCCATCAACAAGGTTTATTGAGCAAAAATTTGACGAAACCCCTTCACTGTAAGGAGTACTGTATCTAAATATACACCTTTGAGTACATATACATGTGTTAAATGACAATCAGCAAAGATTCCATCTTCCACAATGTGTATACTGCATTACTAGATTTCTATGTAGCAATCTCCTGAGAAAGCCACAATGTGCAGTCAGTTTTCAAAAAGAGCAGTATAAAATATATTACCTTTTATTATTCTGCAAAGTACAAACAGGACTAACCATTTTGTGCTGTATAACAATAAGATTCATAATAGAGACTCATCAACAAGGTTATGGGGTTATGGGGTTATGGGGAGCATAAAAAGTGTCAGAATTCTCACCACTGTATAAATTAGAAAACCTATTTAATAAATGTCTGAAACAGATAATAAAAAAACTCTGTTCAACCAAAAATACAAAGGTTACAGTGTTTCCGTTGCATTCAAAGAATTCCATACTGCAACATGCAAATTAAGTCGTGTTCTTTCATTTGCATGTTACCGGAATCCCATGAATGCATTGGAAACAATGTAAACTTTGCATTGTTTGCAGAATACATTTTTTAATCTATTTCAAACATGTAAATGTACATGTGTGTGTGTGTGTTATAAAGGTCCTATACTCAGTACAGTTAAACAAACTCTCAAAAATGACTGTATTCATGTCATAAGTTGGCAGTTTTTCTCTCATTTCTTGTACATGATAAACAGCAGTAAGACACCTTATTTCTTTCACATTTTCACAGGTTGCTGGGATCTCTGCCAGTGAGTTTCGGTAACTCATTAACAACACCTAGTTCCCAGGCTTACTGCTGCAAAGTGAAGTCATTCCGTCCCTGATAGATAAGTAACTTATACTTACTTGGATTCATTTTATATTGCAGTGATTGAACAGCAATGCATGAAGATGCCTTTGAGTTAAAGTAATATATAAGAGTGCGGATTTTGCAGGATGGTAAGATTTTCCACAAAGCAATTTCTGTTTCAGTTTTACCAAGTTTCAGGTTCGTTGAAATGATGCAATTGAACCAAACCCCGGCTTTGCAAAATGAGGGGGGAGATTCACTAAGCAGTTATAAAGCGGTGAAAAGTGGATATGACTTCTCCAGTTTATCACTTCTCCAATTCCTATGCTATTCTATGGAGCCTATGCACTAAGATTTCTTCAACTTTGGAGATCTTAGTGCATAGGCTCCATAGAATAACATTGGAATGGGAGAAGTGATAAACTGGAGAGGTCATCTCCACTTTATCACCACTTTATCACAGCTTAGTGAATCTCCCCCTGTGTGTTCTATGTTTCTTTTCCAACTTAAAGGAGCACTACCACCTCCTAAGAATAACCATCCACTTACCATAATCTGGAAAAAATGCTAATTGCTTCTGTGAATCAGTTCTGCCTTAAATGGTTCCCCAGAGTTACTCTTCAACAAATACTAGATTTCATTTACATGGAAGCAAAAGCAGTTCTTTTTACATGACTACTTGGGGTTACATTACATGGAGATGAGCTCCCTATTCCGTTAAACTCTCCAATTCCTATGTTACTCTATCAAGTCCCTATTTCACATTTTGAGATCTTAGTTCATAGGCTCAATAAAATGACATAGGAATCGGATAGTTTATCTCACTGAGACAGTCTATTATGTTTTAATGCAAAACCACTCAGGAGGAGTTTGGACTTATTTGCTGACCTAGAACCCTGCAACATAGCCTAATGTCTGCCCCTGCACTTTATATGGGTGAAAGGTTCTTTTTGTATGAGTTTTTATGGGGAAAAACCCACTTTGCATATTTTTTTTCTGTATAAATTCCCAAACATATAAATACATAAATTGTGATTTCAATTAATTTGTGGTGAGAAATTTGTCTTTTGCTGTCTATGATTTCTATAACCAAAATAATTCCCACCTCACTACTGGATTCATTTTGTAGTCAGGGAGAGTTAGCAGTAATACACTTGTTACTGCTATTGACTGCTTCACAACAGTGTGTGTATGTGTTTGTGTATATGTGTGTATGCGGGGGGGGGATACATTAGCAGCATCAATAGTTCTAGTAGTAGTGGTCAGCAGAACTCCCCAGCATCCTCTGTGACTCAGAGATGCCAGATCCCACCAGCACCTGTTATTGCTGCTACCATCCTCACCACATAACCTGTGTCTCAGACATCCCAGAGCCCACCAGTGGCAGTGCTGCTACCCCCTCCATCACATGCCTGTGACTGAGAAGCCTCCACTATCACCACATATTGTTGCATTTTGCAAAACCCTACATCACCTCCTGTGACTGAGAACCCACCAGCAGATAGTGCTTCCACCACTGCCAATACATTCTCAGGGCCCTGGAGTGAATTCCCGGAGTGAACTCCAGTAAACAGTAGCAGTAGCATAGAGCTGCAGCTGCCTGACTCCGAGCCTGCTGCTGCTGCTGTGTCTTTGAGTGTGAAACCAGGTGCACCAACTACACCTGTATCCCATTCACAGTCACAGTCATCATCACAAACAAGAGAGGAGAAAGAAAATGGTGGAGGTGCTGCTGGTGAGGATTCAGACATGATGCTGAGAGCTTTCCTAGCTCAGACTTCCTTGTTGTGGAAGATATGGTGGAATGGTTATCACCAGAAATGACACAATGTTGTTTGGTGATATAGTATTTTCTGAACTTCCTATTACCATCAAATGTTATAGCAGGATCAGATCAGTGTCACAGATGATTGTGGTGGTAATGGAAGGGCTAGCAGTCTTATGAGACAGGTGACGCATGCTACTACTAATGCTGATATACAGGCATCAGCAGCATCAGCAGAAGCCACTTACATTGCATTCAGGAAAAAGGTGTGCAGTGAAGAAGATCCTTGTTTACCTCTACCCTGAAACCATGTATGTGATAATACTTTTCTTTTAGGGTAGGGAGTGTTCAGTCATCCCCAACTGTACACCTCTGTGACAAGGATGTAAGGAGGGATGAAACTTTTCCGTTATAATGTACACGCAGCATAACTACCCAGAGGTGCATGTGGAACAAGTGCAACCATCCCCGACTATGGTTGCTGTGCCCCTTGTCCTTTCCCAATGACAAGAACAATGTGGAGCAAAAAACTCCCACAAAAAAGTAGGAGGCAACCACCATGAACCCAGAATATGGACAACATCACCTGTGTCATTGTCATCTAGTGCAAGCCGAGCTACTAGTTATATACCATTTATCCCCTAGCACCCCCATGGTCCTTATCATCACTGCCACTGATTAAGTTGCCACCATAATCAGTCACTGAATCTGTAGATGTAGGGATCCAGCAATATGTCTCCAGACACTGCACATTGGTGCTGCAATGACCACACATGGTAATGTGGTAAAGAATGACAGAATGCAGGGGATAAGTGAGCATCTGCAGATGTTGCACCCTGCAGAGTACGCCAGGCTCATATCAAGTTTTTTTTTGTTTGTTTTTGTGAAAGTATTTTACCAGGAAGAATACATTGAGATTGTCTCTCATTTTTAAGTATGTCCTGGACTCATTTTATCTACCTTAGAAAGGTGAAAGGCTGAGCTGACCTTGCCGGGACTAGAACCTGCAACCTCACAGTATGAGCAGATTCTACAGCTGGTGCCTTAACCAACTGAGCCATCTCTCTGGTAAGTTGGGACAATTATTTTTATTATTTGGTAATGAGCCATTTGACGTGTTAGTCATCCATCTCTACCACCACTTCTTTTTATTCTACTGGGACAGACAAGAGGCTCAGTGACTGATAGTACCTGATTTTGGGGGGGTGGTTTAACATTATACACTTAATTAGATAAAAATATGCCAACACTAAAAATGTTATTGGAGGTGGAGCAGAAGGATTATTCTGCCCAGTTGGATCTGAAAAGGAGGTAGTTTATTCTGCTGCTCCTATTGCCCTGAGCCCACCACCATCAAAATGTTACTACCCATAAACATGGTGGATACACTATCCTGATAATGTGATGTGACATTTGATGCTTAGATGCTTCAGCAACAATAGGATGCCATTGGTGGGTCTAATATAATGTTCCTGGTGATGGCTTACCTGGCTGTAGGCCTACAAATATTTTTTTCAAGGTCTGTCTTGCTGTATAATCCTACTAACTGTACGTTAAAGTCTTGCCTTGCATTATAAGCTTGCAAATATATATTTTTGCCATAGTAGGTTGTGTGAAGAATTTCGCTAAAGGTTTTATCTGTAATTATGATTATTTTCAAAAGTTAACCGGTTTGTAAGCCACTGTTATAATTTTTTAAATGTCTTACTTAACTAAACAAACTGCAAAAATGTTTTGAAAGGTCTGCTGGCTAAAACATCTGTAAGAATGTTTCCGAAGTTACAGTTTTTATTAAAAGGCTTGGTTTACAAAAAAAAAAAACATTTTTATAAAGGTTTACCTAGTAAGTACAACTCCAAGATACCCGTCTTCCCTCCACCTCATTGCTGTTGTAGTAGGTCCTTTAATACTTTTTGGAAAGGCATACCTGTTGACTGTCAATGTCACATTAGTGTGACTAGTCTCTATTGCTATCTGAATCAAAATATATAACACTATTACTCTTGATAGTATAATATTAAAATGTAAATAAAAGAAACAAAAACAATACATGAAAATAATACAGTGGAAATGAAAGGATCACTCACTCCCTTCTCCAAAATAAAGTTGTACATGCTAGTAAAAATTAAATGTGCATGTGTGAATACTAAATAGAACACTATATGCTGTTTGTATACTCTGAATAAGAATACACTATTACTCTTAAAAGTGAAATTTTAAAAGTATGTTCATAAGCAACACAAATGATGATGACATCTTAAGAAACATCATTCACCAACATATAGATCATTAAAACAAACATGTTGAAATTAACATGGTTTATATGGATGGGTGGTGATAAACAATGGATGATGATGATGATGAATCACATGGGATGCTAAACAAATTAAAGGCAGTATCATGTATGAATTCAATATAACCTTGTATTATTATCTGTAAACATTAATCAATGGTCATAGCACTGGTCCTAGGTGTAGTAGATGGTGGCAAATGTGAAACTCCCTTCTCCTCCTCTTAAGTGTTGCTGTTCCTACTTGTGCTGTATTCTACTCTGTCTTTTGTATTTTTCAGTTCCAGCTACTTACACAGATGGTATTAGCTTCTTGTTTCTTTTTTTAAAATTATGCCTGTCTACACTGCTGCTGGATAGGTTTGTCTATCACTCTGTAACGATTTCACCAGCTGCAATGCACATCCACTCTAATGTATGCTTGCTAGTGGGCAATTAAGGGTTTCCTCAACAATACATATGCGTGCTGGCCACACAAAGTATTTTGTTTGCCAGTAGTCACTTAAGGAAAATATGCTGAGTGAGCAGTTATAGTCATATCGTCTGTACTCTGGCCACATGTCCTCATATCTGTGGTCAGGTGGACTTTCTCACAATATGATGCTTCCAGTCATTAACCAACTTTGTGCAAGTCTGGCACAACCAGCCTTGAAAAATAATTCTGGCTTGAAATATGCCAATGGGGGATCACAAATGTCATCAGGTTTTTAAAAACTCTGTTTCCTACAAAACAGTAGGGCATCATGCCAACCATCAACATTTTGGCAATTTTTCCATTCCACAGGTGTGTTTTGATTATTGGTGGGTAGTTTATTACTTATTTCTATGATCTCAGTAAGTGTGGGTTAGCAAATGGAAGAACTATGCAATGTACATGTTTTTACATGACCAGAGGTAGTGTCTATATTACAGTGCAACCAATAGAGATTTTCATTGTTTCTTCATGTCCCAATTAGAAGCTGTTTTGGCCTATGCTGGCTTCAAAGCACATGCATCAATAAACTAGCCTATATGGAAGCCTCAAATGGAACATAAAACAATTATTCAGATTGGAACAATATTGTTTATAAGTATGTTATGATCTCATTGATTGTAACATTTTTAATATGATACAGTGTAGGCAATGTACTGACCATGCAGTTCTCAACAGTGATTAAGAAAATAAAAGATGTGCCTTACATACACCTTTTATGCTTATCTTTTATTAATTTGCTTCATGTTGGCAGTAATTTTACTTGCTTATTTTATCCATATACTAGTATGCAAAGGGTTACAGGTTATGCTAATTTGGGGACTCAATCACAGGACCATTTGAAAGCTTTTACCACTCATCCAGATGTTGCAATGGCTGTTTCATAGTGGAAATAAGGCTTATTCGGCACCCAACTTCTGAAGTCCTCTGCAATGAAAAAAAACTAATGCTGGGAAAATGCCTTTCGACTGCATTATAGATTTCTCTCTAACGTTACTATGCTATAACTTAACTACAAAATTTGATGCTTTGGTATCACACCCCAGCTAAACTTGCAAAAATGTTCCCAGGATTTTCTCCTCTTTGTTGGAGATGCGGATTTTAGGAGGGTTCTTTGTATCACTTATGGTGGTCTTGCTCATCTATAAGGAAATTCTGGGCAGATGTGGCAGCCCACCTGCCGATCTTAGCGGGTACTCTCGTTCCTGACTCCCCTCAAGTACTGCTACTCTCTCTTCTCCCCGACGGTTTTCCAATCCCTCTTGCTTCTTCTTTGTCATTTTTGGCTTATTTTAGTCACTCTTGCTAGGGCGTGCATTCCTGCCCGCTGGAAATCAGCTATTTCCCCCACTATTCAAACTGGAAAGGGCGAATCCGCTCTTTTCTGAGCTTAGAAAAAATATTTTTTGACTCTACGGGTACCTGAGTACTTTTTAAAGATAAATACAACAGCTGGCTGACATTTGTAGATTCTTTAACTCTGGTTCAAATGTATTGTCCCTGCTTTGCATGGATCACCTGTCTTGTTCTATATTTTCTTCTTTTCTTTGCTGAGTCCTTCCCTTTATGTTCTGCTTCTGAATCCTTTTCTTATCTTATTTTCTTATGTGTTACTGTTCTTTTTTCCTTTACTCTCTTTCCTCTTATAATTCTTCCCTTCTGGACATATCAGTCAACTTCTTCATAGGGGTGATTATTCTCTAGATTCTAGGACTATTCCTTGTCCTGCTCTCTCGATATTGGTATTGTTTCTATGTCCACCTTTTGTTATGCCTTGCTAAATCTGCTTCATACCATTGTACTATACTGCAGATTTTCTTTATGTCTTCCTGTACCGCATTATTTCATTCAGTAAAAACAACAGCTTACAGCGCTAACTCACCATGTGCCAAATTATATATATGTATATATGTATAATACTTTTTGATGATTTATTTTCCATGAAGTATCCATAAAATTAGAATCACTGAAGTGTGCAGCAAGGAATGTAAGGGTTCTCCAGTCCCCCAAACATCAGGCCAAAGCCCAAAAGTGCAAACATAGAATAGACAGCAAACCTGCGCTCCTCCAGTCTAAATGTGAATAGTGTGCCCTGTATTAGGCATATATTATAATACTGTGAATAAGTTTGAGGCATTAGTGCCTACATTTTTAGGCCCAAAAACGAGGTTTAAGCTTACCAACCGCGCCAAGGTTCCTCAAGTGTGGCAAGTCCTACTCTAAACACTTAAAGTCCCTATATAAGGGACCTTAGTATTTTTTAATGTTTATTTTTAATTTTTTTTTTTTTTTTTTTCTTAGATAGGGACTTAAATGTTTAGAGTAGGACTTGCCACACTTGAGGAACCTTGGCGCGGTTGGTAAGCTTAAACCTCATTTTTGGGCCTAAAAATTTAGGCACTAATGCCTCAAACTTATTCACAGTATTATAATATATGCCTAATACAGGTCACACTATTCACATTTAGACTGGAGGAGCACAGGTTTGCTGTCTGTTTCATTCAGTAAAGCCTTTTTAAAACCAAAAAAAAAGAAAAAAACGAATGCTGCATACAGGAAAATCTTCCAATTCATAAACTTTGCACTGACAGACAAACCTGTCTCTAAAGTAATCCAAACCCGTGTAGAATACATTTCATATTAAATGTCCATGCAGAAACCAACATTTGTTAGTGACTCAGAAGATCTGGTTGATGACTATGCTATGACCAATATGATTCTCTCAACACTAATTTTGTTTCTGATTAGTGACTTCCCCTCAGAATGAGATTCATTAAAATTGTACATGAAATACCTGCAAACAGTAAATACTTCTTACATTTCTAAAGAATCTTCATTAGTTTATAGCTACCTGGAAAATGGAAAATGACGTACTATACGATTTTAGAAAAAGCTTTTCTCAGAATGGGATTCTGCAAAAACATTGTAATTCAAATTAACAGAAAGGAAAGAAAGAGGTAAATTGTGCACTCCATAAAAATGCATGAGGTGCTGGTTCATTATAATCACCCTCAAACTGCTTCAAACTGAAGTGTGAATGAAAAATTAGAAATACCAGCAAAATGCCCAGCTAGAGAAACACAAAGAAAACATCTACATTCTTAAAGCTCAGTCTATTTTAATACCTCTCCCAGGTCACTGAATGGGCCATTTGGCATTGTATAGCTGAACACTTTGCTTTAAACACAGCTTAAAAGGCATAGGAAAGAATGTAAAAAATTACACCTGGATTTATCAAGCCAAGAGAATACTCTTTGGACAAAAAATGTTCTCGGTTTCTTTTTCTATAGTGTGAGCAGGTTATTAGATTTACCTAGAAACTTGTAGAGCAGTGTGGTCCTGGAACCTGTTTATATTGATTGGTGCATGGTTCCTTCAAAAAATAGCAGGGGTTGATAATGATGACACTGTCATAGTGTAGCACACATCCCTGGATTGGATGATGAGAAATCCTTTTGCAGAGGACTTTAACGCTTTGAGTGTCAGTGGGGTTTGCAAACCACTGCGACACAGCAAATTGATCATCTCCCTGATGTTTAAAGGTTTAATGGAACAAAAATACTAAAATTCACTTGACTATTAAATTAAAGATCATGTTGTATAACACAAATTGCAGGTGTAATTTTCCATGGTTTGATAGAATAGGTTTTATACTGAAAAATAAGTAAATAAATAAGATAATAATAATAATATTGATAATTAGTGATGAGCGAGCATGCTCGGCCGAAGCTCGGTTCGGCTCGAGCATCGCTCTGCTCGGCACATGGCGGTACTCGTACGAGTACCGCATGTGCTCGCCCGCCATGTCCGGGTCTCCTCCCCGCACGTTTCACGGCTGCTGCGCAGCCAATAAACGTGCGGGGAGGCTCTGACATCAGTGTAATGCCAGCAGCCATGTTGGCTGCTGGCATTACACTGATTGGCTGGCCAGAACCCGTGATCGGGTGCTGTATAGCACCTGACCAGCGAGTTCGGCTCAGTCTTAGCCAGAGAGAGATGAGGATAGGAAGGGAAAGTCAGTGTAGGGAGAAGAAAAGTGTTTTTGAACTCTTTAAAGACCCAAAAGTCCTTTTTAGGACTGTTGTGTGTGGGGGCAACAGTTATATTTTGTTTGGGGGGGCACAAATTTAAAAAATAAACTTCACATATTCCGTTCACTGTGCCTAGCTGCAGATTAGCGGCACATTCTGTTTAGTGTGCCTAGACGCAGATTAGCAGCACATTCTGTTTAGTGTGCCAAGACGCAGATTAGCGGCACATATTGTTTAGTGTGCAAAGTTTAAAAAATAAACGTCACATATTCCGTTCACTGTGCCTAGCCGCAGATTAGCAGCACATTCTGTTTAGCGTGCCTAGACGCAGATTAGCGGCACATATTGTTTAGTGTGCAAAGTTTAAAAAATAAACGTCACATATTCCGTTCACTGTGCCAAGCCGCAGATTAGCAGCACATTCTGTTTAGTGTGCCTAGACGCAGATTAGCGGCACATATTGTTTAGTGTGCAAAGTTTAAAAAATAAACGTCACATATTCCGTTCACTGTGCCTAGCCGCAGATTAGCGGCACATTCTATTTAGTGTGCAAAGTTTAAAAAATAAACGTCGCATATTCCGTTCACTGTGCCTAGCCGCAGATTAGCGGCACATTCTGTTTAGTGTGCCTAGCCGCAGATTAGCGGCACATATTCCGTGTAATATGAAGAAGGCGGGTAAAAAGGGACGGGGAAGTGGACGTGATCCTGATAGTTCAGGGCGCGGGTCAGGACGCGTAGAAACTGTGCCTGGTGCCAGAGCACAAGAAAGAAAGACATCCACCATACCTAGCTTCATGTCTCAGTTTACAAGGCGTCGCAGAACATCACTCTCGAGGTCAGACCACTGCGAACAGGTGGTCGGTTGGATTTCAGCTGATACTGCTTCCAGTCGGTTAAGCACCACCCTGTCTTCCACCAAGTCCACTCTCAGTAGCCAAGAGTCTGGTCAACACAATCCTCACCCTGATCATCCTTCCTCCCACCATAGAGGGTCTGGCCAAAGAAGTGATCCCACACTGGGATATAGTGAGGAGCTCGTCTCATCACCAATCCTTCATTTGAACCTCTCTCCAAGCACGCTTGCAGAGGAACATGAGATCTTGTGCCCTGATTCACAACCTCTAGAGTGTACCCAATCACAAGAAGATGACAGAGGGGAACGGCATTTAAGGTCAAAGGAAGTGGATGATGATGATGATGAGACACAGTTGCCATCAAATCAACCACAATTACTGTCTCAAGACCTTGATGAGGAGGATGATACACAGTTGTCAATGACTGAGTATGTGGTGGGATCAAGAAATGAGGAGGATGATCAGAGTGAGGAAGTGGAGGAGGACTTGGTGGACGATGAGGTCACTGACCCCACCTGGGAAGGTGGAGAGCCGAGCGATGACAGCAGTCCTGAGGGTGAGCCATCTGCAGCACCACAACAGGCTGGAAGAGGCAGTGGTGTGGCTAAAGAAAGAAGGCGCACCAAACCGGCCCGCAAATGTTCCACGGAGCACCCCCTTGCGTAAATCTCCCTTGCCAAGGGCTAGGTGTTCCGCGGTATGGCGTTTTTTTAAGGAAAGTGCGGACGACAAAAGAATTGTAGTTTGCAACCTGTGCCACACCAGAATGAGCCGAGGCATGAACACTAGAAACCTCACCACCACCACCAGCATGATCCGACACATGGCATCCAAGCACCGTAATAAGTGGGAGGAACGCCCGGATCGCCAATCTGTGTCTGCAGGCCACACTACTGCCTCCTCTTCCCCTGTTTTCGGTGCCGGCCAATCGCCTGTCGAAGGCGCAGGCCCGCATACCTCCCGCCCTGCACCTGTACCATCAGAAGCACCATCAGCGACCACATCCACTTCCCTGTCCCAGCGCAGCGTCCAAATGTCGTTACCCCAGGCATTTGAGCGCAAGCGAAAATACCCAGCCACCCACCCACAGGCCATAGCACTAACCTCACACCTTTCCAAGTTACTGGCCATCGAAATGCTGCCATTTAGGCTTGTGGAGACTGAGTCCTTCCACAGCCTGATGGCAGCAGCTGTCCCTCGGTACGCAGTCCCCAGCCGCCACTACTTTTCCCGGTGTGCCGTCCCCGCCTTACACCACCATGTGTCCCTTAACATCACCCGTGCCCTGACCAACGCAGTTACTGGGAAGGTCCACTTAACGACTGACACATGGACAAGTGCTTGTGGCCGGGGAAGCTACATTTCCCTGACGGCACACTGGGTGAATGTCGTGGAGGCTGGGAGCGACTCGGACCCTGGGATGGCACAGGTGCTACCCACGCCGAGGATTGCGGGCCCTACCTCCATCAGGGTTTCTGCCAGCACCTACGTTATTGGCTCCTCCTCCTCCGTTTCCACCTCCGAATTCTCTGCGCGCAGCGCCACTCACCCATCAGCCGGTAGCTGGAAGCAGTGTAGCACTGCAGTGGGGAAGCGTCAACAGGCCGTGCTGAAGCTGATCTGCCTTGGGGACAAACAGCACACGGCCTCAGAGCTGTTGCAGGGGATTAGTCACCAGACCGAGCAGTGGCTCTCGCCACTCAACCTGCAACCAGGCATGGTTGTGTGTGATAATGGGCGTAACTTGGTGGCGGCTTTGGAGCTCGGCAAGCTCACACACGTACCATGCCTAGCGCATGTATTTAATTTAGTGGTTCAGCGATTTCTAAAAACCTACCCCAATTTGCATGATCTCTTGACCAAGGTGCGCCGCGTGTGTGCATATTTCCGTAAGTCATCAACAGCTTCAGCCGGCCTGTTGAAGCTGCAGCAGCGCTTACAATTGCCAGCTCACCGGCTGCTGTGTGATGTGGGCACGCGCTGGAACTCAACCTTCCACATGTTGGCCCGGCTTTGTGAGCAGCAGAGGGCAGTAGTGGAGTACCAGCTGTTACACGGTCGTCGCCTCTCCGTTCAACTTCCTCTAATCAGAAGTGAGGAGTGGGAATGGATGTCAGACCTCTGTGAGGTTTTACGCAATTTTGAGGAATCGACACAGATGGTGAGCGGCGATAACGCTATTATCAGTGTAACCATCCCACTTCTGTGTCTACTGAAACGCTCGCTGCTCACAATTAAAACCGATGCTTTGCATGTGGAAGAGGTGGAAATGGGGGAGGAAGAGCTTACACAAGGTGATAGCCAGAGCACCCTCACTTCGTCTTCTCAGCGACAATTGGAGGAGGCGGAGGAGGAGGAGGAGGAAGACACGGTTGCCTCCGCTACAGAGGGTAGCCATGGAACTTTATTTCCATCTCTTCAGCGTGGGTGGGCAGAAGAGGAGGAAGAGGATGAGGAGATTGAGAGTCATCCTCCTGGTGAGGACAGCGAAATCTTGCCTGTTGGTACTCTGGCACACATGGCTGACTTTATGGTAGGCTGCCTTTCCCGTGACCCACGCGTTATACGCATTTTAGACAACACGGATTACTGGGTGTTCACCCTTCTGGACCCCCGCTACAAAGAGAATTTCTCATCTCTCATTCCTCCGGTGGAGAGGACAAGCAAAATGGTGCAATACCAGAAGGTTCTTGTCAAAAAATTGCTCCAAAATTTTCCATCTGACAACGCTGGCGGCAGAGTACGTGCTACCTTGGCCAACCGAGAAGGGGAGAAAAGGGGAGCACACAGCAGTTCCGACAAAGGCAGGGCAACACTCTCCAAGGCGTGGGACACCTTCATGACACCCCGCCAGCACCCTCACCCTGATGCGCAGCCTAGTGTCACAAGGAGGGAAAAGTTTTGGAAGATGGTGAAGGAGTACGTAGCAGACCGTGTCAGCGTCCTCAATGATCCCTCTGTGCCTTACAACTACTGGGTGTCCAAGCTGGACACGTGGTATGAACTTGCACTCTACGCCTTGGAGGTGCTGGCCTGCCCTGCCGCCAGCGTTCTGTCTGAGCGGGTATTTAGTGCTGCTGGTGGCATCATAACAGATAAGCGTATCCGCCTTTCCACCGAAAATGCTGATAGGTTGACACTTATAAAAATGAACAAGGCCTGGATTTCCCCTGACTTCTCCACTCCACTGGAGGAAAGCCCCGGGTGAACATAAAGTCACTTTAGATATGTTATTTACAATGATGGGAATACTCTGTATTCCCATTCACCCCTTCCACCCAAAAAACGGGTATATGGTTGACTCTTAATCTTCTCATCGTCCTCCTCCTCTTCCATTTGCCCTCTGATACAATTTTTATATAGGGCCAGCTCACCAGCGGGCCCTGTGATACAATTTTTATATAGGGCCCGCTCACCAGCGGGCCCTGTGATATAATTTTTATATAGGGCCAGCTCACCAGCGGGCCCTGTTTGACAATTTTTGTATAGGTCAGCTCACCAGCGGGCCTTCTCATATAATGTTTTATTGGGTCAGCTCTCTAGCGGGCCCTCTCATATAATGTTTTATTGGGTCAGCTCTCTAGCGGGCCCTCTCATATAATGTTTTATAGCGTCAGCTCACTAGCGGGCCTTCGCATATAATGTTTAGGATGGTCAGCTCCGCAGCAGACCCTCACCCATAATGTTTTAAATGGTCGGCTCAGCAGCAGACCCTCATTCCTAATGTTTTAGATGGTCAGCTTAGCGGCATGCCCTCGCCCCTAATGTTTTAGAGGGTCACCAGCAGGCCATTAATCCTAATTTTTCAAGGGTGTGTATGATGCCCTCCTTTATGTGTAATAAAGGGTGTATTGGAGTGACATTTCAGTCTAATTTTTGGCAGCCCTTTCACTTAGTGCATAGGCTTTATGAGTGTTGGACCACTACCTGAACTATTGTACCACAATGTGAATGAGGCCCTCCATTTTGTGATATACAGGTTGTATCGGAGTGCCTCAGGTCCTCCCATTGAATTAAATAGGGCTGGGGTGTTCGACAGAGCAGAAGGTAGTTCTTGGCTTCATCCACTAAGTCACTTCGTCACTTTTACTCAATGGATCAGACCCCACTGTTCCGACTATAAATTTTGGACTTAACAAGGGCAAACGGACATGTTGTAAAACCTGTGGTAGCTGCGGCCTCCGTTCCTGAATGCTGTACCTTACCCGGGCCATAACCACGTTGAACACCTGCTTTACGCTGCGCACATTTCCCTCTTAATCATGGCCCCAGTTCCGAAAAATCGATGAAATTTTTTGCAGAATTTGCAGATGATATACAAGTAAATATACAGCAAATACTGTTTGGTAACAATTTTTCGCCTACAATCGTTTTTATCTTCCTTTTTGTGTGTTTTACGGTCAGTCTGTAAAAATGGCGTACTACGGGCGAAACATCGTTCCCAGCAGCGACGTTGGAGTCCAAGATGCATCCAGACATCCTCCCTATGCTGTCCCTGAACCATTTCTGTGGTGTTTCCATCATTTTCTGACCTTTTCCTATGAACCAGGCACCCTCCCCTCATCAGAGCAGGGGGTGCCTGGTGTAATGCTCGAGTCCTCCCATTGACTTCAATGGGGCTCGGGTGCTCTGCCGAGCACTCGAGCCTCCGGGGGCGCTCGGCCAGAGCACCCGAACACCCGAGCATCGGGGTGCTCGATCATCACTATTGATAATAAGAATAATAATCATAAATAGATGTGTGAACCTATAACTTCTGCCACTACTCTCTTTGGAAAGTGAGATCAAAAAGTACTCTGTGAGATGATTCCTCATAAGTAGGGATGGGCGAAAGTTGTCACCATGTTCCAGCAAGAAATTTCACGAAAACCATGTTGTTATCTGCTTTTTATCCTCTTTAAAACTAGTACTTAAAACGTTCGCATCTTTCGCCCATTGGCCAAAATCTTTCACCATTTTTTCAATGGCTATAAAGTTTCTGCCCATTGATTTACATTGTTTTCACACTTCCACTATAAAAACGTGAAGTTTTCGCTGAAGGCAGACACAATAGAAGCAGCTACAGAGCGAGATAGATGTGCTGTGCTGTTCTGCAGTGATATTTTGCAAAAATTGAGGCAGTAAAGGCTCATAGTGACTGCTATCACTATGAGCAGCAAAAAGAGGAACTGGAAGGACCCTTATTATGTGTCCACTCAGTCTGAGGAGGAGGAAGTGACTAGCAGTACTGAACCAAAGCTGTCCAGTCCCCCTAAATCACCCCAAGGGATCTTGGGGAATTTAATGGGAAAGGAGGGAGAAAAGGGATATGGAAGGGAGGGAGAAAAGGGAAGGGAGGGAAAAAAGGGTAGTACTAGTGAGAGCAGGACAGGTCAGCTGCCTGTGCTTGCTACAAGATGTGCTACCCCTGCTGCCAGTGCCAACATTTCTGTACCTGCAGCCACTAGTGTTGTACCTGCTGCCAGATGTGCTGCCACTAGTGTTGTACCTGCTGCCAGTGCTGAACCTGCTGCCACCAATACTTTGCCTGCTACTAGTGTTTCTTGTAGTACTCGGGGGGAAGGAGAAAATGATGCCAAGTGTGACAGCAGGGAACCCTCTGTCACATTGCTTGTCACCTCCTCCAAGCATTAGTGAGATGCCTGTAATAGAGCAGCAGCACATAGGGACTAGTGGTGGTGGTGGTGTTGGAGAAGCTGGGATGGAAGAGACATTAATGGCCTTTTTAGTCCAAACTGAGAAGAAATGTGTGACAGAGATGGGAATGGGCATCGACACCACCACCAACACTGAGCTTTTGGAATTTACGGAGTTTGCAACTGTGCCAATTTCCTGCTGCTGCTGAGTTGAAAGGGAAGCAGGATGCTGAGGAGAAGGCTAGTGTACCATAGACCATCATGGACACAGTGGGAATGGGGTCAACAAGTGATGAGGGATTAGGACAGGTTCCACTTGCCAGCGCCAGCAATACTCCTGGTTCTAGTTGCAGTACTAAATCCGCTGCCACAAAAAGTGAAGGGGTATCGTGGAGGACAAGAAGAAAGAGGCCATTCTTCTCCACCTGTTCCTTATCCCTCCCCCCAGAAGTCATGGGTGTGGGACTATTATTCTCTTCCGACAGGCACAGTTCAGT
Source organism: Rhinophrynus dorsalis (assembly GCA_037306005.1). Classification (NCBI taxonomy): domain Eukaryota; kingdom Metazoa; phylum Chordata; class Amphibia; order Anura; family Rhinophrynidae; genus Rhinophrynus; species Rhinophrynus dorsalis. Next base: position 90,854,991 of record CM074721.1, on the reverse strand, counting down.
CATCATCAACAACTGTACAGTGCAAAATCTGTGACAGATTAGTGAAAAGTGGAAAGGAGGGAACACACCTTGGCACAACCTCCCTGATAACACATGAAACACAGACACCATGACATTTATGTCAAACATGTTAAAGCCAAACACCCATTACAGAAATCTAGCACCTCTGTTACTGTACACCCTGACTCTCCAGAAAGGCACCAAGAGGCGAGGTGGAGATCAAAAAGGAGGAAGAATAAAGAAACCCAGAAAGACACTGGAAGTTCCATCAGGAGCGAAACAACTAGTTCGCCATCAACATCACCTTCTTCCTCTAGGGTAACAAGTACATCTCCGGCCAATCCACCTCTTTCATTGTTACCTCCCCCGCCAAATGATAGCCACTCTGTTAATGTTAGGATATGGCAGTTCATCTTTACCCATTGCACACTGTGTGGTGCACTGACCACACATGCCAGGTGGTGGAGGAGAATCGATACCAGGTCATCAGGTGGAATCTGAGGAGATTCCATCCCTCAGAATATGCTAGGATTCTGGCAGGGTGGGTTCATCATTACTATTAAACTGTTAGCAAGTTGTCATGTGTCCCTAGCGGGGTCTGGACAAGGGGTATAGTGACAACAGCAGTACTTATGTTCTGGTGTCATGGTGTTTGGATACAGTTGTGTCCCCAGGTGTTATTTACCACACACATACTGTGCACATTGCAGTTGCTGATGAGAGCCACAGTTCCTGCTCTCAAGGGAAAATTTCTATTCTAATATGAAAACACCTATGATTTTGGAGGAGGGGCAGGTGGAGAAGAATTATTGGCCAACTTCTTCTTTTCTCCAAATATACTGGGGGCTACTTATTGTGCTGCTACTGCCTCAGGCACAACACTGTAGATAGTTGTGGCAAGTGGAACCTTCATCATCCATCTTCCATGTTACTGCTATTGTTGATCCAATTCCCTTTCTGCTGCCTAATCATCCTGCTGCTTAAACAACTCAGCAGCAGCAGTACGAACAGCAGTTGCAACTAAGGACTCAGGAGGATATTTGAAAGTGGCCACTGGCCAACATGACCTGCTGGCCTTAGGCCAGTATGCCATTTTTATTTTTTTCTCAGGGCTTGTGTTTTGAAAAAAAATAAATAAATAAAAAAAAAATAAAAATGAGTCCTATAAAAGAATAAACCATTTTGGGGGGTTTGTTTCTAACAAGCCTAAGTCCTACAAATCAATGTTTCCTTAGGGCTTGTGCCAAACAAGCTTAAGTCCTACAAATCAATGTTTCATCAGGGCCTGGGCCTCAAATAAGTCTAAGTCCTACAAAGGCCTCTAACAACAAATCAAGCAAATCATCCTGTACAAAATATTTTATCAAGTCAAGTATCAGTCCACCCCAGTAGCAGCTTATGTCAGGGGGTTCCTGTCTCTATCACTTTACATACAATACGTCTTATTTTATGTTACTGATTTATTTTTTTATTAACTGTCCCCCCAATAGCATTCAAGAAACCATCCAAAACAGAAATTTTTGCCCAGCCCCACTCTATCTGGATAGAAAATTTTGGGGATATCCCTTATATAGCTGTAGCCATGATGTAAAATTCATGATGTCATGAAAATGTTTATTAATGATACCCATGCTTGATCACAGGTGAATTATCAGTGGCTCAATGATTTATGATTAATCTAGCTCATCCTGTCTTGATTCAAGCTCTTGGTGCCATGCTCCATCATTACTATGTCTGACTACTTTGGAATATATTCTTTGCATCCCTGGACTCTTATATCACCATTTGAATTTACAATCTGGGTTTTATCTTTGTTGTTCCCCTTCTGGTGGTTTATTTGAGAACTACCTTCCATACCCAGCTAACCCAAATACTTACCTCTCCATGGTAACAATGCTTCAGTTATCCACTCCATACCCTGGTTCATCTGGTGTCTGGATTTAGAATTTGTGGTTGGCACCTTGAACTCTGTAGAAACATACAAATCTGTCCAACACCAACTATATCTAGATCCATAAAAACACTAAGGGCTATATGTTCAAAGGGATAACAACAGAAACATGTTGTATGAATGACAAAAATATGTAATTGTGTGCATAAACAACATATTTTCTATAGAGTATAAGATAAAAAACTAGTAATGTCCTTTGTGTACGACACAACTCCAGAATTGCCAGGTAAAGGGGTGGGGAAAGGGTGTGTCTAAACTATTCTCCAGTGTCGTATAGAGGAAAATAAATTTTGTTGCAACTAACGGCAAAAAATGTCTTGCAAAAGAAAAAATGTGTACGTTAAGTAAAAAGTGGAGGGAATGTGAAGTTCTGCATGTGAGAATTTTTGTCTTTAGGTAAGACAGTTTTGTCGGTAGTTAAGACATTTTTGTCACTGGGTAAGACATTTCTTGTCTTTACATACGACAGTTTCAGTCAGTACAAACAATATATTTCTGATCACAACTGACACTCCCTGAAAATATTAATGATACCAACGACACTGTACTTTGAAAAGTCTTTACAAACGACAAAAGCTATTACGCTACCTCTTTGAACATATGACCCTAAATAGTGTGGTACACTCTGGGTATTAAAAAAAATACATGAACAAAACATGTGAGTAATCTGTCTCAGGAGGACTTTGGCAGATAAATCACAAGAAAAAAATAGCCATAAATTGAGGCACTCAACTGAATCAAAGAAATACAAAAGTAAGAATATTTAATTTTGTGGTATTCAACAATAATCACAAAGATATATCACCAATACTCCACCAATTAAAACCATTTAAAAAGGGAAAAAGACACTCAGTACAGAAAAAAACAAAAGGGTAAACTATATAAAAAGTACTCACATGCTAGTTTGGCGTGTAAAAAAAAAATACAACCATAAATAGGAAAAATAAAACACACCAACTTAGCAGGTGAGAGGTATTGGTACCAGACCAAAAGAAAAAAATACAAACTAATCCTAAATGTGAAGGTCTATTAAAAAGTAGATAAAGTGACTTTGTCAGAGGAGGCACTTTTAAACTTGACCACAGTAAAATGGCATCAGTGGCAGCCTATGCACTAAAACTTCATACCAAAGTAACACACTCCAGCTACAGTAGGACTATTATACAGGTTAGTTGGTCCTCACCCACCCTTCAAGTACAGCTATCACTTATTATGAAGAACTGTAGCCAGAGGCTCATATCTCAAATAGAATGCATTAGAAGAACTAGACACCAGGTGAACTGTCTGAACACTGGTTATCACTGTCACTGACAGTTTAAGATGAAAAAAATAACAGTCTAACTGTAAAAACGTTTAAGTGAAGCAGCTCCCAGCAGGGTATACTGGGTGGAAATCCCTTAATTTTGTCAGCAGAAAAAACCCTACAATATATGATAAAAGTTTCTGCTCTTTTATGAAAAAAGTACTTTGCACCGTTCTTGATCAGTGGGACTGTACTATACAAGACAAAGTAGCAAATGGAATGTATACTTCCAGCATGATGGAAAAACCTATACTAGTAAGTCACTTCACCAGATATAACCGAATTGATGGATCACTACCAAATCATCTTAACAGCAGATATTAATGTAAGATTGTAACCAGGATATGGAATAGCAATTTTAACTTGACATTCTGATTTTCACTATAATCTTTTTACCATCTCAATCCCTATTACTTGCTTTGTCCTTGCTTCTACCTAAGTCAAGTCACTGTCTTTCACCACATCTCTTCCTTTGTCTGTCTTCTCTCATCTCTACTCCTGATTACTTCCTATTTATCCATTGACTAACCACATCTCTCCCACTGATTACCCACATTTCCTTTTAGCTATTGACTGTCAGTTCAGTCTTTTATTTTAAATAAACATATTATTTTCAAAAATATATGGAGATGCTACAGTTCTCCCACATTAAAGATCTCAAACGAGACTTCTGCACCCCGGAGTCTTACAGCTTTTTTGCTCAATTGGGAGTCCACACTCTCTCCTCACAAACATTTTACAGAGAAACACAGATGGAGCTTGGCTCTGACTTCCTTCAGTAGATGCCTTACAATTATACTAAATATATACACACAGTATCTAGGAGTATCTACATATATGTACCAAATCGCATTTGCGAAAGTATCTAGGAATGTCTAGACATATATACCAGATTACATTTGTGGAAATCTAGAAGTAAATAAATAATATCTACAAAACCATATATATCAAATATATATTATATATAGAGCCAATATATGGTTAAAAAAGGTCTTTATTGGTACAAATTATATGCATTTGTCAACATACTAAACAGTATTAAAAAAATACAGATAACATACATAATATAAAACAAAAGAATGAAAATATAAATACATACATACATGGGATATTTGTTGCCAACTGAACAGCCACAAAGATTCCAAGCCAGGAAAAATCATATCCAACAACGCATTTCACACTTGATAAAGCACTCTGTTGTGTAAAATGCATTGTTGGATGCAATTTTTTTTTGCCCAGGAATCTTTGTGGCTGTACTTTCGTAAATGCGATTTGGTATATATATATATATATATATATATATATATATATATATATATATATACTCCTGGATAATGTGTATATATATTTTTTCTAATTGTAGGGCATCTCTTGAAGGAAGTCAGTGCCAAGCTCCATCTGTGTTTTTAAACATATTATTTTATTGTTTGTCCCTAAATCTATTGTTAGTTTATTTCACCTTCACTTGAGTTATACGCCTTGTCCTGATCATGAACTAGCAAAACTGCAAGGCTGTCTGCCTGATAACCAGAGGCAGGCCCGTGAGGATCAGGAAGAATGGTCTGGTTGTATGTTTTATGATTTGTGCGAGTAGTGGAGGAGATTAGTTGTGATAAGTTCAATGTTTAAACAATGAGCAGAATATTTCATTACAGGAGTCCAGCCACTTAATATTAAAGTCTCCAACAACCAACAGCTTGCTTTTCTTGTTTTTAGTGGCAATCTCATTGAGGTGGTGGGTTATGTCCAAGAGGGACTGTGTTGGCGTATTATATGGTCGGTAGATGCCAACAATTATGATTTATTTTGAGAAGGAGAGAACAATTTTAACAGCAATGTATTCAATCATGTGAATCAGAGTTACAATGTGTAAAGTTTATAGACTCATGTGTGTATATTATTATACATCCTCCTCCTTTCTTTGCTTGGTCTTTCCGAAAGCATGAGTGTCCTTGAATGGCAATGGCAGTATCAGATATTTAAGGGCCATGAGTCAGTGAGAATAAGGATTTTTGGTTTGTAAGCATAACATCATACTTTTAGTTAATCCATTTTGGGCAGAATACTGTATATGCTGCAATGCACAAAAAAGAGACCTTTTTTTAATGGTGAAGATGCCTTTTGTTGCTGTTTGAGAGCCAGAGTTAATTTCAATGTCATTTATGAAGACAAATAATAAAATCTATAAACATTTAGTGAGTTGTTTGTGGTGAGCATATAATGAAAGTGTGCATTGGTTGCTATGATCACTTGAGGTTGGGGTAGTGCACAAGTATGCAGAAGTCTATGGTGGATTAATATGTTATGGTGCAAGTGAGGCGCATGATTGTGGGGATAAAAGCAAACCTGTCTTAAAAGTCTAACAGAACAGATAGTAGTAATATGTTCATATTGTTATGCATGTCACAAAGATGGCCAAGGGACAGGAAGTCCCTAACTGATATTGCTTTGAAAGACAGCTTCTTCTATTTGTAACACTTATTTTATCGCTTCCATCCTATTGCACTGCCTCCCTCTTTGTTTATTTGTTTGTAGTCTTTAGGTGGTCGTGCTGCAGCAGCTATCTCTCTCCTGTCCACCTCTCAGAATACTTAGAAAAAAGTATATTTGGAATAAATTTGCCAGCTAAATTTCATCCTTGCAAAAACATCCCCGAGCTGTTGCTCAGCATACACATACTATATGGAATTCATGTATAAAGTGGAATCTGAGGCAAAAAGGTGATTCCTTGTTAAGCTTATTTGCATATGCCTACCCAGAATCCCTTGCAGTAGTAACAACACTGTAAATGGGAGATATCTGTGGGAAAAGCAAGCCTTATGGCTTGACTGGTGTGTCAAATTTTTGTTTAACATTGCATCTACCTATATATATATATATATATATATATATATATATATATATATATATATATATATAACATCTTATCAACTGATACAGGCACTCACGTATTTTTCAACCTTGATCACCATCTACCCACCAGGTGCCGGTCCTCAATATACAACAAACTGGAAAGACTGGACGCGCTCACGGATATAGGTTTAAATTATAGCGATATATTTAAAATGTCACCACATGTCAATGAACGCAATGACTACAGCAACGTTTCGATCCTCTCACCGGGATCTTTCTCAAGCCATATATATATTGTTCATAATGGTATTTGGTAGCATTCCAATCATTTTTTTCAAAAAGAGTGCAGCTGTTGCTTCAGCATGCTTAAGAGATGCTCAGGTGGGGCTTAGTTATTGCCTATGAGCTTCTTAGGTGATGATTACTGGTGTTGCAGATTAAACTATGTTAAGTCACTTACGCTGAATTGTCTTGTGTGATTTCTTTTAAGATATAAAAAACATAAAACAAATCCCATAAAAATATAAATAAATATAGTTCTTATTTTGCCACAATTTTTTATATAGTTTTTAAGTTAGGTACGTACTTTTGTGCTTATTGACTATTTGCCTATCAAATTGGTACTAATCATTAGTCATCAAGCACACCAAAGGTGTAAGGGAGAAAAGATTGCTTGAATGTTGTTGTGGTGGTCATCATATGAAATATACTGTTGAAATGGTTGCAGCAATTGCTTATAATGAAGTTATTGCAGACAAACCTGATGCTAGTGGGAAATTAATGCAGAAAGTCTTTCCAAATTACATCCAAATAAAGGTGGTAAGAGGAAACCTATGAGTGTGCTGGTGCCTGCTGGTAAGAAAGTAAGATGTGCTGATGATGATGATGAAGATGATGATGATGTTAAGAATAATACTATATCTCTCACCTCCTCCATCATAACATCAAACTATTAATTCACTAATTATAGTGCCCCCCTAGACTAATAATGGAGTCACATGAAGAAAGTCAGTGATAGTTTTAGGTTTGGCAGGAGGACATCAACAAGTGTCCAGGACAGGCATAGTGCTGGTAGTATCAGTATTTTAGATGTGTCTGCAGGGAGTGGTGCATCTTTTTCCATCAGTATCCAAATCACCCATTTATCCTACTACTACTGTTAAAACTGATGATGATGCGGATTTAGAGATCTGTATATATAACCACCAGCATCAAGTCACCCTCAACACCCCCAAACAACAATTGCTGAGGGCTTTCAAAAGACTAAAAAATGCCATTGCATTCCAGTGGAATGGCAAATTTGCCAAAATGTTGAGGGTTGACATGCTGCCATTTTCTGTGGTTGAAAACAGAAGTTTTAAAGAACTGATGTCCTGTGTTGCAGCCTGCTGGCATATCCAAAGCCATAATTATTTTTCAAGGATCACTGTGCTGAGTTGTACAAGCCGGTACAAAGGGAATTCATCCTGCAAAATTATTTCAAGGCATATGTTGCTGTAGGACCCTATCCTCTTCAGCCTTCAGCAGCAGTAGTAGTGAGGTGGGAAATATTGCAGCCACAGAAAGCATAGACAAAAATGGCAGAGTTCTCTTGGGCTATTGACTGGAATTGGTGAAAAGGCTGACAGTATATGTATTTTCTATGGGTGAGAATTTTTGCAGGAAATGTGAGACATTTTTAATTTTAAACAAATATTCCCACAGAAACATTTTCTGACTTTTCTCTTATCTCAACTCTTGGACACTCAAATCACTAAATCTACAGTTGTTTTCTGGGAATGGTGCAGTTGGTTAACTCCAGAATTGCTCCCATTCTTCTTAGAACATTGATTTCAATGGGGCAATGTACTAATATGATTCACCACAAAAATAGGAGTTAAAATGTATTTTCTAGCCCTCCCTAACTCCAATACACCAAACATTCTTGTTTAGTGTCTCTTGTGACAAAGGGAAAACAGTGGGGGCAGTCTATGGACAGTTCGTGGTGTTACATTCCACTAAGCCTTTTTTAACAGCATGTATTAAACTAAGTACAGAATAATTGGTTTTTGCACCATTTTCATCAGTGGGCTATGGAGTCGGACTAAGACGCTTTTTGGCATAAATGTTCTAACAATGGCAGAATCACCTTCTTCCATGCCTCCAGAGGTTCACTAAGGTCTGGGGTTGGTAGTGTCCAAATGATATGAGCCATGTCAAAAAGTTGGTGGGGCTTGATTGTGATGGATCTGATTAGAAGGAGAGGAGGTGGGGTTTGCTCTTCCAAAGTGGAAAGAACAGGGCAGAGAGTGAGCAGAACTGGCAGTGAAGTGGGTGGAATTACAAGGGAATGAACTGAACCTTGAGAATCATCCTCTGTCACAGAGACCTGGTAATTAATTATAACAATCAGAGTCTTTATCTAAAGTCTGGGGAGCTCCCATGTATGGTGATTATACTCTAATATATACCCTGAAGTCTCGCCAATGATGTGAATGGATATTGCCAAATGAACTGCTCTGGCAGATTTGTGCATTCATCCCAGTGTGTTGGAGACATCTCTAGCATCCAAGTGTTTAAACAAAACAACAGTAATTTACTTTATGCTATACAAGAAGAAATGAATAACATTATTTTTATGCTTGGGGGCATAGTAAATCTACAGAGCCCAGTTGTCAAAGTGCCATAAAAATGTCTCTATGTGATTAGTGGACTCCATAAAATAACAGGACTGGTGAGAGTTTTATTTGATTGGAGACTTTCATAATCTGGCCCACATTAACAGTTGGCTGAATTCGACAAAATAAATAAGCAGTAATGATCCCACCAAAGTATAATAAAGTATGTACAACAATAAGAACAACAATAATGCTAAATTCCAAGTTGGAGTTACATAAATTGTAAGTTAGAACATTCACATGTTTATATTTAGAGGTAGAAATGTTGCTAGATATTGGCTAAGAGGGCTCAAGTCCCTGGTCTAATGGTAAACCCCTTCAGGATTAGAAAGTGTGCAATGAAGTCTCCTTTAAAGGGCTAATAAAGGGTCAGGAGAAGGGGTTTATATGTTAAAAATGTTATCTAACAGCTATGGTAGTGGAATTCTCATAACAAAAGTCTGCTATACTCTTCTCATTCTCCCTGCAGATCTCAGGGATCTGCAGCATTAGATGGCATCAGAGCAGCACTAAGCACTTCTATGCTCATTCTATCACCTCCACTGAAGTCCATTGTCTGCAAATTTTCAGATAAAGGGTATTGATGGATGGGGGTGGCAATATTTCTACCTCTACCAGATGCACTGAGTAAAAAAATGATGTCACACAGCCCTGCAAGATATTTGAACTTGACTATTATGGCTGTCAGATAACGCCCTACACTTTTACATCTACTTCCCCTGACCCGTTACTACCTCTTTAACTCTTATTTTATTTGACAGTTTTATAGTAAACCAAATGACATCAACAGGTCCTCTCTTTGGAGGTAGAACCTGATCCCTGACCATAAAAGTGGGGTTAGTGGTACAATGTTTCAGTTTACATGTTTCAGAAACAACTGGAGTGCTGAAGCTTTGGGAGCTCTCTCCCAACAGTCTATATACCAATCAATCAGTGTTCTTTATCCTGTATACTTTCTTTCATTAGAGACCATAGCAGCATAGCAATTTATGGTAGGAGTCACTGAAATGTCAGCAGTGATATTTGGGAGACCAATGAGAGAAGTTAAAAAGCACATAGAACACTGAATGTCTAGCATTATGGCCTAATTGAAACTTAAAGGAAAATCAGCATTTCCTATCAATTGCCCCCTAATTACCTTAACCTTCATGGAAAATCATAATAGCATGTTGAATTATGTCAGCATGGACTGGTTCTCTATAATGAGTCTTTATTTAGCACTGGATATTATGTCCATATAGGCAGATGATTCTTTTATGCAGGACTGAATTAAGGTTTTTTAGTAAAGTAGATGAGTTTGGTGTTTGGAAGTGCTAAAAAAGAGAATAATTTCCACCTGCTTGGACATTATTAATTAATGATTAATTTAGAGAACACATTCATGCAGAACTGAATCATAGTGACCATTCAGAATTCTGACACAAGGTAAATAGATATAGAAAGCAAAATGTCAATGTTTGCAGATGACACTAAATTATGTAGACTTATAAATTCAGAACAGGATGTTTGTTATCTACAGACGAATTTACATACATACAATGGAAACAAATGGAACATGAAGTTTAATGTGGGAAAATGTAAAGTCTTGCATTTGAGAAGAAAAAATCCCAATGCTACTTTTTGATAATTTTATGGGACTCGTTGCTAAAGAAAGACCTGGGAATCCATGTAATCATAAACTTGGAAACAGTGGTCAGTGTCAAACAGCAGTAGCAAAAAGACCTGTCTTGCATAAAAAGGGGTATTGAAGGAAGAGGGATAACATCATTTTGACACTGTGCAAATAATTGTTAAGACCTCACCTTAAAGATGCAGTGCAGTTTTGGGCACCGGTACTGAAAACGTCTGTTCTACAATTGGAGAGAGTACAGTGAAGAGTAACAAAATTATTAAGGTAATGGAAGACTTGATGTATGAGGAACATCTAAACACATTTAGTTTATTTACTCTAGAGGAAGGATGACTAAGAGGAGATCTTGTCACAATGTACAAGTATATGAGAGGTCTATACAAAGATATATCTGGTGAGCTTTTAATTACAAAGTCAAATCAAATAATTAGGAACCAACCGGTAAGGAGGTTTCAAGTTCCGCAGAGGAAGGTTTTTTTTTACAGTAAAGTCTGTTAAATTGTGGAATTCCTTGCCCAAGGATTCACCATATATTTAATTATGGTAGTGTCAAGAGTGATGTTGAAGGAGGATAATTCTCCGACTGATGTTCTGATTACCTATTCACTTGATGTAGGGATTTTTTTGGTCTTCATGGCGTCATTGCACTCATAGTGATCAAGTTAGGATTTGGAGAAAAAACAGAAAGGGCACCCATTAGTGCCTATTATCCTTATAACAACTGTTTTATTAAGGCAGCAATTATACTCACAAGTAGGGTGGTTGCAGAAAATATCCATATTTATCAAGCCTTGTTTTTAAGATTTTAATTTTTATTACAATTTTGTATTGTGTTTTTTTATATTGAATACAATTTTGGAGACTAAGAAGCAGCACGGTGTGGGATCTTACGTTTTCAAGTCGTGGTCACCTGAGCAGAGACAGGATAATATCTCTGCATGTCTGTTTTTTTGTTGTTGGATATATACCCTTCCGCAACCACCCTAATTGTGAGTATAATTGCTACCTTACTAACACATTTGTTATAAGGATAATAGGCACTATTGGGCGCCCTTTCTGTTTTTCTACATGTTACCTACTTCCGGTGAACTTTATTATGGAGCTGCCCAGCTGTAAAAGAGATACTCCAGTCATTGTTACTGTTGTATGGACAGTGATAACACCCATCACTCGCAATTTTCAGCTAACACATGTGTGTTGTGTTGAACACACAACCTTGTAAGCATGTTTCCTAAAAATTGTGATGGGTTGGTGAAAACCTTTTATAAAATCATTATTGCACCAGAAGTGCCTTCTCTATATTCGTTCGCCTAGTTAGTGTTTGGAATGACTTTTCTGGACTATTAGGGTCCCTTTTTATGTGATCGTGTTTGCAACACAGATTGGAAATGGCAATGATTTGCCTTTTAGTCATTATGGGAAAGTGTTTCTGTCCGGTAGGCAGACATTTGGATAGATTAATGAGGAACTTATGTTTTATAATGTATAAGATGATCACTGTGGTTTTAATTTCACTTTATTTTGTTCCATTTTATTTGTCACTAGTTGACCAGCCCATGTACACAGGCCACAGTGCCAGGCAGCAATGGCCGTGGTGAAGTCATGCACAGTAGAGACTGCCCACACGGCAGCTAACGGAGCGGGACGCTCCAAATTCAGACCGACAGGACTACGGTCTGAATTCGGAGCTCCCTGCTCTGTTATCAGCTGCTGCGTGGGCAGTTTCTACTGTGTATGACTGAAGAACGCACAGTTGTCTGTACTACGCATGACAGCTTCTGACAAACATACATTAGTGAATTATTATATAAGATTTTTTATATTACGTTTTCCTCTTTGATGTCTCCATGTCTGTAAGGAGTGGATGAGTTATACATATACTTTTTTATTTACATTTTGTATTCAGAGGTATCGATTTTTGTAGACATGAACTCATAAGGAACATGGGGAGATATCAAAGGTTTAACATGAGTGTAATTGGGTAGCAATTGTGTGTTAGAGAATGAAGCGGATTGTGGATGTAGGAGTGGTTTTGTTTGGGAAGGAAGGTATATATACATCTCTTTGTTGGCGACAGCATTCATTTAATCAAATCAGAATAGGCTTGTAACTGTAAGCTCTGAAGAAGCAATTTTTGTTAAACGTGAAAAACGTAAGCATTCAAACCCTCATTTTAAGGTTTTAATAATTTTATATTATAATTTTTGAATGCTGAAGTCCCCACTTTACTAATTTCAAGAGAATAAAGAAAAAATGCTCCTGTGAAAGCCACCCGAACACACAATGCAATATGTGGGTACATTTATTTTGTTTTCTGTCACATTGTATTTAACCCTTTCAGTGGCAGAGGTGTACAAACACATTGCTCTTCAATGTGTTGTGTACCACTCTGGAAGTGAAAGGGTGAAGGATACCACACCAGTAGGTGATTTCTCTTCTTTTTGTTTTTGTTGGATATTGTAGACATTTTAACCTAAAATCTTGAGTATAATTTACACCTGCGCATTACACCCAAGATTGGTCTCATTGAGGAAACTATACAAAAATGAATCCCTTTTAAACCAGTTGCTGGAATTGTTTTTCAGACCACCCTCCAGATGTCAATTTACTAAGCTACTTATCACAAAATGTCTCCTCTTTAATACAGTTTGCACCAAGGGGAGCTCGATGGGGGCAGTCTATGGGTATTTTAGACTTCCTTTCCTCAACACCTCACCACAATGGGCCTTATATATTGAAATAAACTGAAGAAATAAGGTGATTTTACACCATTTCCATAGCTGAAAACTCCATGGATCTGCTCTGGTTTTTTTAGCAGATGGTGGTAACCCTGCTTACTTTCCCATCCATTCCACCCACTCCAATACTGTTCCTTCCACTTTCCTGCCTCTTTAGGTGTAATTTCCACCTCACCACCCTCCAATTCTGTGTCACCTGATTAAGCCCCTCTTATACTTTGTAAATAATAGCATCATGTGGACGCTCCCATCTCACAAAGATTAAGCAGCTCCCACATAATGATTCAAATAACATAATTTGGACACTCCCATCCGCAGCCCTGTGTTTTTCTCTGGTGGTGGTAGATGAGAAGATTCCTAGATATGACCATTTCTCTGCACTTGTTATGGGTATTGTTGGCAATACACTCTTAACAATATCTGCTGTGAGCACTACAGTGCTCATATGCCACAATGCATATCCTGAAGAGCCACCACTAGTGTTTGAAGATAACTAAAACAGAGCTATGGTGTTTTCCTATATTCACCCAAATGTCTTTATCAGCAGTTATCTACCTTTGTGTTTGTTTAGTTCATTAGAATCTTTGAACTAGGGAAGTTGGTTTGCTTTCACTGCCAGCTTCAAATGACCTTAGGTAAACACCCATACACTCCTACACTGCCCACACTTCAGCAAATATGGTTCAAAAAAGCCATTCTTTTGTGCAAATATTTCATACATTGATGGCAGGTATAAGACAATCAAATGAAAAAGAAAAGTTATTTACACTTAATGTTGGTTTTGATTATCCCCCTCAATAGGACTGGAGAATCATGGTTTCTGATTATTTTTCTAAAGAATTTGTCAGACAGAATGTACTTTTATTACTGAAAAAGTGTCCCATTCAAATTGACAACTTTGGGATATTTTATTTGCATCCTATGCTGCATATGATTTGCTCCAGAATAATAGTAGTTCTTAGTTCTTTTCAGAACATGTACCCCTATAAAGTCAAATTATCAAGTGTTGTAAACTACAAATCTCATTATCAGAGACTGGTTGTAGACCCCATCATCTGGAGGTTAGTGAATATTGTTTTATTATAATAAAATGAATAATAACGAAACACAGTAATATATATATATATATATATATATATATATATATATATATATATAGGAGGAATAAGAGGCAGTACCAGTGGGCCTTGGTAAATCAATTTATTGTTGGCAATAAGGCAATCAATAGGTCAACGTTTCGATCAAGACCGTCTTGAGAAAGATCCTGTGGTAGGATCGAAACGTCTATCTATCTATCTATATATATGTATTTATAGACATAGAAAGATGGGCACTCCTTAAAAAAATCCTGTAGCAATACTACTGCCTGGGTGCTACTTATGTAATGTTAATATAAAATATGAAATAGAAAAAAAAAGTACAGCAGAACTGAACGGTGGAGGAAAAAGTACTACTCCAGCTGCTAAACATACTAATCCTTGCTTCTGAATTATAAAAAAATACATACAATATACTAAACAATATTCAGCACTTTAGATCAAAGCATTTTGACTGACATGAGCAAGCCAGCATGCAAATCTAAGAAACACCAGGGGAGAATGTCGCAATGAAAGTAAAAGATGCAATTTATTTAACCTCTACAACACAGTGAATCATGCGTCCATGTGCACCATGTTAATATAATCCACACACTAGTACACTACACATATTATGATAAACTGCATGATTATAAAAATATACAAAAAAATGTTCTAAAACCTATTAGTCCAAGTATAATATTCTGTTCAGCTTAATGCTCAAAATGATAGGATAACTCTAGAACCCTAACATCAAATGTATCAATTAACATAAGATGTTATGGTCCTATCCTAAACAATACCCTTCATATGCAAGATCACAAGTGGATATATACCACCCTGGGTAACAACAATAAATGTACAAATAAAAATAATGAAAAATTATAAAAAAATCACATATGGACATTGGTTTACTAAGTATGTTTGTGCTTCGTCCTCACACTTTCTCCAAAAGAATATATCCCCAAAATCCAAACGAACCAGCGTTATGTCGGCGCCAAACAATAATCACCATTCTATCTAAGCCGGCATAAGAACAAATAATATACCTAAAAGAATATCTTAAAGATAGTCCATAAGATTAATTGGTGTCTAAAAAAAATATATGCATATAAATCTTGTATTAGGATACAATATAAATTAGCACTGCTTCACGGCTCTCAAATGTGGGGAATTTGGTTCTTCTCCTGGTCAGATAGTAATATGGAACATTCTCAAACGTTATGCTATATTGCGCATCTTCAGTCACCCTTCATTCACCAGACTCATCCTGCACTGCGTTTCTTCCGGCTCCTTTAAATCACACACCTTCTGGCTATTCTCTTTGTTTGCATCTATTGCCAGAATAGCACCACCAGACAATACTAAGATCCGTACTCCAACGCGTTTCAAAGTCATCTGACTTCTTCCTTAGGGAGATAAGGAATAGTACAATAACCATGAAAAAAGTGCACTCACATATCTTGTGTGTAGAGCTGTGTTTAATGTCAATGTTTCAATCATTTCATATATATATAATATAATAATATATTTCATATATAATATAATAAGCTGCTTTTATTGTGAAACATTACTATCCCTTTAAGGTTACAAAAAGAAGTATGGAGAATAGAATTCTGAACAAAACAAAAATAAACCAGCAAACAAAGTTCTATGATATAATTGAAAGAGTAAAGCACCTGAAATGGAAATGGGCAGGCCATTTAGCAAGAAAACCTGACAGTAGTTTCACGGAATTCCCCGATTCTTCTTTCGAAGATCCCAAGCGCTTCAGGAGAAGATGCTCAGGTGCGGTGCTGTGGAACGTTGTTCAGGTACATAGTCAGCCTCGGTACTGCTTTGCTGAGGCCGAAGCTGGGTAAAGGTGCTGGCCACAAAGCCAGATGTCTGATCCCAGTTGAGCCGGGACCTGGACCAGGATAGCAATACCGGCTACCGAGGGATGAATGCGCAGGCTGAAACTGAAAATGATGAAAATACTGTATACAAATTAGCCATTTTTTATTTCAAACAATACTGTATGAGATAATTAGCTGAATCCCTTTACACAAATTACTAATACTGGTCAGTTGTCGTGCGAGCAGTGAGGAATGTCACTGTCTGGCTAGCATGTCAGTTAAATATCTTTTATATTCTAACTAGTTGAACAGCCCGTTACACGGGCCACAGTGCCTCTGGCAGCCGGTCGCGGGACAGTCACGCGCAGCAGAGACTGCCCGCGCCATTGCTGATACAGAGCTGGACGCTCCTTAGGAGCGCCCAGCTCTGTATCAGCCGCGGCGCGGGCAGTCTGTACTGTGCATGACTGCCGCACGCGCAGCAGTGTCTACTGCGCATGTCCGGCGTTACACACAACTTAGCGAATTATTAAATAGGATTTCAAATAGTAAAATTGGTAATAGAAACAGGTCATTTTGAAAGCTTTTTCAAATTCACTTACTTGCTACAAAGTGATACTTACATTTTAACCCTTTGAGTACCATAGTGGAATCCAACATGTTGTGTTGCAATGTGTTGCTTAGAGTTAAATTGCTTTGTTTTTCATCTTCAGGTATTATTTATTTATTTATTTATTTAGTTATTTATTTATTTTGGATCCTTTATTGTCCTCCATATTTGAAATCAGCATCAAGAAAATAATCTTTCTTTTTGAGTAAATTACGTGGACCAGGGCACTTTAAGGTGATTGTTAGATGCTGATGAAGAGCTATTTCATGTTGATCTGAAGCTGTTAATCATCATATTGCAATAAACCATGAATACCAACCTAAATGTGCAGTTTATTTCTGCTTTGTGTTCAGTGATATATAGATTCAGTTCAGGGTTGAATGCTATAGTTATGTTAACATATTCCTTTGCAATGTGATGGAGACTTCTCTAGCATTAACCCCTTGGTGATAATTGCTTTTTACACTAGAGGAGAAAAAAAATGTTTTCCTTTTTTAGTATGTCCATATTTTCCTCTATTCATTTAGTACACCCACACAAATTATATACCCTTTTTAAGGATAACTAGGGCTTCTTTATGATGCCATATATATAACCCATCATTTAGTTTGATAATAATATAAAAAAGGAAAAATAAAAAAACACTTTTTTAAAAGAATAATTTCCTGTGATGATTTGTAGGGATGGGCGAAAATTTTGGCTCAAACTGAAATCGGCGAATAATGGCGGTTTCCGCTTAGCAAATAATTTCCCGTGAAAAGTGCAGATTTTCTGCTTTTTCCCGCCTTTTCCACCCATTGAAATCAATGGGAAGAAACGTTTTCTACAGCCATATAAAAGGCTGTCAGGATCTCACAGCAGCCATTTTGTGTTTGTGAGAGGAGAGATCAGTACATTGTTTGAGCTAGAGAAGACAGAGAGGGGAATTGAACTTTAGTTTAGGGAATATTTTAGTAGGACATTTGTTCTGTGTAAGTATTTATTAGGAGAGTCAGTAGGGCACTCTGGGGATAAGTAAAGTAGTAGTTCAAAAACTGACTGCAGCAATGGTTGTTGCAGTGTGTGCAAACAGTGATGATGATGATCGCTCTACTCCAAGGCAGGATGCAGTTTGTCAAGGTCTCAACAAAACTAGCTCTAGCACCACCAGTGCCAATAGAAATAAAGAAACATATAATAAGAACACTGAAGACGACAACAAGTCGCATTCAAGTATTGATGATGCTGGCAATAGCATAATAGAGGAAGGTGTAACAGCTGAAGCGCCTGCTGCATCAGACAGTGAGACAAACAAGCACCAAAACACCCATCCTCAAAGTAATAGGGAACTTTGTTACAGTAAAAGTAAAAGGAAATTGTTTGAGACCTCCAAAAGCTAAGGGGAATGTAAGGGTAGTAGTGGGCAAACTGGGCAAGAAGTGGCAGGTGATGCTGCTGCTTCTGAGGATGACCTAATGATGACTGATGATGATGCAAATCTAGAATATATCCCTCCAGCATCCTTCTCTTGTTCAGATACAGAAGAAGTTGAGAGTGAGGATGATGACAGGGCTATAAGGTTAGCAGAAAGTCAAAGTCTGAATCTTCCACCACTTTTAAGGAGCACTGTGCCTGTCTATAAACTGTTTGAGAAAACCATTGGAAAGTCTGACCCTGGACAAGTACAGATGTCAAAAAGCACAAATCACCCTATCAGTCATCATCAGCATCATCACCTCTTCAAAGTCCAAGTCCCACTCAGCCACACACACCTGTTTTGAGTACCCAGCAACAACAACACAGGTTAACATTCACAATGTTAGATATAATGAATGCCTCTGCTGCTGCTGCTGCTGTGAGTGCTGCACCTTTGACACTTAGTAGCAGTGGCAATAGAATTTTATCAACATCTAGCCCAAGTAGTAGTAGTAGTAGCAGCAGCAGCACCACCTCAGGAACCCCTCATTCCATGACGTCCACAGTATGGAGATACTTCACTCAGGATCCTCAAGCTAAGCATGTTGCTATCTGTTGTCTATCCAAGAAGCCTGTAAGCAGGGGGAAAGTAGGCTCACACCTAGGTACCTCCTCTATGAGATCCCACCTGAAGCACAGCCACTGACTGGGAGACACACTGTCAGGAGGCCAACTAGCAGCAGCAGAAAAGGTAGCAGCAGGGCTCTAGGGCAGAAAAAAGAAGTAGTGAAGTTATTTATGTGTCAGAGAGTGTGCTACTGCCAGTGCCAACAGTTAGTACAGTCCAAATAACACCTATGGCTCCTGCTACAGAGGAGTATGATGACTCTGGCTTTGCTGTAGTAGATGGCAAGAGTCATAGACTGCCCATACATGATGCATCTACCGCCACCACCTCTTCTAGTAATGTTAAAGCAAAAAAGTTTCAGGCTTCTTCTGCCATGTCCTGCCAACCCACACTGAGTGAGTTACTGGGAAGGAGACAAAAACGTCATAAAAACAATCCCTTTGGAATGGCAAGGTTGCCAAGATGTTGGCACTGGACATGCTGCTGCATTCTTTTGTAGAAAACCAAGGTTTCCACGCTGGTATATCCCAAGTCTCAGTTATTTTTCCAGGACAGCTGTGCTTGAATTGTACAAGCAGGTGGTTAGTGTGGTGGGCAAAGGACTTAAAAGTGTGTATGGCAAGAAAATTCACCTGACAACAGATATGTGGACAAGTGGGCAGAGCATAGTCTATATGACTGTGACTGCTCACTGGGTTTCCCTCCCAGTACCAACAGTGGACAACACAAGCTTAGAGGATCAGGTGAAAGCCAGTAATTGTGCTTCTGGTTGTGGCACTGTGATTAAAAGGCAGCAGCAGCAGTAGGATAGCCGATACCATCATCACGCCACCTTGTACATGCAGAGTTTTGAGAGACAATCCCACAACGCTGTAGATGTTCTGAGTAAACTGCTGATAACGGCTCCAACATAATCTCTGCTTTGAGAATTGGTGGTATGGTGCATGTTCCCTGCTTTGCCCATATGCTAAATTTAGTTGTGACCAGATTCCTGGCAGAATCCGAGACCCTATAAGAGATGCTTACTATTGCCCGCAAAATCTGTGCCCATTTTAGTCACTCCTACAGTGCACGCAATGCTCTATATTCTATAAAAGAGCATAACATCCTGTTCCATCACCAGCTGAAAGTGGAGGTCCCTACCAGATGGAATTCCACCATGTACATGCTATAGAGTTTGTACGAGCAGAATAAGGCCATTAGCGAGTACACCATGCAAAACTGGAAGGCTTTGGAAGGAGCCTCTTTGTCACATAGCCAATGGCAACTAATGTGCAATATATGTGAGCTGCTGAAACCCTTTGAGGAAGCAACCATGCTGGTGCGTCACATTGGGGCAGGAATTAGTGAAATTCTACCACTGATATTTTTATTGCAGAAAAAAATGAGGAGCATGGCTGAGGATTCTTACCAGAATGACAACACAGACATGCACCAGCTGGTAAAGGACATGTTAGAGTGCTTTGAACAAGATCCTTGCATAGTGTCCATTAAAAGCAATGAGGAATACATTCTTGTCACTTTGCTGGACCCCTGCTTTAAACACAAAATTTCAGAATTTCTGCCAAAGGGCCATCAGCGGTTTGTCACAACAAGGAGTCATGGTGATCATCAGCAACTCTCTGAGGAATCAGATTCTGTCAAGGAATATCGTGACATACTTATTGATCGAGTGGGGTGTTGCATTGTGGAGGATGAGAGGGAGAAAGTGAGGGCACAACATCTAGACAGTATAGTGAAAAGGAAGTCAGCAAAGCATTTCAACCAACAGAAGTGGCTACATCATCAACCAGAATATCCCATTTGGAGCACAGGGTAATTCAAGGGTCTCAGCAGAGGCAGCAAAAACCCAGCATTGGTAGTGGTGGTGGTGGCAGCACATCTCTTTGGGACTTGCTCCTTGAGTATGGGTTGGTAACTGACACACAGTTTCACCATGTAGCTCCTAGAAGTGATCCCAATGCATGTGAGATGGTTTCTGCATACTTGCAGGATAGCTTTGATTTAGGCAGAAACAATTACCACATGGATTAGTGGTTAAGGATGGGTGAAAATTTTTGCCTCAAACTGAAATCGGCGAATAATGGCACTTTCAGCTTGGTGAAAAAAATTTCCTGCGAAAAGTGCAGTTGTTTCTTTTTCTTTTCTGCTTTTTCCGCCCATTGAAATCAATGGGAAGAAATATTTCTACACCACACAAAAGTTTTCTACAGCCATATAAAAGGCTGTCAGGCTCTCACAGCAGCCATTCTGTGTTTGTGAGAGGAGAGATCAGCATATTTTGTAGCTAGCGGAGATAGGCAAATAAAGGGCAATTGAAGCTTAGTTTAGGAAGTCATTTAGGTAGGACATTTGTTCTCTGTATTAGGGGAGTCTGGGGGCACTGTAGAGGATAAGAAGGGAGGAAGGAGGTTGTCCCCCAAATACTCCAAAATTCCATGTGAATGACATGCAAGACACAGGCAACCTATTTGCTTGCTGATCTTGCTGTTATTGTCCCTGTGCTGGGTGGGGAAGTCTGGGGAAAGACATTGTTGATTTTCTTTTTCAGTTATAATTTTTTGGACAGACTGTGATAAGACAACAGGGTGGACAATTTTAAAAAATAAATGAATAAAATAAAAAAACGAATAAAAAAAAGAATATAAAACGAAATATCTTAGGTGACAGTGACAGACAGCTGACTGGGCTTAGGCAAGGCATTATACAGCTCCATCAGTTGTGTTGTGCACTGTACAGTAAAAAAAATACATTGTAGTTGCTGAATGTCCAGCAAATGCACAAGAGGAAGGGGGAGGGGTTGAGCAGTGTAGGGACGTGAGAGTAAAGTAGTAGTCCAAAAACCTACTGCAGTAATGGTTGTTGCAGCATGTGCAATCAATGATGATGATCCCTTTACTCCAAGGGAGGACACAGTTTGTCAAGGTCCCAGCAAAACTACCAGTGCCAGTAGAAAAATAGAACTATATACGTAGAACACTGAAGATGACAACAAGTCACATTCAAGTGTTGATAATGCTGGCAAAAGCATAACAGAGGAAGGTGTAGCAGCTGAACCGCCATCAGACAGTGAGACACCAAAACACCTGTCCTCAAAGTAGTAGTGAATTTTGTTATAGTAAAAGTAAAAAGAAATTGTTTGAGACCTCAAAAGGCTTAGAGAAATATAAGGGTAGTAGTGGACAAGAACTGTCAGGTGATGCTGATGCTGCTGAAGATGACCTAATGATGACTGATGATGATGCAGATCTAGAATATATCCCTCAAGCATCCTTCTCTTGTACAGATACAGATGAAGTTGAGAGTGAGGATGATGACAGGGCTATAAGGTTAGCAGAATGTCAAAGGCTGTATCTTCCGCCACTTTTAAGGAGCACTGTTTGAGAAAGCCATTGGAAAGTCTGACCCTGGACAAGTACAGATGTCAAAAAGCTCACAGTCACCCTATCAGTCATCCTCAACATCATTGCCTCTTCAAAGTCCAAGTCCCACTCAGCCACACACACCTGTTTTGAGTACCCAGCAACACAGGTTGTGTTAGATATGATGAGTATCTCTGGTGCTGCTGCTATAAGTGCTGCACCTTTGACACCTAGTAGTAGTGGAGTAGAATTACATCAACATCCAGCTCCAGTAGTTGTAATAGTAGCAGAAACCACACATGACAGACAAAGCCAAGACAAATATATTAACAGCAGCAGAGATGAGGAGGTGGTGGATGGATGTGAAGAAGGGTTGCCACCATCTACACCATTTGGGACCACTGCTATGACCAATAAGTAATATGTTTCAATAATCTGAGAAGGAGGATAGAGTATGACAATGGTAAAAATACATACACAAATCACACCATGCCAGTCCCCCACCACCACCACTACAATACATATTTGCCACATCGCAGGTTGTACTTTATTTTTTTTTATTACTTGATATCATCCTGAATATGTGCACAGCACAATTATGAAAAAGGCTTATTACGGGGTTTACAATTTATGTAATCAGTATGGATCAGCGCAGGTTAATTTTTGCTTTTGTGTTTCTTCAAAGTTTTTCCTTAGTTTGGGGGTTTGGGGACAAGCCCCTTCTTTCCTTGCATTGTTCCCTACCTTAATCACTAGATTTATTCACATCCTTCACATTAAATTTATTAATCATGGTGGTTTAGCGCTGTGGGTTTTCTATCTTTGTTTACAATACATATCTGCAACATTGTAGGTTGTACTTTATTTTTTTTTATTACTTGATATCATCCTGAATATGTGCCAGTGTCACTTAAGCAAGAAAGTGTTATGGGCAAAGGACAAATGCATTCTGTATGCTAACTCATTTTTCAAGCCATATTTTGCTGTAGGACTCACAACTTTGAATTTCAGTCACTTTTTTTTAAACTTCAGCCCTCAGAAGAAGTAATATTGCAGTGGGAAATGTAGTATCTGTCATGGGAACCACCGGGCCCTTGGCTCCTGGAGGGGCCTGGGGGCCAGCCCCTTCTTACAGACTATGTGGACTGTTTTAACCAGTGTTTCGACTTTTGGAGTTAATATTGCTATGCAGAACTTTAGGATGGTATATTGGCGGACACCTATGCCAAAAGGACTAAAAATAATAGCCTGCTTTCAGGGGACTGGGTTAAGTATTTGAGTTGGGCCAAGGATGCTGCAGATGTATATTGCAGTCCCTCAAGCCTTTTGTTTCATTGTTCACCCTCACCCAAGCTCTGTGTGTATTGTAGCCACTCCAGTCATTGTAGGTCTGTGAACTGTACTGAGACCCCCAGTGGTGTGCTAACCTAATTACGTCTGGCCCTTTATATTGTGTTGTACCATTTGTTGCTAGCAGTTTTGTGTAGTAATGCAATCATGTCTGTGTTATTGTATTTGCTGGGACCTTCTGTGGTTGGTCCTTTGTCTTGTATATTGTGATTGTATTATCCCTGTGACTCACATATCTTGCCTGCCCATGTATTTGAATGTAGGTTTTGTGTATAAATATGTGTGGTTTGTTCCAATAAAGTCAGTTCTTGTCTTAACCTACACTGGTGTTGTCTGGTGAGGTAAAGTTTGCTGTATGCAGAGTGTGTGCTGGTTATTCTGACACTAGTTTTGCCTAGTTTGTGGTATATTGCGGTTTGCTGTTGGACATCCATCTGACTCGTAGCGGAAGAAGTTACCATTGATGGGGACACCAAGGCTGGGTGTCCGCTGGTACCTTCACAGTACCTATAGGAAATATAGGAGAAGAATGTGTTAAAATAGGCGGAAAATGTGTTCACATAGCCAGAAAATTTGTTAAAGTAGTCGAAAAGGAGGACATTTTTGCATAGGCGGAAAGGCAAAATTTTTCATGGGAAAAGCGAAAACTCAACACATTTCGTGAAATTTTTCCTGGGAAATTTTTCACACTTTTCGCCCACCCCTGTTACTGGCAAACAAAATAGTGTGTGTGGCCAGCATTGACATGTACTGCAGTGGAAAGCCTCAGCTGTCCTCCAGCAAGCGTTGAGTCTGAGAGGGTTTTCAGTGCAGCATCTGATTATATTGTCAATGACCACAGGACATGGCTATCAAGCAGCAATGTTGGGAGACTAACATTCTTAAAAATTAACCAACATCTCATACCATATGAGTATCAGGTTGCAGAAACCACATATGATGACAGACAAAGCCAGGATAAATATATTAACAGCAGCACAAATGAGGAGGTGGACGAGGGATGTGAAGAAGGGTTGCCACTATTTTCCACACTTGGGACCAGTCCACTGCTATGAACAATAAGTTATGTGTGTCAATAATCTGTTAAAAATACATACACAAATCACACCATGCCAGTCCCCCACCACCACCACCATACACATCTGCCACATTATAGGTTGTATTTTATTTATTTTTTATTACTTGCCATCATGAATATGGGCCAGTGTCACTTAAGCAGGAAGTTAGTGTTTTGGGCAAAGGACAAATGCATTCTGCATGCTATCACATTTTTCAAGGCATATGTTGCTGTAGGACTCACAACTTTGATTTTCAGCCACTTATTTATAAACTTCAGCCCTCATAAGAAGTAATATTACAGTAGAAAATGTATTATCTATTGGAAATATAGGCAAAAAATATGTTAAAACAGTCGGAAAATTTGTCAAAATAGGCAAAAAGGAGGACATTTTTGCATAGGTGGAAAGGCGAAAGTTTTTGTGGGAAAAGCGAAAAATCGGTACGGTTTCACAAAATTTTTCTCGGGAAATTTTTCCCACTTTTTTCCCACACCTAATGATTTGTACTCAGTTCATCTTTTAACAGGGATTGAACACAAAGTGTGAATGTTCCCTCATACCTCCTGTGTTACTTGTCCTGTGTCCATTTTTACGGAGGGTATTGTCTCCCTGAGATGCAAATCCCTTTTTCCTGCTATGGTGTCCTTTCCTATGCTAGTGTCCCTCTTTCTATGAGAACAGAATGTGTACTGTGCATAACACATTTCTCCACAGCAATAAAACTCACATCAATGTTTTTTGAACATCAGTATACTTGTTTCTAAATTAAAATAAAATATTTCAATATTTTTTTAAATCATATATTCAGTCACACAAATAGCTGTAAATAGGTCATGAAATATTTTTTTAATGTTCTACCCACCAGCCCTACCCCCAGCAAAACAAAAGTGCCCCTTCTTTGGCAATTTGAACTGTTAGGAGGCATATTCTCTGTCTCTCTCTCTCTGCCTCATGATCAGAGAGAGATGGAGAGAGACAGAGAACAAAGACAAAGGCAATGTTTACTAACATTGCATTTGTCATGTGGCTCCACTGTGAGGCACATGGTGATCATTAACCAGTGATGTGACAGGAATGTCATTTGTCCTCACAAGGATGGAATTCTGTGACTGTCCTGGCATGTCATGCATTGTTAAGATGTTAAAGGGCTAACAGCTCCATTCCCCCCTGGGTGCAGTTGGTTTGCCCCAGAATTGCACCTCTTTAGCTTGGAGCAATGTGTTGAAACCTCTTGAGCATTAAAGGGATTAAAAACCTGTTTAAATCATTGGGAATTTCCCCCTATTGTTCAGTTGGTTTGTACAAGAATTTCCCCATGGTTCAGTTGGTTTGCGCCAGAATTGTTCCATTTCCTCTTAGCACATACGCCTCAATGACTTTCCAGCTGCTGTTGAACTACAGCTCCTATCATCTCCGCTCATTTTTGTATCAGTTATTTTTTTTAGAAAATAAAATATTGTGCCAGATTCACTTAATCAATGTTGAGGTAGAGGATGAGACTACAAACACTTATTATCTCCTCTCACCTTTGCATCAATGGTGTATGTTAGATATCCTAATTAGGGGTGGGTGAAGAGTGAGAAAAATTTCTTGTATGACTTTTTCGTGAAAAACAGCCAATTTTTCGCTTTTTGTAGCAAAAGTTTTCTCTTTTTCTCCAATGCAAAATTTTCCTCCTTTTCGCCTGTTCCAGCAAATTTTTCTCCTGTTCTAACACATTTTTCTCCTATTCCAACACATTTTCTCCTATGTTTAATATGGTGCAACCTTTCCCAGCACAGTATTACTTCTTCTGAGGGCTGTAGTGGAAAAATAAGTAGCTAGAAGTCAAAGTTATGAGTCCTACAGCTACATATACCTTGAAAAATGTGTTATCATGCAGAGTGCCTGTGTCAAGTGATTAAAAAAATAAAGGGCAACCTACAATGTGGCAGATGTGTATGGTAGTGGTGGTGGGGGACTGGCATGGTGTGATTGGTGGGATGTTGACAAACTGCATGCACCCAGGAGGAAAGGGATCATCATCCTTTATTGCACATGTTGCAGTAACGATGCTGCAGTCACAGAGCTCCCAGTCAGCTAATATATTTATTTGTTTATTTATTTATTATTTATTGTTTTTTTGTTGTTGTCCACCATACAGTATTACAGTTAGTCCCCAAAAACTATATATAACTAAAAAACAAAATCAACAACTTCTTTCCCCAGACTTCCCCAGCACAGAGACAATAAAAGTAAAATCAGCAAGCAATTTGGACTCCAGCTGCCTGTGTCTTGCCAGTCAGTCACACCAAATTGTGGGGTATTTTGGGTCAACCTTACTCCCTTTCTTCTCCCCATTGTGCCCCCAGACTCCCCTACTGCAGAGAACAAATGTTTTACCTAAATGACTCCCTAAAACTAAGCTTCAATTCCCCTTTATTTGCCTATCTACTCTACATCAAAAACATGCTTCTCTCTCCTCTTATAAACACAGAATGACCTGCTGAGAGAGCCTGACAGCCTTTTATATTGCCGTAGAAAACTTTCATGAGGTGGAGAAAAAAATGTTCTATCCATTGATTTCAATGCAATGAGCTAGGCAAAAAAAGCAGAAAAAAGTGAGAAAATCTGCACTTTTCTCTGGAAATTTTGTGGAAAGTGCCATTTTTTTGCCAATTTCAGTTTGAGGCAAAAAATTTCACCCATCCCTAATACTAATGAGTGCCTCAGTCACTAGGCCAATAATATGCTTTTCCTTTGGATGAAACCATGGTCTCCAATGCACAGTACGTATGACGAACTAAGAAGAGAGCAAATAAATCTGGATTAAACCAACTGCATCCTAAGGTAGAAATAAAAACACCAATTGATTAAAAATGGACCTTTAGTACCTTTAACAACTTGAATGCTTGAGAGGTCTCTGATGCATTATGAAGCAATGCATTGGTGACCTCTCCAGTTTTCAAGGAGTTAAACAGTCCTTTTAAAGGAACATATATATTTTCTTCCCTTTAATTGTACTTGTTGCTCTCAATTCATAAAGCAAATTTTGTGAGTGGCTTAATGCTATGTATTCCTCCTGCACCCGATTAATTAATCACTGGGATAAATGTGAAATAAAACAAAATAGGACTGGCATGTATCTTGTTACATATCTCTTTTCTGTGTGTTAGAAATAGTATGTTTTTGTCCAAGCTGGCAATTAACCCTTCGAGTGCCAGAGGGGTACGCAAAACATTGCAAAACAATGCTTTATGTACCCCTCTGGCATTCAAAGGGTTAATCTCTTTCAAAGGTGATCTCTCACCAACAGGCACAATGGTGTGTATAATATTAAAGTCAAAGGTTATTAAGTATGTATACATATATGCACATATATGAAATCACTTAAAGAGCCAGTAAAGTTTTATTTTATGTATGTATATATATATATATATATATATATATATATATATATATATATATATATACACACACACACACACACACACACACACACACTATATATATATATATATATATATATATATATATATATATATATATATATACTTGTTGAAGAGTCTGTGTACACGGGCCACAGTGCCAGCCGGTCGCGGTGCAGTCGGTGCAGTAGAGACTGCCTGTGATGCGGCTGATACGTTGTCCTCTTTGCACACTGAGAGGCTCACGGTCTGAATTCGGAATGCCCCACTCTATATCAGCCGCATCATGGTCAGTCTCTACTGTGCATGACTGCAGCATGAGCAGCAGTCTCTACTGCGCATGGCTGCGTCATGACAAACATTTAGCAAAGTATTGTATAGGATATACAGTGGGGCAAAAAAGTATTTAGTCAGCCACCAATTGTGCAAGTTCTCCCACTTAAAAAGATGAGAGAGGCCTGTAATTTTCATCATAGGTACACTTCAACTATGAGAGACAGAATGGGGGGAAAGAATACAGGAAATCACATTGTAGGATTTCTAATGAATTCATTGGTAAATTCCTCGGTAAAATAAGTATTTGGTCACCTACAAACATGCAAGATTTCTGGCTCTCACAGACCTGTAACTTCTTCTTTAAGAGTCTCCTCTGTCCTCCACTCGTTACCTGTATTAATGGCACCTGTTTGAACTTGTTATCAGCATAAAAGACACCTGTCCACAACCTCAAACAGTCACACTCCAAACTCCACTATGGCTAAGCCCAAAGAGCTGTCGAAGGACACCAAAAACAAAATTGTAGACCTGCACCAGGCTGGGAAGACTGAATCTGCAATAGGCAAGCAGCTTGGTGTGAAGAAATCAACTGTCGGAGCAATTATTCATAAATGGAAGACATACAAGACCACTGATAATCTCCCTCGATCTGGGTCTCCACACAAGATCTCACCCCGTGGTGTCAAAATGATCACAAGAACGGTGAGCAAAAATCCCAGAACCACACGGGGGGACCTAGTGAATGACCTGCAGAGAGCTGGGACCAAAGTAACAAAGGCTACCATCAGTAACACACTACTCCGCCAGGGACTCAAATCATGCCGTGCCAGACGTGTCCCCCTGCTTAAGCCAGTACATGTCCGGGCCCGTCTGAAGTTTGCTAGAGAGCATTTGGATGATCCAGAAGAGGATTGGGCGAATGTCATATGGTCAGATGAAACCAAAGTAGAACTTTTTGGTAAAAACTCAACTCGTCGTGTTTGGAGGAGAAAGAATGCTGAGTTGCATCCAAAGATCACCATACCTACGGTGAAGCATGGGGGTGGAAACATCATGCTTTTGGGCCTGTTTTTCTGCAAAGGGACCAGGACGACTGATCCGTGTAAAGGAAAGAATGAATGGGGCCATGTATCGTGAGATTTTGAGTGAAAACCTCCTTCCATCAGCAAGGGCATTGAAGATGAAACGTGGCAGGGTCTTTCAGCATGACAATGATCCCAAACACACCGCCCGGGCAACGAAGGAGTGGCTTCGTAAGAAGCATTTCAAGGTCCTGGAGTGGCCTAGCCAGTCTCCAGATCTCAACCCCATAGAAAAGCTTTGGAGGGAGTTGAAAGTCTGTGTTGCCCAGCGACAGCCCCAAAACATCACTGCTCTAGAGGAGATCTGCATGGAGGAATGGTCCAAAATACCAGCAACAGTGTGTGAAAACCTTGTGAAGACTTACAGAAAACATTTGACCTCTGTCATTGCCATCGAAGGGTATATAACAAAGTATTGATATGAACTTTTGTTATTGACCAAATACTTATTTTCCACCATAATTTGCAAATAAATTCTTTAAAAATCAGACAATGTGATTTTATGGATTTTTTTGTCTCATTCTGTCTCTCATTGTTGAAGTGTACCTATGATGAAAATTACAGGCCTCTCTCATCTTTTTAAGTGGGAGAACTTGCACAGTTGGTGGCTGACTAAATACTTTTTTGCCCCACTGTATATATATGCTTTTATGTGCAAAAGTTTTAGGCAGGTGTGAAAAAATGCTGTAAAGTAAGAATGCTTTCAAAAATAGACATGTTAATAGTTTATATTAATTAATTAACAAAATGCATAGTGAGTAAACAGAAGAAAAATCTAAATCAAATCAATATTTGGTATGACTACCCTTTGCCTTCAAAACAGCTTCAATTCTTCTAGATACACTTGCACACAGTTTGTGAAGAAACTCGGCAGGTAGGTTGTTCCATACATCTTGGAGAACTAACCACAGTTCTTCTGTGGTTTTAGGCAGCCTCAGTTACTTCTCTCTCTTCACACAATCACAGACCGACTCGATAATGTTGAGGTCAGGGCTCTGTGGGGGCCATACCATCACTTTCAGGACTTCTTGTTCTTCTTGGACTTAGCTCTTAATCTTAATGACTTGGCTGTATGTTTGGGAGAGACCTTGCTGATGCAGTATAACTTCCTTGTGTCTTGTTGCTGTGCTCAGTCTTGCCATGGTGTATGACATTTGACATTAAACTGTCTTCAGCAGCCTCACCTTGTTAGCTGAGTTTGGCTGTTCCTCACCCAGTTTTATTCCTCCTACACAGCTGTTTCTGTTTCAGTTAATTATTGTGTTTCCACCTATATATTAAATTGATGATCATTAGCATGTTTGGTATAATTGTTTAATCATACACATGACTATATGCCTACAAATCCCTGACTTTGTATAAGTACAACTAGAAGAATTAAAGCTGTCTGGAAAACAAAGGATGGTCACACCAATTATTGATTTGATTTAGATTTTTCTTCTGTTCACTCACTATGCATTTTATTAATTGCTGAATGTAAACTATTAACATGTCTATTTTTGAAAGCATTCTTACTTTACAGCATTTTTTCATACCTGCCTTCACATCCTGTTCTTGGTGATAACGGTTATGGTGATAGTTGATAGGCTTCCCTGAAGAGGTGAGTTTTCAGGGAGCGTCTGAAGATCTGAAAGTTGGAGGAGAGTCTGATGGGGCAAGGGAGGGTATTCCAGAGCTCAGGTGCAGAATGGGAGAAGTCCTGTAGGCAGGAGTTGGAGGTTGAATAAGAGCTATGGAGAGGAGGAGGTCCTGTGCAGAGCGACAATTTCGAGTGGGAGTGTATTTGGAAATGAGAGATGAAATATAAGGGGGTGCGGTGTTAGTAAGGGCTTTAAGTTAGCACCAGAATTTTGAATTTAACTGTATATGCTATTGGAAGCCAGTGTAGGGATTGGCAGAGGGGATTGGTGTTAGAGAAGTGATGAGTGAGGTAGATTAGTCTTTCAGCAAATTTCATTATGGGCTGTAGTGGGGTTAGTCGAGTGAGAGGAAGGCCAATTAGTAATGAGTTACAGTAGTCAAGACGGGACACAATTAGTGTTTGGATTAGAATTTTAGTAGTGTTTTGGGTGAGGAAGGGTCGGATTCTAGAGATGTTGCGGAGGTGGAGGCAAAATGAGTTGAAGATTGACTGGATGTGAGGAATGCATGATAGGGTGGAGTCAAATGTGCTCCCCAGGCAGAGTGCTGTAGGGGTTGGTGTGATGGTAGTATTGTTAACAATGAGGGTAATATTTGGGGTGGGGCTGGTTGGAGAGGGAGGGAAGATAATTAGTTTGGCTTTGCCAAGGTTAAGTTTGAGCTGACGGGAGGACATCCAGGAAGACACAGCAGACAGACAATGAGATACCTGTGACAGAAGGGAAAGGGAGAGGCCAGGTGAGGAAAGATCAATTTGAGTGTCATCAGCATAAAGATGATGGTGAAGCCCAAAGAAGTTTATTAGTTTGCCGAGGGATGCACTGGAAATTGAAAAGAGCAAAAGGCCCAGGACTGATCCTTGAGGCACTCCGACAGACAGTGGGGGGGTTGGGGAAGTGGAGCCAGAGTAGGAAAAGACCAAATAAACAGATAAGTCACTATGAAAAGCAGCACATACTGAACTTATTGAAACCGTTCATTCATTTCTAGGTGTACGTTAACACTCAAAACTAGACACAAACAATGCTTTTGACATTGATCTTACAGTTTAAAGGCTATTTAACAACTAATAATAACCACCCAGTTTCTAGTCTGTGGCCAGGATGTTCTAATGGTTCCAGTGAATTTTGCCTTTGTTCCAAATACACCACATTCTATCAGTTTAGTATGTCATGTCCATGTAGGCAAACATGGTAGATACTAGAAGGACCACATGACCCATAACTCTGCTCACTAGTCATGGTAATCTCAATCCTTTAAGGATCAGAGAGGTGTCAACACATTGTTAAGCAAAGCACTCACTCTCTGGCTCTTAAATTGTTAAATAGGCTCAAGCATGATAAATGCTTCAGTTTTAAAAAATTCTAGCCACTGTTATATCAGCCACCATGGGCATGACATCCAGGACTGATTGACAATGTTGGGGGAGATACACTAAACAGTGATAAAGAGAAATGATAAAGTGGAGATGACTTCTCCAGTTTATCACCTCCAGTTCCTATGTTATTCTATAGAGCCTGTGCACTAAGATCTCCAATGTTGAAGAAATCTTAGTGCATAGGTTCTATAGAATAACACAGGACTTTGAGAAGTGATAAACTGCAGAAGTCATCTTCACTTTATCACCACTTTATCATCCCTTAGTGAATCTCCCCCATCATCTTTTGAACAAAATGAATAAGGACAGAATTCATTTGGGCCATTAGGATTTTCTGGCCATAGTGAGCTGTGGGTTGATCATATTCTTTAAATTACAAACTTGTGATAAAAACACAATAAAAAGAAAGATCTATATCTGTTTTAAATGCAGCCAGTGTACATAAGGACAATAAAATAAGTGCGCTTCAGCTGGTCTTAGGAAATATAATGAAGAAAAAGAGGAATTTAAATTGATACACACAACCATATATCATAATTTATTTAAAGATGTAATTAAATACACACAGGAACATCTGATCATTTTAATTGTGTGGTTTTGATGTCTACAAAACAAAATTCATTTTTAGTCAAACCAGAGTGAAAGGACAAAAAAAAGTTTGAAAACTACATGCAGACTATTGTAAGTAGTCCCTGAGTTTTAAAGTGATAGTAATGTTTAACAAAAACTGCAGCTCCACTTAATCTTCACAGTATTTGGGCCATGGAGAGTATTATTTCAAAACTGTCAGAGTTGTAGTTCAAGAGTAATTGAATGATAAAGTGTCCCCCACCTCTTTTACCTAGTGTAATCCACCTCCCCTCAGATGTGAAATCTAGTCTCTCGACTGAACAGGTTGCAGCAAGAGACAATCTTCTTACTGTGAGCATAAGGAAAACTCTGTTCCTTTGACAGGTTTTTTTTGGTCACTGAAGGTTGTCCCTTGCTGCGATCCATCCGGACAGTCTTGCTGCTCCGAGGGGAGCAGTGTTACATCAGTAAAAGGGCCTGGAGGGGATACTTTATTATTCAATTACTCTTGATCTACAACTTGGACAGTATTGAAATAACACTCTCCATGGCCCAAATACTATGAAGATTAATTGGAGCTGCTTTTTTGTGAAACATTACTATCCTTTTAAATGTCAGTTTATTTAAGGTATAAATGTCACTTTGCAACAAAAATAGGTGAGTTTGAAAGCGCTTTCAACATCAAATATATTTATGATAACAATTTGTATTTCAAATGATAGTTTCTGAAAAATGTAGCTTTACCTTTTTTGTCAGTTTAAGATAATCAACTAGGACTGGCTGGCAGGAAGTAGCAGTTGGTAATGTAGAGCAGCGTATAATGTTTTAATCTGGCCAGCATGCCTGTAACATCTATTAAAGTGGAATTGTCATCTAAAAGCAAAAAAAAAAAATCAGAAACTATGCAAAGAATAGATATAAATCAAATAATAAATACAAAGCTACATATAATTATAATATATCAGATATGACTAATAAATATGCATCTTTCCTGTAACTTTAAATTTCCCTTCTTGTTTACTTGGCATATGCTCAATGACTTGTATTCCCTACTAAAAAAAAATTCTGTTGTTCAATTTATGTTCTAGCTTTTATCCTCAGACAAGTTTCTGGAAACCTTGAGGTTTACTGAGCTTCTAGCAATTGTTCCAGTCTGCCTAGAACTATTTCTAATCGATCTTTCAGAGGCTTTGCAGTGGTAAACCAAGCCAATTTCTCTGCTGTGTATCCTCTGAGTTCTGTAGTGTTTTGATCCTGTTGTTTACAGTCCCATCTCAGCATCTGCAACCTTCCTCTGTTCCCTTATGAAGATACAATATATTGCAGGATATTTGATAATCATCTCTTTTCCAAATAATCTGCAACTAAGAGGGTCTCTCTTTTCCATTGACCCTGCAGTGATTTAGTAATCTTAGTAG
This sequence comes from Rhinophrynus dorsalis, assembly GCA_037306005.1. Taxonomy (NCBI): domain Eukaryota; kingdom Metazoa; phylum Chordata; class Amphibia; order Anura; family Rhinophrynidae; genus Rhinophrynus; species Rhinophrynus dorsalis. The sequence goes on along the minus strand of CM074721.1, from coordinate 90,820,770 downwards.
TGTTCTTGTTCTGAATGGAATAGCTTTGCTTTTTGCCTATCCTATGTATTTCTCTCCTCAGCATCAGGGCTAGAGGCAATCAGCATTTGCATTAGAGTATCTTTCTGCTTTGTTAACTTTCTCACTCCTGGTTTCATCCAATCCTGATTCTTTCCAAGTTGTAGTTCTGTTTTTGTTTATCAGCATTTTGTTGGTCACTAATTCAGGCTAGCCATTATGCAATTATTTTCATTAGTATTGTTCCATCCTGTCTAGTTTTGGATTCCTTAAGGCACTGTTACTCTGAGATACTCTCCAGCATCACCTTCTTTTACATTCCAGATCCAGTCATTCTGTCCTCCTACTGGCACACCTGAGGAGGGGTATCTGACCTTGAGGTTTGAACCTTACGTTTGACTTAGACCACATCAGGACTGGCTCGATGTGTCTGCACTCCATAGGAATGATTCCTAGAACTGCACCCTAACAACTGGAGATGTGATGTTGGACAAGGTTACAGAGTATTCCTCCTTAGTGCTGCTATCAGATATCAGTGACAATTGCTTCACAATGTGTTGGAAACCTTTCTAATCTTCAATAGATTAGAAGCCCCATTTAAACAGATCAGGAATTTTGTCTGTACGCTATGATGTAGTTGTTTTACCCTAGACTTTGTCCATGTTTGGTTTTGTACATATATCCGATAGTTTCAAGAGGACTAGAATTGTGCTAAAAGAGTTATTTGAAAATAAAATGTCTGCCATTAAGCTTAAATGAGAAGTATTACCTCCAAATAATGCCCCAATACACTTACTTTACTGTGGCAAAATATATCAGTGGATGTTGATGGTAGTGGAGATTATATGATAATGATGATGATGAATAGGAAGGAATGTTACCATGTTTAGTTCCAATATAACGGTGCATTACTGTGTTTCAATCATTCAACAATTGTCAAAGTAGCACTGGGTCTAACTGTTGTTCATAGTGGTAGCTCTGTAAATCCATCATCCTTCACCTCCAAACTGTTACTTCTACTAAATGTGCCATATGTCTTTCTGTTTTGTGTGTTTTTTCCAATTTTTCTACATGAAACTAGTATGGTATTAAATGCTGGTTAATTTTTTTAAACACAAGTCTACCAACACTGCTGCTGCACAGATATCTTCTACAGTAATTAACAATATAACCACAACTCTGAAAACCTGCTCTAACTGCACACTTGCTGGTAGATGACTAAGTGTTTTCACAGCATTATCTACAATTGTTAACCACTCACACTGCTTTGTCTGCTAATATTCAAGTGACTCCTCCTTTAATACTGGATCATGGTTATCCTACAAGTATGCTTTAACTATTTCATGTAATTGAGCCACTTCTTGGAGATAGATGGTATTCATTTGAATCAGTTACAAACCAATATTCTGGGAACAAGTCCCATAGAGATGTGCCATGCCACCACAACCATTACCAAAAATGTTAAACTGTCTCCCGTGAAGCACTTTGCTTTCTGTGATGATATGCATCTGCAAAATGCTGTGATGTGGCTGTTGTTACTGATACTGCTGATGGTATGATCCTTTTGGTTGCTTCCTTTTAATTTTGCTTTATATTATGGGTGGGTGCAAAGTCATTGAAATGTCTCGCAGGACTTTTCATGGAAAAACAACAATTTCCTGCTTTTTTTGTGAATATTTTCACCCATAGACAGTACATAACATTTTCTCCGTTTCGCCACTGCATATAAACTTCCTGCCAGAACATTGCTATATTTTGCCTATGTTTGCTATGACTACAAGATTTACCACCACAATATTACTTCCAATATTATTCATGCAGAATGCAAAGCATGACATCAGTTCTTTAAAGCCTCTGTTTTCAACAAAATAAAAGGGTACAACTTAAAATGTGGCAGATGTGCATGGTAGTGGTGGTGGACTGCCATGGTTTGATTGATGCGTTTATATATGTGTGTTTGTATTTGTATATATATATATATATATATATATATATATATATATATATATATATAATGGCAAATTAATGAGTATTGCACTATGTAATAATACCTTTTTTATTGGTCTAACATTCAATTATATGGACAAGCTTTTGAGAGCAATGCTCCTTTTTCACGTCTAAAGTATACTTTTAATTTTCATTTGGTCTCTACACCACTGGACTAATACCAACAGCTTATACTATCAGAGTATCAGGTAGAAGAAATCACTCATTCCTGTATATCATTTACCAACCCATACTCAGTGCCCATTGCCCAGGTGACAAAGAGTCTCTCTCCACAGTCTTCCAGTTTTGCATTGTGTACTCACTAATGGCCTTATACTGCTTGTACAAATGCACTAACATGTACAGTGTGGAATTCCACCTGGTAGGGACATCCATTTTCAGCTGGGGATGAGGCAGGTTGTTATGCCCTTGTATGGAATATAGAGCATTGCGTGCACTGTAAGAGTGGCTTAAATTGGCACAGATTTTGCAGGTGATATTCAGCATCTCTCTGAGGGTTTTGGATTCTGCCAAGAATCTTGTTGCAACTAAATTCAGCACATGGTCAAAGCAGGACACATGCACCATATCACCAGTTCATAATGCAGCTATTATGTTGAAGTCGTTATCAGGAAACACAAGACCAGTGTTTAAGAAGCAGGATACAAACCATTCATCAATCATCTGCTCTAGTTTACTTAATACATCTAGGGTTTTGTGGGACTGTCTCTCAAAACTCTGAATGGCATGCCGATGGTATGAGCTATCCTGCTGCTGCTGCTGCTGCATTTTAATCACACTGCCAGAACCAGAGGCAAGATTACTGGCTGTCAGCTGATGCTGTAAGCTAATGTTGCCCACTGATGGTGATGGGAAGGAAACCCAGTGAGCAGTCACAGTCATAAAGTCTCTGCTGTGCCCACTTGTCCACATAACTGTTGTCAGGTGGATTTTTTTGCTTTACTCGCTTTCCATTTCTTTGCCCACTACACTAACCACCTGCTTGTACAATCTGGCACAGCCATCCTGGAAAAATAACTTTAGCTTGGGACGTGCCAGTGCAGAGTTACACATGACATCAGTTCTCTAAATACGATACGGCAGTAGGACCTCTGCCATTCACAGGTGTAATTTGGAATTGTTTTTGTGAAGTTTTTTACTACTTCCCAAGAACTCAGTGGCAGTACATGGCAGAAGATCCTTGTACCGTTATTGTTTTAACAAGATGTCTTTAGCAGGTGGCAGAGGTGGAGGCAGTATGTGTGGGCCGGCTATGCCTCTTGCCATCTCCTACAGCAAACCCAGCTGTTGGCAGTGGCACACTGTCTGGCATATCATCAACATCACTACTTCACTTATCTGCCCCAGAACCCTGGGAACTTTTTGGACTGCTTCTGCTGTTGCTAGTTGTGGCACCTCTGACCTGTACATAGTGTGTCTCCCTTTCACACCTGTGGTTTTGCTTCAGGTGGAATCTCATAGAGGTGGTGCCAAGGCCTGAGCTGCTTTTGCCCTGCTCATGTGCTTATTGTACAGACAACGGATAGCAACATGCTCTGGACTTCATGGACTGTGGGGCTCCTGAGGGGCTGCTACAACTAACAGGGCTAGATGTTGCTGCAATTCTACTACTACTACTACTATTATTACTACTACTAGGTGTCAAAGGTGCAGCACATCCAGCAGCAGCAGAGGCAATCATCACAGCTAAGGTTGTGAATGTTAGCAGCCTGTGTTGCTCTTGCTGCTGGTTACTCAACACAAGTGTTTGTGGCTGAGTGGAGCTTGGACTTGGAAGTGGTGATGATGCTGATGATGACTGACAGGATGACTGTGTATTTTTGGCCACCTTTGCTTGTACAGGGTCAGAGTTTACAGTTGTTTTTACAGTTTTACAGTTTATAGACAGGCGCAGTGTTACTTTTCAGTGGTGGAAGATTGAGCCTTTATATATGGGCAAACTCTGTTCAAAATTTCCTCACAGCCATTGACTGGGTTGTGCTTACGCACTTCCCGGCCAATCAGATTCAAGCATCACTGGTGAAAGCTGACTGGCTGGGAAGTATGTAAGCACATCCCAGCCAATGGCTGTGAGGAAACTGGAACAGAGACTGCCCATATATAAAGGCAGTGTATGTTCAAATTCCCTCAGTGTGGAAAGGATGGGGGTATGTGCCACACATCACTGTCTCTACTGCCGCCCCTTCTGCGGCTGCACACGGCGGCGGAGACAGATGGGAAAAAACCTAAGTATGTTTTTCAAAACATTTCAGAATACTTATTTTTATACATATGGAAACATCTGGAAACATTTTAATCACTGGATGCATGTTATACTATGTTTATCCATACACTAATACATGTTAAACCCTTTGAGCCCCAGAGAGGTGCACCCTCTGGCACTCAAGGAGTTAAACTATGAAAAAGGGTGTGGCTTTTATTTTTCTTTTGCAGCTACAAGACAAGAAGAAAGAAAATACAAGCCAGAAGAGAAGAAAGAAGATGGACAGTAGATGACTAGGAGGCTGAGGACTCTGCTGGACAAGTTTGTAACTTAGTCGGAGTAACCCTATGAGTGTCGGAGGGACAGATATATCCCAATGGCACTCATACGGTTAATTCTACTATCTTTGAACACTTTTTTAGGTACTTTGGATGTACTGATGTGGGCCTTAGGGCCCCATAGTAATACATCCACTGGGGAGGTTTTTTTTGCCTTTCAATAGCTGCGTTGGCTGACTAAAGATCCGCTAAAGAACTTTAAAAAAACAAAAAAACTGGGTCTTAAATTTCATGTGCTAAAGTGAGTTTCTTATCGGATCTTTAGGGCTAATGCTGTCCATTAAATGGCAACTTGTGGCGGTTTCTTATTTTCAATGGCACAAAACTCATCTAAATATAGCAGCCGGCAGGCATTTTTTCATAGCACTGGTCATTAAATCGCATACTGTGTTTAAAAAAATGCCGTCATCTGTTTTATGGTGTCAGCTGCCTTTAAATTGAGCCCAGTGAGTGGTCCTTCATATAGCTGCCTGGACAGCTGTATGGAGGACCTCCTAATAAACTCCTAGGTCCTGGGATAGAAAAATTTGGTACCGTCTAACCTTTATCCTTACCTTTCCCTTTTACACTAATAACTAGGTAGGACAACATTATTTTGCAGGTTCAGAATTCATAAAAACATACTGTCTCTCAAGACATAAAACACTTTGTTTTATGCTTTTTTTGCCTTTTTCCAGCCAGATTGCAGATTATGTAATATCCAGAAAATTACTTTCAGATGTCAATCAAACAGCTTCTTGTCTGTGTAACTTATCTGAGTTAGGTAGGAGAACTTCTTGATAGGCAGACAAGACTGAACAACAGCCTCCTTTCTCACCCTCACTTGCTCTCAGTCTCTCCACTTCTTCCACATTCTGTGTCTCCCCTCTCCATCTATCCCCTTCTCTATCTCTCTCTCTCTCTAATTTTCCTGCAGTCCACCTGACACCTCTCTTTACTGTGGTCCCCCCCAAGGGAGGTTAAGACTTGGTGAGTGATCACCTCTTCAGAAGGTTTCACACCTTTCAGAAGTATGTTCCACTTATATTTCCTTCCAGAAGGAATTTACACACATCCTTACTCTCAGCCCTCCCTTCTCTCTCACACTTCTCACATTCCCCTTATCCTGCTTTCCCTTCCCAATGTCCACATGTAATTTATTCCAAATTGATTTGGACATATCTATAACACCAGAAACACGTTTTAGACCATTCCAATGAAGGGATTCCTTGTAAGTAACTAGATCTCGGCACTTCTCAAGCGCCTCCGTGTCGACCGACACGAATCTCCTGCTGACAGCTTTAGAGCTGTCAGTAGGAAACAGCGGACTTTAAACGCCCGTATCTCTTAAACCATAGCGGTTTGAGAGATACAGTTTTTTGCAATTAGCTCAGCTTTTTAAGCTCTTTTAAATACAAAAAACTTTTTTTAGACATTACTAACACTTTAAAATATGATGAGAATGTGGAAATTAGCTAAAACAGAAGTGGAATCGGATTAGGATGGAACAGTGCAGTGGAATGTATTTGAGAGTCAATTAGACAGAAAAAAATGGACTGATGGTAAAAAATGCAGAAGATTATGTGTACTATTGAATTGATGAATTAATGAAGGTGGAACAGTGAAGTGATATTTAATCGTGTGAACGTGATAACTTAAAAAGGTAATGATAATATTCTGATAAGAAAAAACGGACATAGTAATTGAAGAGATTAAAACAAAAGACTGTATGGAGTACCAGTAATAAAAGAGGTAAACTAAGTCTTAAGAAATAATGAGAGTAGTGGTGATAGGTATAAGTTGAAATTCACATTAATTGATAGCAAACTTTGATATCTAGTCGTGAAGAACTGAAATAATACAATTAAAATGAATAAGTAAACCAGTATTAAATTATGAATAAATTTACACCATAAGTTAGTGACTTTATTATAGCAATGAATTTGGGAATCGATACACATTCTGATTATGGCTTTCTTACATATGTGTACAAATTGATTTGATACTACAGATATCATGGAATAAAATGGAAAAGATAATTTGTTAAATAACACCCCAACAATATATAAATACAGAGATAAAAATAAAAATAAAGAATCAAATTTGTTAGCATAGACAACAATCTAAAAAAATAAATAGAATGTGAAAAATATGTAAATATACTTAAAAAAGGACAATAGCTAAAAATATCATAATAAAATTATAATAATATACAAACTTATTAAATATATTTTAAATAAAAGAATCTTAAAAAAAGGAGCTGTATAATTAAAAACCAATAATGATATTGTTGTGTGTGCCAACAGTCTTAAAACACTCTTCAAAAGCAACGTATTATAAAAAGGCTGTAAAATCAAATTCCACATTCAGGCCCTTAGGATCTAATGTTTTTAATGTATATATCCAAAAAGACTCTCTCTGCCTCAGTTTTGTCATACGGTCCCTCCTGTATGGTTCAATGATACTTGTTCTATTCCTATTATTTTTAGATTATTGTGCTAGCACTTAAGTTGGGTTCTACAGTGTTTGGACAAACTGTGAGTTTCTAGACCATTTTTTATGTGTTTCAAATGTTCTGAGCATCTAGTTTTTAACTTCCTTTTTGTTCTTCCAACATACTGCAGCTTAAGTAGACTACATAGGTTGAATGACAATTCATACATTTTTTTACTGTATTTTTTTAACAAATCCTCCCTAATTTATATATATATATATATAATATATATATATATATATATATATATATATTTTTTTTTTTTTTCTATTAACAGGTTGCGGATTGTATTTGATTTGATTTAATTTTATTCTGAATTTGTCTATTTTCATTTACCAAATATTCACCTAACTGGGATTACATATACTGATTTAACTATAGATCTTGCGGCGGTCCTTCATATTGGGCTGTTATATTGTGCAAGAACACCCGTTTCACATTTTCGGCTCACAGTTTACTTAAATTTCCATAAATCAGTAGTGGTTCACAAAAGTTCTAAACCTGATTTTTAGGGATAAAGAATGTTACAGTGTAACTTGCAATGAACTGAATTATAAAGCTGAAAATTGATTGAAGTAGAGTCCTTCACTGTAAGGTTCAAGTCTACTCAGTGAAGAGCTTCAAATGGGATCCAAGGGAGGCAGTCACTTACAATGGACTGATTTATGGGTACATGAAAAACATCACCAGATGTGAAAAATAAAGCAAAGCATAAAAGTATATGTACATATGAGGGGAAAAAAGAAAGCTCTTAACCCTTCAAAGACAAGAGCTGTGCACAACGTATGCAAATCAATGAGTTGCACATCCCTCTGGCCGTTAAAGGTTTAAGCATAATTGAACTGTAAAAGCATTAATAAAATCCACAATAAAGTATTTTAAAGGAATACAAACACCTTCTAATAATAGACCTCCACTTATGCTAAAAGAGCAGTGTAGGATCAAAACAGGTTGATTTTAGGGAAAAGGATAGTTCATGCTGGCAAAAGCAGTAACTTAGTCATTGCTATGCTTTACTTTTCCAAAGTCATTGTTTTTCTTCAAACAGGTTGAAATCACATATTGTTTTACTGCTCATGGGATCTCTTCATAGAGTCCATCGTAGTGCTGTGTCTTTGACTCTCAGCTTTTCATGGGCTATAATAGCCACAGCCCCCCCACTGCAAACCTATTGAACTCAAATTATCAGAAAAATGCCAAGCTATCTTTTTAATAACTATTGAAATAAACAACTCCAAGTGTCCGAAGTAACTTTGTTTTTTAATGCTGCAGGAAAAGTCCTACAACAGTTCTTTATAAATATGGTATACTGCCCCTTTAATTTGTCCAAAAAATTCTAATGACCACTATGGATCAATTTTGTATGATCTGCGTCCCCAAAGTTAATCTTTAATTAGTACTGGATAGCATGCCCATAGAGACAGATATGATTCTTTGTTGCAGGACTCAAGGAACTCAGACTTCTCCCTTCAAGGGTGAAGGTTAACCCTTTGAGTATGTTGTGTACCCCTCTGGCATTCAAAGGGTTAAAGTCAAGGAAGCTGCATCTTTACGGCTTTCAGCAGGAAGGTATTAAAGATGCAGCAGGGTTCTTCTGCACAGCGGCCAGTGAACTGCTGGCAGAACTTTCCACAAGATATGTTGGAAGTTACAATGCTCATCTCATCCTCAAATGAATAGTTAACCCACATACATGCCAGCCAATAAAATTAATCTGGAGCTCACATGGGTTATCCATCAGCCACTCTTCCTTGCATCAGAATCAGTGGGGGATGCAGGAGAAAGGTAAAAACATGAGTAACAGAACTGTAACAGGCAGCTGTAAAAATCCTTTAGGGTTTATTGCACAGATGAAGCTATGTGTGGATTTTATTAGTAGGAGTTGAAAGTGTTTCTTTAACCCCTTAACGACTGACCAACACAGCATGTCAACAGCCATTAAGCACAACTAATCTTTTTTCCAGGGTTGCAATCGGCATGTTCCCATGCAGCGACCCCGGAATTCCATGACGAGCCAGGACCGTTACTTGGTCCTTCAGTGCCAGAACTGGTGTGATGGTCCTGGCACGCCAAGGGTTGTTTAGGGGTTAATACATTTTCTGTTTATTTTGTATCTAATAGTTTAGACTGTTTTATCCATAGTGAAACATTACAACTCAAAATAGGAATTGTTCTAAATAAACACTGAAAATTATATTGGTTAATTGTTAATTACGGTGTAAATCTGTATTTTCTAAAACAATTCTATATAACAAAACTTAAAGTTTTAGAAATTGATATCAAGCCATGATGGAGCATAACAACACCACTAAATGGGACAAGAAAAAAAATCCCAAGTTCCCATGGATTTAACCCTTTAACAGCCAGATGAGTGTCCAATGCACTTAACCTTTGAATGGATTGGAGATTCCATTACAATGGATACAAAAAAATTGCAATGGTCCCTAGGAATTCTCTGTTATAAGAAAGTTCTTGTGAATGGATGTGTAGATCATACAAGCCTACACAAGCGCAGAGATGAGTGATTCATAAAAACGTGTCTCTGCTCTTGAATGAATGAGCCTGTCAAGCGGCTTTTTTGTCAATGAGCGTTTGTATCCTCTTTCACAAACGCTCACTGACAAAAACCAAAGAGCTTGTGTAGCGGGTACAAGTGGAAGGCTCTGATCGCCTTCCTGGACCTCTTGGTCGCTGCATTGATCACCTATCCTTTTGGATAGGTGATCAATGCCATTGAGACATCAGGTGGGGTCCTGATGCCCCCCTCAAGGTCTGATTTTAGTACAATCACATCAAAAACCATAAGGGTTTACCTTTAACCTTATGATTGCCAAAGGATATGCAATGTATTGTGCACCCTTTTGTCATTCATAGGGTTAATATTATACAACTTAGGAAGAATACATATTTTAAGTTCAAAGGGACAACATATTTTTGTACATTAACCATTTGAATGCCAGAAGGGTATGCAATGCATGGCTTTTCAATACGTTGAGTTCCCTGCAGGCATTCAAAGGGTTAACAGTGTGAGGGCAGCATGTGTCGAAAGAAAGCATGATATGTCGGATTTGAACTGTGAAGGCAGAATATGTTGAATGAAAGGGGAATGATATATTGGATTCTACAGAGGGGGAAGAAACATAAGTCAAATTCAAATTATGGGGCTGAATGTTGAATATACATATTGTGGGGGAACATCACCATTGGATGTTAGCCCACATACACTGATTGACATTCCACAGCCCTCTTCCCTTGCTCAGACAGTGTCCATGGATATTTGTGGCTAGCAGTAGGCAAGGGGAAAGGGCATGAGAGGGCCAGACAGTGTACACAGGGATCTGTGGCTACGAGTGGACAAGGGAACAAGTCTGGGGGCCAGGCACTGTACATGGGGTTCTATGGCTACCAGTGGACAAGGAAACAAGGCTGGAGAGCAAGTGGTAGCCACAAATCCCCATGGACACTGCCTGACCGCCAGCCTTGAAATAAAAATAATACAGAGCTGAGGGAATAATTATGTAGTGCCTGGTATACTTTTTTTTTAACCTTTTGTGTGCTACAGGTGTGAGCAATGCACATTTTAGAGATAATACTATGGCACTTTATGCTGACCCATCAGCAAAAATAGTGGGACCTTTAATGGACTCAGACTGGTTTGAAATTAGAAACGGTTGTCCATTGGCTCCTTTATTATATGCCTATAGAACCATTAGTTGAGATGGTGAGACAGTCTCCTGGGATTAGTGGAATACAAATTGGTATTCAGATATTTAAAATCTCTCTTTTCGCAGATGATGTCCTCTTTACCCTAACTAATCCAATCCAATTAATTCCAGTTCTTTTAGCAACAATAGAACAATATGCTGCATATTCTAATTATAAATTAAACATAAATAAAATACAAGTTATAGCAGCTAATATTCCGTCACAACTTTAAAATCAGTTAAGATCTACTTTGAAAATAAATTGGGATAACCAGTTAATAGACTATTTGGAGATAAAAATTAGTTTAGATATAAGAAAGATGGTTGAAATAAACTATGTTTCTCTCTTATCCATATTTAAGCAGAAATTGAAAGGATGGAGAGGACTGGAAAATTCATGGCTAGGTAGGATTAATGCAGTAAATTCTTACCTTGTTCCAAAAATAGTTTACTTAATGAGAGCAATTCCGTTGAGAGTACCCAGCAATTTACTAATTTTGTTTCAGAAACTGATAAATATCTTTGCTCAAATAAAAAAGGCCGGATCTCTCAGAACATATTGTCAAGAAGAACAGACAAAGGAGTACTATCTTTAATAAATATTTCTAGGCTCCATGAAGCTTGTATGTTGACGCATTATATAGCATGGAAAAAGGAAGAGTCCAAATCGATGGCCTGGTTTCATCTAGAGAAAATAGATACTAAAGAGTTTGCTTTGTACGATATATTCTGGATGAATCAACAATTTATTAAAAATCACAAATTTAAGAACCCAATTATAAAGGATATAATAATCACACTGAATAAATTAAAAATGAAATCTGAAATTGGGGGACAGATATTATCTCAAACACTAATAGGCGCCCTTAAGTACTATATTCAAGACCTAAATTTGAAACACTGGAGTTTTCAAGGTTACAGAGTAGCTGCTGGAATTCTTGCATTTACAAATTGGACAAGGATTGTCCTCTATAGAAGTTCAGAAATGCCCTATTTTGGAGGAATTTTTTGTTTTAAAGCATAACAAGGGGTTAATTTTTAAATGTAAGATGATTTATGAAATAGAGTCAAATTAGAGTGTAAAATTAAAGCTGAGGATTTGGGAATAAGAAATGGGGAAAATCTTTCCTATAGAAGAGTGGTTTAGAGAGTATAAGCAGATTAGTAAAATCTCTCACTGTGTAGGTATGCAAGACTTCTATATTTTAAGATTTTCCACAGGTGGAGATCAATGCTGGAGATGTAATAAGGAAGAAGGGACCCTGTTTCACATGTGGTGGCAATGCGAGGAAGTTAAAAATATTAGAGTGTTCTTAGAAAAACTTATTTTTAATATGTTTAAAATAGAGATATCTCTTACACCTCAACTCTTTTTATTCTACTTAGTCTTCCCTAAATGCAAAAAGAATCAGAAAATCTCAATGATACATATTATGACGGGTACTAAACTCTGTATAGCCAGACACTGGAAGGTATCGGAAAGTATAAAGTGGAGCGATATTTTCTTACAAATTCAATTCACTTGTAAAATGGAAGAAGGTTATTATAAGAACAGAGGATATATACAAAAGTATTGTGATATTTGGGATCCATGGTTGAGGTTGGTTTAGGTGAACTCGGGTGGGTGTGCACAGTCTCTGAGTAGGGGGGAAATAAGTCCAGTTAACAAGAACTCAGAATTAGAGTAGGAACCCCCTTAATGCATTAGTGGAGTTTTGCACTCAATGATGAATAAATGGTATACTCATGTTGCCCAAGCCTCTAGCAAATCTTAATTTAATGTTTTTTTTTAATATTTACAATATTTATTGTCTTGTAGTATATAAGTAAGTATGAATATTTGATATGTTTGTATTATATTTGTCTGTAATTTTGTCTTTAAACCAAATAAAAATAATAATAATAATAATAATAATACAGAGCTGAGGGAATAATTGTGTAGTGCCTGGTGTACTTTTTATAACCCTTTGAGTGCTACAGGGGTGAGCAATGCACATCCCTATGGCACTCAAAGGGACAAGAGAGTGATGCTGTCCATGGTGCTGAAAGCATTCTCTCCACTCCCCTACTGGGGCATAAGAATATTCTTAGATTTCAGGATTGTCATAGTGCTGATGATGTGTGAGGGAGGAAATCCCTTCCACATCAACAACAGTTCACATCCCTCTCTGCTTGTAATTGATTGAGGGATGTTACTGCATAGGAAACTACAAGGAGATCTTAAATGTTTATGATTTATCTTTTTGTATTAATTTGAACCTATTTGGAGTCAGGGAACTTTTTACTGGGTGTGACTTTTTTGTCATTAAGAAAAATTGGTTCAACTGAGGGGGGTTATCTTTGGTACTCCCCACTGTTGTTTGCGGCTTGATTTAGTGATACATTATGGACAATTTTTATTGTCCATATTTAATCATTTCTGTAATAAAAATCACTCAATATGTGATATTATTTTAAGATGTTTGTGGAGTGTGTTTTTTTTTTTTGTCATTTCAGGATTTTTATGTTAACCACATTGTTTGTGTCTGACAATGGAACACATGTCAATGGGAGATATATGCATAGTGATTATTGATACTGTTGTGTATCCTTGGAAATGGGTTTCAGGTCTGGTTTGTTACTCTATGGTGCTATGCCTACTCAGCTGTGTTTATATTTATAATTTATTAGTATTTTTACATATTACTTTGCTCATTTTATCTGTTGAATCGTGGGGTCTTTGGTAGCTTACTTGTCTGGAGTGCCGGTTGGACACAATGTATCTTGCAGGTAGGTTTTGGACAGTTTCTGTCTGGAGCTATATATTGAGAGTTAATTGTTTGTATTCCACACATTTGGCATGGTTGTGCTAATCGACACTCGTACTATGTGACTCCTCGAGACTCAGATTCTATTGGGTGAATGGAATTTAAAAGTGAAAGCTAGAACCTTAGATGTTGTCATCATGATTAAGCGGTAATATGCAAAATGCAATGAGAAGCCTAAGCCACTCCGGATAACTGAGGAGATCAAATAATTTGAGTCACGGATATGGATAAGAACTTGTTTTATAATTTGTAATAAACTGTTCATGTTTTTAACTACAACGGGAGTGTTCAAAATTGTGCCGTAGATTTTGTGGATAAGATCTCAAATTCACCAGCCTTAGGTAGGCAAAGTTGAGACTGTGAACTCTGACAGCAGAGGCTACTATTGGAGTTTAGTGAATGTGGTGAAGTGCCATATTAACATATCAACACACCCTCTTGCATACAATACTGACTCATAATGCTTCATTTCCATATGGAAATAGGGCATTGTCGATGTGATGAGTGAAAATTCGGACATCTGTTGGATGGATGTCAATGTGGGCCGATTTATATCTGACTGATGGTGATGTAAATACTGTCCATGTGCCTTTTAACGCAGATCAGACAGGACATCAACATTTTCAGTCCCCTTTGAACTTTAGTTAATATGGGCCCCTGTGTCTGAAGCACCGGAGATGTGGGGCACCAAATTGATACCTTGCCTTGGGCACTATGGAGCCTTAATCCATCTCTGAATGAGTTCACACCCCTCTGGCACCAAAAGGGTTACGCATAATTGAACTGTACAATAATATAAAATACACATTCAGTGGAAATGTTTAACACCCTATTGTGCAGTTGGTTTGCCCCAGAATGTTTCATCTATTGCTTTCTCTATCAGGCAAATGATATTAAAATTCCAGAGATGTGAAACTTAAATGGCAAAATTCAGTGAGATATTTGTCAGGTGTGCTGCACATGAGATTACTTTCTCACCTAATTTTATAGCCAGCAGGGAGCCATTCCAGATATATTACAGGGAACTAGGTTATTTTACACAGCAGATAATATATTCATGAAGCAATTAGATACATTACTATCAATAAAGTCATTCAGAAGCTGTAGCCAGCTTCAGAACATCACATTCCCAGTATTTCAACTCCAGGACAGAATTATAAAATTTCCTTTAAGGCCACAAAGGCATTTTTAATGCACTGTTTCAACCCTTCAAAAAATTCATGAAATAGAATGAATAGAATTGTATGTGGCTGTTCAGAAAAGCATTATTTGGATCTCACTACACAGGTCAACATAGAGAGTTGGAGAATTATTGCATTAACACTATCAAAAGTGAACAGTTGTTTCAACGGACAAGCATTATTGTTGCATGCATGTATATTTTTATTTATATAGTGCCAACAGGTGTACTTGGCACTTTACAGTTTACATTTTGTATAGAGGTGCTACAATAAGTACAGTATTTAACCCTTTGAGTGCCAAAGGGATACACAATGCATTGCATCACAATGTGTTGCATATCCCTCTGGCACTCAAAGGGTTAAGTGATTATTTAGAAAATTATAAGGGGAATACCAGGTAAGCATACATAAGGATAGGAGGTTCCTGCCTGTAGAACTTACAATCTAAGTAAGTAAGTAAGTAAGTAAGCTTACAATCCTATGTTTGTGCATCTTGAGGCTGCATTGGATCATGCACATACAAATTGAGGGTTTAGGAATTATGTAGATCACCTAATTTGTGAGATGAAAAAGCTTAATTTCTTGTATAACCCTAAGGGGTCCTAATTAGTGAGTTTTCTGTAAATAGCAAATGAAATTGTGGATAATGCTAGGCATTTTGCAAGCCTTCTTTCTAGGCAAAATAAGTGTGAAAACAGCACAGCATAAAACATTACAAAAATATGTTAAATGCACATACGACTGTAGCAGTGCAAGAGGATTGTGTATTACAATCGTCGAGGTGAACCTATTCAAACTGACAAGTTGTGGTTGATGCATTACAGAGCAAAACTTTGTGCACTCATCTGATACTTAAAAGAGAACAAAACGTGTAATAATAACACCTTTTTACCTTACTATAATCAGAAAATTCTAATGGCCCTGGCAAATTTTCTGATTGGTCCTTTGTTGAAAGGAATAGTAATGTTTCACAATAAAAGCAGCTCCAATTAATCTTCACAGTATGGAGACTGTTATTTCAATACTCTCCAAGCTGTAGTTCAAGAGTAATTGAATCCTCCTCCCACCCTTTTTATTGATGTAACACTGCTCACCTCAGAGCAGCAAGAATGTGGGATGGATTACAGAGAGGGACAATCTTCAGTGAGCATAAGGAAAAACCTGTGAAGGGGGCAGGGTTTTCCTTATGCTCACAGTAAGAAGATTGTCCCTTGCTACAATCTGTCCGGTCAAGAGACCAGATTCCACATCTGAGGGGAGGTGACTTACATGAGGTAAAAGGGGCTGGTGGGGGAAACTTTATAATTCAATTACTCTTGAACTACAACTCTGACAATATTGAAACAACACTCTCCATGTCCCAAATACTATGAAGATTTTTTTGTGAAACACTACTATCATTTTAAAAAAGATAACATCTTCAGTCAGTCCTGGATGTCATGTCTGTGGAAGCAGACATGGCAGTTGCTACCAGTTTAGTCAAACTGAAGGAGGCAGAGTACAAGTGCCATTTTAACCCTTTAAGGACCAGAGTGGTACACAATGCATTGCAATACAATGTACCGCACCCCCTTCTGGTCCTTAAAGGCTTAAGATTACTATGTGCAGTTCCAGTGAGCAGCATTTGAGGTAATGTGGTGCTGCTAGCAACTTTCATGTTTGCCTCAATGATCATGACATTCATGCCTGACTGAAGATGGATCTTTTGAACAAAAGAAATGGATTAAGACTCCATAGCGCCCTAGGCAGGATCTTAAATTGGGGCTCCCTGCCAGTTTGCTGCTCCCCCCTCCTCTGTCAGTCTTTGTCACCCATTTCCTCTCCCCACAATCTGTTTAATATTTTTCTCTTGTCCCTCTGGTTCCCCTAGGCTCTTCTATCTCTCCTAATTTCACACCCTCCTCTAATAATTTCCCTTTTTTCATTTATTTTTCCAAATCTCCCCTCTTCTGCAGCCCCCTCCGAATTGCCTACCTTTGCTGGCACATGATGAGGTCTCATGCCTGGTTGTCTCGTGGCATGTGATGTGGTAGAAGAGGTCTGTTCCTTCTTCTGCACTGACCTCTATTAGTCGTTCCTTCACTGTCCTCTTTATGTCAAATAATGCAAAGTACCAAGAAATGATGTCATATACTGGTGCGTTGCATTATCAGAGGCTGGGGAGAGTGAGGGATTTGTATTAAGAGGTTTGTGAGGAAGGAGGCACATACCATAGCTTGCTGGTGGGGAAATCTGTCTGATCTTCCCACCGGCCAGCTGTTTTGTTGCAGGGCTGGCTTGGCAAACCCCCCCCCCCCATCATGACCAGGCCCTATTCAGAACTGGACTAATTCTAGGGCAAATCAACCACACCATGGGTGACAAATAGAAAATCTAATAAATGTAAATAGAATGTTTAATCTCATTGAATGCATTGGAGAGCTTGCTAGCATTCAAGGGGAGCTCCAGTTAACTCAAGAGGAAGTTGTAGTATTGTTATTGGTGACCTATGATGGTTCTGGTTTGCTCAAGAATTGCGCCAGTTCCTTTTAGTACCCAAATGTGTGAATGAAAGTTACAGGGCCTAAGCTGTGCCTATGTATACATGTACATACAAGAGCAGAGTAAAAATGATACCCTTATTAGCAGAGTGGATCTAGGATGCAAGCTATCAAGTCACAGGAGAGGGGGTTATATACTAACATGTGAAAAAGAGGAGATCACTTCTCCAGTTGCTATGTTATTCTATGCAATATGATTTCTCCCACTCTGCACTGTGGCCTGAGCTGTGACAAGGAATCTATGTCACATTACCCCAAACAATAAGCATATTTTGGGCCCTTTGGGTGCCAAGTCACTGCACAGTAGGGATGGGTGAAACTTATTGCCTCAAAAGAGAAACAGGAGAAAAACACCACTCATGGCCGAGCTATGCATTTTTAGCAAAAAATACCAATTTTCAGCTTTTTTCACCTAGCTCATTGAAAAGATATCAATAGGAAAGCTGAATTTCCCCCACTCCATGTTTCAAGTGTCCCTTTTTTCCTTGCAGGCATAGAATAAAAGGAGTGTCAGGCTAAAAAAGCATGTCACATTTTTGGGTTAGAGAAGACAGGCTAATGAAGTGGCATTGAAGTTTAGTTTAGGGACTGTTTTATACAGGATATTTGTTCTCTGTATTAGGGAAGTCTGGGGACAGGAAAGTAGAAAGGAGGTTGTCCCCAAATAAACCAAAATTTGGTGTGACTGACTGGTAATACAAAGGCAGCCATGATGAAAGTTTATTTGGCTGTTATCTGTTATATAGGGGAGTCTGGGGATGTGAGAAGGGTGCAAAGAAGGTTTACCCCCAAGTACATCAAGATGTTGTTTGACCAAGTAGACACAGGCAGCTGTCATCCAAGTTCCATCCTGATCTAACGGTTACCTCTGTGTCATGGGAGTCAGGGTATGTTAAAACAGAGCAAAGGAAAATTACCCCAAATACCCCAACATTTTTTGTGACTGAGTGGGTAGACACAGGCAGAGATGATCCAAGTTCTATTGTGTACTTTACAGTAAAACACAGTAGTTGAGTAATGTCCAGCAAGTGCACAACTGGTAGGGTAAAAGGATTAGGAACAGTGCAGGGATGTGTGAATAAAGTGATAGTCCAAAAATTGATTGCAACCATGGTTGCTATAGCATGTGCAAAAAATAATGTGATAACCCTCCTGAGAAGGATGAAGTTTGTCATAATCCCATGAAAAGTTCCACCACCACCAGTACCATTAATAAACCATCTAAAACATTGTAGACAATGAGTTGCATTCCAGTGTTGATGGCATAGTGCAAGAAGGTGTAGCAGCTCAACAAACTGTTGCATCTGACAGTGATACAAACAGGCACAAAACAACTGCCCTGAAAGTAGTAGAGAAATTTGTGAAAATCTCTCTAAAGGGCAAAGTAGAAAGAAATTGTGTGAGACCTCTAAAAGCCTAGAGGAACATAAACGTAGTGGAGAAGAAGCAGCGGGCAACGCTGAGGATGTCCTAACAGTTACTGATGATGTAGATCTAGAATATATCCCTCTAGCATCCCCCTCTTCTTCAGATACAGATGAAGTTGAGAGTGAGAGAGATGATAACATGGCCAGAAAGTTAGTTGAAACGCAAAGGCGCAATCTTCCACCACTGAATAGGAGCTGTCTGTCTGTTGTCTGCTCCATTCATCCACACACACTAGTGTTGAGTAACCAGCAGCAACAATAACACAGGTTATTAACATTTGCAACCTTAGCTAAGATGAATGCCCCTACTGCTGTTGGAAGTGCAGCACCTGTGACACCTAGTAATAGTACAAATTCTGTAACATATAGACCTAGTAGTAGTTGCAGCCCCTCAGAACCCCAAAGTCTATGAACTCCACAGTATGGAGATACTTTAATCACAATTCAAAATCTAAGCATGGTGCTATCTGTAGTCTGTGTAAAAAGCCACAGCTAGCAGTAGCAGAAGCACTCCTAAAAGTTCCCCGGGCTCTGGAGTACATACTGATGTGTCTGAGTGTGCCAAGATTTCTTGCTCTTGTTGCAGAGGAGTATTATTGTCAATGTTCCTTAAAGAAGCTCTGAATAAAGCTGAGTAGGGAAACAGGATAGGATCCCAGATGCAGAGCTTGGCAGGCCTGAAGGACCTATAAAGCCATGGAGGAGGCAGAAAATTAGTCAGATGGAACCAAGGTCAGGACAGGCATCATAGGATTAGAAACAGTGGTCGGGAAGGTCAGGGCAGGTGGATAAGTGCATAAACGATGACACAGTCCAAGGTCAAGTCCAAAAGATCAAGCAGAATAGAAATGCCAAGTAACACTCCAAGGAAACAGGTATAACTGAGTGTTTGATGTAGGGGCAGCAACGAATAAATGGGAACAGTTAAATGATGTCTTCATGACAATGCTTTATGCCCACGTTGACAATGTAAACGCAGGGGAAGCCCGCCACATTTGTGTGAGGAGGAAAGGAAACTGGAAGGGAAAGATGTGGCTGAACTTTGAGGCAACACCCAATGGTATTGAGCTGAGGCACCGTTACGACAATCATGTTTTTGGAGATGACAAGAGTCATAGAGTGCCCACACATACTGCTGCAACCCCCACCACCTCTGTAAGTCATGTTGTAAAAGCAATAAAGTTACACAGTTCTTCCACTAAGTACTGCCATCCCACTTTTACTAAGTTCTTAGAAAGAAGTCAAAACCTGCACAAAAATAATGCTTGAAGAAACGTGCCAAAATATTGACAGTAGACATGCTGCCCTTTTCTTTTGATAAAAATAGAGACTTTAAAAAGCTGATGTCACATGTTGCACCCCGCTGGAATATCCCAAGCAGCAGTTATTTTTCAAGAATCATTGTGCCAGTGTTACATAAGCAGGAGGTAATTGTCGTGGGCAAAAAACAAAGGCACTCAGTCTAACAATTTTTTCAAGGCATATGTTATTGTTGGACTCACAACTTTTACTTTCAGTTATGTTTATTTCACCACTTCAGCCCTCAGAAGAAGTAGTATTGCAGTAGGATATGTTACAGTCATAGAAAACATACCATACAATCTCAGGTATAATATGCACCTGTGTGATATGCAGGTGCAAATGATACCCAAGATTTTAGGGGAAAACAAAAGTGCCTATGTATCTATCTATCTATCTATCTATCTATCTATCTATCTATCTATCTATCTATCTATCTTACTTTGTGTGTCCATTCAATGTTAATTGCTAATATTCTAAATTATATCTTTTGAGCTATACGACAAATACAGCTGAGATTTGTATGACCCAGCTTGTCTGACCATTCCATCTGGTGCTGTCCTGTGGCTCTGTCCGGCTTGTCCCTTGAGTAACTCCTCTCCCACGGGCACCCATCTGGAGCAGACCTGGGGCTCTGGTAGACTATCATCTGTACTGACTGCAGGCGTGAGTCAGTTATCCTTTCCTGCTAGACTGACTGCAGGCATGAGGTCGAGGTTAACCTGTTCCAGTTCCAGTTCGTGTTCTAGAGAAGATCATCATTGGCTGATCCGGTTCCTGTTTCATTCCAAGTTCCAGCAGAGACTACCAGTGTCTTCATACTAGAAAACAAAAGTGCCTATGTATAATACTCACTCTTGTTTTCCTTGTCTACTCACCAAAAATGTTACTTTTTTGTTGGAGATTCCCTCCCTCCACCAAACACAATCCACTTCCCTTTGCCTGCCCTACTTCAGCTCACCCCCTCTGGAGTCGGCTTTAATCTCTGCATGGTGGGTGGCACTCTTGCATTTGTCGCAAGCTTCCAGCAACTCCTTATGAGGACCTTTTCATTTTAACCAAGGTAATACCTCAAGTTCCTTGCAGGGTAATAAAGTACATCCAACATATGCATTCCTTATAGGATCTCTTGTGGTAGAAAATTTGGTGGCTATCCCTTCAATAGATTTCACTTAGCTGTAACCCTGGCATAAAATCCATCATGGAATTAAAACTTTTTTTTTGGTCAGCCTTTCATATCTTTACAACCAAACTGATTTGTACCAAATTTCTTTTGTTTGTGAGGATCGACCCCTACTCCTTAACTTCCAAATCTCAGCTGTATTTGTCGTACAGCTCAAAAGATATAATTTAGCATATTAGCAATTAACATAGAATGGACACACAAAGTAAGATAGATAGATAGATAGATAGATAGATAGATAGATAGATAGATAGATTGATCACCACATTGTCATTGGGTTTAAACCTTTGAGTGCCAGAAAGGTATTCAACGCATTGCAAAGCAATGTGGTGTGTACCACTCTGGCACTCAAAGGGTTAAGAGCAACTATCATCAATCAGTTATCTATTGGCAGATTTGCTCCCTCAGGTGCAGACCTGCCACTGAGCCCCTCTCTGCTCCTCCTTTGGTGGACCAAAGGAGGAACAGAACAGGTGTCTGAAAAGACATCTCAACCTAATGCACTGAGTCTGCATTGTGCAGAACTGTTTGCTGTTCTACTGTCTCCAGGCCCCCATGCACCCTTTGCATTGGACCTGAAAACCCAAGACAGCAGGTTTATGGGATTGCATATGCAACCTTGGAGTTTGTGTCTAAGTGCAAAACCGTGCAGGTAGCTTGCTCCAGAATTACTCCAGTTCTTCTTACTATACCAGCCTCAGCATGCTTTCCCAGCCTACCACTATATACAGCAGAAATGAAAGGATTTATCATGCCTGAGATCTGGGACATAAATATGAATTTGCCTCTCAGTCAAATATCTTCCAACCTGCCCTTGACTGTGTAACACATCAATCAGTTAGAAAAGGCAAACATGAAAAAAAAACAAAAAACAAATGACCAGTGTTAAAATAAAATGTAATACAAAGAACATTTTTATATTTTTTGCTTGTTACTTGTTTTTTTTTTTTTTTTTTGAGTTTTGAAAAAATAATTAAAAAATAGATTGCAAAAATCTGCAGAGACAGATAAGAATAATTGTTTGCAGGTGGCTGGTATAAAATATGTACACTCCATTTTATTCATATGTGGGGAAAATATGCTGTTTAGCAAAGTTCTGTGATCACTGCAAGATGCCACCGTACATGCTGAATATTAAACAGTCAGTTTGGAAGAAGAAGAAAAAAGTGTGGTGTTCTACTTAATTATTAAAATATAGCGAGAACTGTTGTAGAATTCATAATATTGTGATTTTGTGTATCTAATGGAAACTGCCCCATATTACTGGTATCAATTAATTCTAGATGTATCAAGCAGAATAAAATACGCTTTTGAGTATATAAACTATACTAAGTTATATGTAGAACCTGTATTTATACGCCTATTGCGTTAAAAGGATAGTAATACTTTGTTTTATCTTTATTTTATTTTGTAGGCATTAGAAAAACATGAAGAACGATATAAGTCTTATCTCTCAAACCTTTATGGTTTGAGAGATATTCACAAGAAAAGTTTCTCCTCCCGCCCCTTTTACCTAGTGTAAGCTATCTCTTCTCAGATGTGTAATGCAGTCCATAGTCCAGACAGATAACAGCAGTGGACAATCTTCTTCCTATGAGAACAATGAAAGCCCTGCCCCCCTTGACAAGTTTTTCAGGTTTTCCCTTATCTTAATTGAAGATTGTCCCTCTCTGCAGTCTACCTGGGCACCTCCCTTCTGATCTGGCTGATCAGAGTTACATCAGTAAAAGGGGTGGGAGGGGGATACTTTGTCATTGAATTACAACTCTGACAGAATTGAAATAACACTCTCCAAAGTCCAAATACTATGATGATTAATTAGAGCTGCTTTTATTATGAAATATTACTATCCCTTTAACATTTGAGTGTCAGAGGTGTGTCCAGTGAAATGCAAAGCAACTGAGTTGGACATCCTGCTGACAAGCAAACGTTTGATTCTTGTGCACGTCTCCTGCCCATACCTGCACATTGTTTCCCTTTTGGGCATCACATGTGAAATGAATTTGGTGAGGATAATGTTGTTCTATTTATTTACACATCATAAAGCTTGCCTTTTGTTTTAATGGACTTTCAATAAATTAGCATTTTATCTTCACAACACTGCTGGCTCTACTCTTTCATTTTTTGCAAGGTAGTAATTTCTTGATTTTAATATTTTTGCATTGCTCATATATTGGAACAAAAATAATGATTTTATTGGACTATTATTGATAGCACTAACCAGTGGAGTTCCAGTTCATATTATCAGCTGTTAGCTACAGGTTGCCATATTTATTTGGAAAAAATATTTGAGTTTTATGACTCCCATTTCCCCAGGGATGATATCAGGATTACCATGTCTAATGCTGTACCGTTAGCCAGCGTAAGTCATGGATGGATGACAGTACACCTCAGATCTTGTGAAGGGAAGATCATACCTATGTTCGATAATTCTGCTATTTCAGTAATAAAGAAACATCCTGGTTATCAAAGGCAAAAGCTTTCGCCCAAAAAAGAAAGGATAGAAAAACTAAACTTAAATGTTCCACTTTTGTCCTCTGTGACCCTCAGTGCCATTGTACGAGATCCACACATACTGACCCCCAGGCTTGTCCCACAGTAGCCTTGTCCTCTGTCAGGTAGCCAGGGTTGGCAAAGTGAGCCAAACTACAACACCCATTGGTTCCCATCACTCATTAGAGTTTTAGTTTGGCATGAGCTGGAGGACCTCACTTTCCCTATCACTGCTGTGATCTCCCAGCATTGTCCCATAGTAGTCATCGAGCCACACATACTAACCCCACAAGACTTGTCCCATGGTAGCCATAGACCCATAAATTATATCCCCCAGCCTTGTCAAGCAGGAACCATAAACCCACAAATACTATCCACCCCCAGCAATATCCAACTGTAGCCACAGAACAACACATACTGACATCCCAGCCTTGTCAGTCTGGATTGGTAGCCACAGAACCATGCATAACAATCCATAGCCTTTCCCACTACACTGATATCACCAGAACTACACATACTAAGTCTAACCCTCCTACGGGAACAGGCAAAGTTCTTGTGGGGAATTTCTTGGGTTTAGAAAATATGAGGACAGTTGGGGGTCATGTTTTGTATATAATTACATTTTTTTCAGAAAAAGTAGTAAATTGCCAGTTTTCTTTTAAAGTTCCATAAGGAAAAAGTTTTTACTTTCGCCCATCTCAAATCATGGTGCCCATGAGTATAGTGTAAGTGTTCCGCTTACCTTTCTAGGGACAGCCACGGTTACCCAGTGAGCAGCCGGTCCCAAGTGGCGTCCTCGCAGGGCTGCTGTGCTCTGCATGATTAGGAGAACCGGTGCGCCCTGGTACACATCTGGCGACCAGTCTACTTACTGTTCCCCCTGGCAGCTCCTGCACCATCTGAAAGTTTGGCGCACGTCACAGAGATTCCCTGATGACGTCGCGACCTGGCTTTCTTAAAGGCACAGTACATTATTGCCTCACCTCTCAGAGGTGGAGTAATCAGTATTTAAACTGTCTGGACACCATTTCAGTTGCCCTTTCGTGGTGTTCCAGTGCAGTTGTTGTTTGGGCTCTGTGTATTACCTGGTTTGTCTAACCGATCTGGTGCTATTCTGTGGCTCTGTCTGACAACCAGCTCCATGTATGACCCTAGGCTTGTCCAGCAACCAATATGGGGCAGACTATCCACTCCGTGTATTACCTGGCTTGTCTGACTACCCGATCTGGTGCTGACCTGTGGCTCTGTCTGACTAACCACTCCGTGTATGACTCTAGGCTTGTCCGACAACCAATTTGGTGCAGACCTGCGGCTCTGGCTTACTATTCGCTCCGTGTATGACCCAGCTTGTCTGACCATCCCATCTGGTGCTGTCCTGTGGCTCTGTCCGGTTTGTCCCTTGAGTAACTCCTCTCCCGCGGACACCCATCTGGAGCAGACCTGGGGCTCTGGTAGACTATCATCTGTACTGACTGCAGGTGTGCGTCAGTTACCCTTTCCTGCTAGACTGACTGCAGGCATGAGTCAGTACCTACTTGTGTTCCTGGTCGAAGTTAACCTGTTCCAGTTCGTGTTCTACAGAAGATCATCATTGGCTGATCCGGTTCCTGTTCCATTCCAAGTTCCAGCAGAGACTACCAGTGTCTTCATCCTAGTGTCAGCAGTAAGGTTTATCCTAGACGGCCTATTATTCCTGATAGTGGCCTATTGCTATTTGTCCGTTGTTATACCTTATTCTGTGTCTTGAATAAAGGTTGTTTTATATTATACGTTCTGACTCCTGAGTTATCTGGTTACCGTGACATATAGTAACAGTAACATTGAGACTGAAAAGAGACATGAGTTCATCAAATCCTGCTTTTGCCATATTTTCTTTGTTGATCCACAGGAAGGCAAAATACAAAAACATTGATTCCATTTCCAGTTAAGTTCTAAGTGGGTAAAAAATCCTTCCTGACTCCATAGGGCAGCTGAGTATCTCCCAGAATTCACATCCTTTCTGTACTAAAACTTGCAATACTGTTCTGAACTAGAGAATCAGTGGGTGGACTGGGCAGTGCATAGGACAATAGGTACATATATAGTGACACTATAGTGTCACTGCTAGAGAATAAAATATTGCATTATAAATACAATATTATAATAACATGGGTCGAATATAGAGCCTGTAGGACAAATCGGTAATAACACTGAATGTGCTCCGTTCATTTGTGCATTTAGGGCAATCTATAATTTTAATTAACTCAAAACAACATATTGTTCCTATGAAAGTAGCATTTTGTCCACAAATTCACATATAGATAAATGCCTTAGACATTTTAGTAGCATTTCAACTTTTTTGGAAGCAATGCAATTTTTAATGAGAAAAGCAAATGTTCTAAACAATTATTTTTTGAAGCAATGTAAATGATGTAAGTATAATTTTTCTTTCTGTCTTTTAGTAGGATTAACACAGATGTAATCTCAATATGTTTTGATTTGTACCTTAATATATCAGAGGGGTCCCCAAAAAGGGACCTTCAACAAAACCATCATATGTGATTATACACTTGGACTGGTGGTGCTTACTGACTGCAGCACCTGACAGAGGAATATACAAAACTTGACTAATATTGGGGCAAGTCAAGTCAATGGGCCCTATACAAAAAAGTATTCTGCGACATTAGAGAATACTAAAACTATACATTTGTTTTAGTGCAAAACAATGTATAGGAAACCTTTCTACATTCATTAAGTTAAATGTCCCACTTAAATCTGTGGAAGTTTAGGAACTTTTGTCTCCCCTGTGCTACAGTTGGGTTGTCCCAGAATTACATCCGTTTACTTCTATGTATAAGGTTCAATGCATTGAGTCCTCTCTAGTATAGAAGATTAAAAGCACTCATTTAAATAAATGGAAATGTGGTGATGTTTTAATTGTTATGTACTGAACAGTGGCTTTGAACCATAATTGTTCAAATTGCACCTTTGTGAATAATCTGTGTAATGAGGATCATAGAAGGAGAGCTTCATAACCTATGAGACTTGATCAAGTGCTTTCGTGACATAGTGAAGGTGTGATAAACATTAATAGAGAGGGCTAATCTTTACTAGCCCTGTAACAATGTATAAGATATCTCTATGGCACTCAAATGATTAACAGGAAGGGACACTTAATTAAAATTCCAGGAACTATAACCCTTAATGTCCATACTTTCATATTTTACTGAGAACTGTAATGTAGGATTTAATATCATGTTTTCCTTTTAATTTGTATAGCTTTTTCTAAAGTTTTTTTTTTATCAAGAGCATTTCATGAGCATTACTGCAATTTTTGTGTTGATCAACTGTGTTTCATGTGCTCAATTGATAAAAAATATGTTTTTGTAATTAATATTATGGAGGAGATTCACTAAGTTGTTATAAAGAGGTGATAAAGTGGAGATAAAGTGGAGATGACTTCTCAAGTGATATAACTTCTCCAGTCTATGTTATTCTATGGAGCCTATGCATTAGGACAACTTTGGAGATCTTAGTGCCTAGGGATTATAGAATAACACAGGAACCGGAGAAGTGATAAATTGGAGAAGTCATCTCTACTTTATCACCTCTTTATCACCATTTAGTGTCTCCTCCCATTTTCAATCAAGTAAATTTTGCAGTTTTGAGCATTTTTATTTAAATTCCTGATTAAACTAGCATTCATAGAGCACTTCATTTATTTCTTTAAATTAATTTTTTTGTGGATCTATTAATTCTAAAGTGAATTTTAACTGGATCAGTTAAAGTTTTATTTGACCGATTTAAATTTATATTGAACGTTTTATTCCATCAGTTAACATTTTAATCATATATGTGGTCATTGTCCTTTTCTTGCCTGCTTAGGGTTAAATTTGTGTAATGTTTTGAACTGTTTATTAGATCAAACAAAAGAGCTGCATGAGCTTCACTAATTTAAAGTACACTTTACTTGATAAGGAGTTAAACAAGCCAAAGTCATGCACTGTGACTTCATTGTACAAAAAATGTATTGAACCTGTGTAAAAGCCCTAACTAAAGGTAACTCTCTCACAAGTGGTGGCAGTTTCATGTCGTAAAAGAATGCAATTTATAATCCATAGCATCTATGACTGTGTGAAATATGACGAATATCCATTCAATAAATTTTGACATAGCACTAACAACATTTTTGGACGTAAGAAGGTGACCTTCCTTGGACCAATGGGAATGGGAGGGCTCTACATTTGGGCACATCTCCATCAAATTTCAAAATATTTAATTTTTATTGTGGACTTGGTTTTGGTCTTCTGGGGTGTGACCATGTGAGATGTTTATGAATATTCTCTGTGGAGCTCCTGGCTCTTTCTGCTTTCTAATTTTATGTCAGCAGCCTCCCCGGGAGATCAAATTCTTTCATCTTCTCTCTCTCTGTTTTGTTTCAATTTCTTATTTGTTTGGTACCCCCCCACCCCCTTTTTGCTTCTTTTTTGTCACAGTACTTTGCAGGGTTCTTGTGGAAGTTTGGTCCTTGCCAGTGAACATTAAACTGTTATTCTGCCCTGAGGGGCTCTGGGGAGTTAGTCTCTCACCCGCTGGCTAACAACTCAGGAGAGGACAGAGAATCTTGGTTGTGGTGTGCACTATTATGCCTCTGGCATATGCCACCAAGCATGCACATTGTTTAGTTTACTGTTAATGGCTAATAAATGTTGTGACCTCTTCTTACCCAAGCAGTTTTGTCAGTGTCTTTTCTTGGGTTAGAAAAAGTGAAGTATTGTGGAGTATCTGACAAATCAGCAAAGTTATCATGGGCAAAAATATTTTTACATACTTTCTATATGTCACTTACTTATTCATATTGAATAAAGGATATATAATAATTATATTAATCAAATTATCCAGCAAGCATGAATTTTCACCATTAAAATAGTGTAATTGTTTGTGCTCTTTAACATACTTGTTTTCTTTTTGTAAACATGTTATAAAAGATATTTTTTTTCCTACTAGGAAATACTTTCTAGATATACAGAAACAGCACTCTTCCATGAATGAAGAGATAAGAGTCTTATTGTATCAATGTTAATTTTTACTCAAGAATAAAACAGGTCTTTCTCCCTTTAAGGGGGGATACAGGGAGTATAATGTACTAAGCCAGTGTTTTCAACCTGTGCCTTCAGGCCCCACTACTAGGGAAATCTCCTGGTAGGCCCAGGTTCTGGACCTTCACATGGAGTTCACACACAGGCCCAAGCTGCCTGTACAGTGCTATGCTCTTTGATCCTCAAAATTCAGAGCACCGTAGGTGCCAAAGAATACAAGCCCTGAAGATGAAGAGGCCATGTATGTTGAACTTGGAAGAAGTATTTATTTTGCCTATGAGAGAATGAAAAGTAATGGACAGTTAGGCTTTAACACTTCTCTCTCTCTCTCTTATAATTTGCTGTGGTACAGCTCTCTACTTGGGTCATTGGCCCCACCCCATAGTCCTGAATCAGGTCCTGTCTCAGCTCCTGAATGAAAGGCCCCTCTAATCTAAACAATGATATCAATGCATCCCTGAAGAAAGCATTTCTCATGGGTTTTCCTTATTAAAGTCTTTCTCAGTCTGCCCTAATCCCTATCATTTTTATTGAACTAAGATAATGATCAATAAGTGGCTTTACAGCCTTGACTGGTTGAAGATAATAGCTGTAGCTAGACAGATAGTGAACCACAGGTTGCTCACCTCCCCATGAGTATTTGTTGTGCCCCTACACCTCCTCTTTGAATGATGGTGGGAGGAAATAGCAGCAGGAGGTATCCACCACACATCAGGAAAGTCAGTGTCTATATGTATGTTTATGTTCATGTATGTATGTGTGTGTATACTGCTACAACCCTTATAAATATTACCACTACATCGATAATATATTCATCATATGGACTGAAGGAGAAGAAGAAGTCAAAGACTATCATATCCTTCAATGCATTTCATCCAACTTTTAACACTTTGAGTGCCAAAGAAGTATCCAGTGCTTTGCAAAGTAATGCGTTAGACACCTCTGTGGAATTCAGAGGTTAAAATGAATTTCTCTGCAGAAAGCATACATTTCCTATATACAAAAAACCCACAGACAGGTGCGGTTATCTGCACAGCTGCAGCTTTCACTCATGTCACACTTACCAAGGTGTCATTCATAGCCAGGCATATGCTCTGATACCAACGGCAGCAATTATCATTTAAAAACATTATCTGAATCATTCAGACAGAAAGGTTACAAAACAATGACAATCACAAAGAAAATAACATCTACGTTGAGACTATCCAGTGAACATCTGTTATGATGCAAAGAAAAGAAAGCCAGTACAAGTATACCATAAGTATCTACTTACAACTAAAATAAAATGGACAAAAGCGCTCATGTAATAAAAGTAACGTAAAACTCAGCTCGTGCTCAATATACCATTGTGCGATATTCAACTACATAAAGGGAACTAATAATAGAAGAAAACATACACCCACTTATATACTATTCTTTAGAGTCTTCAGGAGCTATAACGTCAAAATCCTTCAATTCCAGTGGGGTCTTATAGAAAGGAAAGCCCTTTAAGAGTTATCAAATCAATAGATTTATTAATTGTGCTTTTCTCTTTCCTTTTCTTGGCCTGTATATCATATGGTGACAAGCAGTCTTTTTCAATGGCATTTTTTTCAATGTTTCAAGCACCAGTGGGAATACTTACAACTACAGTAGACTTCAGAAAACATTAGTCAAAACAAAAGAGAAAAAGGACGCAAGACCATCTAAGACTGATTCTGTATATAATTCCAAATATTAAAGACCCTCGCTTATGTAGTCACTCGCCAGGACTTTACTTATAGCCTTTAAAGCCAAGAAGTCTTGTCTCGATCCTCTCCACAATAAATTATATCAATCCCCAGAGATGTAGTATTGTAGGTATAGATATAAAGTATGGACCTATGTTCTAAATAAATATTTATTATTATGTATAGGAATAATTAAAACACATCATTTTAAAATCAATAAGTACAATGTGACACGTTTCGTGTATATTTTACATTCTTCAAGGACTTGATTTGCAATTGTTATGGAACTGAATCTGTGGAAGGATATATTTAAATTAACATCAACTTGATGCTTGTTTCCACAATGTCCAAAGGCTTAGGTAATATCAAAATAAAACATCCACATTAGATTATACTCCTTCAGTTAGGTTTGCGGCTAGTTCTCAAGATCATTGGATGAACTTAGATACATAGAAACAGAAAACACACAGAACAGTACAGTGGCTCAGTGGTTAGCACTGTTGCCTTGCAGCGCTGGGGTCTTGGGTTCAAATCCCACCATGGACAACATCTGCAATGAGTTTGTATGTTCACACTGTGTTTGTGTGGGTTTCCTCCCACACTCCAAAAAGAAACATACTGATAGGTGAATTTAGATTGTGAGCCCCAATGGGGACAGATGCCAATATTAGTGTAAAGTGCTGCGTAATCTGTGTGTGCTATATAAATAAAGGACAATAATAATTTCTGAGTGCAGTATTTCTATCACATTGGACAATGTATTCTCCTTTTTCAAGCCTTGTAAATGGTTACTCACATTCTCCAGAGGTTTTTTTCACCTCTAAAGATTTCCAGCATTGAGTGGATCTGACCACCCAGTCTCAGTATACCACGTCTCTCTGCCATGTCTCTCCTACACTTTTCATATTTTACCTTCCACACTTAATCAAACCCCCTTTGCAGCAAACTCCAGATCTGTAATTTAAACCAGGTTGTCTGTTTAAGGAATGTTTAACCAACGTCATAAATGTGTGTGTATATATATATATATATATATATATATATATATATATATATATATATATATATAGATAGATAGATAGATATAAAGTATAATAATATACAGTGGATATAAAAAGTCCACACACCCCTGTTAAAATGCCAGGTTCTTGTGATGTTAAAGAATGAGACAAAGATAAATCATGTCAGAACCTTTTCCACCTTTAATGTGACCTATAACATGAACAATTCAATTGCAAAACAAACTGAAATTGTTGAGGGGGAAAAATAAAAAGTCACAATAACCTGGTTGCATAGGTGTGCACACCCTCTTAAAACTGGGAAAGTGACTGTGTTCAGAATTAACCAATCACATTCAATCTCATGTTAAATAGAAGTCATTACACAACTGCCATCATTTAAAGTGACTCTGATTAATCACAAATAAAGTTCAGCCGTTCTAGTAGGATTTTCCTGACATTTGCTTAGTTGCATCTCAGAGCAAAAACCATGGTCCGCAGAGAGAGGACATTTCTATTATTTCCAGTTATTCACTCAAAAAGCCTATAAGCTCATTTGCTCCTTTGCAGAGGGAGAAGAGAAACACCAGCCTTGTATCTTTCAGATACAGCAGATCATTTTGAATGTGCAATATTGTCATTGCTAGTCTGTACTTCATCAGTATCTGAAGAAGCAATTGAGGAGGAGAGTCTGTGTGTAGGGACAAATTCTAATTCATAATCCTTTTTAATTCTGGTGGCATCATCCAATAAAAAAGACTTAGGCACCTCCTCATCAACATCCCCAATTTTAGACTCTGCCAGAGCTAAAACAAATAATGATGATGCTGAAGGTGAAGGCAAAAATGATGATTAATTAATTTCCCACCTAGCATCTCCTTACTAGGAAATGCAGACTGTTCTTGCTCTCTGTTTTGTATTATTTGCTAATTTGCCTATAATTCGGTCCCAATTTCCAACACATTTCAATGCCTTGCCATGACTTTCACATTCTGCTTCTATCACTGGATTTTGTCCTTCTTCATATGTCTCCATTTAATAGACTACAATTATTGACTCATATTTTAGTAGCAGGCACTAACACAATCATAGATATCCTCATTTTACCATAATTTAGATGTGATTTGAAATGTCCTTGTACTTTTCCAACTAAAAGCCAGATTGTCTGCAATAACGAGGCCCAACAAGCCAGAAAGGTACGTATGGGGTTGGCTGCTTCTCTTGTTCAGATCGGAATTGCATGGCACTTCGTGGCTGGACTGCCTTTTGGTAGGATCAGAATGATGTGCTTTCTTTTCTTTGTGAAAAACACTAGTGAGCTAAAAGAGATTGCACCCTGGTTAGGATACTTATCCTATAGCGCCTCATCACTTTGAGGGCAGGCTTGTTCCTAGTTGAGGGTCTCTGACTAGCTCTTTGCAAATGCAAATTATTCTTGGGACTAGTCACCCTAAGGGTAACAGAGTAACCCAGACGTGGACCCCTTGCTCACAATGCCAAACGAGATCAGCGGAATCTCACTGATGATGCTCACCAAGGCTGAAATGTACATCTGGGGTTGGCTGTGTCTCTTGTTCAGAGGAAAATTGCCTGGCACTTTGTGGCAGGGCTGTCTTTTGGTAGGATCAGTATGGTGTGCTTTAGCATATTTCCTCTCTGTGAAAGGCACTAGTGAGCTAAAAGAGAGTGCACCCTGGGAAAGATACTTATCCTATAGAGCCTCACCACCTTAAAGGGCAGACTTGTTCCTAGCTGAGTGTCTCTGTGTAGTTCTTTGCATATGCAAATTATCCTTGGGGCTAGGCACTCTAAGGTAACAGGGTAATCCAGACATGGACCCCTTGCTCACAGTGCCTAGAGAGATCAGCTGCACCTCACTGACGAGGCCAAACAAGGCCAAAAGGTATGCCTGGGGTTGGCTGATTCTCTGGTTCAGAGAGGAATTGCCTGGCACTTTGTGGCTGGACTGCCTTTTGGTTTCATCAGTATGATGTGTGTTCGAATATTTTTGCTCTGTGAAAGGCACTAGTGAGTTAAAGAGTTTGCACTCTGGGTAAGATACTTTTCCTACACAGCCTCATCACTTCAAGGGCAGGTTCGTTAGTAGTTGAGCATCTCTGACTAGTTCTTTGTATATGCAAATTATCATTGAAACTAGTCACCCTAAAGGTAACAGGGTAACTCAGATGTGGACCACTGGCACACAGGGCCTAGAAAGTTCAGCGGCACCTTACTAATACAGCTGAACAAGGTTGAAATGTACGTTTGGCCCCATATCACACGCACACACACACCCCAGTCCTCCAGACTCTAATACAGTGAACTAAAGTAGAAGAGTTGAGTTCAATAAGGTGATGATACAATAAAGTTCAGATGTACCTGTGTGCTGCCAAAGTGCACTGTATTACAGGTATTAAGAATGTTATTGTTTTAAACGTATAAATGCACTCTGTATTGGAAAGCATTACTGTACAAAGAAATGTTGTATTGTATTTTCCATGTCAAAATAAAGATTATTTTTGGAAAAAAAAAAAAAGTATGTTTGGGGTTTGCCGCTTTTCTTGTTCAAAGAGGAATTACATGGCACTACATGGTTGGACTGCCTTTTTTTGTAGGCTCAGTATGATGTGCTTTAGGATACTTTCTCTCTGTTAAAGACACTAGTGAGATAAAAGAAATTGCACCCTCGGTATTATACTTATCCTATAGAGCCTCATCACTTCAAGTGCAGGCTCGTTCGTAGTAGAGAGTCTCTGACTAGCTCTTTGCATATGCAAATTATCCTTGGGACTAGTCACCCTAAGGGTAACAGGGTAGTCCAGATGTGGATCCCTTGCTCACAAGGCATGGAGAGATCAACTGCATCTCACTGATGAGGCATAACAAGGATGAAACATACATCTGGGGTCGTTGACTTTTCTTGTTCAGAGAGAAATTGACTGGTACTTTGAGGCTGGACTGTCTTTTGGTTTCATCACTAAGATGTGTGTTAGAATATTTTCTCTTTGTGAAAGATATTAGTGAGCTAAAAGAAATTGTACCCTGGGTATGATACTTATCCTATAAAGCCTCATTACTTCAAGGGTAGGCTTGTTTCTAGTTGTGTGTCTCTGACTAGTTCTTTGCATGTGCAAATTATGCTTGGGACTAGTCACACTAAGGGTAAAAGGGGGAATCCAGATGTGGACCCCTTGCTCTCAGTGTCTAGAGAGATTAGCTGCACCTCACTAATGAGGCCAAACAAGGCTGAAATGTATGTTTGGGGTTGGCTGCTTTTCTTGTTCAGAGAGCAAATGCCCAGGACTTCATGGTTGGACTGTCATTTTTGTAAGATCAATGTGATGTGCTTTCTTCTTTGTGAAAGGCACTAGTGAGCTAAAAGCGATTGCAGTCTGGGTATAATACTTATTTTATAGAGCCTCATCACTTCAAGTGCAGGCTAGTTCTTAGTTGAGCGTCTCTGACTAGCTCTTTGCATGTGCAAATAATCATTGGGACTAGTCACCCTAAGGGTAACAGGGTAATCCAGACATGGACCCCTTGCTCACAGTGCCTAGAGAGATCAGCAGCACCTCACTGGTGAGGCAAAACAAGGCTGGTTCCATTTCTTGTTTGGAGAGGCTTTGCTGGCACTTCATAGCTGGACTGCCTATTTTGTAGGATCAGTATGATGTGCTTTAGTATACTTATACTCTATGAAAGGCATTAGTGAGCTGAAAGAGATTTTGCCCTGGATGTACAGCCTCATCACTTCAAGGACAGGCTTGTTCCTAGTTTAGTGTCTCTGGCTACATCTTTGCATAAGCAAATTATCTTTGGGACTAGTGACCCTAAGGGTAACAAGCTAATCCAGACGTGGACTCCTTGCTCAGAGTGCCTAGAGAAATCAAGTGTACCTCACTGATGAGGCTCAACATGGCCAATGTGTACATCTTCTCTGCCTTTTGGCTAAGATCAAGTGTAGTATCTGTCCCTTTGCTGCTTCGGGGACGGAGAGGCACTTGGTCTGACGCCATGGCTGGGGAGTGGAAAGCCCGGGGTGCAGCGACTGTGCTGCAAACACGTGCACATGAGACACATGGGCATCGGTGGAGCACTGAACAGCACTTCTTGGACTTTTCATTATTTTTGCACTTCTTCTGCCGCACTCTTCTGGCTGGAGGCAGCGAAGAATTTTTATAATTCCAGCCAGGAGGCTGGGGCCTTAACAGGCACCTATTTATTTATTTATTTTCATCACTGCATGTTTTTGTACTGATGATTTGATTGCTTTTTGCACTATTTATTGACGCCAGCACTTCGCGAACACAGAGCACTTCAACACTAGAAATCGCCATAGTGGGACCAGGTCGAAAACTTGGCTTTGGTGGGGGAGCTGGTTGGGGTTGCCACCTCCCCTTTACGACTTTGACGCTCCTCTCCTCGGAGGGAGCCGAAGATGGATACCCCAGGGCTGGAAACCATATGGCAGTACGCCCTGGGGTGAAGACCCTTCTCTCCCTCCGGGTAGAGGAGAAGATAAAGGGCTCCCCAAGCCTATAAGTTGAGGGGGGCTGAAGGCTGAACTGGCCCCGTGACTGCACTGGACCCACAAGTGGACACAGAGAATGACGGGGATCAGGAAACACGACGTAGAGCACCAAGATTGCACAAGCACCTTGGGCTATACTTCGATAACAATATGTACATCTGGGGTTGGCTGCTTCTCTTGTTCAGAAATGAATTGCATGGCACTTTGTGGCTCGACTGCCTTTTGGTAGGATCAGTATGATGTGCTTTAGGATATTTCCTCTCTGTGAAAGGCATTAGTCAGCTAAAAGAGATTGTACCATGTGAGCGATACTTATCCTATAGAGCCTCATCACTTCAAGGGCAGGCTCGTTCCTAGTTGAGAGTCTCTGACTAGTTTTTTGCATATGCAAATTATCCTTGGGACTAGTCTCCCTAAGAGTAACAGGGTAATCCAGATGTGGACCACTTGCTCACAGTGCCTAGCAAGATCAGCAAACCCCAACCAAAAGGATTAGTATGATGTGCTTTGGGATATTTCCTGTTACGGAAAGGCAGTAGTGAGCTAAAAGAGATTGCACCCTGGATAGAATAGTTATTCTACAGAGCCTCATTACTTCAAGGGCAGACTCGTTCCTAGTTGAGAGTCACTGACTAGCTTTTTGCATATGTACATTATTTAGGACTAGTCACCCTAAGGGTAAAAGGGTAATCCAGACGTGGACCACTTGCTCACAGTGCCTAGAGAGTTCAACTGTACCTCACTGACGAGATCCAATAAAGCCAAAATGTACGGCTGGGGTTGTCTGCTTCTCTTTTATAGAGAGGAATTATCTGCCACTTCATGGTTGGTCAGCTTTCTTTGAAGGATCAACATGATGGGTACAATACTTATCCTATAGAGCCTCATAACTTCAAGGGCCATTTTGATAATAATTGAACATCTCTGACTAGCTATTTGCATTATGAATATCCACCACAATCACCATGTTATATTTCCTATGATGACTACCACTACAACATCTAAGCAGTCCTTTCCTGTTTACAACTTTGGTGGACATGATTATTGATGACTAGTACCAATGTGACAGGTAACTAGGCAATAAGCACAAAAGTCCTTCCTAGGGGTGGTCAAAAGGTGTTGCCGTGTTAATTCGAGAAATTTATTGAAAACCAAGTTGTTATCCACTTTTTTGAAGGAAAATCCACTTTGAAACTAAAAGTTAACATTTTCGCATCTTTCGTCCATTGGCCAAAATCTTTCACCATTTTTTCAAAAGTTTTCGCCCATCAATTTACATTGTTTTCGCACTTCCTCTATAAAAACATGACGTTTTCGCTGACGGGAGATACAATAGAAGCAGCTACAGAGCGAGATAGACGTGTTGTGCTGTTCTCTTGTGATATTTTGCAAAAAGTGTGGCAGGAGAGGCTCATAGTGACTCCTATCACTATGAGCAGCAAAAAGAGGAACTGAAAGGACTCTTGTTAGGTGTCCACTGAGTCTGAGGAGGAGGAAGTAACTAGCAGTACTGAACCAATACTGTCCAGTCCCCCTAAATCACCCCAAGGGATCTTGGGGAATTTATCAAGAAGGAAGGGAGAAAAGGGAATGGGAAGGAAGGGAGAAAAGTATATTACTAGTGAGAGCAGGACAGGTGAGCTGTCTGTGCCTGCTGCAAGATGCCCTGCCCCTGCTGCCAGTGCCACCTTTGCTGCAACTGCAGCCACTAGTGTTGTACCTGCTGCCAGATGTGCTTTCCCTGCTGCCAGTGACAACATTGCTGTTCCTGCAGCCACTAGCGTTGTACCTGCTGGCAGATGTACTGCCCATGCTGCCACCAGCGCTGTACCTGCTGCCAGTGCTGAACCTGCTGCCAGTACTGAAATTGCTGCCAGTGCTGAAATTGCTGCCAGTGCTGAACCTGCTGCTAGTACTGAACCTGTTGCCAGTGCTGAACCTGCTGCCACCAATATTTTGCCTGCTGCTAGTGTTTCTTGTAGTACTCAGTGATGGACGGAGAAAATGATGCCAAGTGTGACATCAAGGGACCCTAAATCACACTTGCCATTCCCAAACAGTCCTGCCAGTGCTAGTACTACTGCTACTAAGGTACAGCAGCTTGTTAGTGTTAGGAGTGAAGGAGGGGGTAATCAACAATATCCTCATATTACCAGTGACTGTGAGACTGAGGAGGAAGACTCTGCGGCTGAACTTGATGTGATTGGTGTTAGTAGTAGCAGCAGTAATGGTGAAGCAGGGGAAACATTTGACAGCGTCCAGACTAGCGGTCAAGAGAGCCCACACCATTCCTCTGGCTCTGGGAGTCCCCTTCCCTTCACTACAGTGTCCAAGTTGAACATAAACCTTAAGAGGCCAGAACTGGTGTTCGAGGAGAGAAGGCTCAGAATTAATACCATCACCACCAGCAAGGGCACAGATCTGCTGCCTGTGCCCGCTGCTACTGCTGCTAGTGCTAGTCTGCCTTCTTATTCAGGTCAAAAGGAAATGGTAAGTGTGATATTAGGGGACCCTCTGTCACACTGTTCATCACCTCCTCCTAGGAGCAGTAAGATTTCTGGAATAGAGGAGCAGCAACAACAACAGCATGTAGGGACTAGTGGAGGTGGTGAAGATGATGCTTTAGAAGCTGGGGTGGAAGAGACATTGATGGCCTTTTTAGCAGAAACTGAAAAGGAATGGGAGACAGGGATGAGGATGGGCATCACCACCACCACTAGCAAGGACATCTTGGAATTAGAGCAGTGTTTCTCAACTCCTGTCCTCAGGACCTACTAACAGGCCAGGATTTGATGATTTCCTTGTTAGAGCACAGGTGAGTTAATCAATGTGAATGAGCCTCTGATCACCACACCTGTGCTCTAGCAGAGATATCCCTGAGTCCTGGCCTGTTAGTGGGTCCTGAGGGCAGGAGTTGAGAAACACTGAATTAGAGGAATTTGCAACTGCTCTAATTCCTTTTGATGCTGAGATGCAAGGGCAGCAGGATGCTGAGGAGCAGTCCAGTGTGCCACAGACCACTGTGGACACAGTGGGGATGGGGTCAACAAGTGATGTGGGACTAGGATAGGTTCCACTTGCCAGAAGTAGCAATACTCCTGATCCTAGTTGCAGTGCTGAATCTGAACAGTAGCAGCAACAAGTGCCCTGATATCACACATGAAACACAGACACAATGACATTTACTCCAAACATGTTAAAGACAAACACCCACCACAGAAATCAAGCATCTCTTTTGCTGTCCCTGACTCTCCAGAAAGGCAACAAGAGACGAGGTGGAGATCAAAGAGGAGGAGGAGGAATAGAACAACCCAGGCAGAGACTGGAAGTTCCAGGACGAGTGAAACAACTAGCTCACCATCACCTTCTAGGGTAACTACATCTTCTGCCAATCTACCTCGTTCATTATCTCCCCTGCCAAATGATAGTCACTCTGTTGATGTTAGGATATGGCAGTTTGTCTCTACCCATTGCACACTTTGTTGTGCACTGACCACACATGCCAGTGTGGTGGAGGAGAATCTCACTCAGTGCATCAAGCGGCATCTGAGGAGACTCCATCCTGCAGAATATGATGAGATGGTGGCAGGGAGGGTTCATCATTAATATTAAATTGTCAGCAAGTTGTCATGTGTCCTTAGCGGGACTGGAAAAGTGGTACAGTGACAACGGCACTACTTGGTTTCGGGTGTCATAGTGTTTGGATACAGTTGTGCCCCCAGATGTTATTTACCACACACACACTGTGCACATTGCAGTTGCTGATGAGTCCCGCTGTTCCTGCTCTCATGGGGAAAAATACATTCTAAAACAATACACCCATGATGATTTTGGAGGAGGGGCAGGTGGAGAAGATTTAATGGTCAACTTCTTCTTTTCTCCGCATAGACTGGGGGCTACTTATTTTGCTTCTACTGCCTAAGGCACATCATTGAAGCCAGTCCTGGCAGGTGGAACCTTCATCATCCATGTTGTTCCCAATCCCTTTCAGCCATCCTGCTGCTTAAACAACTCAGCAGCAGCAGTACGAACAGTGGTTGTAACTCAGGAGGACATTTAACAGTGGCCACTGGCCAAGTGGAGCTGCTTTTATTATGAAATATTACTATCCCTTTAAGAAACACCTGCACTCTCTCTATAGCTATCGAACAGTTTGGCTGTCACACCTCTAGATATCTCTTTTTCCTAGCTCGCACTGAGAACACAGCCTTCCTAAAACAACCTTTTATACTAAGGCAAGGAGGGAAAAATTGTGAGGAAATATTTAAAAAGGTCAGGAAATCTGACTTTTTATATGGTTTTGTGAATGTTTTTATGTTTTTGTGAAGTTAGTGCTGGGAGGGAAATTGATAGGAAAGCTGGATTTATAGGTTCCTGTGGGAATTACAGTGGAAGAAAATATGCCATTTTCCACCTTTTTGTTTTTGGCCAAAAAAATTCACCCATCTGTTGCAGTCACTGTTCACTTAACTGGGCCATGGGAAGACACATAATATAAGTTACTTACCCATCAAATTGAATTTCTCCAGCTTACAGAAACAAGGCTGTTCATCCTATGGCAGAAGGCTAGATACTATAAATTTGATAACAAAGTCTCTAATTAATCTGTACTCATGCAGGGACATCCTAAATACATGAGGATATGTTTGAGGTTCACTGCTCTACACTCTACGCTCTACATAATTTCCATGATGAACAATTACTGCTAGTTTAGGTTTTAAAAAGCATGTGTTCCATTTTTGTTGTTATTTATATATATATATATATATATATATATATATATATATAGATATATATATTTATATATATTCCCTTGTAATTGGCTTTTAACTCACTTAGTGCTAGAGAGGTCTAAACTATGTTGGTGACACCTCTGACATTAAAGAGCTTAAAATCCCAGTTTAAATAAATGGAAATTGGGAGAATTTTTATTCACCTCTATGGTGCAGTTGGTTTCCAAAATGCGTATGGAAGACTTGAGCAAAAGAATCTTGAGAACCAATACTTTATAGCAAAATACTATTAAAGGGGAAATAAAATTATGAAAATAATTATGTTGGAGGGTTTTTCCTAATGAGTAAAATAAGGGTACTCCCACTACAGTGAAACGATTTTACTGACTGAATGCAGAATTTTTTTGGATAACTTAAATACAAAATGTGCTTCCAGGTGGAACTCTTGCTACATTCATCTATGGAAAGCTTTTGTATGTGACGCTCATACATTTCCCAGACAGCAATAAAGATCTTGAACGCAAACTCTCAAAAAAAGATTTATTTTGCTCTGTAATAACTTTGAAGCAACTCCCAAGCAGCATGTTTTTACT
The DNA here is from genome assembly GCA_037306005.1 of Rhinophrynus dorsalis. Taxonomy (NCBI): domain Eukaryota; kingdom Metazoa; phylum Chordata; class Amphibia; order Anura; family Rhinophrynidae; genus Rhinophrynus; species Rhinophrynus dorsalis. The sequence goes on along the minus strand of CM074721.1, from coordinate 90,779,476 downwards.
CAACAGAGTTCTATATTTTGTAACAGAGACTTAATATCCCATTTTTTTTAATTAAACACCTGAAGTATGCACTGCTAGTGAGAACTCATTATTTAAAACTAAAACAGCCATATTTTATTTCATGATAGATTTCCTTTAAAAACAAACTTGTTAGCACCTATTTGAGGGCCTGCTCTTTTATCATCCTCAAAGTCCCTGCTAATGCAGCTCTACCGAATGTGGCCAAAGCATTTGGATATTAGCTCTTAAATGGCTCATTAAGTGCACTTCACAGTTATTAACAAGCAACAGTTGCTTGTTGTGTCTGGTGTCAGAGCTTTTTGATTGAAACTAATGCATCTTAAATGATAGATAAAAACTTCAAATAGTTTTTAATTTGAGAATATTTTGTTCCCCAACCTGATTTGTTTTATTCCTTGTTTTACTCCATAAACTCAAACTGAATTTATAATATATCCATATCCTTACAGGGCAATAATTTGAATTCTTGGACAAAGGTGAAACTAGAGAATTTTCCTAGGTCCAGTTTTAGATCTAATGAACTAGGATAGTTCCTAGTGCAAACATATTTTGAGGACCCCAGTTTACCATATAACATAGAAATTTGTAATGAAGAACTAACACCTCTTAATAATAACTCCACTTATCTAAGTATGTCCAGAAAATCCTAATGGCCTTAAATAATTTTGCTCTTGTGTCTTTTTTTAATCAGTCCTAGACGGAGGCAGACATGACAGTTTCTAGCAGATTTTCCTTCAAACAGAAAGGCAGAGTGATGAGTCTACTTAACCATTTAACTCTTTGAGTGCCAGCGGAGTAAGCAACGCATTGCTTTGCAATGCGTTGAGTACCCCTCTGTCACTCAAAGGTTTAAATACCAGAAGAAGTGTGTAATGAAATTCTGCAGATCTGCTAGCATCTGTAATATCATTCTCCAAGGACATGAGAGCCAAGACTGACTGAAGATGTTATTGCTTGAACGAAGCAGCAAGAAAATATCAATGTATGTTTATGCACAAGACTGTAATCTACATGTTTGCATGTATTATTCTCAATAAGTATTATGCTGCTACATATGTTCATTGTTTATGAATAAATAATAATAGTGGAATTGCACTGAATAAACAATGTGATGAGAATCACTACTTAAAGGAGAAGTACATTTTTTTAATTAAAAAAAATATTTATTGTAGAGCTTTTCCTGTTGAGTAAAATAAGGGTACTTCCACTGATGAGAGAGGCATATTTCCAGAGTTATTACAGTTTAAACCCAGTTTTTTGTGGTTTTTTTTACATTAGCAATGCCCTCTAGTGGTCAAATTCCAATTAATTTTTCTGTTACATTCTAATGGAGAGGAAAGTCAGTGACATATAGTTGCCTTAGAAAAGTATAGAAACTGCCTGTAACTTCCTGTCAGTTAGAACTTCCAGGAAGTAAATTCTCAGTAAATTCACTTCCTGATTATTTGAACTGTTTTAAATTTTGAATAAAATAACTGAGAGCACTGGGAGTACCTTTGTTTTACTCAGCAGGAAAAGCTCTATAACATATAGGTTTTCATTAAAAAACTATACTGCTCGTTTAATCAATCAAGTGAAACAAATGATATCATATTCTCACATAAAAAATCCAAATACCATAACATTAGCAATGAACTATGATAACTGTTTAATCTGAACAGTTAGTTTCTCATTAAACTATATTGCATACATAGACTAAACATAAATAGGATATGTATGCTGTAGAGCTGTATATTAAGCTTAATGATTAGTGCAAAATAAGTTAATCAAAACATTATAAATGTAATCCTACCTTATGATATTTTGTAGGATAGGCAACTCGATATTCAGTTAAGATGACAGATGCTTATAGATGAGAACAATTAATAGATTTATAGTTATTAGATACATTAAAATAGGTGCTTTTATCAAAGTATCTGAATATCACTGTTCATACAGTACAGCTAAGCCCAGGGAAAATTAGCTTTTCTTCTGTATGGTTGGAATCTATATAGACTGGGGGTGGTGGTGGGGGAGGGTTTGAAAAGAAGTGCGATAAGTGTGTGATAAAAATAATGTTTGTCCTCTCTTTGAATAAATTGGTACTATGGACTATTATAATCCCATATTATTGCTAATACATTCTCTATTCTGATCTGACCAGAACTGAGATCTAGTGGTGGTGGTAGTGGTGGTGGGGTAATTGCTTTGCAATGTGTTGAGTACCCCTTTGGCACTCAAATGATTAAATGATAATATTTTTGGTAAGTAATACAAGGATACTCCCACTGATGGAAGATTTTTTTTTTCTTGAATTTTCCCCTACTAGTTGGGTGATGTTGCTAACAGTTAAATCTCAGGCTCTGCTATGAGGGGGATCTTAGCTCCACCCATGGCCACACCCTCATACCTCATTTGATCTCAACCATTGCTCATGACACAGAAGGTACACTTATCTAGCAACATGCAAGCACCAAAAAAAGCTTAGAAATACATTGGAGGCATCTTTAACATCTAAAGGGTTAAAATATGACCTGTAAACAGCAAATTGGTAAATAAATGATTGTTAACCAGGAACTGACACAGGAAAACCGGGATTGCTCTAGCCTCATCCACAACTCAGAAAATGGTCAGGACATGTCCAGCAGAGGTACAATCAAAGCATAGTGCTCTACACAGCTGCTTACTCTGCTGAGTGCTGAATGAAAAATAAGATCCTGTGCCTTCTCTTCCATCAGTGGTTAGTGAAAGTGGAACTGTCACTTCATAACAAATATATAATCTTGTAGGAGCTTTCAGAATCAAAAATATTTATGTTGGACATTTTTATTTAATTAAAACAATTGTGTATGGTCTTTTTAACTTTATGTATTTGTCAGTTAGTTCAAGCTGGCATGCACTGGCAGGCACTGCCACACTGCTCCCCATTCCAACTGCCATTTCCTACAAGGAAGTACTAGCTTGTTTGCATAAACTGTCAAATAAATATAACTCATACAAATCTCATAAGCTGCTTGCAATAAAATAAATGGCTAACATATATATATAAATATATATATATATATATATATATATATATTTACATATATATATATATATATATATATATATCAGGAACAGGAGGCACTCACTCTTCAATAGCAATTGCCCAGGTGCACAATCCTCAAAGAGAATGATGAATAAGATAAAAATTAGATTAAAAAAATGACTTAATGGGTCAACGTTTACGATCCTAGAGATAAAGATCCTGCTTTAGGATCGAAACGTCGACCCATTAAGTGACCTATTACCTATTAATATTCTGTAAACAACTCCCACTGGTGCTGCCTCTCATTTTTATCATAAATAAATATATATATATATATATATATATATATTATGTGCTTTGGAAAGCTATTTTTAAAGATCATATTTGTTGCTAAGTGATAGTTCTTTAATTTTCAAGACAACAGTCTCTTCTGCTCTTAATAGAAATTCATTCTTTGTATGACCATTACAATAAATACATTTAGAAAATAAAAACTGCACACTCATTTACAAATTAGGAAGCTTTAAAGAGATTTTTTTCTGACTTTATTCCATAACAATAGCTAGGTCTGGTTTTGTACTTCTTTGATGTGCATCTGGAAAATCCAGTTAGGGTCGAACAAAGGACACTATTTTAAAAATGTAGCTCTATAGCGTAAAAGAAGACTATATAAAAAGGACACCCACTAAAAACTGTTGCCCTTAAACTAAATTTCATGTTATAAATAATATTGCCAGTCATATTTGCTAACATTTCTATGCATTGATAACCTTTAAAGTGGATCTGAATCTGAAAAAAGATTTGATCTTCATTAAATTAATATATATAAACTGCTTATACTGTGTGCCTTTTGTTTTTCAATCAGTGGAACGAGTTTGCAGATGTGTGGTTTAGTAGTTAGGGACTCTTTAACCCAAGTTGAGCTGAGTTATCTGACTTGTGTGGCACAACATGCATAATTACAAATCTGTTCTAAAACTGCCTCACTCCTCCTTCTAAGAAACCAAAAGATATTAGTGTCAGCCAAAGCAGTGGAACAAATTAATGGTGAGGAATATTTATGTATATCGTATAAAGCTGGATGCCCCACTAAGGGAATCAGGCAACAATATTTAAGATGTAACAATATAGCTTATGATTTTTTTCAGTAATTTTGAAAAAATATTTTTATTTTGTGATTTTCTATATGTAGCAATGTACATCTCTAATAGCTAGTGTTGAGCGAGCATGCTCGGCCGATGCTTGGATCGGCTCGAGCATCGCTCTGCTCGACACATGGCGGTACTCGTACGAGTACCGCCATGTGCTCGCCCGCCATGTTCGGGTGGCGGGGATCTGTGCCGAAGGAGGCACAGATCTGAAGACGCTCCGCTGGACCACCAGGGACTGGAGGCATTGCGGAGATGAAGGGGGCATTGCGGAGATGAAGGGGGACAGTGTGGAGATGAAGGGGGACATTGTGGAAGGGGAACATTGCGGAGATGAAGGGGGCATTGCGGAGATGAAGGGGGCATTGCGGAGATGAAGGGGGACAGTGTGGAGATGAAGGAGGATATTGTGGAAGGGGAACATTGCGGAGATGAAGGGGGCATTGCGTTCTTAACTTCTTTCTTAATCTCCCTATGTGAAAGGGTATCCTAGGCATGGCCACTTGCTCCCTTTGTGCCTAGAAAGATTTAGCTGAACCTCACTAATGAAAACAAAAACAGCTGGCACAGAAAATTCTCTAAATGTAGTATTTTTAATTATTTTTCTGCAGTCACCTTCACCCTTGTGCTCACATGAGATTGGTACTCACATTTTAAAGGGATAGTAATACTTTGCTTTATTTTTATTTTATTTTGTAGGCATTAAAAAACATGAAGAACGATATAAGTCTTATCGCTCAAACCTTTATGGTTTAAGAGATATTCACAAACAAAGTATCCCCCCCATGTTCAACCAGATCAGAAGGGAGGTGCCCAGGTAGACTGCAGAGAGGGACAATCTTCAATTAAGATAAGAGAAAAGCTGAAAAACTTGTCAATGGGGGCCAGGGATTTCATTGTTTTCACATGAAGAAGATTGTCCCCTTCTGTTATCTGTCTGGTCTTACAACCAGATTCACATCTGAGAAGAGATGGCTTACACTAGGTAAAAGGGGCAGGAGGGGAAACTTTGCTTGTGAATATCTCTTAAACCATAAAGGTTTGAGAGATAAGACTTATATCGTTCTTCATGTTTTTTTTCATGCCTACAAAATAAAATAAAGATAAAACAAAGTATTACTATCCGTTTAAAAAGGCTTTTTTCTGCCTCTAAGAATGTATCGCCTTCCCAGTATATACCCCGGGATCTGTATTCTTGTCTACCTTGTTCTATGGCCTCAGATCACCTGTTTGGTATCTGGGAAACTGCTGTGGTCTCACCTTAGAAATAACAACCCCAAAATATTGACCACATTAACCCCGCACAACCCAGCATGAACTGGCCCTGATTACCAGAACCGAGACCGTACACAGAAATTATTTAACCCCAATCATGAAAATTTCCTGTACTCCTTTAGATGGTCATGTGAATTAAATCTTAATGGGGAATTGGCTGTGATGGAAGAGAAGAGGAGAAGCATTGAGACCATACACATAAGTGATTTAGCCCATGACAGGACATTTCTTGTTAATTCCAGTTCTGGAAAGTGAATAAACAGGTAAGCATTGATGGTCACATTTGTTTTTACTCTGAAGAAGTGGCCTACAGTGCCATGAAATGCGTAGAGTGATCTATTGTTTATATATATATATATATATATATATATATTTTTTTTTTTTTAAAGGTATCAGTATCAGTATACAGAAAAAAGGCAATAAAAATAAACTACATATACCAACCACCTTTAAAAAAATTAAAAACAATAGATCACTCTACGCTTTTCATGGCACTGTAGTCCACATCTTCAGGAGTAAAAACAAATGTGACAAATGTACCAATCCTTTATGGTCCATGGTTTCTACTACATTTTTTAATTGGATGGGCATTGTTTTGGCATGTTTTCATTATCATGGGCTATTGAGAGTTCGCAAGCGCCAGACTCAAATTTTCAAGTGTTAATATTTATTCCGGTCTGTGGGGCGAGAACATCATATGGTTGCAATGCCCTGAGAGTTGAAAGGCGCCAGTGAATCCTTCGAAAGAAAGATATTTGTCACTTGGATCTTTGTTGCTTTTAGTCTTTACAACATAAGACAACAGACAATACCTAGCGCCTTCTCCGTAAAGGATACTTGTTGAAATGTACAAATCCTACAAACACCAATAAAGCTGTTGAACAGTATTGATGCCCATCAGTAAATGTAAATCAGTCCTTACAGTACATACTGATACAGAAGGAAAAAGTGTCCTCAGTATGATAATTCTCTGAGATGTATTGTAAAATGTCATAATTTATTTGAAAGAATAATAATTTACAGGCTCTTTGTAGCCAAAGTGTTATTCGTTTGTTTCATTGTTTAGCTTCTTTTGTAATACAAGAAAGCTGTATTCAGGTTTTTTATTCAAAAATTAGATGAAATTATTTTATCAAAGAAGAGATTAATTGGTCAATAACTGGCAGGTCTAACTGGCATTGAATATGTTAAGAAACCAAACATTTATGCAAAGTTTCAGACATATGTGATTCTGTCTCCCAGTGACTGGCTCAAGTGGCTCAGAATAATTTGAGCACATTGAGTTATTTCTGCAAGAAAATTGAAGGACTTTGTCAAGAAAGGTAATTTGGATGGCTAATTACAGCTTGTGTCTCAGTCTACAAAGTATCTTAGCATATTTTTTTTCTTTTGGTTTACTCCCCCGCTACCATATTTTCCTGACCTTGAATAGAAGCGTATGTGGACTCAGAATCTCATCACTGGGGGGAAAACATTAAAGTTTTAAAGGCACAAGCATTGGGATTAGGACAAGCCAATTGTGGAGAAATAACAGAACACAGGCTTAAGTAGAGAAGGAGGCACTGGAAACTCTTAGTCATAGAGCTTTAAAGGGATTCGTTTTCACTTTATTTTATTTTGTAGGCATTAAAAAAACATGAAGAATGATATGAGTCTTATCTCTCAAACCTTTATGGTTTAAGAGATATTCACAAGCAAAGTTTCCTCCTCCCGCCCCTTTTTCCTAGTGTAAGCCAGATGTGAATCTGGTTGTAAGACCAGACAGATAACAGCAGGGGACAATCTTCTTCCTATGAGAACAATGAAAGCCCTTCCCCCCTTGACAAGTTTTTCAGCTTTTTCCCTTACCTTAATTGAAGATTGTCCCTCTCTGCAGTCTACCTGGGCACCTCCCTTCTGCTCTGGCTAAACGGGGGGGGGATACTTTGCTTGTGAATATCTCTTAAACCATAAAAGTTTGAGAGATAAGACTTATATCGTTCTTCATGTTTTTTTAATGCCTACAAAATAAAATAAAGATAAAATGAAGTATTACTATCCCTTTAAAAAGGCTTTTTTCTGCCTCTAAGAATGTATCGCCTTCCCAGTATATACCCGGGGATCGGTATTCTTGTCCACCTTGTTCTTCTATGGCCTCAGATCACCTGTTTGGTATCTGGGAAACTGCTGTGGTCTCACCTTGGAAATAACAACCCCAAAATGTTGACCACATTAACCCCCTACAACCCAGCATGAACTGGCTCTGATTACCAGAACCGGGACCGTACACAGAAATGATTTAACCCCAATCAGGGAAATTTCCTGTACTCCTTTAGATGGTCATGTGAATTAAATCTTAATTTAAATCTTAATTTAAGTTTAACACCTCTCAGTAAGGATCACGTTAAATATACTGTTACATTATTTCCCTGACAGTTTTAGTCCCTTTCAAATGATTTGAATAAATTAAGAATGAAGCATTGGTAGTATTGTTGAATAGAGCAGTTTCTCAGTTAGGATCAGAATGATGTGCTACATGTTATGTTTCTTTGTGTATGGCACCTGTGAGCTAAAAGAGATTACACTCTGGTTAGGATAAGGAAATATAGAGCTTGGTACAGTATTTGGTAGGCTCATGCTTAGTTGAGCAACTCTGACTCTCATTTGGCATTATGCAAATAACACTTGGGCTTAAAGTTATAGGGACATCCAGACATGGATGGATCCCTTCCTTGCACGTGCCTAGAGAAAGTAGATGCATCTCACTGATGATGCCAAAAGTTGTAAATGGAAAGTAAAATTAATTGGTACATTATTTGAAAAATTATCCAGAGCACCTTTTCACAACTGTATGATCCTGCATGCACAAGTTTTTGTATTCACTTTTCTGTGAGAAAGAGAATATCACCAGGCCAGTTTTACAACAAAGCCCATTAAAATAAATCAATATTTTTATGCTGTCTTCAACAGCCTATACCCCACAATGTAGGGTACATACTAGAGCATGCCCCTGTCCTTTTAAAATGAACCTTAATCTGCTACAGACAGTGTAGCAGATTAGTAGTCAACACATTTAAGATCTTATTATTAAAGGGATAGTAATGTTTCATAATAAAAACAGCTCTAATATAAGATAAGGGAAAAACCTGAAAAGCTTGTCAAGGGGGGCAGGGCTTTCATTGTTTTCATAGGAATAAGAGTGTCCTCTTCTGTTATCTGTCCAGTCTATGGACTGCATTCCACATCTGAGAAGAGATTGCTTACACTAGGTAAAAGGGGCGGGAGGGGGAAACTTTGCTTGTGAATATCTCATAAACCATAAAGGTTTGAGAGATAAGACTTATATCATTCTTCATGTTTTTTTAATGCCTACAAAATAAAATAAAGTTAAAATGAAGTATTACTATCCCTTTAAGAACCTGTGAATCCTTCTCAATAGTACTAATGGAAGCCAGGCTGCTTTGCATACATATGGATTTGGGGGAGAAAGCAGTCAATACAGACAGTAGGCACCTTTCAATTTCTCATTGTGATCAGATGGATTGTAATTAATTAAATTTAAATGAAAGTATAGGGAATAGATCCGATGGGCTTCCTTTGCCACTGTCATGCCTCTACCTGGCAGTCCTTATTGCCGCGGCTCTTTTTCTGCGCTTCTCTCTTTACCTCCTGCTGGCTCTGTAGGGTTGCTTTGCATCATAGCTTTGTTTCCTCGGTCCTCTATTGCTATGTACACAGCATCTTCTTCTGGGTTGCAGTTCTCCTCTGTTGCTATATGCGCCGCCTCTGCTTCTGGGTTTGCAGCTATATAGGAAGGGCTATTGCCTTGCTAGGACATATTAGTAGAGCATCCCCAGTGCTTTCTTTAGCTGTTTAAGATTTACCTGATCAAAATTTTCTGTGTATGACCTGGTATTTGCTTCTGACTACATCTTGCTTCATTCAGATTATTGTGTATGACCCTGCCTTGAATTCTGACTAAGCTCTTGTTTCCTGACTTGGTAACTGCTTTACAGAGCTCTGTGTATGACCCCGCCTTGTATCCTGACTACGCTTTAGTTTTTTGATTTAGTACCTGATTTAGAGATCTCTGAGTATGACCCTGCCTGGAATCCTCACTACGCTCTTGCCTCCTGATTTGGTGCCTGTTTCAGAGAACTCCTGTGTATGACCCTGCCTGGCCTTCTACTGTGTCCATACCTGGTAAAGGACTCCTGCTACCTCCAGCTTCCCTGGGCTGAGTGAGTACCCTGTTCCTGTTGGAGTTTGTTTCTCCCTGAGGATAATGGTTGTATAATTTGTCTAGAGGGGGTTATCCAGGGACTCCTTTGGCTCAACTAAAGGGGGCCAATCTAGCTTCACGTCTATCACCTTTATACGGCTAGGCATCAGCAGAAATCCCTTTAGGCAAACACTGTCCTCTCACGTCAATCCCTACTGGTATTCCCTAGCATCTTGCCCTACTATCTCTTGTTGGAGGAGTCTGATCTTCTACTACTCAGTTGGGTTGGGGTTTTTAGTCAAAGACTGAACAGCTACAAGATATTACAGCTACCAGGACACTATGGTTATCAATAACAGCCCAGTCAAGCCTTCTGAAAACAAATACAGAGTATTGTCACTGCTAACAGGACTTTATAGGGTCACCACCATATATATACAACATTGTGTGTTAAGGCACAGAAAGGCATATCAACTTCATCTTTTCACTTTACATTAGGTATGTACTAAATCCTATATATTATATTCTCTTCTTTATTAAAAAAAAAAACACAAAAGACAAAAATATATTAAGATGTTCCCAGTCAGTTGTTCTAAATTGAGCAGTAGATGAGAATGTTAGAAATTCATTTTCCTGAGTAGCAGATTAATCAGTTAGCATTAGTAATATTACTGAAAGCATATTTAATGCTGGAACATGATTGAGTTGCAGTATTAATTTTTGATGCAAGTAAATATGCTTATAATTCCTGATCTGCATAAAGAACAATTGTTTTATCTAATTCAGCCATATTCTGTGATTACACCAAGTTGGAAGGTCCCATTGGCTAGATGCTTATAAGGTAATGTTTTTCCTGGAAGACTAGCAATGTGTTTTGATCTTTAACCCACCCTAGGGACTGTGCTGATTATTTCATTAATATGCCTGTTATTATCACAGTAGCTGATAAAGTCAACATCTGAATTAGCAGTTTAAATGAACTCTTTGGAAGGTGGAAACAAAAATTCTCAATCTGTTGTATTGTAAAAATATTGAATATCTGAGTACTTACTCTTTATATAACATTTTAATGTACATGATAAGACTGCCAGAGTTTTGGTATTTAGCATTGAATGAGTGTCAGGCCTCTATGGTGTGATGCCTGTATGAGGACTTTGGACAATGCGCTTTAGATTTACACCCTGAGTGCCAGAGGGGTGTTCAGTGCATTGCTTTGCAATAATTTGCTCCAAGCTCAGGCACTCAGCTTTTAAAAGGGGACGTTTCACTGTAGGCCCTTGGAGTGCAGAGAAAATGGTGGCAAGAGATAAGCAAACCATCTATGATTTGCTTTGCAGATTGAATCAGGGGACCTGGTGAAATAGAATCAATCCCAGAAGTTGGAAGAGAATCATGGGACAGGGGTACGTGTTCCCAGACAGGAAAATCCTGAAGACCTGCACGTGTTATTTGATCAACTATTATATCAGACCTAAAAAAAATTAGACATACATAGAAAACAACTGAAAAAGGAGACCGCTCATCTCAAAAATAAGCTATTTAATAATATAAAATAAATTAAAGCTATACGGCCCTGTTGTCTCTGTCACAGACGGTATAGCAGTTCAGGCACGTTATTATCCAAGGGTTTCTTTAGCTAATCTGCACAGCTAACCTCTGTACTAAGCACTAAGATAGCTCGTGTTCCAAGAGGATATTCTATCTATCTAATCCACTGGCACTTCTCTATGAGCAACTGCTCTATAGTGGATGACAAACAGCAATATACCTGGATACTTCAGAGAGAGACTATCAAGCTCCTTCTTGGTAAATCACGAATGACTTTATTTTCAACCAACACAGCATTTTAGTACAGTTCAGAGAAATGGGCAATCACCACATGGACAAAAAATTGCACGCTGGGTTTAACATCAGACAAAGGTTACTAAAGGGGGAGGTGGACACAAGACTCTAATCACCTTCTATAGAAATCTCCAGGGGAAGAAGGGGGTTATCACAACCAAGAGACAATTCTGTTCACACCCTAAAACAACCAACTCAGCTGATAGTAACCTGCATTTGCAGTTCTGAGCCTCTGAGTCTGGGTGGAGGAGGTTGGAGCAGGCTTCCATGACAGTCCCAATCTATTCTCTTTATATCATTCAGTATTAGTATAAACATGATCCAGCTGGGGGGGGAGAGGCACCGCCTCTTGCACAGTGTAACCTGCGGTAGTCCTGTTTGTCACAAAAGCGAAATATAAAAATAATATGAATAATCAAATAAATAATAATCGAACAAAATCAAAATGAATAATAATAATAATACTAATAATATTCCACAAATAAATGTCTAAAAAATGAATAAAAGTACACTCTTACTGCTTAGCAGACTCAGTGTGTTAGAGTTCCATTACCCTTCCTGAGAATGTGTGAAAATTAAGATAGTTAAATACTGTATCAAAGATAATCCAATTGTGAACATGGATAGTATATAGGATCCTCTACCATCCTGAATGAAGTATGTGATGACATACACAAAGAAGAACCAGTATATTTCACTGTACAGCGGTTCACAAGTCAATTTTTGGTCACTTTAGATTGGCATGCTCTAACATATATTATCCCTACTATTTAGACATTAGACTGTCTTCATTTTAACTTTTATTCATATTTTCAATACTTTTTTTTGTATATTTTTGCCTGTGTGCATGTGCACTTCATGCATATATGCACACCCACGCATTAGCATAGAAGGATGCATTATTTAACATTAATATTTTTATAGTCACTGTTTGTTATATATGGATCCAAAAGTTATACCTGGCACTGGGTTTCTGTTCATTCCAGAGATGTGATTTTTGTTATATCATTTAGGAATGGGTGAAAAGTCCTTTTTGGTTCCTGTGGGGAATTTCGTGAAAAAATATTTTTTTTTTTTTGCTTTCCGGCCAGAAGTTTCACTTCCATTTCCCTCCTTTGTCTTTCAATGAGGTGATATTTCCTATCCATAGACATAATCTCCTGCATTCCAATGTGTTGTATTTTGGGAGAAAGGCAGAGTGGAAGGAGACAAATTGAGAAAGAGAGAAATACAAATTAGATATTAACAAAATAATGTGGTTACTTAGTGGTTCATAATGTTGGCTGACATTATGACCACTGCAACTGTTGAAAAAAAAAAAAAGAAGCTGGATGGGCCCTGAGGCTAGTGACTCACTGAGGAGAAATTTGTCACTATTACTAACACTAATAGTGGCAGCCTGAGTGCTAAAGGGACTGGGAGCCCACATTCCTCAGACCACACCAGTGTTTTATTAAAAAAAGAGAAGCTGGATGGACCCAGAGTCTAATGACTTAGACTCTGAGGAGAAGGAAGTCACTAACATTAGCAGCACCACCAATAAAGGGAATGGGTGCCCACATTCCTCAGACACAATGAGGCAAATTCCACCAATATCATAGTTCCCTTGTGGTCCAGGGGCGACAGAGTTGCTTCATATGTCTAAGTAGCAGTATGGTGATAAGGGGGCTAGTGTGCCACAGTCTGAGCACTAAGGTCACCATGGGCCTGGCTTCTTTAAAGCAGCACTATAGGAGCAAGGCCTGCTCCACTTGACACTAATAATCCTGGTTCTAGCTCCAGTGATGATGTTGAGGCAGCAGCATCACCTAGCCCAGCCAGTGAAATTGAGTGTGGAGAAGAAGAAGAAGGCCATTCATCTCCACATCTCCCCTCCCTGAAATCATGGTAGTCTGTATATTTTCCCCTCGGACCAGGCACAGCACAGTCATCAGCATCTGTACTGTTCACTATTTGTGACTAAGGCAATGTTGTGAAAAAGGGAAAGGTATGAACAAACCAAGTTGGCACAACACAAGCCTTTATTAAGGGAAAAAATCCTCTGCCCCTGTATATCATGCAAGCCTGAGTCCTGCCAAAAAAACAGCAAAGAAACTGTACCACAGCTGCCTATGTCTTTGAAGTCAAATCAGTCAGGCAGAATGTTGGGGTATTTGGTGTCAACCTCCTTTGCTCCCTTTTCACACCCCTGACACATCCAGCACAGAGATAATAATAGCAATATTAGCAAAGAACTTGGACCACAGCTGCCTGTGTCTTTTAAACCAAATTGGTTAGACAGAATGTTGGGGTATTTGAGGTCAACTACCTTTGCTCCCTTCCCACACCCCCAGAAACATATAACTCAGAGATAATAACAGAAAGATCAGCATGGAATTTGGACCATCAGTTGCCTGTCTCTCTCAAAGAAAATGAATCAGACAAAATGTTGGGGTATTTGGGATCAACTTCCTTTGATTCCTTCCTGTCCTTCAGACTCCCCTAATACAGATAACAAATATCCTTTATTAGCCTGTCTTCTCTAGCTCAAAAATAGCTGCTCTCTTCCTCTCACAAACACAGAATAGCATGCTATGGGAACATGACACCCCTTTTATAGTATGCCTATGGTAAAATAAGGGAACTTGGCATGTGCTTGGTAGAAATTCAGTCTCCCCATTGATTTCAATGTAATGAGCTAGGTGAAAAAAGCAGGAAAACTGCACTTTTTGAGAAAAAGTTACCTCTCTGCAAAAAGTGCCATTTTCTCTTGTTTTGCTTTTGGGGCAAAAAAGTTTGCCCATCCCTAATATCAGTATCCTATGTATGAACGTAGAGAAAACACAACAGAAAAGAGGCACCTAATAGTGCCTGGAGAATGTGTAATTCAAATCTGAATATACTTAAAATTTTGGTGGTTGGAAGGGGACATATGTCTGTTGCAAACAACAAAAGCTTTCAGAGAAATTGAACCTGTCTCTGCTCAGGTACCTTCCCCAGGGTTGTGATAGTAGATCAATTGAGCAGCTGCTTATAGTCTTCCAAAAGTTTTATTAAAAAACTAAAATACTATAATAAAGTATAAAATATATACAATAAAAAAGCCAAGCTAAACTGACAAATGTTCTTCCAACCACCAAGTTATATATATTCAGATTTGAATTAAACATTGTCCAATGGGATTACAGGCACTACTGGGGGTCCCTCTTTTCTGGGTGTTTTCTCTATATTTCATACTACTGGGGAGTTGTATTGAGCAGCAGCCTGGATCTAAAGTGCGTCTCAAATGGATTCCAAAGATCTACACTGTGGCTGGGGCAGTAAAAATATCCCTTCTGCATCAGTTTCAGTAACCACATAAGTGTCATATGTGAACATTATTTATGTGAGTAATTTTCCTATATTGGTGACAGGTGATTGTATATTAGTTCATCTCAATGAAATTGTACCATAAGCTTCTCCGTTTTTCTTCTTCTTGCTATTTATGAATATGTAATACATTCTTCCTAATCTTAGTGTTTAGAAGAGACACTCATTGGTTGAATTGATTAGGTGCGTTATCTAAACCATTACTCTAGGGTTAAGAGAGGGAGAAAGAGAGAGCAGCAACATTTTCATCTAGAGAACAAAGGCTAATAAAAATTAGTTATATCTTAGTTTAAGGAGTATTGTAGGTAGGACATTTGTTCTCTGTATTAGGCAGGTCTGCGGGCATTCTGGGGAACAGGAAGGGAGAAAGGAGGTTGACCCCAAGTATCCCATAATATTGTGTGACTGAGTGGGAAGACACCGGCAGCAGTGATCTAAAGTCCTTCCTGATTTAGCTGTAATCTCTATTATAGGGGTCTCTAGGGTTGTGTGAAGAGAGCAAAGAGATTTACCCCAAATAACCCCACAATCCTGTGTGACTGCCTGGGAACACACAGGCAGAGGTGATCCAAGTTCCTTCTACATCTGGCTGTAATATCTGTGTTAGATCAGTCTCTGGTGTGTGAAGAGAGAAAAGGAGAGTTACACCAAATTCTATGTGACTGACTGGGAAGATACAGACAGTCATTATCCAAGTTTCTTCCTGAACTGTCTGTGGTTTGTGGGAAACATACAATTTATTTTAATTGAGTTTAAGTGATTTTAACAATAAAGATATTGCATACCAGAGGTAAAGCTGACTTTGAAATGTTTATTCACACAGACGGAAGACCAATCCTTCAACGAGCCCAAGCAGAGATGGCATGAATTTCTCTACTACACCATTCTGCAATGAGAAGTGAGGATCCAAGAGTCTTGTCCTTTGGCTTTTTACTGCAATATTGCTGGTTAAAGGATTTGGAATGGGCCCTTCTGTCTTCTTTGCAGCACTGATTTCTTTATGAAGCTCTTTATTACAACCCAGTCACCTGGTTCCAAGGGATGGCACTTCTTTTTGGACTAGGATGGCAGTACTGCTCTAACCTGGGCTTGCGCACACTGAATGTTTTTTCTTGAGCCCCTGACAGTATTGCAAATTAATTACATAATTATTCACAGAATTCTTAATAAGCCTCTTCTACCACTATCTAACTGTTAGCAACAAATTAAACAAACTTCACTGTAATATTGAGCTACTATGGCCACTTGTGGAGCAAACCATCCTTTTGAGATTGTTTCTATTATGATCCTATGATCCTCCCTTTGTTCACATTTACCATATCATGGTGAATGTGAACAAAGTAACACAACAATAAAGAAAATAACTGTGGCCCTCCATACAGATGAAGCCAGTATCCTTCCAGTTGGATTCTTAGTACACTGAACCTGTTTCCTACTGTTGTTTCTGAAAGAAATAACATAGCCAACAACAAATCATGCATATATACTGAGCATTAAGGATGAACTTAGAGTGGCCCCAAAAACACCCCAAGTCATGCATCAAGCCGAATTGGTAAAAATGTTTACTATGATTCCTGCTGCCAAGGTGCAAGCTCTCACTTGTGCAGTACACACATTTGACAGGGGTGTTGATTTCATAACACCATGTAAGGTCACAACTTCATAACTAGCACAAAGGTTCCCTCTAAGGTCCTTCTGGCAAGAAACATCCACAGATAATTCCAACTGGGGATCATCAATGGGTGTATCATGCAATCTAGGTCTAACCTGGGGTTTCTTAGGATATGATTTCCTGACAGTCATGTCTTGTCCCTTTTGTGGAGTAAACAATGACATTAAAACTCTTCTGGCAGTTTAATATACAATACATTTTACAACCTCAATAGCAGTGGGAAGACATACAGCATTAAATAAAACATAAACATAATAACCATTTGATCTGGGGTACTGAAGAGGTCAGCAATCTCCTTTTCTTCAGTATTATGCACAACATCAGTGTCAAATATTGACACAAGAATAAAAGCATGATTTAACCCATTGAGTGTCAGGTGAGCAAGCCAATGCATCCCTTACAATGCACATAAAGGGTCATAGCAGCAAGCCCAGTCATTCATGCAGAAAAAGCAGTTAGGAAGGGGGCAATTACTGCCCATGATGTAAATATTTAAGAAAAAGAAGCAAAGCCCAAGATCAACTAATGAGAGAACCCAGTTATTCCCAAAGAGGTACGCATCTGAGACATGGAACTTGGTTTAAGGACTTTTAAAATGGCCTCCGACCTGCTGCTAGAGAGGTGGCAATACTCTATGAATATAAAATGTCCCCAATAGCATACCACAGGAAAGCAGAGCTGCAATTCACATTTAAAAGCTTTGTGTCCCTTAGCAACTAAAGCAGTTAGACGGGTTAAGAAATCAATCAGTCTTACAAGGTACAAAAGAGATAGAACTGCAACTTGCATACATAGGCAAGACTGAATATTAATGCATTAAAAAACACAAACTACACAGTTAAGAAGTACAGTATAAACAATATAAGGGGAAAAAATCAACTATATTTTCTTTCACAAATATACCCAAAATGATGATGAATGTCTGTAAATTATGCTTTATTCATTTTTTAAATTTCTGACTGAATGAAAGAATTAATATTTTTATAGATTTAAATGTAAACCATAGTATTGTGGCTTCTCCATTAGAGGATTTTGCCTTTCTCTCCACCTGACCCCACACAATTATTGGGGTGATGATGAAGAGGAAGTAGTAAGTGTGTGACTGTCAGTTACCACTCAATATCCCAAACCAGTGAAAGCCATCTCTATTCTATTAGAGCATGCATTACCAGGATTTAAAGGCAGACACAGGTAATATTTAACACTTGTTTGCAAACATTACACTTTAGTATTTTATCATGACACTTCAAGTTTCCTAATTTAGATAAGGTACCTTCTAGATGTATTATTTTGTTTAAATGAAATGATCTGCAGTTGTTCATTACATTTAGGCAAATTCCATTTTTTCTTTTTTCCTCAGATATCTTCATTTGTTGATGTATAGTTTCTCTTATACTTTTCTATTTCTTTATAACGGGCTCAAAAATGTTTTTCTGTTCAAACTCCTTAACCCACTAAGTGCCAGAGGAGAAAACAATGCAATGCAAAGGAATTAATAGCATTAAAGGCATAAGGCAAGTCAGGGGCCCACAGTGCTTGCTTATAATGAGCAGGCATCTCCCAGGGGTCAGTACAGTAGTGGCCAAAGGTTTTGAGAATGACACAAATTTTACTTTTCACAAAATCTGCAGCCTCAGTTTAGATGATGGCAATTTGCATATACTCCAGAATGTTATGAAGAGTGATCAGATGAATTGCAGTCAATTGCTAAGTCCATCTTTGCCATGAAAATGAACTTAATCCCCCAAAAAATGTCCACTGCATTTCAGGACCAGCTGACATCATGTCAGTGATTCTCTCATTAACACAGGTGAGAGTGTTGACGTGGACAAGGCTGGAGATCACTCTGTTATGCTGATTGAGTTAGACTAAAAGACCGGAAGCTTTAAAAGGAGGGTGGTGCTTGAAATCATTGTTGTTCCTCTGTTAACCATGGTTACCTGCAAGGAAATATGTGCTGTCGTCATTGCTTTGCACAAAAAGGGCTTCAGGGGCAAGGATATCACTGCTAGAAAGATTGCACCTAAATCAACCATTTATCGGCTCATCAAGAACTTCATGGAGAGAGGTTCAATTGTTGTGAAGAATGCATCAAGGCGCCCAAAAAAGTCCAGTAAGCGCCAGGACTGTATCCTAAATTTGATTCAGCTGTGGAATCGGGGTGCCACTGGTGCAGAGCTTGCTCAGGAATGGCAGCAGGCAGGTGTGAGTACATCTGCAAGCACAGTGAGGTGAAATCTTTTGAAGGATGGCCTAGTGTCAAGAAGGACAGCAAACAAGCCACTTCTCTCCAGGAAAAATATCAGGGACACACTGATATTCTGTAAAAGGTACAGGGGTTGGACTGCTGAGGACTGGGGTAAAGTCATTTTCTCTGATGAATTCCCTTTCCGATTGTTTGGGGCATCTGGAAAAAGGATTATCCAGAGAAGACAAGGTGAGTGCTACCATCCGTCCTGTGTCATGCCAACAGTAAAGCATCCTGAGACCATTCATGTGTGGGGTTGCTTCTCAGCCAAGGGAGTGGGTTCACTCACAATTTTGCCTAAGAACACAGACATGAATAAAGAATGGTACCAACACATCCTTCAAGAGCAACTTCTTCCAACCATCCAAGAACAGTTTGGTGATGAACAATGTCTTTTCCAGCATTATGGAGCACCTTGCCATAAGACAAAAGTGATAACTAAGTGGCTCGGGGAACAAAACATTGAAATTTTGGTCCATGGCCAAGAAACTCCCCAGACCTTAATCCCATTCAGAACTTGTGGTCAGTCCTCAAGAGGCAGGTGGACAAACAAAAACCCACAAATTCTGACAAACTCCAAGCATTGAATATACTTCAGTATACCATAGTAACATCTGAAAATAGTATCTAAGAACACTGAAGCAGCAAACTTTGTGAAGACCAATACTTGTGTCATTCTCAAAACTTTTGGCCACTACTGTATATCTTTAAAGTTGTGCTTAAGCTTGGAGACCTGTGTCCCATCTTCTCTGCCTGATAGCTTGCCAACTATATCCCTCTATCTGATAGAACTCTATAAATACCCAACCCATTACCCCTTTACCACTGATAATTATCTCTTTGGCATCACGTCACACAGAATTAGCATTACCCAAAACTCACTCATCCTGGGATGCTCAGGCTAAATAAACATTTCAAAAGGTGCCTTACCTTTATTATGTGGCAGCACATCTGAGATTCAACGAAAAGGGGAATGTTCAGGGTTGGGTTCTCAGTGTCCAAAATGTGAACCCATGCTCATCACCATCAGCAGTGTAATAAATGTTGTATGAATTTCCACACCGAGTTCTTAAGGTTTCAGTATTATAGGTTTACTAATGTATACAGAGAGACAATGATCTACAGGCCAGATCACTTATTCTGAGCTAGGAATGGCACAACACGTCTTTTTATATATACAGATTACAGGAAACAGTTATCATGAAGAGAATGGTACATATAAAGTAACTACAAAACACATGCACAGTAAATGATTATTTAAACTATTTTCTGTAATACACTATATAATGTCTCAATGTAAAAACACAACTTTACCTATTCTTGGGAGTTTCACTTTCCTAAAAACTGCCTTTTCTCACACATCTTTATTCTACTACCAAAAACGTGCTTATCTCTAATAATTTTTTCCAATCGTGTAGGCATGCTGTTATTTTATACTAACAACCTTAGCAAGGCCTTACTCCCTCTTTTTCAAGGTCTTAACCCTTTGTCTGTCTAAAGCTAAACACAATTATAGGACTGATTGGAAGACACCCCAGCAGACCATCAGAGGTGCAATGACTAACAGTAGTAGAAGCACTCCTAAAAGTGAAGGGGTAATGTAGATGTTCGAGAGAGTGGGGTAGCATTTTCCCCAGCAAATACAAAGAAGTAAACCAAAAGCAGGAAATTCTGTGAGATGGCAAAGTTGCCAAAATGTTGGCATTTGACATGTTGCCCTATCATTTTGTTGAAAACAGAGGTTTTAAAGAACACGTCATGTGTTGCACCTGCAAGCACATCCTGAGTTGCAGTTATTACTCAAGGATAACAGAATTGCACAAGCAGGTGGCAAAAGGGCTGGAAAACATAAAGAAAGAAAGTTCATCTGTCCACAGATAGGTGGACAAGTGGTCAGAATACCAACTAAATGGCAGAAACTGGTCACTGGTAGAGATGGGTGAAAAATCTAAATTTTTCCTGTAGAATTTAATGAAGAGAATCAAAACATTTCCTAATTTTTGCCAACCTCAAGGTATTTCCTTCTGGATCTTTGTCTGCTCCTTTGGGGTGGGGGTTATACTCAATATGTGTGGATTTGGCTTTAACATTGCAGTAGGACAAGACTAGTGTTCATTATGTGTGGTTCTATGGCTACCAGTTTAGTTAGATAAGGTAGGAGGTCAGTATGAGTAATTCTATATCAGCCAGAGCAGTGGGACAAGGCTGGGAGGTCATTATGCATGGTTCAATAGCTACCATGGGGTAAGGCTGGGGGGGGGGTAGTATGTGTGGTTCTATTGCTATCATGAGCAATGCTTGGGGTGGTCACACATTCCCCCAGCTGTTGTTTGACGACAATTGATATGAGTTGTAGTCTGGCAGTAGCTGGAGGGTCTCACCCTGTCTACCCTGGCTACCAAACAAGGGGACAATGCTGGATGGTTCTATGGATATTATGGGACAAGGGTGTGAGGTCAGAATGTATGATTCTTTGTCTACAATGGAACAAGGCTGGAGACATTAGTATATGAGGTTATATGGCTAACAATGCAGAGGGATAAGGATGGGGGTCAGTATGTGTGGTTCTATTGCTGTGGAACAAGGTTGGGGTTAGCAGTGGAAAAGAGAAGAAAAACAACCCTTTTCACAGAAACTCCCATGGAATGTGAAAAGTGCTATTTTTCTCACTGTTTGGGTGAAAGTTTTCACCTATGCTCATTGGATACCATTTTACAAGAAGGCAGCAGCATGCAGCAGGCCACTTCTAATTTTGCCTTTGGAACTAGTAAAAAAGACCAGCTGCGAAGTAGCCCATACCATCAGCATGCCACTTTATTCATATATAGCTTTAAGAGACAATGCTGTGTTAAAAAGCTGTAGCAGGTCATAAATGTTTGTCTTGTACCCCATTCATTGAAAGCTGGCTTTGTATCTGTTGATAATTGAATGAATACTTAAGTTCAATAGAATTGGGAAGTTTTGATTATACTTCTCTTTTTATTATAATTGTCTTTTTTTACATAACATAACATTTTTGTATAAAAAAAGTATCTGCTGATAATATAATAGCTGCCTTGAGAATAGCAGATATGGTGTGTGTCTTAAATGTCATTGTTATTAATTTCCTCTCAAAATCCCAGGCCGTGAAAGAAATGATAAATATTGCCTTCAAAATCTGTTCAAGTTTTAGCTGGCCCTACAGTGCTCACAATGCAATAAATTCCATGAAAGACTGTAACCACATTTCCCATCAACGATTTAATGGAGGTCTCTAACAGGTGGAATTCCACATTGTACATGCTGGAGCATTTGTATGGCAAGGCTTGTGATCGGACTTCTTTGTCACATGGTAAATGGCAGTTAATGTATGACTTATCTGACCTCCTGCTGATGTCTTTTGATGAGGTCACCTTGCTGCTGGATTGTCCTGCAAGTGCAAGAAGGAATCAATTATATTTTCCACTAATAAACTTATTGTGGAAAAAAGAGAATGGCTGATGGTTCTTACAATAATGAACCAGTTGGTGAATCACATTAGCATGCATTGAGTAGGATCCTCTCATAGCCTCCATTAAAGCAATGTGAAATATATTTGTGCTACATTGTTGGACCCCCACTTTAAGCATACATTTCTTTCAAAGTATAAGCAGAACCACTCTGAGGAATCTGATTCTGGGAACAGATATAAAGAAATCCTTCTACATCAAGTGGGAGATGGCATTTTGGAAGATAAGAGAGAAACATGTATGGTCAAAACAACTAGAAAGTACAATGAAAATGAAGTAAGCAAAATTAATAATATACCTCTCAGCAGCAGCAACAACTTTCTAATGTTTTTCAGTAATTTTTGCCAACGTAATCACAAAAAGTGATTAATGTGCCTCAGGGGGGGCAGTCTAATATTTGTGGTGGTGTTGGTACATATCTATGGGACTTGCTGCCAGAATATGGGTTGGTAAATGATACACATGAGCACTGTCTAGCTTCAAGGAGTGGCTGCACTGCATGAGAGATGTTATAACATACTTGCAGGAAAACCATGATGACCCATTTGAGCACTGGAAAGCAAAACAATATGTGTGCAGCTACCACTTGTGTGGACTGCTGTGGAAATTATTTATTTATTTATTTTTTAAATGAACCAGTATTTAATACCATAAGAAAATGTAGCAAAAGTAGAGAAAAAAGACCATAAGTCAGAGGAGCATGCAGCACATGTGTTGGAAACAGCACTGAGGAGAAGGAGGAGGAGGTGGAGGAGGAGGAGGAGGGATTAGTAAATATATTACTGTCTATGACAATTGGGGCCAGTGCCATGGTCATTGATAAATGATTGATAATTAACATAATGTGTTATTCAGTAACCATAATCTTTCTCCTACTCCATTTCTTCTGAAATAATGTATGTGGGGATACAAGCCATGCATTTATTATCAACAACTGCAGTCTGCACCATATGAAAAGGTTTTGAAAGGGAGGAAGGAGAGGTCTGTTGAAGCAGTAACCACATCCAACATAACCACTGTAAGCTTTATATTGCAAAAGTTAATCTATCCCCCCCCAAAAAAAAATATAGATTCTGTAGCTATTACTACTGTGCCCCTCATCTCTCCCTAACTACGATCTCAATGACATGCCTGGAAATCCCATACCGAAATGCCTGTTTATGGTGGAGAATAATAAGATATATTTCAGGGACCAGGGAGGGTAAATTGCTTTTTTTTGGTAATGAGTATGACCCATGGGAAATCAGTCACCTACCACCACCACCACCTCTAGTCACTTGTTGTTAGGAGTTGTCAGTCCACTAGACCACCACCTCAGGAACCACATTTTATAAGTACTTTCATTGCAGTAGGCCTTTTGTAAGTGATTATTTTTTTCAAGGCTTATTTTGCTACAGACCTCAGATTACTAGCATTGGATTACATTCCTTGTAACCTTCCCAACAACAACTTAAAATGGAGGTCTCTACCAGCCTGCTTACAATTTATTACAGGCTTATGTTTCTGTCAGTCTCAGCCTGCTATAATTTCTTTCAAAACATATGTATGTTGCCCGTGGCCACAGCCTACTACTTATTGTTTCAAGGCTAACATTGTCTGCTAAGAACTGTTACTTTAAACTCTGGATTTCTCCACATTCTCTATGCCATAGAAAGCAGTGGCAAAATTGGGTGGTAATTGATTTTTTTAACACCAACATTTTCAAGCATAGCAGATGATGTGAGACTATTGTACTAAGAGAAAATAGTACACTTCTAGTGCAACTAAAGTGTTTCTTAGAGAAAAAATATTTTAAAATGTATTATTGTTTTAAACATGACTTTTAACCTCTTGACTGCAAAAGTGGTCTCCAACTCATTGCTTTAAAACAAGAAAAAGTGAAAAAAACTAAAACTTTTTAGATGCTAGAGTTGTTTCCAATACACTGATTCACAATGTGTTGTAAGTATTTCAAGTACCCAAGGGTTTAAGTCTGGGGTAGTCATTCTTTGGAGGTCCAGCAGTTGTAAAGTAGAACTAGCAACAGCTAGTTGGAAGTAATAGGAATTGTAATCTCCAAAAAAGCTGAAGGTCCAAAGATTAGCTATATCTGGTTTAAGATGACAGCTGGGATGTGAGAACAGAACAGGTCACTGTGGATTTCATGTATATTTAATGTTGCATTTTTCATATGGAGTCAACTTTGTTTTCTTTATTAGAGAAAAATATATTCAGGAATCCTGATATAAATAGGAAAAATACTTCAGGAGCCCTACTACATGTTCTAAAATACGTCTGATTAATGGTTCTAAAATGTGGTTGATTTAGTCAAATATTCGTGTTAAACAAAGTTAATCACCTATTCTTGCTGGAAATGCCAAAGGTCCAGTTTGTGTTCTTCCATAATTGTCTTATTTTTGTATGTGCCTTCAGTGAGGCTGATATAGTACGAAAATGTGGAGAATCTGGAAAAAGAAAATCTCTGCCTATTTATGGTCATTGCGATCAAACTTGGACACCCTGCCATAAGACAATTTAACTTAAAAGCAAACGCCCTACTTGTAGTGTAATCTGAAAATTTTATAGCAGAAGTGGTCATCCTGTGGCTTTTCTGGATTTTCTACCCCTGCTCTAGGCCCATAGTTTAGACCAGGGCTGTCCAAGTTCAGTCCTCAAGGGCCACCAACAGGCCAGGAGTTAAGGATTTCCCAGATTAAACACAGGTAAGTTAATCAGTGGCTCATTCATTTTGACTAACTCACCTGTTTTTAAGCAAGGAAATCCTTAAATCCTATCCTGTTGGTGGACTGAACTTGCACAGTCCTGGTTTAGACAATAGCACTTGCCCTACAGCACTTGTTGGACTGAGATTTCCATTGACTATAATTTACTAAGAAGAACTGAGTAATTCTGCCAACTTCACCATTTAATACCCCTTTACTCTGAATGATTCACAGTGTATTGAAGATCTATCTAGCATACAATGGGTTAAAATACCCATTTAAATCAATGTAAATTGATATTTTTTTCCTATATTGCAGTTGATTTGCCTTAGAATTACACACTTTTCCTTAGTACATCAGCTTTAGTGTCTTTCTGCATTATTTCTTCAGCATACATTAATATCACAAATAGGGGCAGATCAAATGTTTCAGAATGATATCAATGACAAGATGTAATGGGAGCTCTCTAGGAAATGCTTTGATCCTAACATGGCAGGCAATTCATTTTACTTTAGAAGGAAGTCCTATTAGGATACAAACATTCCTGTGTTCTTAGCTATCAGAGGTCTGGTCGTGGCTGAAAGTGAATTGTTCAAGGTTTTTAAGAAGGCCTGCATTGCAGTGTGGAAAATATGTGACACTAATATAAAAATCCCTATGAAATCTTCTCCCTCAAAATAAATGAATACATTTTAAGTCTGCTTCATCTCATCTCAAAACATCTCCCAAAAGACCCCCTTTATGGGATGACATAGAAACATAGATTTGACAGTAGATAAGTACCATATGGCCCATCTAGTCTGTCCATTATTCTACTCAATACCTCAAACCTTATTTGGTTCATGGTCTTGTCTCATGTTCAGGATCGCTGTTTGCTTAACCCTTTGTGTGCAAGAGAAGTACTCAACGCATTGCTTTGCAATGCGTTGTGTACCCCTCTGGCACGCATAGGGTTACCCCATTTAGGCTAAACTGTTCCTCATTGTATTAACCTCTACCACTGGTAGGCTATTCTACAAATCTACCTCCATCTCAGTGAAGTAAAAAAACACCTAAAGGAGTTTTATTATGAGGGCCCCCTCAGCTGTGGTGGTCATGTTCCCAGCTCTAATTTGTTGGTGTGACCTGTATAATTTGAATGCCCTTGTACCAAAAAAACATTTCTGTTTCAGGTTATATATTGCAAGAATTTCCTATTGATATAATAATATGGACAGTTCATTTTTCAGTTTATATAGCACTTTACTGAACAGGTTGGGCATTAGAGATGTCTTCAAAGTGTCCTGGTTGCCTCTTTTAGTGGTGCCAGAGATGTAAATCCAGCTCTGTGCATACATTCTGCACAAAACCTGCAGCTTCCATCCCATCCCATGACCTCTCTCAAGTTGCACTCTATTTTTGAAATTTGGGGCCTTATTCTCAAAGCATGGAATAAAAGAACTGCACATGGGGATGATTAAAAAGTCCTAATGATTTATGTCATTTTAAATAAAAATAGCAGGGGCTTGGCCTAACCGGACATGGAGTAGGATGCACACCACTTGAGCTCCATGCCTGGATACCTGGGGCAATTGTTTTCATCCTTCTATTTGCCCACAACTTACTGCCCTACTATCATCCTCCCTCAGGAAATGAATGAGAAGTAGGAAGAAGAAAACTACCACTTCCCACACCTCTCAAAACTCCATAATGCGATATATACTGGTGCGGCCTACGTCAACATCATATGCAGCATCTTTATCTTCTGCTTCTCTGAGACCTGAGCAGACAAGGGAAAGCGCTACCACACTTGGAAGCAAATTGGTTCACCCTGAAATTCTATATTGTCTCCATCACAGCCCACTGCTGTTTTACTGCCTGACATAGATCTCACCCAGCCCATTACAAAAATGGATCTCGTGAAGATATACAAATCTATGGTCTCCAAGGAAGACTACCACATATTGATAGATGAAATTAAGCAGACTGTCAAGTCTGAAATATTGGCCATATGACATGACATGACTCAGCTGGGACAAAGGATATCTTTATTAGAGGAAGACAAGGCCATAACCTCCGAGCATCATATCACCCTAGAATAGATGGTGATCGTTCAAAGCAGTAGTATCCACCAACTCAACTTAAAACTCGATGACCTTTATAATAGTGGATGCAGATGTAATATTAGGGTGAAAAACCTGCCAGAAACGTTCCAACTGCAGGAACTACGTCAAGTTCTAACAACGTTTTTCTCCACCCTATCGAATGATGACAGCCTAGGCCTGGTGCACCTAGAGCTTGTATACCGTGCCCTGAAGCCTCGTGAAAATACTAACTACAATGTGCAGGAGCAGACCTCCAGCTTTTTAATGATGTGCCCCCATACACCCTGCAACTTCACAGAACCATCAGATTCTTAACAGACCACCTCCACAATATTCAAGTCAAATACCATTGGAGTTTCCCATTCGCTTTAGTGGCTACACACAATGGTCGATTGGCTACCTTGCACTCACAGGAGGAAGTCTCCTCCTTTTGCATGACTCTAGGCATGTGTCAACAGCCCTCACCCCGAAATCCTGCTACTCCTCAACTGCATCACAGCCAGAAGAGTTGGATTGGTCCCCAGGATCACCAATAAACAAGAAAAATCAGTGCAAATTCACCCCCGGGATCACCCACCCACTCCAAATGGCAGAGTGAACCTGATTTGGGACTAAACTTTACATTGCTATCCTCACCATAGCCCATTTTATGGGCCATGCTGGGACTCCTCACCTAAAGAAAAGGTTTGACTGTTCTTCTTTCTAATGCGTGGACGACCGAGGTTACTGTTCTACCACTCAGAGCTTATTCTGTTTTTGTTAATTGGTTTTCATTTGTTACCTTCACTCTTGTAAGTTCAAAACAATAATGTGATAACATCTCACATGTTGTACCTTGAACACATTGCAGTCGGTTACCTATGGGGGTGACTCTGTCTACATATGCTCCAGGACTACTCAAGGGGAGGTGGTGGAGCGTAAGTCCCGTTCTGCCCCCAGCCGGGCTCCTGTCTCCGACGACATAGGCACTAGTAACCCTACTTAAGACTCTCCCACATGGGATACTGATATTACTGCTATTTTTCAATTGGGGTTTATGTCAACAACACTAACTGCTTTACTGGCATACCATGTATCCTTTTCGGTGCCCCCCCCCACCCGAATTGTGCTACCACATTCCACTAACCTCAACATCACAGATCTGCCTTTAGCACTACCCAGCAGATATTCTACTCCTAAGTGAGAAAATCGAATATATTGGTGGAGACTAACACAACACTGTTCTTATCTTATGCTTCTATCACCTACTATTGATTTAAAGTCCCAGTACACCAGGCTCGCTGCTTGTATGTTCTGGCTAACCTATGTCACAGTACTCATTGGACACTCATACACAGATGTAAGTGCTTATATTTGAGTTTTGGACTAACACGTCCTGTGGGGGAAGTTAAAAACAAACAAAAATTATATATATATATATATATATATATATATATACACTGCTCAAAAAAATAAAGGGAACACTAAGATTACACATCCCACTGCTCCAAAAAATAAAGGGAACACTAAGATTACGCATCCTAGATCTGAATGAATGAACTGACAACAAAATCACACAAAAATTCTCAATGGAAATCAAATTTATCAACCCATGGAGGTCTGGATATGGAGTCACACTCAAAATCAAAATGGAAAACCACACTACAGGCTGATCCAACTTTGATGTAATGTTCTTAAAACAAGTCAAAATGAGGCTCAGTAGTGTGTGTGGCCTCCACTTGCCCGTATGACCTCCCTACAACACCTGGGCATGCTTCTGATGAGGTTGCGGATGGTCTCCTGAGGGATGTCCTCCCAGACCTGGACTAAAGCATCCGCCAACTCCTGGACAGTCTGTGGTGCAACGTGACGTTGGTGCATGGAGCGAGACATGATGTCCCAGATGTGCTCAATCGGATACAGGTCTGGGGAACGGGCGGGCCAGTCCATAGCATCAATGCCTTCCTCTTGCAGGAACTGCTGACACACTCCAGCCACATGGGGTCTAGCATTGTCTTGCATTAGGAGGAACCCAGGGCCAACCGCACCAGCATATGGTCTCACAAGGGGTCTGAGGATCTCATCTCGGTACCTAATGGCAGTCAGGCTACCTCTGGCAAGCACATGGAGGGCTGTGCGGCCCCCCAAAGAAATGCCACCCCACACCATTACTGACCCACTGCCAAACCGGTCATGCTGGAGGATGTTGCAGGCAGCAGAATGTTCTCCACGCCGTCTCCAGACTCTGTCATGTCTGTCACATGTGCTCAGTGTGAACCTGCTTTCATCTGTGAAGAGCACAGGGCACCAGTGGCGTATTTGCCAATCTTGGTGTTCTCTGGCAAATGCCAAACGTCCTGCACTGTGTTGGGCTGTAAGCACAACCCCCACCTGTGGACGTCGGGACCTCATACCACCCTCATGGAGTCTGTTTCTGACCATTTGAGTGGACACATGCACATTTGTAGCCTGCTGGAGGTCATTTGCAGGGCTCTGGCAGTGCTCCTCCTGCTGCTCCTTGCACAAAGGCGGAGGTAGCGGTCCTGCTGCTGGGTTGTTGCCCTCCTACAGCCTCCTTCACGTCTCCTGATGTACTGGCCTGTCTCCTGGTAGCGCCTCTATGCTCTGGACACTACGCTGACAGACACAGCAAACCTTCATGCCACAGCTCGCATTGATGTGCCATCCTGGATAAGCTGCACTTCCCGAGCCATCTGTGTGGGATGTAGACTCCATCTCATGCTACCACTAGAGTGAAAGCACTGCCAGCATTCAAAAGTGACCAAAACATCAGCCAGGAAGCATAGGAACTGAGAAGTGGTCTGTGGTCACCACCTGCAGAACCACTCCTCTATTGGGGGTGTCTTGATAATTGCCTATAATTTCCACCTGTTGTCTGTTCCATTTGCACAACAGCATGTGGAATTGATTGTCAGTCAGTGTTGCTTCCTGAGTGGACAGTGTGATTTCACAGAAGTGTGATTGACTTCGAGTTGCATTGTGTTGTTTAAGTGTTCCCTTTATTTTTTTGAGCAGTTTATATATATATATATACAAAACAAAGTTTGTGACTTAACCTACAGGACTCCACCAAAAACGTATACACACAATGCACAAACAATTGTGCATACCCCCTTCAATCCCCCATTTGCCCACCACTCATTTTATGACTCTGTGGGCTGCTACAACAGTATACCAATGGCCAAACGACTATTGGATCTAGAGGCTTTTTCAATCCATTTCCCCCCATATCTTATAAACGCTCTCCCACAGCCCTAATCCCCCACTCTAATGTGTTTTGGTCCCCCCACTATATGTCAGTTACCAGTGTCCCATCTTTACTTCCTTATTGTATTTGGAGTGGGTGAATGAAACATATTTCTTTAGAACTCGCATCCTTCGTCTTAAACCCCTGATCTCATGTAAATTTCTCCTACTGTTGCTTCATCCATGAACAGCATACTCCGGTACAACCTACGACTCATGACTAGGGGTGGGTGAAAAGTGTGAAAAATTTTCTGAATGACTTTTCATGAAAACGTGACTATTTTTCACTTTTCCCGTGAAAAACTTCACCTTTCCGCCTATGCAAAAATTTCCTCTTTTTCACCTATTTTAAGAAATTTTCTGGCTCTGTTAACACATTTTACACCTATTTTAACACATTTCTGACCTATATTTCCTATAGGTACTACATTTACCACTGTAATATTACTTCTTCTGTGGGTTGAAGTTTACAAATAAGTGGCTGAAAGTCAAAGTTGTAAGTCCTACAGCAACATATGGCTTAGAAAATGTGTTAGCATGCAGAATGCATTTGTTCTTTGCCCACAACACTAACTTCCTGCTTAAGTGACACTGGCACATATTCATGATGATGTCACGTAATGAAAAAAATAAAGTACAACCTACAATGTGGCAGATGTGTATTGTAGCGGTGATGGGGGTGGAGGACTGGCATGGTGTGATTTGTGTATGTATTTTTACCAAAGTCATACTCTATCCTCCTTCTCAGATTATTGACACACATTAATTATTGGTCATTGCAGCGTTCCCAAGTGGGGTAGATGGTGGCAACCCTTCTTCACATCCTTCCTCCACCTCCTCATCTGTGTATTTGTCCTGGCTTTGTCTGTCATGTGTGGTTTCTGCTGCTACTACTACTACTACTACTACTACTACTACTACTACTACTACTGGAGCTGGATGTTGATGTAATTCTACTGCCACTACTACTAGGTGTCAAAGGTGCAGCACTTACAGCAGCAGCACCAGAGGTACTCATCATATCTAACACTGTGGATGTTAACCTGTATTGCTGTTGCTGGCTACTCAAAACAGGTGTGTGTGTGGCTGAGTGGGGATGCTGATGATGACTGATAGGGTGACTGTATGCTTTTTGACATCTGTATTTGTCCAGAGTAAGACTTTCCAATGGCTTTCTCAAACACTTTATAGACAGGCACAGTGCTCCTTAAAAGTGGTGGAAGATACAGCCTACCTTATAGCCCTGTCATCATCCTCACTCTCAACTTCATCTGCATCTGAACAAGAGAAGGATACTTGAGGGATATATTCTAGATCTGCATCATCATTAGTCATCATTAAGTCATCCTTAGCAGCATCAGCATCACCTGACAGTTCTTGCCCACTACTACCCTTATTTCCCTCTAAGCTTTTAGAGGTCTCAAATAATGTATTTTTACTTTTACTGTAACAACATTTGCTACTACTTTGAGGATAGGTATTTTGGTGCTTGGTTGTCTCACTGTCTGATGCAACAGGCGGTTCAGCTGCTACACCCTCCTCTATTATGTTGTTGCACGCATCATCAACACTTGAATGTGACTTGTTGTCGTCTTCAGTGCTCTTTTTATATGGTTCTATATTTCTACTGGCACTGGTGGTGCTGGAACTAGTTTTGCTGGCACCTTGACAAACTGCATCCTCCCTTGGAGTAGAGGGATCATCATCATTGATTGCACACGCTTCAGAAACCATTGCTACAGTCAGTTTTTGAACTAGTACTTTACACTCCCGTCCCTGCACTGCTCCACCCCTCCCCTTCCCCTTGTGTGTTTGCTGGACATTCTGCAACTACACTGTATTTTTTTACTGTAGGTACACAACACAACTGATGGAGCTGTATGATGTCTTGCCTAAGCCTAGTAAGCTGTCTGTCACTGTCACCTAAAATATTTAGTTTTTTTATTCTTTTTTTTTTTTTTTTTTAAGTTATCCATCCTGTTGTCTTATCTTATCTGTCCAAAAAAAATTATAACTGAAAAACAAAATCAACAACATCTTTCACCAGACTTCCCCACCCAGCACAGAGACAATAACAGCAAGATCAGGAAGCAAATAGGTCCCTAGCTGCCTGTATCTTGCCAGTCACATGGAATTTTGGATTATATGGCGGTCAACCTCCTTCCTTCCTTCTTATACCCTAGAGAGCCCCCAGACTCCCCTAATACAGAGAACAAATGTCATACCTAAATGACTCCATCAACTAAGCTTCAATTCCCCTTTATTTGCCTACCTCCTCTAGCTCAAAAACATGCTGCTTTCTCCTCTCACAAACACAGAATGGTTGCTGTGAGAGCCTGACAGCCTTTTATATGGCTGTAGAAAACTTTCGTGTGGTGGATAAATATTTTTCTTCCCATTGATTTCAATGGGCGGAAAAGGCAGGAAAAAGCAGAAAAATTGCACTTTTTGTGGGACATTAGTCACCAAGCGGAAAGTGACATTATTTGACGATTTCAGTTTGAGGCGAAAATTTTCGCTCATCCCTACTCATGACATGTTTATTATACCCTAATGTCTGATTTTAACTAACTGTGCACATTAGTTGAATTGCAAGATATTTTATTCTTATCTCAGCAATGTCTGAATTGTTAATTTTCTTCTCTTTCCAGTACCCTGTCCACATTTGTACAGGACCACTGTCACGGTTAGTTAGGACTCTCAGACTTAAGGTTTAGATAAAAACATAACTGTATTGAAAAGTTAAGGCAATCCCATAGGGTTATCATACACATACAAACAATACAAATAAGCAAATGACCGATGAATAGGTTCTACCGGCCTTGCCAATAATAACGGGCAAGGCAACCCAGTCGACTCAAACAAAATACAGTAGCAGGCTCTACCGGCCTTGCCTGTACTGGGTAAGGCAACCGTGAAATGGTACCGGTTCTACCGGCCTTACCAATAGTGGGCAAGGCAGCCTGAGGGAATACTATGAGTAGGCTCTACCGGCCCTACCAATACCGGGTAAGGCAACCTAAGGATGGCAACGTGAATAGGTTCTACCGGCCTTACCAATACCAGCCAGGGCAGCCCAAGAGAGGAGACCTTCCAGAAACCAAATGACTGTCAGGTGACAATGACAGTAAGATGGATAAGGTAGGAACTAGGACAAGCGGTCTCACTCATGCAGAAGTCTCATGCCAGAGAACTACAAGACAACTGCATATGGAACTGGACAGCAACTCGGACCTCACAGTACCTGACTACAGTCAGGGAGTAAACCAGCGTCCGCACGCTGGGACCAACTGACAGAACTGTGAACCGCAAGGTGTACTGGAGTAAAGCAACAGTAGTAATGGCCACAAGGTTTAATGGAGTAAACCAGCGTCCGAACGATGGAACCAACAGTAGTATGAGCCACCAGGTTTAATGGAGTAAACCAGCGTCTGCACGCTGGAACCAACAGTAGTATAGGCCACAAGGTTTTATGGAGTAAACCAGCGTCCACACGCTGGAACCAACAGTAGTATAGGCCACAAGGTTTAATGGAGTAAACCAGCGTCCGCACGCTAGAACCAACAGTAGTATGAGCCACCAGGTTTAATGGAGTAAACCAGCGTCCGCACACTGGAACTGACAGTAGTATAAGCCACCAGGTTTAATGGAGTAAACCAGCGTCCGCACGGTGGAACCAACAGTAGTATAAGCCACCAGGTATAATGGAGTAAACCAGCGTCCGCACGCTGGAACCAACAGTAGTATGCGCCACCAGGTTAATGGAGTAAACCAGCATCCGCACGCTGGAGCCAACAGTAGGATGCGCCACCGGGTTAATGGAGTAAACCAGCATCCGCACGCTGGGGCCAACAGTATGATGCGCCACTGGGTTAATGGAGTAAACCAGCGTCTGCACGCTGGGACCGACAGTAGTAATATCGCCAGAGCGAAATGAGCAATGTCGCCTCAGCGACTGCAGACAGGGAACCACTGAGACCAGGCAGAGGATCAACCGGAACGAGCACCGCTGAACTGA
This sequence comes from Rhinophrynus dorsalis, assembly GCA_037306005.1. Classification (NCBI taxonomy): domain Eukaryota; kingdom Metazoa; phylum Chordata; class Amphibia; order Anura; family Rhinophrynidae; genus Rhinophrynus; species Rhinophrynus dorsalis. Next base: position 90,745,176 of record CM074721.1, on the reverse strand, counting down.
CAGGCGACCGGAACATCAGCAATCGCGGAGAACAACCAGAACTGACTGGAATGACAAGCAGGCAGGTATACAGGAACAGGTAGAGTCAGGAACTCAGGAACTCTGAAACACTGGAACACTGGAACTCTGAAACTCAGGCCCAATCAGCGTGGCAGGCAGGACAGAAAAGATGCTGTCAGAGACACCACGAAAGGGCAACCAAAGGGTGCCCGGACTGAGTTTAAAAAGGCAATGTGAGGCGGGCTGACAGCAGACAGCCAATGGGGAGCTTCCTGCAAGTGATAGACACTGGATAGCACGAATCACGGGCACCGTGATAACCACCTATCCTCTGCCATATCGATTGCTACTCCTCATGACTATATGCAGAACTAAGTACCTGGTAGTTGACACACACTTGACTATCCCTAGATCACGGAGTCACCTTGCTACTTGCAACTCCTCTACCTATCTCCTCTGGCAAATGTGCCATACCTTTCATTAGTCAATATGATTCTCACTGTCCACCCAGTGGAATTCACTCTTATGATAATATTCCTTTTCTCCTCTCTTCCACCCCGATATGACTCAGCACCTCTGAAAATATTGGTTTTGCCGGCCCCTGTCCAGGCCAGAGCTCTGACTCTCTCCCAAGACACTACTTCTCTCTTCCAGTACAGTCTATCCTCCTCGACCTACTGGTACTCCCCCACTCTCACCTGCTTCCCTAGCTTATTTAATTTAATCTCCACTAGAGGTTTGCTTGACTATCACAACTCATTACCCTCACACCAATACAATATGACTTCCCCATTTTTGTATCGCTCTCCCCTTTCCTTTTTTTTTTTCTTCCTTTCTCCAGCCCCATTGCAATCTTGGGTTCGAGGAGGTGGTCACACACTGGGTTTTCTCCTAACTCAGACGATTTCCTCATGTAATGCCTAACATTAAAGGGATAGTAATGTTTCACAATAAAAGCAGCTCCAATTAATCTTCCTAGTATTTGGGCCATGGAGAATGTTATTTCAATACTGTCACAGTTGTAGTTCAAGAGTAATTGAATGATAAAGTATCCCCCTTCCTTTTACTGATGTAACACTGCTCACCTCAGAGCAGCAAAACTGTCCGGATGGATCACAGAAAGGGACAATCTTCTGTGAGCATAAGAAAAAACCTGAAAAACCTGTCAAGGGGGCAGGGTTTTCCTTATGCTCAAAGTAAGAAGATTGTCTCTTGCTGTGAGCTGTCCGGTCAAGGGACCAGATTCTACATCTGAAGGGAGGCAGTGTACACTAGGTAAAAGGGAGAGGGGGATGCTTTATCATTCAATAACTCTTGAACTACAACTCTGACAGGATTGAAATAAAACTCTCTAAATACTATGAAGAGTAATTGGAGCTGCTGTTTTTGTGAAACATTACTATCCCTTTAAGACACTGACCATCAACGCCAAGGGTCTCAAGTCCCCAGAGAAGAGATCAATGGTCCTGCAGGATCTGGACAGAATCACAGCAGATATTGCCTATATCCAGGAACCACATTTTCAGAAAGCATCCACTCCTTGATTTTCAAACCACAAGTTCCCCATGTGATATTCTCCTCTGCCCCAGAAAAAAATGGGGCATGACTATCTTAATCCATCATAGTGTAAGGTATTTCCAGAAAACATATTCATTTCAATGTCTGATTAATGTCATTTTTCCACGACAAAATAAAAATGTTCTAAACTTTAAGAAGACAAATTAAAGTACTGTTAGCAGGAGTGAAAAGCAATTTGTAATTTCAAAGACATAAATGTCTTTGTTTCTTTGAAATTTTTCATTTCAAAGACAAAATCAAAGACATTTTTAACATCAGACAATATTCATCAATATCTTCTTACCATCATTTTTAATTCTTTAGACACATTTTCAAACGTGACCGAATTACTTCTGAAAATATTGTCCTTCTTTTACCACCAACTCATGAGCTGACAATTTTTTTGTTATGAAGACTTTTTGAACATCTCGCCTTTAGACTCATTGGTGCTTAAAAGAGAGCTGACAAAATTTGCCACTGTAATAAAATACCATAATGTATACAGACACTAACATCAAAAATGAAATAGGTTGATATCATTTTAAATATCACATACTTACCTCTAAAATATGTAAATATTATTTATTCATATAGATGTAGCAGTATGTATTGTCTGTAATGTTGTTTGTCAAGTAAACAAACATTATCAGACAAGTCAGTGGAAGTTGCATATTCGATCAAGATGGCTTAACCCTTTGAGTGCCAGAGAGGGATCAAAAGCATTACATGGCAGTCAAAAAATCTGTATATTATTTTCTTATACATATAATCCTAAACTTACTTTTTAACTCATATGTAAATTGTACTGTGAAGGGATTATGTATTTAAATTAGTTATCATGATTAGCGCTCACTGCTCCCTCAGACCATATTTAAGACTAGATTTTAGACCTCAGAAAACAAACAGAGAATTATTATAAATACTAATACGTTGTGTGCAGTGTTTAACTGTATATATAATCCCAGTTCATTTAAGTGTTTAGTGTTCCTTTAAGGGTGATTTTCTTGCCCAGTTTAAGTCACAATGTATCCATTTTAATATGAACAAAAATATCTGGGTTTGTTTACGTTTTTTGGCACTTTTTTTAATAGAAAACAAAGCTCTCAGATCTAGACTTCATCCAGATGCTATGGTCCCTCCCTGGTACCATATCCCCCCCCCCCACACACACACACACACGTGTCATCCTATCATTGGGCATATTGTAAGTGTTTTGAATAAATTAAATTTGAGCCTCTCGATCGCTCCTCCTCCATCGCCTCTTCAATCCATTTGGGGTAATCCTAGCTTCCCACCAGGTCATAACCGTTTAGCCACCATACCTCAGAGTGGTAGTGATCGCCATACCTTAGGTACTCTAGTAGACAAGTCGTTAATTTCTACCCACAACCGTTTAGGGATAGCTATCCCTTACCCACCCATACCTTGGTGGATGAACAACCAATTGCATCACTGGATAACACAGGAATCTAAGAGAGGTGAGCTCCACATGCAGCTTAAACTGTTCAAAAATTACACAACATCGCCTCCGAGGAATTTTCAGCCCCTAGCAACTTGCTCCTCAATCCTACATCATACCACAGACTCAACTAAGCCCTACTACCTAAAACAATGGGAAAAAGAATTGGGGATTTCCTTAGAGATGTCTCAATGGCAGGCAATATTTCAGACCAACTTTACGCTAGCTAGAGACACGGGCTCAAGGGAAACAACCTATAAACTCCTCACTAGATGGTATAGATCACCTGCTCAAATTGTGCGCTTCTCATCTACAACTTCAGATCTCTGCTGCAGGTGTCAGACAGAAGTAGGAATGCTATGTCACTTGTGGTGGGAATGCCCCAAAATATCTTCATACTGGCTAGATATTCTCATGCAGATCAACAATACCCTTAATTCACAGTTACCCCTGGACCCCCTCCTCTGTCTATTCGCCTACAGAGAACATTTACACATTATTCTCTCTAAAGAACTGTGGGCTCTCTTGCTCCGGCTTCTCAATACTGCGAAAAGACTAATCCTACCTCTTTGGAAATCTACAACTTTGCCATCAATTGCTGAATGGTATGCCAAAACCGCTCCCTAGAACAAATGGAGAAACATCACACCATAGCTATGCATAATTTGCGACAACATCGGATGATTTGGGATCTATGGCCTCACCCGATCTAGGGCTAGATTTAAAGGCAACCGTTAAACCAGCCACTAAGTGAAAAAGGCACATCGCTCGCAAATAATACATGAGTTACCGCAGATTCAATAGGTACTCTACAAGAATAGCTATCGAGCGTAGGCACACAAAAAACACGTAACACAAAAGCCGTTGTCGCTCATGTTAATGCACAACGGGCGGCCAAATCACACGATAACTGCGCTCAAAACAACATCTAACATAACGGCTGCCGTTGTCAAGCAACCATGATTGATGCCAAAACAAATTCAAACACACAGCCAATCACAAAGCCCCAATGTATCAAATAAATTCAAATACACCTATATATACCCAAAAATAACCGTCACACACTGTCTGTTATCGAGTTCTTCAGAGCTAGATATCAGGACTCAGGAGCGGAGGATAGCGATCAGAGAAAGGGAGAAAGGAGCAGTCATTGGAGGTAGAAGGAGATTTTTGAGTTTGGAGTTTGGAGAGAGGTGCACTTACTAGACACATATTACACTTTTGCACATATTACATACACACATACAAACACAAACACATACACATACATACACATAGTCCTTTTTTTTTCATAATACCTTACACATTTTACTTTTTATTTTGACAGTGTGAATCTGGGAGTGAAAGTGTGTGACAGAGAGTGACTGGATCGAGTGTGTCTGTGAGGGCCTGTGGGAGTGCCTGGGTGTGACTGGGTGAGTGATGGCCAGGAGAGGAGGACAGGAGAGAGGGATGGGGAGAGTAGTGGATGAGGAGGAAGCTCAGGAGGGGATCCCTCAGCAGAGCAGGGGTGGCAGAGGGAGATCTGCAGGGCGGAGGGCGGAGGGGGACCCGGCCCACAAGAGCAGGCACACAAAGAAGAGGGACAGAACCTGCAGTGGGACGACGGGTAGTTGCTGGGGAGCACCCCACACAATCAGGGTCAGACCAGGCAGGGCACTCCGGCTCTGAGTCATCCCATGCCGGAGGTGACGAGGCCAGGATCAGAGACCCCAAGTATACAGAGGAGGAGAACACGGCTCTTGTGGAAGCTGTCCTGGAGAGGCAGAGTGTTCTCCACCCGACAGCGAAGGTCCCTGGCCTGTCAGCGAGGAGGAAGGCAGCCTGGAACCAGATCTGCAGCCGGGTCAACGCGGTGGCTCCATGCAGGCGGGACGTGGAGTCCATCAAAAAGAGATGGGGCGACTGCCGGAGGTTCGTAAAAAACAAGCTCTCAGAGCTCGCCAAGCACGCCCGAGGCACTGGAGGTGGACCAGCAGTCCCTATCACCTTCTGTGGCTGGGAGGAGATGGTGCGGCAGAATATGTCCCCAACCCTGATCGAGGGGGTTTTTGGAGGAGCTGACACTGGGGATGAGAGGACTCTCCACACTACCGGTAAGTGCCACACTACATAACAACACACTACAGCAACCAACAGCTGCACACATAGTCACACCTCAACACATGCCCATCATTCATGCACACAACTGCACCAACACAGCACCCTGAGGGTTAAAAACAGGACACAACACAAGGACAAATATCAAGGTCCAACTTGATCATCACACACAATACACAAACCATACTGTTCAAAATGTCAACTGTCATAGATCATCACTGTTCACACACAATGTCACCCATGTCCCCACTGGGATGTCAGCACTTAACCCCTTGAGTGCTAGAGGGATCATCAATGCATCGATCAACAATGCTTTGGCAACCCCTCTGGGACTCAAAGGGTTAACCAGACAACAATCAAGTCAATAGGCCAACGATCACATGCTACACAGGGGACATTCACTAAGCGGTGACAAACACATGGTGGAGAGAAATTCACCCTTACACATCCTCATTTCACCAATACCAGTATTAGCCTATGGAGAATATGCAATAACATGAATCAAGTTGCTAAGGTCCCATCGTATACACTCCATAGAAAACACTGGAAATGGGGAAATGAGATCACTGGAGAAGTCAGCATCATGTACACTCCATCATGTCAACAACACCGCTTACTGAATCACAAAAAGGATGGAGCAGGTCACACATCACAGTGGCACTGAGAATATCTGCTTGTATGTGCAACACACAGGCCTCAAACAATACCCCAGAATTAAAGGGGGAAAAAGTAGGCCTTGGTGTTGTGTCTGCAATCATTTACTCTAACTTCAAATGACATATCTCACATCTGATTCCCACATGGATCCTCAGGGGTGCTGATGCCATGGATGGATGGTACACCAGACACTGTTTGCAGGATACACATGGGAACCAAATATCACCCATTGTACCTTGGTCACCAACAGGCCATGAATGATAGATATCTCGGATTGAGTACGGTTGCCTCACTCAGAAGGATGGATGGGCTCATACTCAAAGAAAAACAGGCCTCAGTCAGAGATATCCCTCACTACTGGCGTGATTGTTGCCCTTCAGGATTCAACTGGAACGCACGACATGGACAGGATCCTGTCCAGTTCATCAATCTCTGATTGCCAGGGTGGTATCCCATGCCCTACAATGCAATGCATAGGATATGATCCTGACAACCAGAGAGTCACCTGTCAAGTAATGAAAAATTTTGAATTGGACGGGATCAGCTAAGAAGATAGGGTTGAATAACACTTGATTCCCACTGCACATCTGTTCAAACAAAGATATGCACACAAAGGAAAATGGTCAGATATGTAACTTTCAAATGGCTCAAAATATGTCCCAACACGATGTGAACCCAGAGATCATCTCACTGCCTGTGATTGCCCTACTGGCCAGATATGTGCATCCATCAGAAACTAACTTACATTGATACCATCCAAATACACATACCTAGTATATCCCACTCTACGTAGATGGGATATACGAGGTATGTTCATATCCATCATATCAATCCAATGTATATTTTGATGGGTGCACATATATAGCCAGTAAGGCAATCACACCTACTGAAATGATCTCTGGCTTCATATCTGGAAAGGATATATTCATATCCATATGAAAGGTACACATCCACATGCATATATGACCATTTCTCCTTGTATGTAACTGTAATGGCATAGCAATTGTTAATTTCACCAACATGTGGATCCATGTTAGTCCTATCCCTCCAACCCTCATGGTTAGACAGATATCGCTCTATTTGACAGCTGGAGATTTCAGTCATTAGACCACACGGAGGCTCTTCAGCAGAGTCTAAATTGCCCCATTCAGAGATGGATACATCTTTGAGATGGTCAACAAAGTGTGCCAGGTTTGCAAGCACACTCTGTTCACCATTCCAATGAAGTTTACATCTCTGAATGGGGCAATTTAGGCTCTGCTGAAGAACCTCCTTGTGGTGAAATGACTGTCAAACATGTCAAAATGACTGTCAAATAGAGCAATATCTGTCTAACCATGTGGGTTGGAGGGATAGGACTAACATCGATCCACATCTATCTCTTACAATGCCTACAATATTACATCATGGTGAAATTAACCATTGCTATTCCGTTAAAGGGATAGTAATACCTAACATGTGAAAAGAAAAATATATTGCAGGGTTCATCCCCCGAGCAAAACAAGGGTATTCCCACTGCTGAAAGGTGTTTCATTCAAAATGTTGACTACTCCAGGGGCAATATCACAGTGGCCTGGAACTCTACAATGGCGATGTTGCTAGACCATCCTATGGACAGCTTACGTCCAGACGCAATAAATTCTCATAGGATAATGTAGCAATAGTGCCAATGTACAATTTCAGGCCACTGGGATATAGCACCAAAGCAATTCTATTTTGAGCTGGGAGACTTTTTGAACAAAAACCCCCTCCAGCAGTGGGAGTACCCTTGTTTCACTCAGGGTGATAAACCACAAAACATATATTTCCCTTTCTGCATTTCATGTATTAGTATCCCATTAATCCCATCATGGCTACGTTTACTAATCACACAATCTCAATTCTCCACACAGCTTATGGGCCTCCATCGCAGCAGGAGCCCGTGGAGGAGCCGACCACACCACCCAGTGAGGAGGATACAGAGGAGGGGACTAGCCACTGGGAACCGTCTACAACTACCACACCTCCACCCCAACTGGCTGCATCACCACTGCCTGCCTCTCAACTGGCTGCATCACCACTGCCTACCTCTCAACTGCCTGCCTCTCAACTGCCTGCCCCTCAACTGGCTGCCCCTCAACTGCCTGCCCCTCAACTGGCTGCCCCTCAACTGCCTGCCCCTCAACTGGCTGCCCCTCAACTGCCTGCCCCTCAACTGCCTGCCCCACCACAGGATTCTCCACAGATGTACAGCGGCTGGATTCAGGGGGAGAGATGGATGCATCCCACTACCACCGGGAGCTATTACCTTCCAGCAGCAGCACCACCACCACCAGGGAGGCAATGGCTGCCCGGCAATGTGGCCACCAGCCAATATGGGCCATATTCCACCGAGATGGATCTATCCTCCTGGATGGCTCCCCAGCATGGCCCCAGGTATGATCCCAGGTGGGGGCCAAGCACCTACCACTGGCCAAGGTATGACCCTTGGCCACTTGACTACCAACACCTGGGCCTGATTGGGGAGCCCCAGCGCCCTCAGCCAAGGGACTTGTTCACCCCACCACCTCAACCAGCACAGACATCAGTGGGCAGCAGTGGGTCCCTTGATGTGGTGGGCACCCACACACCGTCTGTGCAAGCCACTCCACCAACAGAAACAGCAGTAGCAGCCACAGCACACCCAGTACCAGCAGAGGAGACAGCAGAGGCTGGGGAGATAGAGGCTGAGGAGACAGCTGAACCTGTGGAAGCAGAGGCTGAGGAGACAGCTGAAGCTGGGGAAACAGAGGCTGAGGAGACAGCTGAAGCTGGGGAAACAGAGGCTGAGGAGACAGCTGAAGCTGGGGAAACAGAACATGTGTCATCGGCCACTCCCATCTCCAGCAGTCAACGCACCACAGATCTGGAGACTGAGTGCATGGCCCTTCAAAGAGGACAGCTCCGGGCAACCCACGCCACCAACGACAACCTCACGAGGAACCGGAGGGAATCCCGGAGGAACACGAACAGGTTGGAGACCAGAATCCAAGCTCTGGAGTCAGAGGTTGCCAGGGGGAACACACAACTCCACCAGATACATACGGGGATGATGGACATGTTTGCACAGGTGCTCGTGGAGTTGCGAGAGATTAACCGCAGGGAGAACCTGAGGATGGAGAGGGAAAACTTGCGTTCCACAGAGGGGTCCACTGCACCCACCACCCCTTCCAGTGTTACCCCAGAAGCCACACCTAGGGGACAGAGGGTGACAAGGCAATCAGCCAGGGCATCCACCTCTGGCACCAAGTCTAAGGCCCCCCCCAAAAAAAAGAAAAAATGAAAGGCCCAACCTGTCATCTGCCCCCTCAATAAATGAAAATTGTGCTTTTGAATCCTGTCTGATCTGCTGTGTATTCACTTATAGATTGGGTGGCAGGGTTGTCTCCAATGCATTGCCAAACAATGCAGTGAACTCAACCCCTGCCTGGGGGAAATGTTTGTGTGATGTTACAACATGGGTTCACACACACCCACACCATTGTCCAAATTCACCTGGCAACCCATCCCTGTAGCCATGTAACACGACAGTGTTACATGGCCATGATGTGTGTCAGATTTGATCAGAACATATCCCTTAGCACAACAACTGGTGCAACACTGAACATTCGTCTGCATCAATTGTTGTGTTTGAGGGGAAAACCAAACAAAGAGCTATGCGACTAAGCAGGGAAATAACAAGCATGACAGATGGAACATGCATCAATATGGTCTTTAAATCAAAATTCTATTGTGCAGCTGACATACTGGGGAACACAATGTACACCCTAGGATCTCAATGTGTGTGTTACACATTGTGATCCTAGGGTGAGCATTGTGTTCTCCAGCAAGTCAGTTGCACAACAGGAGTTTGAATCACAGCCTAACTTACTGCATAACCCAATGATCTTCCTAAGATTTCATTGTGTAGCACGCACATTGGAACCTTAGGCTGAGCATTGGCTTATGTATTAAAGGGATAGTAAACCTTGAGAATAAGTTCATTCTATATTGTAGCCCTTAAAAAAACATGTAAAATGATATAAGTCTTATCTCCCAAACCATATATGTTTGGTAGATAAGACTTATATAATTTTTCATGTTTTTTAAAGGGCTACAATGTGAAATTAACTTATTTTCCAGGTTTACTATCCCTTTAAGTTGTGTTGTTGTTTAACTAAGGTTGTAACACACTTCACCAGTGATAACACTTGTCCACATGGTTGTTTTTGTTGATGTAGCCCATGTACTGAGATATGACAACCTACAGCAATCTCAGGACATTGATTATATTGAGCAACACACAAACCGTGGACATCACATCACAGTGGAAGTGTGTCCCCTGTATCACCAGCTAATCACTCACAACACACATCAGTGTATCACTGCCATCATGTCATTGCATGTATACATCACAAAGTCCACTCATGGTCAGGCAACTAGTGGACTCCTGTGATGTAAATCATGCCTTCCTTTGTATGAGGGATACTCTAGCCTTGGGTACGGTTCCACATTGACAGGTGTTTGATCCAACATTCATTCATACAGACACGGATTGAGTAGTGATGATTCTTGTGTATTTAGCCAATATGCATTAAACACTTGTATGAGCACAAAAAGGTACATCTGAACTAAATAGGAATACATTAGAAATGCTAGTGAACTGCTCATGTGTTGTCCACACAGTTTGGCATCTGTGTATGAGCAGTCTTACTGTACAGGTCTGATACCTGGATGTTAGTACACACATTAATTTGTGTCCATATGTGAATGTTCCAGTAGAGGTTGCTGTGAACATCAGGTCAAACATTGCATCACCAACACAATCACTTGAAACACCAAGGGGTGAGCTTCATGGAAGTGTTGTCCAGACTTCAGTCCAGTCATATGGAAACTCCTCTGTTCAAGGATGGATCGTGCTATGGATGCCTGTGGGACAAGAGGACAGGATTTGGAACATCACCCTCGAAGTGATCGTCATGCAACAGCTACAACATCATGATCCTCTTAATCTTTCCCGTTACATAAGTCTACACAAACCACTGCTTTGTAATGTGTTGTGTACTGGTCTATGAACCATAATGGGGGGAACTAAGGGGATGTTAACCATCCTTAGGGATATTTGCCCCTGACCTGGTTACACACATCAACAAATATGTCCTAATAGCTTCCTGACAACAATATATTTGGGCTGCCACTGTCAGAGACAGGCCAAATATGTTTGGTTCATGGAGCTAGTAGGACATATTTGTTAATGTGTGTATTTCTTTCTGGGGCACATATCACTGCACACACACACACACAGGGCAGCATGGTGTCCATGGAGATGTGATCCACATTTCATGAGCTCCATGTTGTGTAACACACTATTACTGTCGATCCACCCCTCTGCTGCTTTCTTCGACTGTAGCAAGCTACTGGTCCCATGTCCCCACGAATGCCCCCTGAACCCCTTATATGACAGAGTGCTATCCGATGCATTGGCTTGGATGAGACTCTCTCGCTACAGGGGTACCATGGTTACTATGGGTCTGATCCTAGCAGAACACTTTAGTTGGTGCCTAGGGAGCTGTGGGATATGATGAACAAGGTTAAAGTGTTGTACCTTGGTTTCCAGGGGGGCATGCATGATATCCTTGAGGTAGCAGTATCAACATGGACGACAGGTTGTCAGATGTATTCGGAATCTCTAGGCCCAATCTGACTGGTCCACGGAATAGTTGATGCTGGTGGTCCATACTGCAGCCAGTGTCAGGGCTGTGTCACTGATCCTGTGGGGTGAAACAGAACATGTGTGTTGTGGTGGGTGTGTATGCATGGATTGTGTGCATACATGTATTATACTCACAGCAGAAGTGATCCCTGATCAATCTGTCCCTTGTCTGCATCCCTGTTGGGGTTTCCTCACACTCAACGATATCCACAGGGTCTTCAGGTCTGGGTGGGGGATGGACATCGTCGATGAGTCTGGTGTCCACCGCGATATTATGTAGGATGGCACATGCCACGATGATGTCGCAGACCTTGCCTGGTGCATACTGCAATGCTCCCCCCGAGTGGTCCAGACATCGGAATCGGGACTTGAGGAGGCCGAAGGTCCGCTCAATGGCATTCCGTGTTCTGGCATGAGCCTGGTTATATCGTTCCTGGGCATCGTTTTGGGGATTGGCGACCGGGGTGAGGAGCCATGGCTTGCATCCATAGCCAGCATCACCTGTGGAAAGTGAGTGACATGGTGTGACAAGGAGCACATATTGTGTGAATAATGTTTTCTGTGGTGAACGTACTAGCACATGTGTATGTGGTGTCATTTGGTGCTGTTAACTCTCCCAGAAGCCATCCGTCTGTATAGGTCCCATTTTCGAAATCCCTCTGCACAGATGAATTTCTGAGTATATGTGAATCGTGACAGCTCCCGGGAAATTTCGCACAGACATTCATGATGGCCAGGTTGCTGTCACACACCATCTGCACATTCATGGAGTGGAAGTTTTTGCGGTTCAGGAACATATGTCCCTGACGTGCTGGTGCTTTGATACGGACATGGGTGCAATCTATTGCACCCATGACCCTGGGCATGCCTCCCCTTGCATAGAAGCCCTGCTTCAGATGTGTCCACTCCATATCGGTGATGGGGAAATGTATGTAGGTACTGGCCTTGGCTTTGAGGGCTGGCAAGTCCTGGGCCATCACCCTGGAGAATGTGGCCTGGGACATGCCAGATGCGTAACCCTCTGTTGACTGAAAGGCGCCACTTGCCATGAAGTGTATGGCACACAGGAGTTTTTGAAGGCCAGTTAGAGCATGGTTATGGGTGCATATGGGATCCACCTGCTCCTTGATGACCTCATACAGGGCTATGATGCTGTGTGGCCTCAACCTGTAGCGATCAATAACCTCGTCATCGGTCATTCCAAAGAGAGTGACCCTTGGGCGGTATACCCTGGGCCTTGGTGGTCGTCTATGCATCCTGGGCTGCTGCAGGGGTCCCTGTGGCAGCTGGGGAGCATCCTGTTGCTGCAGCTGTGCATCTGCAGGCAGGTGTCCTCCGGGTGGGGATGGGCTCCTGTGTGGCTGCTGAGCCAGAGCCTTCTCACTTGCAACAGGTGGAGGCTGTTGATGAGGCGTGCTTGGAGGTTGCTGATGTTCCCCAGCTCTCTCCCTTGCACGCCTTCTCCGCAGCCTTCGCAACAATATGTAACCCAACATACTGTTTGCTCTCTCTATCTGTCTCTATCTGTCTCTCTCTATCTCTCTCTCTCTCTATCTCTCTCTCTATCTCTATCTCTATATCTCTCTATCTCTATCTCTCTCCCTCCCTGAGTGGAAAACAAGCCACAAGTGAGTGTGTTGAGTTGTCCCTTTAAGTACTTGCTAGGGCGTTGTGTAGGTGTGGTGATGAGGTGAGTGCTGGCCAGTGGTGAGTTGTTTTTGTCCAGGTAAGTGTTAGCAGGTGTGTGTGTGTTATAAGATGTGGTGTGTTGTGCTTGTTCTGTGTGTGCCATTTGCGGGTGTGCATTTGTGGGGTGCAGGTGGCGTGTTGATGTTGCCCAGGTGAGCTTGTATTTGCAGGTATCGCTTTGTGTGATAACCCCCATTGTTCCGTGCCATGCTGTGTTGTTGTTTTTTTGTGTGTCGTTGTCCTTGTGGTGTTGGTTGTTGTTGTGTGTGGAGTGATTTGTGTTGTGTGTGCATGTTTTGGTGTTGTTTTGGCATTGCACGGGTTAATTTTCCCATTTACATGGTTGTGCGGTAAGCATTTTGTGTATCTTCCTATGTAACGGGTGTTTTGTTTTGGCCATTAAGTGTCTAACGGCTAAAAAAAGTGGGTCTTAACTTTTAGCCGTTAGGTGTGTCTTTTTTTCAGCCGTTACCAGTACCGCAAGCCTTTAAATAGCTCTGGGGTATGTTGTTCCATGCGTCTGAATGCACGTAAGTGTATCGGCCGTAAGGATTGTGCAACTGCCGTTAGCTGTTGTTTAGACGGATCTTTGAATTGCAACATGACACTTAACGCACCCGTTAGTGATTTTTTTTTACTAACGGCTGCCTTTAAATCGAGCCCCTAAAGTCCAGCTCAACGGACGCTCCACCTTCTCTGTCTTGAGATGGTGACCTTGATAGAGGACCGATACAGTGAAATACATAGTAACATAGTAATTTAGGTTGAAAAAAGACTTGAGTCCATCTGGTTCAACCCTGTTCCTATTCTTGTTTACCATCGTTGATCCAAAAGAAGGCAAAAAAAAAACCCCTCAATACAGCAATTTCAAATTCTGCCTTGAATGGGGGCAAAAATTCCTTCTTGATTTGAAATGTCAATCAGATTTCTCCTTGGATGAACAAGCACTAACTAAATATTAATCCCAAAACTAACGTACATAACGCTCTATGTTCTGCTCTTTTAAATAAGTATCCAGGCCATATCGATTGCTATGAATAAACCCATCGAACAAAGAAGCAACTATAGTAGAAAAATGTGACAGCCTGGCATTCTTATTCCATATTATTATGACTGGAGAAAATAGAGAGAGAGAGAGAGAGAGAGAGAGAGAGAGAAATAGAGAAAGAAGAGGAAAAACAAAGGGAAAGAAGAAGAGAAGAAAGAGAGAAAGGTCCAAGAGATGGGGGGAGAGAGTAAGACTAGATACAGAATTAGAGGAAGATTGAGAAACAGAAGCAGGTCGAGCAGAAGCAAGTTGAGCACTCTGGTGAGCAGGCGGTTAGCACCCCACGTTGGGTAAGCCAAGCTAGGGATACATCTCCAGAGCAGACACCTAGACAACCCGGACCGAATCCCAAGTCGGGAGGACAGAGGTCCATGTAACATGGTCCCCACCTCGTTTGAGCATAGACATCTGGTGGAGTAGGAGGGATTCTCTAGTCCTTAAATGTCATTCACTGACCGTAGGCAAAACTGGATCCTTCCAATGAATGGGAATAAGGGACTTCACTACAGAGAGCATCAAAACAACAAGTAATCTCTGCTGATTAGGAAGATGGGAAGAGTCATTACAGTTTTAACTGTGTTTATAACAGTGCCCACTAGTAGTCAGATTTAAATTAGTTATTCTGTTGTACTCTGTGGGATAGCTGAGTCACTAACAAAACAAAAACAGAAAAAACAAAGGGGGCACTTTAACATTTATATGTGCCAGATATACCAATAATCAACAACATAAGTGTGTAATAAAAGTGTATTCACACAGCGTTTTCCACCAGTTGGTATAACGTCAACCAGGATATGGCTGCAGGGGTTAACCCTTCACCTGCACAGGTGCTCCAATTGTCACAGGAACAATCTTCAGTGAATCATCTGAAGGCTCCTAAAAAGTCAGCAATCAGCACAAAAATGTAAATCAAATAATTCAGAATTTATTAAGAATTCAATTATAATTCAGACATCCTGAAGAAAGGAATGGAGTTTCTGAAAAGCATTGGTGTATGCAAATGTATTCATGTTTTTAACTATTTATAATAAATCTTCCATTCTTTGATTTTACTTTTAGTGCTGTTGGCTGTTTTTGTGGAGACTTCTGCTACATGTGAATCTGAAAACACCCTTGTTGTCTCTTCTGTCTTCCCGGCTTTCTTCTTCTTATTCATTTGGGGAGGATTATCTGGGGAGCAGATGATTAGAAGAATATCTACCATAAAGGTTAAGGATGGTAACATATAAATGAGATTAATATATTAACCCCATGAGCTCCTCCTTACCTTTTTTGTGGCTTTTTCTTGTTCACTAACAAACAGTTATCCGCAGACTGAAAGTTTTTGTTTTCAGGAAGTAATGAAGCACGTACTTACTTCCTGAACTGTTACAGCATTTGAATAAAACAACTGTCAGAAGTGGAAGTACCCTTTTTTATTCATCAGGAAAAGCCCAATAATATATAAAGTTTCATAAAAAAAAGTTTACTGCCCCTTAAAATAATTACACATCATTGTAATAATAGTTTGTGACTGTTACAAATTCTCAACAGTTTTCTTAAAGGGATAGTAATACTTGAATTAAACTTGAGATCCAAGTCTTCTTTGTACATTTTTAAACACAGTGCTTTATTTCAAATTTTACTTGTGTGAAGTTCAAGAGCTATTCAAAGGATCCCCTTCCAGCCCCTTTCCCCTGCATCACTCTGGCTCAGACTGGTCCAGATGGAGAGTGGTGAGGGACAATCTTCAGTAAGCAAGAAGAAAATCCTGCCCTCCTTCGTAACGGGGGCAGCGTTTTCCATATACATACTGAATGAAGATTGTCCCTCACTGCATCCGTCCTATCCCACGACCAGATTCCAGATGTAATGAGAGGCGGCCAGAAGGGGCAGGAGGGGAATCCTTTCCGATTGAATTGCGTTGAACTACAAACATATAAAGTGGTGAAATATAGCGATATGTATTTAAAAACATATAAAGAAGACTCGGACCTCAAGTTTACGTCAAGTATTACTATCCCTTTAACATGCTGTTATATTATCTCCAAAATCAGTGTTTTTTTTTTTTACCCTTCCTTCATTACATGATAATATTGATTATCTATGTTCTGTTTCTTTCAAATCTGCATCAGAGCAGAAAATAGCTTATGTCTTATACACAAAGTAAATAAGAAAAGGCGCATTAGTAAAATCCTCAGCTCTCCAATTCTGTCGGTCAAAAACAGTAATAACCACAGGGGACCTTCACCACTCTCATTAGAAGAAAATCTGCATGCAGGCAGTGAAGGGACAGATCAGGTTAGTACCTTCATATCTATGTTCAAGAGCTCAATTGATCTTTCCATTCTGCTCATTTAGTTTGGAATATTTGATATTTTTTTAGAAAGACCTGACTTGTCTAATGAATATATACAAATGTTGTATGAAAACAAGCCAGAACCAAACCAAGCTGAATGAAAACAAAATGAACAGTATATTGCATGACAAAATTAACTGCTTGCTCATAAATAATTCAGTAGCATCATATTACTTAAGGAATTGCCTTAATAATTGTAGCAAATGGAACTGTGTAGCATCAGTATGTGTCAATGTGTTAAGGCTTAACACACATGAATTGATGTAATAAGAGAACTGGATGGTTATGCACTAAGGCGTGTTAAAGAGGTGATAAAGTGGAGATGACTTCTTCAGTTCCTGTGTTATCCTATGGAGCCTATGCACTAGGATCTCCAGAGTTGAAGACATCTTAGTGCATTGGCTCCATAGAATAAATTAGGAAGTGGAGAAGTGATAAACTGAAGAAGTCATCTCCACTTTATCACCTCTATATCATGCTTTAGTGCATCTCCCCACTCGAGTAATTCAGGTGTACCATTGTAGGAGACATAACAATTGATACTGATGTAAATTGGGCATTTAACTCCTTGGATTTTAGAGAGGTCTTTAAGCTATTGCTTTTCAATGCATTGGAGACATCACTAGAATTAAGTGAGGTAAATGCCCGAGTTAAATGATTGGGGGGTTGGGTACGTTTTTTTGTCCCTTAGGGTGCAATTGGTTTGCAGTTCTTAGTACATCAGTCTCAATATCTTCATGTTAGTCATTCATATATTGAGGAGGACCTGTCACTTTCAGATACATTTAGCATATTTACCTGAATATAAGACAACACTTTTCAAGCTATTTTAGCCCGAAAACATGACCTCGCCTTGTATTCAAGGTCAATGTTTAATCTTGTAGTCCACTGCATTCATAGAAGATCTGATCTGGTGGGCAGCTCGTTAGAAGATCAATACTCTCCCTCCCTCTTCCTCAAATCCAGGAGGCAACCTTGTAAAAGATGTATAAGGTGGGCCGCAAAGCAATACACTGCATACCCCTCTGGTCCTTAAAATGTTAAACTGTTATTACTGTTTGAAAATCTGTTTCAACATTAACTATGGCATCTCTACTATATAGTGGCTGGGGAAGTGGTATAGACGAATACAATAAATATATGTTAGAACTTTTGTACTAGATCAGTGATTCTCAACCAGGGGGCCATGGTACTCTGTTGTGCTACAAACATCCACTTAGACTAAGACAAATATGTGAATGATGAGTTTCAAATGTATATATGTTTGAGGGGGTATATAACAAATAAAGAAAGCACTCACAGGACTTGTTGAGGTGAAGAAAAAGCTTCTGTTTACTCCATCAATGTTTTGGCCCTGCTTTGGGCCTTTGCCAAGATGCCCAAAGCAGGGCCGAAACATTGATGGAATAAACAGTAACTTTTTCATCACCTCAACAAGTTTTGTGAGTGCTTTCTTTATTTTTTATATTTGGATACAACACAGTTAGTAAGATTGGCACCCAGGCATATTGTTATACTTAAGAGAGTGCAAACCAAGGACATATATATATATACTTATATAAATTGCTATTTGTTTTTTTTTAATTTTGATTTTTTAGGACGTAAGAATAACTAGATAGTACTTATTTATCCCTCTGTAAAACCCTTATAAAAAGAACAAAAAGAAAGGTGCAAGTCCCCCTAAGAGTATTTCTGTACTATAATACAAATTATACTCCCCTACTCGTGGGTGCTCACCATAATGAAGAATAAACATATGCATGTAGTAGTCAAATGATCAACAGATAGGATCTCCTCCAGATGGAAAGGATGTACCATTTCAAGTTGCAGGGTTCTAAGGTAGGTTATAAACAGTTTTATTCTGATGATGAAGCTTACAGTCAGCATAAAAATTTAACAATTTAAAATATATGCTTGTATTCTGCCCATATATTTAAAATTGTTATATTGTTATGCTGACTTTAAGCTTTATCACCTGAATACAGCAGTTTATTCTCTACCTCCAAACCTCATAATTTGGAATTGTATATCTATTCCATCTGGAGGAGATCCTGTCTGATGATCATTTGACTCCTATATGCGTATGTTTGTTCTTATCTGTTGAGTACTCATGAGTAGGGGTGGGACAATTTATATTATAATATAAGTATACTCATAGGGCGACTTTCGCCCTTTCTTCTTGTTCTTTATTTCTGTAGTTGATGATTTCACCTTCCACCTGTGTTACAAAGGGTAGCGACCTCTATAATGATCTGATGGAGTACACCTGAAGTGTGTTTAATGACGATACCCCCCCTCCCAGATGACTTACAAGAGAAAAAAAGAGACTGGCATTATCTTAAATTTAGATTTGTTGACTTTTTGGTCTCTGGAAGATTCTTATGGTGTACAAATATTAATATTAATGTTATTGCCTTTTTAGTTTAAATCTAGTGATGATCGAGCACCCCAATGCTCGGGTGTTCGGGTGCTCTGACCGAGCGCCCCCCGGAGGCTCGAGTGCTCGGCCGAGCACCCGAGCCCCATTGAAGTCAATGGGAGGACTCGAGCATTACACCAGGCACCCCCTGCTCTGATGAGGGGAGGGTGCCTGGTTCATAGGAAAAGGTCAGAAAATGATGGAAACACCACAGAAATGGTTCAGGGACAGCATAGGGAGGATGTATGGATGCATCTTGGACTCCAACTTCGCTGCTGGGAACGATGTTTCGCCCGTAGTACGCCATTTTTACAGACTGACCGTAAAACACACAAAAAGGAAGATAAAAACGATTGTAGGCGAAAAATTGTTACCAAACAGTATTTGCTGTATATTTACTTGTATATCATCTGCAAATTCTGCAAAAAATTTCATCGATTTTTCGGAACTGGGGCCATGATTAAGAGGGAAACGTGCGCAGCGTAAAGCAGGTGTTCAACGTGGTTATGGCCCGGGTAAGGTATAGCATTCAGGAACGGAGGCCGCAGTACCACAGGTTTTACAACATGTCCGTTTGCCCTTGTTAAGTCCAAAATTTATAGTCGGAACAGTGGGGTCTGATCCATTGAGTAAAAGTGACGAAGTGACTTAGTGGATGAAGCCAAGAACTACCTTCTGCTCTGTCGAACACCCCAGCCCTATTTAATTAAATGGGAGGACCTGAGGCACTCCGATACAACCTGTATATCACAAAATGGAGGGCCTCATTCACATTGTGGTACAATAGTTCAGGTAGTGGTCCAACACTCATAAAGCCTATGCACTAAGTGAAAGGGCTGCCAAAAATTAGACTGAAATGTCACTCCAATACACCCTTTATTACACATAAAGGAGGGCATCATACACAGCCTTGAAAAATTAGGATTAATGGCCTGCTGGTGACCCTCTAAAACATTAGGGGCGAGGGCATGCCGCTAAGCTGACCATCTAAAACATTAGGAATGAGGGTCTGCTGCTGAGCCGACCATCTAAAACATTATGGGTGAGGGTCTGCTGCGGAGCTGACCATCCTAAACATTATATGCGAAGGCCCGCTAGTGAGCTGACGCTATAAAACATTATATGAGAGTGCCCGCTAGAGAGCTGACCCAATAAAACATTATATGAGAAGGCCCGCTGGTGAGCTGACCTATACAAAAATTGTCAAACAGGGCCCGCTGGTGAGCTGGCCCTATATAAAAATTATATCACAGGGCCCGCTGGTGAGCTGGCCCTATATAAAAATTATATCACTGGGCCCGCTGGTGAGCTGGCCCTATATAAAAATTATATCACAGGGCCCGCTGGTGAGCTGGCCCTATATAAAAATTATATCACTGGGCCCGCTGGTGAGCTGGCCCTATATAAAAATTATATCACTGGGCATATGGAAGAAGAGGAGGAGGATGAGAAGATTAAGAGTCAACCATATACCCGTTTTTTGGGTGGAAGGGGTGAATGGGAATACAGAGTATTCCCATCATTGTAAATAACATATCTAAAGTGACTTTATGTTCACCCGGGGCTTTCCTCCAGTGGAGTGGAGAAGTCAGGGGAAATCCAGGCCTTGTTCATTTTTATAAGTGTCAACCTATCAGCATTTTCGGTGGAAAGGAGGATACGCTTATCTTTTATGATGCCACCAGCAGCACTAAATACCCGCTCAGACAGAACGCTGGCGGCAGGGCAGGCCAGCACCTCCAAGGCGTAGAGTGCCAGTTCATACCACGTGTCCAGCTTGGACACCCAGTAGTTGTAAGGCACAGAGGGATCATTGAGGACGCTGACACGGTCTGCTACGTACTCCTTCACCATCTTCCAAAACTTTTCCCTCCTTGTGACACTAGGCTGCGCATCAGGGTGAGGGTGCTGGCGGGGTGTCATGAAGGTGTCCCACGCCTTGGATAGTGTTGCCCTGCCTTTGTCGGAACTGCTGTGTGCTCCCCTTTTCTCCCCTTCTCGGTTGGCCAAGGTAGCACGTACTCTGCCGCCAGCGTTTTCAGATGGAAAATTTTGGAGCAATTTTTCGACAAGAACCTTCTGGTATTGCACCATTTTGCTTGTCCTCTCCACCGGAGGAATGAGAGATGAGAAATTCTCTTTGTAGCGGGGGTCCAGAAGGGTGAACACCCAGTAATCCGTGTTGTCTAAAATGCGTATAACGCGTGGGTCACGGGAAAGGCAGCCTAACATAAAGTCAGCCATGTGTGCCAGAGTACCAACAGGCAAGATTTCGCTGTCCTCACCAGGAGGATGACTCTCAATCTCCTCATCCTCTTCCTCCTCTTCTGCCCACCCACGCTGAAGAGATGGAAATAAAGTTCCATGGCTACCCTCTGTAGCGGAGGCAACTGTGTCTTCCTCCTCCTCCTCCTCCTCCGCCTCCTCCAATTGTCGCTGAGAAGACGAAGTGAGGGTGCTCTGGCTATCACCTTGTGTAAGCTCTTCCTCCCCCATTTCCACCTCTTCCACATGCAAAGCGTCGGTTTTAATTGTGAGCAGCGAGCGTTTCAGTAGACACAGAAGTGGGATGGTTACACTGATAATAGCGTTATCGCCGCTCACAATCTGTGTCGATTCCTCAAAATTGCGTAAAACCTCACAGAGGTCTGACATCCATTCCCACTCCTCACTTCTGATTAGAGGATGTTGAACGGAGAGGCGACGACCGTGTAACATCTGGTACTCCACTACTGCCCTCTGCTGCTCACAAAGCCGGGCCAACATGTGGAAGGTGGAGTTCCAGCGTGTGCTCACGTCACACAGAAGCCGGCGAGCTGGCAATTGTAAGCGGTGCTGCAGCTTCAACAGGCCGGCTGAAGCTGTAGATGACTTACGGAAATGTGCACACACGCGGCGCACCTTCGTCAAGAGATCATGCAAATTGGGGTAGGTTTTTAGAAATCGCTGAACCACTAAATTAAATACATGTGCTAGGCATGGTACGTGTGTGAGCTTGCCAAGCTCCAAAGCCGCCACCAAGTTACGCCCATTATCACACACAACCATGCCTGGTTGCAGGTTGAGTGGCGAGAGCCACTGCTCGGTCTGGTGACTAATCCCCTGCAACAGCTCTGAGGCCGTGTGCTGTTTGTCCCCAAGGCAGATCAGCTTCAGCACGGCCTGTTGACGCTTCCCCACTGCAGTGCTACACTGCTTCCAGCTACCAGCTGATGGGTGAGTGGCGCTGCGCGCAGAGAATTCGGAGGTGGAAACGGAGTAGGAGGAGCCAATAACGTAGGTGCTGGCGGAAACCCTGATGGAGGTAGGGCCCGCAATCCTCGGCGTGGGTAGCACCTGTGCCATCCCAGGGTCCGAGTCGCTCCCAGCCTCCACGACATTCACCCAGTGTGCCGTCAGGGAAATGTAGCGTCCCTGGCCACAAGCACTTGTCCATGTGTCAGTCGTTAAGTGGACCTTCCCAGTAACTGCGTTGGTCAGGGCACGGGTGATGTTAAGGGACACATGGTGGTGTAAGGCGGAGACGGCACACCGGGAAAAGTAGTGGCGGCTGGGGACTGCGTACCGAGGGACAGCTGCTGCCATCAGGCTGCGGAAGGACTCAGTGTCCACAAGCCTAAATGGCAGCATTTCGATGGCCAGTAATTTGGAAAGGTGTGAGGTTAGTGCTATGGCCTGTGGGTGGGTGGCTGGGTATTTTCGCTTGCGCTCAAATGCCTGGGGTAACGACATTTGGACGCTGCGCTGGGACAGGGAAGTGGATGTGGTCGCTAATGGTGCTTCAGATGGTACAGGTGCAGGGCGGGAGGTATGCGGGCCTGTGCCTTCGATAGGCGATTGGCCGGCATCGAAAACAGGGGAAGTGGAGGCAGTGGTGTGGCCTGCAGACACAGATTGGCGATCTGGGCGTTCCTCCCACTTATTACAGTGCTTGGATGCCATGTGTCGGATCATGCTGGTGGTGGTGAGGTTTCTAGTGTTCATGCCTCGGCTCATTCTGGTGTGGCACAGGTTGCAAACTACAATTTTTTTGTCGTCCGCACTTTCCTTAAAAAAACGCCGTACCGCCGAACACCTAGCCCTTGGCAAGGGAGATTTACGCAAGGGGGTGCTCCGTGGAATATTTGCGGGCCGGTTTGGTGCGGTCCGCCTTCTTTCTTTAGCCACATCACTGCCTCTTCCAGCCTGTTGCGGTGCTGCAGATGGCTCACCCTCAGGACTGCTGTCATCGATCGGCTCTCCACCTTCCCAGGTGGGGTCAGTCACCTCATCGTCCACCAAGTCCTCCTCCACTTCCTCACTCTGATCATCCTCCTCATTTCTTGATCCCACCACATACTCAGTCATTGACAACTGTGTATCATCCTCCTCATCAAGGTCTTGAGACAGTAATTGTGGTTGATTTGATGGCAACTGTGTCTCATCATCATCATCATCCACTTCCTTTGACCTTAAATGCCGTTCCCCTCTGTCATCTTCTTGTGATTGGGTACCCTCTAGAGGTTGTGAATCATGGCACAAGATCTCATGTTCCTCTGCAAGCGTGCTTGGAGAGAGGTTCAAATCAAGGATTGGTGATGAGACGAGCTCCTCACTATATCCCAGTGTGGGATCACTTCTTTGGCCAGACCCTCTATGGTGGGAGGAAGGATGATCAGGGTGAGGATTATGTTGACCAGACTCTTGGCTACTGAGAGTGGACTTGGTGGAAGACAGGGTGGTGCTTAAATGACTGGAAGCAGTATCAGCTGAAATCCAACCGACCACCTGTTCGCAGTGGTCTGATCTCGATAGTGATGTCCTGCGACGCCCTGTAAACTGAGACATGAAGCTAGGTATGGTGGATGTCTTTCTTTCTTGTGCTCTGGCACCAGGCACAGTTTCTACGCATCCTGACCCGCGCCCTGAACTATCAGGATCACGTCCACTTCCCCGTCCCTTTTTACCCGCCTTCTTCATATTACACGGAATATGTGCCACTAATCTGCGGCTAGGCACACTAAACAGAATGTGACGCTAATCTGCGGCTAGGCACAGTGAACGGAATATGTGACGTTAATTTGTGAATTTGCACACTAAACAATATGTGCCGCTAATCTGCGGCTAGGAACAGTGAACAGAATGTGACGCTAATTTGTGAATTTGCACATTAAACAATATGTGCCGCTAATCTGTGGCTAGGCACAGTGAACAGAATGTGACGCTAATTTGTGAATTTGCACACTAAACAATATGTGCCGCTAATCTGCGGCTAGGCACACTAAACAGAATGTGACACTAATCTGCGGCTAGGCACACTAAACAGAATGTGACGCTAATCTGCGGCTAGGCACAGTGAACGGAATATGTGACGTTAATTTGTGAATTTGCACACTAAACAATATGTGCCGCTAATCTGCGGCTAGTCACAATAAGCAGAATGTGACGCTAATCTGCGGCTAGGCACACTAAACAGAATGTGACGCTAATCTGCGGCTAGGCACAGTGAACGGAATATGTGACGTTAATTTATGAATTTGCACACTAAACAGAATGTGACGCTAATCTGCGGCTAGGCACACTAAACAGAATGTGACGCTAATCTGCGGCTAGGCACAGTGAACAGAATGTGACGCTAATTTGTGAATTTGCACACTAAACAGAATGTGCCGCTAATCTGCGGCTAGGCACACTAAACAGAATGTTACATAGTTACATAGTTACATAGTAATTTAGGTTGAAAAAAGACTTGCGTCCATCCAGTTCAACCCTTTTCCTATTCCTGTTTACCATCGCTGACCCAAAAGAAGGCATCTGACTCCAAATGGCAATCAGATTTCTCCCTGGATCAACAAGCCCTAACTAAATATTAAACCCAATACTAACGTGCATAGCCCTCTATATTATGCTCTTTTAAATAAGTATCCAGGCCCCTTTTAAAGGCATCTAATGTATTTGATAGCACCACCTCCTCCGGAAGTGCATTCCATACCTTTATTGTCCTTACTGTAAAGAAAACCTTCCGCTGTTGTAGACTAAATCTCCTTTCCTCAAGTCTAAGCGGGTGGCCCCTTGTCCTGTGTACTGTTCTGTTAATGAACAGGTCTTTTGAAAGCCCTTTATATGGGCCTTGAACATATTTATATAGTGTTATCATATCCCCTCTAAGACGCCGTTTCTCTAGTGTGTACAAGTTTAACTTTTTTAGCCTCTCTTCATAACTAAAACATTCCATTCCCCTTACTAGTTTTGTAGCCCTCCTCTGCACTCTCTCTAGTTCCATAATGTCCTTCTTCAGAAAGGGCGCCCAGAATTGAACAGCATATTCTAGGTGGGGTCTTACCATTGACCTGTAAAGAGGCATAATTATATCTTCCTCCCTTGAGTCAATACCCCTTTTAATACATGCCAATATCTTATTGGCCTTTGCAACTGCCAGCTGGCACTGCATGCTACTGCAAAGTCTATTGTCTACCATTACTCCTAAATCCTTTTCATTAGTAGATTTCCCCAGAGAAACACCATTTAAACTATATGTTTCATTTTTATTATTATACCCAAAATGCATAACTTTACACTTGTCTATATTGAATCTCATTTGCTATTTGCCTGCCCAGTTACTCAATTTGTCCAAGTCCTCTTGTAATGAAGACACATCCAGTTCAGACTTTATTACCTTACTTAATTTTGTGTCATCGGCAAACACTGATACATGGCTTCCTATGCCCTCTGGGAGGTCATTAATAAACAAATTAAAAAGAAGAGGACCCAGGACAGATCCCTGAGGCACTCCACTTATCACGTTTATCCAACTGGAGAACTTGCCATTTACTACAACTCTTTGCATTCTATCTTTCAGCCAATTTCCAATCCACTCACAAACATTTTCCCCTAGTCCTATTTCATTCAATTTGTACAGTAACCTCTTGTGTGGAACTGTATCAAATGCCTTGGCAAAGTCTAAATAGATCACGTCAACCGCCGCTCCCTCATCTATATTATTACTTACTTTTTCATAAAATGCGATCAAGTTCGTTTGACAAGACCTATCTTTCACAAAGCCATGTTGGCTATTGCTAATGATATTCCTGTTCCAGCAGAATTCTTGAATATATTCCCTTAGCAACCTTTCAAACAGCTTCCCTACCACGGATGTCAAGCTTACGGGTCTGTAATTTCCTGGCTGGGACTTTGATCCCTTTTTAAATATGGGCACCACATCTGCTTTACGCCAATCCATGGTCACCATACCAGAAATAAAAGAATCCCTGAAAATCAGATATATCGGTCTGGCCAGGATCTGGCTTAGCTCTTTAAGTACCCGTGGGTGTATACCATCTGGCCCCGGAGCTTTGTCTACCTTGACACCATTCAATTGTTTTAACACTTTTTCTTGTGTTAGCCAGTCCCATGCTTGCTGTGACTGTTCTGTAAAAGTAGTTTGCAGATTCTTGTCCAATGGGTCTTCCTTGGTAAAAACAGAAGAAAAGAAATTATTTAAAATATCTGCCTTCTCTCTGTCACCTTTGACCATCTCACCCGTTTCAGCTAACAAGGACCCAACATTATCAGACTTTAATTTTTTGCCATTAATGTATTTAAAGAATTTTTTTGGGTTGCTTTTGCTCTCCTTAGCAATATTTTTTTCATTCTCCAGTCTAGCTAATTTAATAGCCTTTTTACAGGTTTTGTTGACATTTTTGTATTCTGCAAATGCCTCTGCTGATCCCTCAGCTTTGTAATGTATAAATGCCGCTTTCTTGTTATTTATTTCATGAATTACTTTACTGGTTAGCCACATTGGTTTCAATTTGCTTCTTTTGTATTTGTTTCCAACAGGGATAAATTTATATGTGTATTTTTGCAATGTTATTTTGAAGGCATTCCACTTACCTTCTGTGCTTTTTCCTGAAAATATTTTATCCCAGTCAACGAGACCAAGGGATGAATTAAACCTGCTAAAGTTGGCCTTTTTAAAATTCAGTGTTTTGGTGGAACTCATATCAACTTGTTTTTTTGAATTAATCTCAAACGATACCATGTTATGGTCACTATTCCCCAAGTGCTCCCTTACTTGGATGTTAGAGATAAGTTCTTCATGGTCAGTTATTACCAAATCCAGACATGCATTCCCTCTGGTTGAGGTCTGCACTAGTTGTGACAAAAAATTGTCATTCAACAAGTTCAGAAACTTGCTGCTTTTAGCAGAGTTAGCTGTTCCATTTTTCCAGTCTATTTCTGGATAATTAAAATCCCCCATAATTATAGTTCTCCCTATTTGGGAAGCCTTTTCTATTTGCATTAATAGCTGTGTTTCTTCAAGGTCACCAATGTTTGGTGGTTTATAACAAATACCCACTAATATTTTCTGGGCAGTTTTATCCCCAGTGACTATTTCAACCCACAGGGATTCCACATGTTCACTACTGTCATCACATATATCTTCCCGCAATTGAGGCAATAATGCTGGTTTGATATACAGACAGACCCCACCACCTCTTTTGCTTGACCTATCTTTTCTAAATAACATGTAGCCCTCAAAATTGATTGACCAATCATGTGTGTCATCCCACCATGTTTCTGTTATGCCTATCAAGTCATAGTTTTCAATTTCAGCTACCAGCTCCAGTTCCCCTATTTTACCAGTTAAACTTCTGGCATTTGCAAGCATACAATTTATGCCACTGCTGTGTTCCATTTGTGATTTAATTTTGATGTGGCTTATAGGCTTCTCCCTATCATCTGTACTAACCCCGCCCCCAGATCCTCCCACCTGGTTATTAACTACATCACCTTCCCTTTCTATACTATCTATCCCAGTATTTATTGGCCCCTCCCCCCCCTTCCTAGTTTAAAATCTCCTCCAACCGTCTAGTAATCCTCTCCCCAAGCACTTGAGACCCTCTTGCATTCAGGTGCAATCCATCCCTGCTATAGAGATTGTACCCCAAAGCAAAATCAGCCCAGTGCTCTAAAAACCCAAAGCCCTCCTTCTTACACCAAGACTTCAGCCATACATTGAGCTCCCTAATCTCCCGCTGTCTCTCTGGCGTAGCGCATGGCACGGGTAGTATCTCTGAGAATACTACCTTGGAGGTCCTGTTCCTAATCTTACTGCCTAAATCCCTAAAATTACCTTTTAGGACTCTCCACCTTCCTCTAACTTTGTCATTGGTACCAATATGCACCAAGACAGCTGGATCCTCTCCAGCCCCTCCCAATAATCTGTCCACCCTGTCTGCAACATGCCGAACCCGGGCACCCGGGAGACAGCAAACCATTCGGTTGCTGCGATCAGAGCCACAGATTACCCTATCTGTTCTCCTAATAATGGAGTCCCCTACCACCACAACCTGCCTAGGCTTCACTTTCCTCTGGATCCCCTCTGTGCTAGAGGAGCTGTTCTCCCGGCTGTTAGGGAGAACAGTCTTCTCCAGCAATTCCACTTCTGGGTTTGCCTCCCCAACATCTTCACTTAAATGAGCAAATTTGTTTGGATGGAAAAACTCAGGACTGGCTGCCCTCTTCCTCTTCCCTCCCCCACTGCAACCACTTCTAACTGTCACCCAGCTATGTGCCTGGTTCCCTTCTAGCTGATCTCCTCCCTCTTTGCTAGGTGACCCAGCTAGACTCTGCTCCGTTAGCAAGAGACTCCTCTCAAGGTTGTCAATGTCTCTCAATGTTGCAATATGACTCTCTAGAGCTCCAATCTGAGCTTCTAGAAGGGCCACTTGCTCACATTTGCTACAGCGGTATGGACCCTGGAACTGCTGTTCCAAGCATGCATACATATGGCAGGATGTGCACTGAGTGAGATCTCCAAACTTGCTCATCTTGTATGGTGCAAATGTGAGTTCCTAAAAATGTAAGCAATTAATTTACCTGTGTTGCACTAACTCCTGTGTTGCACTAACTGCTGTGTGTGTGACGCTAATCTGCGGCTAGGCACACTAAACAGAATGTGACGCTAATCTGCGGCTAGGCACAGTGAACGGAATATGTGACGTTAATTTATGAATTTGCACACTAAACAGAATGTGACGCTAATCTACGGCTAGGCACACTAAACAGAATGTGACGCTAATCTGCGGCTAGGCACAGTGAACAGAATGTGACGCTAATTTGTGAATTTGCACACTAAACAGAATGTGACAGTAATGTATGGCTAGGCACACGTTTAAAATGGCCCTTTTTGTCACTGCGTTGTACAATATTTGTCCCTGTGCACCTAGTACAATGTCACCTTACTAATATCCCACCTTAAAAAAAAAAATGAAATTGTGCCCCCCCAAACAAAATATAAATGCTGCCCCCACACACAACAGTCCTAAAAAGGACTTTTGGGTCTTGAACTACTACCAACACTTTTATTCTCCCTACACTGACTTTCCCTGCCTGATCGCATCTCTCCTTGGCTGAGAATGAGCAGAACTCGCGAGTCGGGTGCTATACAGCACCCGATCACGAGTTCTGGCCAGCCAATCAGTGTAATGCCAGCAGCCAACATGGCTGCTGGCATTACACTGATGTCAGAGCCTCCCCGCACGTTTATTGGCTGCGCAGCAGCCGCGAAACGTGCGGGGAGGAGACCCGAACATGGCGGGCGAGCACATGCGGTACTCGTACGAGTACCGCCATGTACCGAGCAGAGCGATGCTCGAGCCGAACCGAGCTTCGGCCGAGCATGCTCGCTCATCACTATTTAAATCATCAAGGTATATTTCCACTAACTGTATCACTTTAAGCATAATTCGTATTATAAAACCCCAAATCAAAAATGTTATAAACTCTATCTTGTGTTTTAGGGGTGGCCTGGACCAAAAAATTGAGAACTCCTAACCAAATATATTTATTTTCTAAGAATTTTTTAAGTATGGGTTTATTTAAGTAAATAGTAAAATAGGGAGATCCGATCAGATTGGCTAACTTATTCTTATCTGCAGTCATATGTGTTTATTTAAGGGGTAGTAAACTTCTAATATGAAAAACATACATGTGATGGGGATCTTCCTTTTGCGGAAAGCACGGGTACCACCAACTTCTGGAAGTTGATTCATTAAAAAGTTAAAACACATCAAACTTGCATATTTTTATCAGTTGGAGTTTAAGCTGTTGTAGCTCTCCACAGACAGCTAATAGTAACAAGTCCACCATTAACCCCTTAAGGACCGTCCGTGCACGCGCGCAGCCATCACTTAAGGACCACGGACCATTTTTTTTTGTTTGCATCCGCAGCCACAAGGGGAGCCCTGAATTCCATGACTGTCCTGGCATGTCATGGGTCCTTAATGCAAATCCACCCTTGATGTGCCAGGACCATCAAGGATCTTTAAGGGGTTAAATGGAAAAAGAAGTGTTGTAATCCAGCTAACGAACCAAAAATGCAAGTTTGATGTGTATTAACTTTTTATAGACGCATCTCTTTGTTGTCTCACAACATACATATCTTCATAATAACTGTATAAACTGCCTATTAGTAAAATATATACAATAAGGACTGAATATTTTTCATGCTCAATTACAGCATTAAAGAAACTTATCAATTAGAAAATATACTTAAAAAAATAAATAATATAGTGGTAGTGAGAGAAGGATATTTTATTACAGCTGTCAAATACATTTTATTACAAACAAGTTTCCCTTTTTATTACACAGAGGTTACATCACTCTATACCTACTGTACTTTTAAGTGCACATATTGTGTGTCAGACACAAAGTTTATATGGTCTGGAGTGAAGAGGTGAATGTACTTCGCAAACAGAGCAATGACAAACCACTAGCACAGCAGTCACAAGAGAATGTTAATTTGTTCTTGTCTGGACAGAGAGTTCTTGATTGTAATTTTTTCTCTGCAGGGTTGGGATATCTTAAGTGTTGTCTGTGTTTAGGAAAGGATGGCTGTTGAAAGAAATGCAGAAAGATTTAGAACCTCAGATATAATCCCAAAAATAGGGAATTGGCCTCTCTAGCATTCAAGGGATTAAAAGCCCCATTTAAAGTGGTTCTGTCACCCTAAAACAAGACTAGTTTGTTCTACAGAAGTTTCCAAATTCGCTATATGTTGTTCTAGCCATTTTTGTTAAACCCATTTTTATTTTTGAAATTAGCTTTTGGAGGCACAGTGTGTGATAGGTGCTCGACTGCCTTTGATGATTTCACGCACCTCATTAGGACTTGTCCTGCAGTTTTTAGATTCTGGAAAGATGTATTCGCTACTTTGTCAAAGGTTATGGAAAGGCTGATTTCTCCATACACAGAAGTTGGGTATCCTTTCTATTTTTCCTGACAACCTTCACTCGTATTCTCTCAAGTCTCTCCTGCAGTAGTCTCTGGTCATGGCACGTAATGTGATTATGATGGCTTGGATGTCTGATGGCTAATAGATTAACCTGGTTAATCAGAATATTCCGCATTATCACCTCATGTTTATTCACCGGGGGGCTCTGTGCAAATTCCATGGCATTTGGGAGGCCTGGAAGACACATTTTGAGTATAACCCTTCCCCTTGAAGGTGTGTAATTATCTTGACGTAGGGCGGTGTGGGTGGGTGCTGGGGGTGGTGTTAGCCCCTCTGGGGTGGGGGAGAGATTGTTTGTGTTTGGGGGTGTCTTTAATTTATTTTTGTGTGTGGGGGTATCTTTAATTTATTTTATTTTTTTTGCTTAAAAGTTAAAAAAAAGTTGAGGTTGCCTTGGGGTGCCTGCTTTGTACCTACTTGTTCTACTGATAATCCACATTATTAGTATTGTCATTATCCAATGGAATGATCCTTTTAAAGGGATAGTAATACTTTGTTTTAACTTTATTTTATTTAGTAGGCATTAAAAAAACATGAATAATGATATAAGTCTTATCTCTCAAACCTTTATGGTTTAAGAGATATTCACAAGCAAAGTGTCCCCCTCCTGCCCCTTTTACTGATGTAACACTTTTCAGCCAGGGCAGAAGGGAGCTGCCCAGGTAGACTGCAGAGAGGGACAATCTTCAATTAAGATAAGGGAAAAACCTGAAAAGCTTGTCAAGGGGGGCAGGGATTTCATTGTTCTCATAGGAATAAGAGTGTCCCTTTCTGTTATCTGTCCAGTCTATGGACTGTATTCCACATCTGAGAAGAGATTGTTTACAGTAGGTAAAATGGGCGGGAGGGGGAAACTTTGCTTGTGAATATCTCTTAAACCATAAAGGTTTGAGAGATAAGACTTATATCATTCTTCATGTTTTTTTTAATGCCTACAAAATAAAATAAAGTTAAAACGAAGTATTACTATCCCTTTAATATCACAAGTCTTATTGTTCTCTGATTGTACCCTAAGGTTGCCTTTGTTATTAAAATGTATATAAACAACCCTAGCATTCAAAAGCTTAAAGTTTAACCCATTAGTAAATCTGTGTTTAATGCTGTCCAGCCATGGCAATCATATGGAACACCTCACTTGAGTACACATATATTTAAGTAGAGGGCTGAGCAATGCACTGTTGTCCCACGCATCACTTGACCCTCTGGCACTGAAGGGATTATGTGTATATTATCCCATGTTCATGGTTTGATGCTGTTGTTCCTTTAACTCCCTGAGTTCTGCAAATGCCTTCAACTTGTTGGATATATGCCAGTCTACAGTCAGGAAAGTGTTAATGTGTAAAATTACACTCTTTCTGTATTAACTCCTTGGGCTTGGAGGTTAGAGACTTCTCTACGACCCGATAGTTAATACAGAAAAAATTAATTTGTATTTTGTATCAGGTGAAGCCCTTAGGCTGCTATGATGCCCATTCATTTATAGCAATGCAAAGGAAAGGGCAGGAAGGACGTATAGCTGATGCTCCCTCAGATCATGTGTGTGAGAATGAATGTTAAGCCTCAGAAAACAGAGCTATTTTCTGAGATTTGCAAGGAGCACAGATTTATGAAAACATTCGAATGCCAAAGGGCTGAGCAACTCACTGCTGTCAGGTGCATTTCTTGCCCTTCTGGAACTCAATGCATTAAGCATACATGACCCCATGTTCCTGTTTAGGTGCTGTTGTTCCTTTAATTCATTGAGCACTACAAATTACTTCAGCTTGTTTAATAGACTTGTGCATGGGCAAAATTTTCGATTTAATTCGAATTCGGACAAATTTTTTTTTTCTAATTCGGATGATCCTAATTTCGGACCAGGCCTATTCGATTCAAATGAAATTCTGATCCATTCCGAATTATTCGGCCGAATTTAACATGGGTTAAATTATAGCAGTGCGCCTCCGTGCACGCTGCTATCATTCTTTGCAGACAGGGTGTGCATTTAGAAAAAGATCCATCCCAAAAATAGACATTGTCGTACATTGCCAGTCTGTGCATGTCACCTCTACTCCAGCATGGGATGCCAGTCACAATGCAA
This sequence comes from Rhinophrynus dorsalis, assembly GCA_037306005.1. Lineage (NCBI taxonomy): Eukaryota > Metazoa > Chordata > Amphibia > Anura > Rhinophrynidae > Rhinophrynus > Rhinophrynus dorsalis. The sequence goes on along the minus strand of CM074721.1, from coordinate 90,711,842 downwards.
ACGTCGAACATCAAGAACCCATGCCTGTCATTCAATTTAGCATATGCTCAAACATCGAAACCCCATGCCTGTCTTTCAATATAGCATATGCTCGAACATCGAAAACCCATGCCTGTCATTCAATTTAGCATATGCTCGAACATCGAAAACCCATGCCTGTCACATCCTACTCAACATAAGTGGTCGACTCAAACATGGACAAACTACATGTCACATTCTATGTTAGTACATAGGTAAAGGTTAAGGTTTCATTTTCTGGTACCAGCCTCCTACCCTACTGTCCCTCTTTAGTACCCAAATTCCTCTCTCTCTCGTTTTCCTATCCTGATTTCCCCTCATATCAGATAAGTCTATGTGTATATACATTGTAGTGTTTCATACTACATCAAGAATAAACATCAGTGATTGTTTAAACTGCAGTATGTGTGTCTAAACTAATTTGTGTATTGAAAATACATTAATCCCATCGCGACAAGTGACTTACCAGGTACGTCCCGCAAAAAACTGTCACTTAGTGACAGAGGACGTACCTGGTAAGTCCCGGAAGTCATTCGCTAGAATGAAGAAGAAGAAAAATCCGTTGTTAAGTGCCCTTCTCAGAGACTAACAGAATTGGAACGAAGTGCCAACTTGCCTTTGATTCGAGGATCGCAAATTGTGGCAAGCATTAACTCGGGACAATTGTCCATGCGTTCTTCCATGCGCAGAGTAAGTTCCTTCTTCAACCTCGTTAGAAGGGCAGCAACATCTGGAAGTATATTACCCTCAGCACCAGGCAAGCGTTCCCTATGGGAAAGGAAATCATCCAATTTTAAGGAGAGGTGCGTGAAGAGGGGAATGACTTCTGCCAGACTAGCGTTCTCTTTGCTCAAAAGTTCCGTCAAAGCACGGAAAGGTGTAAAGACTGTCACTACCTGTTCCATCAGGGACCAGTCAGCCCTGCCCAGTGTTCTGTTACTGCCAATGAAATGGTGACATGACATTGCATGAATTGCCTTTTTCTGCTCCAGGATACGCTCTAGCATATCTAAGGTGGAGTTCCACCTGGTCCCAACATCTTGTTTTAGGCGGTGCTCTGGGAGGTCTGCCTTTTTCTGTTCCTCCCTGAGTAGCTGGCTATCTTTGACGCTCAGGTGGAAGTGGCCAAAAATTTGTCGGCATGACTCCAGAAGTGCTGACAACCTTCCAGTGTTACTGCCATCCTCAAGAGCAGCCTTCACTACTAGATGCAGAACATGCTCTGAGCAGTGCACACCCACAAATCTGCAATCCCGGAGAGCCTTGATCATGTTAGCTGCACCATCAGTAACCACAAACCCCATTTGCGCCTATGTGCCTGCCTGCTCCCCTAGCCACTGCACCACCATATTCTGCAGTGCTTTGCGAATGTTATCTGAGGTGTGCTGCTGATCCATTACCTCAGCATGGAGGAGGAAAGAGCAGTGCCCTGCCTGCTTGGCTACTGCACCTGAACTTGTTGTTGCTATCAGTGTGTCTTGCAACACATTGGGATGCCACCAATGTGCCGTCAATGACAGGAAGCCATGCTGACCACTCAGAGCACTCCATAAGTCAGTGGTAAAGTGCACTGACTGGCCACCAGCCTTTCCTAGCAGTTCCTTCAAAAGACCAACACACGACTGGTACAGTGAGGGCACCATAGTTCTACTAAATGTGGTGCAGGATGGAATTTTATATCGGGGTGCAACAACCTCCATAAGTTGATGGAAGGGCTCCCCGTCCACCAAACTGAAAGTTGCACCCCCAACGGCTATGAGCTGTGCAATGAGGTGTGTAATTTTCCTGGACTGCTGTCTGCACACCCCTTGGAATGAAACCCACCAAAATCTTCCAGTGTGGCCTGTATTGACTTTGGGATGGGCTGTGACTGTCTACTGCTTTTACTAGGACCAGATGTGACATGATCTCCCTGCCCTTTTTCCTGCCTACTGGTGGTGAGTGTTACACTGGTAAAAGTAGTAGTGCCACCACGTTCTGCACTCATCAACACTGACTTGTGGTAGTGGTTCAGGTGTTGGTTCATCCCAGAGGTGGAAAGATGACCCAACACCCTCCCATGGCTGACTTCCCTGCCACACAATTTACATTTTGCTAGCCGGCTATCGCCAAGTGTCACAAAATGGTCCCACGCTTTGGAGCGACGGATGACTTTGGAAGGTGGTGAAGAAGAAACTGAGGTGACACTTTCTTCATCTTCACATGCTGAAGCAACCTCACTATGCTTTTTTTTCTACATACCTTTGCAGGGTTACTAGTAGACCCAAAGATGGCAGCAGGGATGTCGGGACTGGGATTGGAGGAGGGTGGAGTAACACTGGTGGCAGAGACACTAGCAGCTACTACCTGCCTGGGAGATTCATTTGGAACTGGAGAGTCAGGTGGTGAGTTTTCATCAATAGAAGACAGAATTGTAGCTGGAGAAACAGGAGGAGTACTATGGACAGCAGTGGAAAAATGGAGCTCAGGAGAATAATCAAGGTCAGTGGAAAAATCATGCTCAGTGGAAAAATCAAGCTTGGCAGGCCTTGGTCCATCATATTCTTCTTCCACCTCTTGTAGGTTTGGACAGGAAGAAAAATCATCAGCAGCAGATTTTGGGGAGAGCTGATGAATTCCCTCTTCTGCCTGGTGGCTACCAGGAAATGGTAAATTATCTCCCTCAATAACCTTTTTTGGAGACTATATGCTCTCAGTGTCAGTGACAGTGGCAGCAGGAGAAATTTTCTCAAAATACTCTAATAATTCAAGTTTGGGTTGCTTACTCGGACGTTCGCTGTAAAACTCCCGCGTTGATACTGCCCACAGTTTCCCACCAGTAGTGTTCATGTTCAACAAGCTAGGTGTCCCCAGGTTTATAGAACTGGTTGTAGCAGAAGTGGTGACGGAACTGGCAGTGGCAATAGTCATTGTGCAGGTGGTTCTGGGGGGATCATCACGAAACAGCTGGCAAGAGACGGGTGATGGCCGCTTCGTGGTCTTAGAGGAGGAACTGGACCTCTCTACCCTGCTAGTAGAGGTAGAACAACCAGCAGTTCCCTTCTTCTATCTAGTTTTTGTTTTGGACTGCTGCTGCTGAGTCTGACTAGTACTAATCAAAGTACTCTTCTTTCCCCACCTGCTGCTGCTAGCTCTGCTTGAAAGCAACTGCACTGTGGTGGTGTTGGTGGTTGCTGGGTCACGGCAGCTGGTACCAGGACGAGGAACAACAGGTTGTTCACTAGGACTCAAATCCATTACGGAAAGGTAGGTAGAGAACGATTATACTTTTACAACTTTAAAACCTGCCCACACAACAACTGTGACACTGGCAGTGTGACTCTGAAAATTATTCAAACAAATAACTTGTATTATGAATAATTTTAATAAAACCAACACAGGTGACTCTCCTTTGCGGTGGCAAAAAGGCACCCTGCCTGCCTATACAACTGTGACACTTGCAGTGCGACGCTGAAGATTATTCAAACAAATAACTTGTATTTTTTATATTTTTAATAAAATCAACACATGTTACTCTCCCTTGCGGTGGCTCAAAGGCACCCTGTCTGCCTATACAGCTTTGACAATGGCAGTGTGATGCTGAAGATTATTCAAACAAATCACTTGTATTTTTTATATTTTTACTAAAACCAACACATGTGGGTCTCCCTTGCGGTGGCGAAAAGGCACGCTGCCTGCCTATACAACTGTGACACTGGCAGTGTGACTGAAGAGTATTCAAACAAATGACTTGTACTTTTTATATTTTTTTTTAAGAAACACAGATGACCCCCTTGAGGTGGTGAAAAGGCACCCTGTCTGCCTATAGGACTGTCAGACTGGTTGATGTGACATTGAAAATTATTCAAACAAATACCTAATATTTTTTTATATTTTGCACAGGAACAAATATCACTCGCTCTTGCAGTGGCAATAACTGGAACTAATGCTGGCTGCCTACCTATGCCTAGCCTAATGCTACCTGCCTGCTTACACAACAACTGGACACTCTCTAACCTCTTCTTCTCTCTCTGAGCTCCAACAACGCAATGAGGAAATGCAGGCTGTCTGCCTGTGTGACTGTGTCATTAGTCCAACCCCCATCATGAAACGAAGAAGACTATTGGAATACAGACAAAAGAGGGAAGTAGTGCATGAAACGGAGAATGGAATTGGACTAGAGACATGAAGTAAAATTATGGAGGGAAAGTAATTGAGCGCGCACAGGAAGTACAAAAAAAGTTTGGAAATTTGTTGAATGCTGAAACTTCCGAAAGTTTCTACGAATTTCAGTCCTGGGCTGTTCGGAGTCAGATAATTTTTGCCGATTGACCCTTGAGTTTCGGATTGGTCAAATGTCTCCGAATGACCACATTTTCAATGAAATCCGAATGAAATTTGCACAAGTCTATTGTTTAATACATCTGTCTACATGGAGGGTGTTCTTGTACACTTACTGTATTAACACCATGGAGGTTAGAAATGTCTCCTGTAGACAGCTCTAGACTCCAAGCGGTTAATCAAGAGAAGAAGAATAAGTTTGCTTTTTGGTTTAACTCTTGAGGACCAATTAACAATCATTTGGAGCAATAAAAAGGGTGGTAATGGCTGCTCACTCAGAGCATATGTAAGATTGGATTCTAGGCCACAGAAAACAAAATAATCTAGCATAACGTCTATGATATTTAAGTGTATGTGAATCCAGGCAAGTTCATTTTTTAGATGTTGTCGTCCCTTTTACTTGAATGTCATAAATCTCTTCAAACTGTAAGAAACACTAGTCTAAAACTAATTAATGTGCAACATTTTAATTATTGGTGATGCCCTCTGGACAATTTGTATTCTCTAGTGACTGCACTTTGCCAATTTAGAGCCTACCTAAGTAATTTTGCTTTTTTAAGCCTATACATATTTGGGATATATGTACTAAAGAAATTTGTCTCATTCTTACTCTTCTTTGTATTGTTATTTATTGTCATAAGTGGGGAATTTGGGGATGGAGCATAATTGGTGGCAGGGCACAGAGGCCCCTTATTAGAGTTTACAGGGGGCCCCTGCATTTTGTTTTACTCTCCTGATGGCGAGTAAATACCTCCAAATATTTCAAATGGACAAATAGTGACATTTTTGTTTTAGGTGGTGTTGCTGGGGGCATGGCTGGGGTATTACTGAGACATTTTAGGTTATTTCATAACCTACCAACATCCCTGCGTAACAGAATAAATGATTTAGAACAAGATCAAAGTATTTTATTTACACATATTAATTTATAAACAAATAAACTGATGTTTAAACAAACATCAATGTGAGTTTTATTGCTATGGAGCAAGGGAGGGAAAGAGGGACAGAGGGATTTGGCTCTCAATGAGGCACTGTCCCTCCTAAAGAGAGACACTTAGGAGGTATGGAACCCTAATATCTCCTAAAGAGGGACACTTGGGAGGAATGGAACCCTAATATCTCCTAAAGAAGGACACTTGGGAGAAATGGAACCCTAATATCTCCTAAAGAGGGAGAATTGGGAGGAATAGAACCCTAATATCTCCTAAAGAGGGACAATTGGGGGGTATGCTAGTATAATATATTGACAGTTTTCAATCCTCTTCAAAATTAACTAAGCATCAGTGAGTAGTTTTATATTTTTTTAAATATAATCCTTTAGGAAGGAGCTCACGGGTCAAGCAGCCCTTTCAGTCGACAGCCAAGCCACGCCCCCCGATTGTAGATTTTACTTATTTAGCCTTGCTTTTGAGACAGCCACTGAGGACAATTTTCTGATTCCTAAAATGTTTTATAACATGACAGAGTTCCCATTAGTAGTGACTTCACAGAGTAGGCATACTTTAGAGTAACATATATATTGGGGGGGATAAGCCATTGATTACTGGTTTATGATGGTCAGTTTTTTTTTTTTTTTACCAGTGTGTATACTAATTTGCTAATTTATCTATCAGTTTACATAACCCTTTACTGGACATTATTTAACCTCTTGAATTGCAGAGTAGTGTCCGGTGCATTAAGAAGTAATGCACTGGAGAGCTCTCTGGCATCCAAATGTTTAAAGAGACCCTATCACCTAAAACATATTTTGAAAAAGCATTCAGAATCCCCTATGTGTTCTATTCTGCTTTTTATATTTGAGTTATTTTGATTTATTTATTATGCTAGCTGAGGTACGCTAACATTTAGCTTTTTTCAGTACTAGGAAAGGAAGGCAATAAGAAGTGCCAGTGAGAAAGGAGGTGATATAGAGCTAAGACAGGAAGTGCCTGCATAACATGTCTTACTGAGCATGTTCAATAAATCTAAATAACTCAAGAATTAGTTTTCTAAATAAAAATGGCTAACACAACATATAGGTGGTCTGAGAGTTATTTCAAAAGCACCAGAGCTATCGTTAGGCAACAGGGTCTCTTTAAGTTTTTTTTTTTGTTTGTTTGTACTTCTATGTTATTGACTATTGGGTATTTCTGTGCCATGCAGCAGTGGATAACAATGGGGAGTACATGTAAGGAGTAATGGTAAGTATATGGGTGGGCTCTGAGTGCCTAGGGCACATTGCTTACTTGTGTCTAAAATGTATGTCCAACCTTGGGTTTATAGGATTTCCACAGTGCAGCCTTGAGTTGATTTACAAGTTTGGCACCTTAGAAGGAAACTTGGGTTTAACTTGATTGATGGCCTTTAAGTTATGAGTAATTGCTTATTACTTAAGAGATCATTTATATCTATTAATAAAATACTGCCATGGAAATATGATAATGTTATAAATATGAAAAAATGTAAAAGTAAGCATATGGAGTGGAAAATTAATCTTTTCCGCCCATTACAATCAGACACTTACAGTTGTACTTGCTTAAAATAAATGGTTGAGCACATATAAGGACACTTTATAATGCCACTAAGACAAGAAGCATTTATGTCTCCTTCTTAGGCCTTTTAATTCCTCCAAGCTACTTAACCCTTTGAGTTCCATAGGGGTGGACAATCCTTTCTGAACTCAAAGAGTTAAAATCTTTTGTACACACACAAGTATAATTTTATTCAACCATCTCATTTTATCCTTTTAGGTTGTATGAGAACCAGTGTCTAGGATGGAACAGCTTTTAGTGCCAAGTGACAAAAATTTTCCCATTGAAATATTGTTGTGATCTGAGTATTTTGTCAATATGATGTGTCATAGAACATCCTGCACTTCCTAAGCCATTGGTATGCAACCTTTGGCTCACCAGTTGTTGTAAACTACAATTAACATCATTCCCATCTTGCCATTGTTCATGATCTCTTCTGTCTCAGTTCATATATTTCCAGTGTCTGATGCTGCCAAATATGCACTCAGTTGTATAACTAGAGCATGGACACATGGTAACTCCAGTATCGATAGTACCAGTACAGGAGAAATACACAAAGTACATTTGTATTCTTTAGATTCTATGCCTTTTATGTTGCTATCTACTTTGCTGTTTCAAAGTTCAAGGTCTGATACTTCCTGTACAACATGTTGTGCAAATGTGTTGATGCTATGCATTGCTATTTAGTTAACTCTGTTGATCCCACAACAGTTATTACCTAATTTAATGGTACTCATTTTACCTACCTCAGAAGGATGGAAAGCTGAGTTGATCCTGCTGGACAAGAACCCGTGACCCTGAGGTTTGAACAGATTCTACAGCTCGTGCATTAACCAACTGAGCCATCTCACCGGCTTGATGTTTTGCACTGCATTTGCTATGTACTGCCATTCAGGTAACCCAGTTGATCCAATATCAGTTATAGCTGAAATGCTACTTATCTTCTTGCTCATTGCTTTCTGCGTCTAGAAGTTGATAAGGGGTCAGGATAGCCATTTTGTGTCACCAATTTGTGCTAATGTGTTTGCCATCATTGTCACACTGTCAATCCGCCACCAATCCATTGCCGTTGCTCTGAATCTGCCATGCCTTCAACAGGTTTACAATTTTGTGCTTAATATATTGACAATGGTTCATTTCCATATGGAAATGCAGGTTAATAAGCCATTGTCACATTCATGTGAGTGTGTTTATATGGTAATGTGTCACTTCATCACATGCACTAAGCTCCAATAGCTGCCTCTTCTGTTGGAGTTCATATTTCCAAGAAGAAATGCAAGGGGTTCCCTCGAACAAATGAAAGAAAGGGTAGACAGTGGAACAGGGCTGGAGCAGTAACACACACACACTCCCACACACATGCAAATATGTTTATCACAATAAGATTATAAATAGTGATGAGCGAGCATGCTCGGCCGAAGCTCGGTTCGGCTCGAGCATCGCTCTGCTCGGCACATGGCGGTACTCGTACGAGTACCGCATGTGCTCGCCCGCCATGTTCGGGTCTCCTCCCCGCACGTTTCGCGGCTGCTGCACAGCCAATAAACGTGCGGGGAGGCTCTGACATCAGTGTAATGCCAGCAGCCATGTTGGCTGCTGGCATTACACTGATTGGCTGGCCAGAACCCGTGATCGGGTGCTGTATAGCACCTGACCAGCGAGTTCGGCTCAGTCTTAGCCAGGGAGAGATGAGGATAGGAAGGGAAAGTCAGTGTAGGGAGAAGAAAAGTGCGTTTGAACAACAAAAAGACCCAAAAGTCCTTTTTAGGACTTTTGTGTGTGGGGGCAGCAGTTATATTTTGTTTTGGGGGGCAGAGTTTAAAAAAAAAACGTCACATATTCCGTTCACTGTGCCTAGCCGCAGATTAGCAGCACATTCTGTTTAGTGTGCAAAGTTGCAGATTAGCAGCACATTCTGTTTAGTGTGCAAAGTTGGAGATTAGCAGCACATTCTTTTTAGTGTGCAAAGTTGCAGATTAGCAGCACATTCTGTTTAGTGTGCAAAGTTGCAGATTAGCAGCACATTCTGTTTAGTGTGGAAAGTTGCAGATTAGCAGCACATTCTGTTTAGTGTGCAAAGTGTAAAAAATAAAAGTCACATATTCCATTCACTGTGCCTAGCCGCAGATAAGCAGCACATTCTGTTTAGTGTGCAAAGTTGCAGATTAGCAGCACATTCTGTTTAGTGTGCAAAGTGTAAAAAATAAAAGTCACATATTCCGTTCACTGTGCCTAGCCGCAGATAAGCAGCACATTCTGTTTAGTGTGCAAAGTTGCAGATTAGCAGCACATTCTGTTTAGTGTGCAAAGTGTAAAAAATAAAAGTCACATATTCCGTTCACTGTGCCTAGCCGCAGATAAGCAGCACATTCTGTTTAGTGTGCAAAGTGTAAAAAATAAAAGTCGCATATTCCATTCACTGTGTCTAGCCGCAGATAAGCAGCACATTCTGTTTAGTGTGCAAAGTTGCAGATTAGCAGCACATTCTGTTTAGTGTGCAAAGTGTAAAAAATAAAAGTCACATATTCCGTTCACTGTGCCTAGCCGCAGATAAGCAGCACATTCTGTTTAGTGTGCAAAGTTGCAGATTAGCAGCACATTCTGTTTAGTGTGCAAAGTGTAAAAAATAAAAGTCACATATTCCGTTCACTGTGCCTAGCCGCAGATAAGCAGCACATTCTGTTTAGTGTGCAAAGTGTAAAAAATAAAAGTCACATATTCCATTCACTGTGCCTAGCCGCAGATAAGCAGCACATTCTGTTTAGTGTGCAAAGTTGCAGATTAGCAGCACATTCTGTTTAGTGTGCAAAGTGTAAAAAATAAAAGTCACATATTCCGTTCACTGTGCCTAGCCGCAGATAAGCAGCACATTCTGTTTAGTGTGCAAAGTTGCAGATTAGCAGCACATTCTGTTTAGTGTGCAAAGTGTAAAAAATAAAAGTCACATATTCCGTTCACTGTGCCTAGCCGCAGATAAGCAGCACATTCTGTTTAGTGTGCAAAGTTGCAGATTAGCAGCACATTCTGTTTAGTGTGGAAAGTTGCAGATTAGCAGCACATTCTGTTTAGTGTGCAAAGTGTAAAAAATAAAAGTCACATATTCCATTCACTGTGCCTAGCCGCAGATAAGCAGCACATTCTGTTTAGTGTGCAAAGTTGCAGATTAGCAGCACATTCTGTTTAGTGTGCAAAGTGTAAAAAATAAAAGTCACATATTCCGTTCACTGTGCCTAGCCGCAGATAAGCAGCACATTCTGTTTAGTGTGCAAAGTGTAAAAAATAAAAGTCACTTATTCCGTTCACTGTGCCTAGCCGCAGATAAGCAGCACATTCTGTTTAGTGTGCAAAGTGTAAAAAATAAAAGTCACATATTCCATTCACTGTGCCTAGCCACAGATAAGCAGCACATTCTGTTTAGTGTGCAAAGTTGCAGATTAGCAGCACATTCTGTTTAGTGTGCAAAGTGTAAAAAATAAAAGTCACATATTCCGTTCACTGTGCCTAGCCGCAGATAAGCAGCACATTCTGTTTAGTGTGCAAAGTTGCAGATTAGCAGCACATTCTGTTTAGTGTGCAAAGTGTAAAAAATAAAAGTCACATATTCCGTTCACTGTGCCTAGCCGCAGATAAGCAGCACATTCTGTTTAGTGTGCAAAGTTGCAGATTAGCAGCACATTCTGTTTAGTGTGGAAAGTTGCAGATTAGCAGCACATTCTGTTTAGTGTGCAAAGTGTAAAAAATAAAAGTCACATATTCCATTCACTGTGCCTAGCCGCAGATAAGCAGCACATTCTGTTTAGTGTGCAAAGTTGCAGATTAGCAGCACATTCTGTTTAGTGTGCAAAGTGTAAAAAATAAAAGTCACATATTCCGTTCACTGTGCCTAGCCGCAGATAAGCAGCACATTCTGTTTAGTGTGCAAAGTTGCAGATTAGCAGCACATTCTGTTTAGTGTGGAAAGTTGCAGATTAGCAGCACATTCTGTTTAGTGTGCAAAGTGTAAAAAAATAAAAGTCACATATTCCATTCACTGTGCCTAGCCGCAGATAAGCAGCACATTCTGTTTAGTGTGCAAAGTTGCAGATTAGCAGCACATTCTGTTTAGTGTGCAAAGTGTAAAAAATAAAAGTCACATATTCCGTTCACTGTGCCTAGCCGCAGATAAGCAGCACATTCTGTTTAGTGTGCAAAGTTGCAGATTAGCAGCACATATTCCGTGTAATATGAAGAAGGCGGGTAAAAAGGGACGGGGAAGTGGACGTGATCCTGATAGTTCAGGGCGCGGGTCAGGACACGTAGAAACTGTGCCTGGTGCCAGAGCACAAGAAAGAAAGACATCCACCATACCTATCTTCATGTCTCAGTTTACAGGGCGTCGCAGGACATCACTCTCGAGGTCAGACCACTGCGAACAGGTGGTCGGTTGGATTTCAGCTGATACTGCTTCCAGTCGGTTAAGCACCACCCTGTCTTCCACCAAGTCCACTCTCACTAGCCAAGAGTCTGGTCAACATAATCCTCACCCTGATCATCCTTCCTCCCACCATAGAGGGTCTGGCCAAAGAAGTGATCCCACACTGGGATATAGTGAGGAGCTCGTCTCATCACCAATCCTTCATTTGAACCTCTCTCCAAGCACGCTTGCAGAGGAACATGAGATCTTGTGCCCTGATTCACAACCTCTAGAGGGTACCCAATCACAAGAAGATGACAGAGGGGAACGGCATTTAAGGTCAAAGGAAGTGGATGATGATGATGATGAGACACAGTTGCCATCAAATCAACCACTATTACTGTCTCAAGACCTTGATGAGGAGGATGATACACAGTTGTCAATGACTGAGTATGTGATGGGATCAAGAAATGAGGAGGATGATCAGAGTGAGGAAGTGGAGGAGGACTTGGTGGACGATGAGGTGACTGACCCCACCTGGGAAGGTGGAGAGCCGAGCGATGACAGCAGTCCTGAGGGTGAGCCATCTGCAGCACCGCAACAGGCTGGAAGAGGCAGTGGTGTGGCTAAAGAAAGAAGGCGGACCGCACCAAACCGGCCCGCAAATGTTCCACGGAGCACCCCCTTGCGTAAATCTCCCTTGCCAAGGGCTAGGTGTTCCGCGGTATGGCGTTTTTTTAAGGAAAGTGCGGACGACAAAAAAATTGTAGTTTGCAACCTGTGCCACACCAGAATGAGCCGAGGCATGAACACTAGAAACCTCACCACCACCAGCATGATCCGACACATGGCATCCAAGCACCGTAATAAGTGGGAGGAACGCCCGGATCGCCAATCTGTGTCTGCAGGCCACACCACTGCCTCCTCTTCCCCTGTTTTCGGTGCCGGCCAATCGCCTGTCAAAGGCGCAGGCCCGCATACCTCCCACCCTGCACCTGTACCATCTGAAGCACCATCAGCGACCACATCCACTTCCCTGTTCCAGCGCAGAGTCCAAATGTCGTTACCCCAGGCATTTGAGCGCAAGCGAAAATACCCAGCCACCCACCCACAGGCCATAGCACTAACCTCACACCTTTCCAAATTACTGGCCATCGAAATGCTGCCATTTAGGCTTGTGGAGACTGAGTCCTTCCGCAGCCTGATGGCAGCAGCTGACCCTCGGTACGCAGTCCCCAGCCGCCACTACTTTTCCCGGTGTGCCGTCCCCGCCTTACACCACCATGTGTCCCGTAACATCACCCGTGCCCTGACCAATGCAGTTACTGGGAAGGTCCACTTAACGACTGACACATGGACAAGTGCTTGTGGCCAGGGATGCTACATTTCCCTGACGGCACACTGGGTGAATGTCGTGGAGGCTGGGAGCGACTCGGACCCTGGGATGGCACAGGTGCTACCCACGCCGAGGATTGCGGGCCCTACCTCCATCAGGGTTTCCGCCAGCACCTACGTTACTGGCTCCTCCTCCTCCGTTTCCACCTCCGAATTCTCTGCGCGCAGCGCCACTCACCCATCAGCCGGTAGCTGGAAGCAGTGTAGCACTGCAGTGGGGAAGCGTCAACAGGCCGCGCTGAAGCTGATCTGCCTTGGGGACAAACAGCACACGGCCTCAGAGCTGTTGCAGGGGATTAGTCACCAGACCGAGCAGTGGCTCTCGCCACTCAACCTGCAACCAGGCATGGTTGTGTGTGATAATGGGCGTAACTTGGTGGCGGCTTTGGAGCTCGGCAAGCTCACACACGTACCATGCCTAGCGCATGTATTTAATTTACTGGTTCAGCGATTTCTAAAAACCTACCTCAATTTGCATGATCTCTTGACCAAGGTGCGCCGCGTGTGTGCACATTTCCGTAAGTCATCAACAGCTTCAGCCGGCCTGTTGAAGCTGCAGCAGCGCTTACAATTGCCAGCTCACCGGCTGCTGTGTGACGTGAGCACGCGCTGGAACTCCACCTTCCACATGTTGGCCCGGCTTTGTGAGCAGCAGAGGGCAGTAGTGGAGTACCAGCTGTTACACGGTCGTCGCCTCTCCGTTCAACTTCCTCTAATCAGAAGTGAGGAGTGGGAATGGATGTCAGACCTCTGTGAGGTTTTACGCAATTTTGAGGAATCGACACAGATGGTGAGCGGCGATAACGCTATTATCAGTGTAACCATCCCACTTCTGTGTCTACTGAAACGCTCGCTGCTCACAATTAAAACCGACGCTTTGCATGTGGAAGAGGTGGAAATGCGGGAGGAAGAGCTTACACAAGGTGATAGCCAGAGCACCCTCACTTCGTCTTCTCAGCGACAATTGGAGGAGGAGGAGGAGGAGGAAGACACGGTTGCCTCCGCTACAGAGGGTAGCCATGGAACTTTAGTTCCATCTCTTCAGCGTGGGTGGGCAGAAGAGGAGGAAGAGGATGAGGAGATTGAGAGTCATCCTCCTGGTGAGGACAGCGAAATCTTGCCTGTTGGTACTCTGGCACACATGGCTGACTTTATGTTAGGCTGCCTTTCCCGTGACCCACGCGTTATACGCATTTTAGACAACACTGATTACTGGGTGTTCACCCTTCTGGACCCCCGCTACAAAGAGAATTTCTCATCTCTCATTCCTCCGGTGGAGAGGACAAGCAAAATGGTGCAATAATAGAAGGTTCTTGTCGAAAAATTGCTCCAAAATTTTCCATCTGACAACGCTGGTGGCAGAGTACATGCTACCTTGGCCAACCGAGAAGGGGAGAAAAGGGGAGCACACAGCAGTTCCGACAAAGGCAGGGCAACACTCTCCAAGGCGTGGGACACCTTCATGACACCCCGCCAGCACCCTCACCCTGATGCGCGGCCTAGTGTCACAAGGAGGGAAAAGTTTTGGAAGATGGTGAAGGAGAACGTAGCAGACCGTGTCAGCGTCCTCACTGATCCCTCTGTGCCTTACAACTACTGGGTGTCCAAGCTGGACACGTGGTATGAACTGGCACTCTACGCCTTGGAGGTGCTGGCCTGCCCTGCCGCCAGCGTTCTGTCTGAGCGGGTATTTAGTGCTGCTGGTGGCATCATAACAGATAAGCGTATCCGCCTTTCCACCGAAAATGCTGATAGGTTGACACTTAAAAAAATGAACAAGGCCTGGATTTCCCCTGACTTCTCCACTCCACTGGAGGAAAGCCCCGGGTGAACATAAAGTCACTTTATATATGTTATTTACAATGATGGGAATACTCTGTATTCCCATTCACCCCTTCCACCCAAAAAATGGGTATATGGTTGACTCTCTTCCATATACCCTGGGATATAATTTTTATATAGGGCCAGCTCACCAGCGGGCCCTGTGATATAATTTTTATATAGGGCCAGCTCACCAGCGGGCGCTGTTTGACAATTTTTGTATAGGTCAGCTCACCAGCGGGCCTTCTCATATAATGTTTTATTGGGTCAGCTCTCTAGCGGGCCCTCTCATATAATGTTTTATAGCGTCAGCTCACTAGCGGGCCTTCGCATATAATGTTTAGGATGGTCAGCTCCGCAGCAGACCCTCACCCATAATGTTTTAGATGGTCGGCTCAGCGCACGTTTCCCTCTTAATCATGGCCCCAGTTCAGAAAAATCGAGGAAATTTTTTGCAGAATTTGCCTCTGCGCACGTTTCCCTCTTAATCATGGCCCCAGTTCAGAAAAATCTATGAAATTTTTTGCAGAATTTGCCTCTGCGCACGTTTCCCTCTTAATCATGGCCCCAGTTCCGAAAAATCTATGACATTTTTTGCAGAATTTGCCTCTGCGCACGTTTCCCTCTTAATCATGGCCCCAGTTCCGAAAAATCTATGAAATTTTTTGCAGAATTTGCCTCTGCGCACGTTTCCCTCTTAATCATGGCCCCAGTTCCGAAAAATCGATGAAATTTTTTGCAGAATTTGCAGATGATATACAAGTAAATATACAGCAAATACTGTTTGGTAACAATTTTTCGCCTAAAGTCGTTTTTATCTTCCTTTTTGTGTGTTTTACGGTCAGTCTGTAAAAATGGCGTACTACGGGCGAAAGATTGTTCCCAGCAGCGACGTTGGAGTCCAAGATGCACCCAGACATCCTCCCTATGCTGTCCCTGAACCATTTCTGTGGTGTTTCCATCATTTTCTGCCCTTTTCCTATGGACCAGGCACCCTCCCCTCATCAGAGCAGGGGGTGCCTGGTGTAATGCTCGAGTCCTCCCATTGACTTCAATGGGGCTCGGGTGCTCGGCCGAGCACTCGAGCCTCCGGGGGTGCTCGGCCAGAGCACCCGAACACCCGAGTATTGGGGTGCTCGATCATCACTAATTATAAATAATTTTCTCCCAGAAGTTGGAAAGGCCATACAAGTTACATATGTACCCAAGAAAAGTTGATCTATTAGGCTGTATTCAAGAAAGGACAAAGAAAAATTCTAAATTCCTCATAGATGTAAAAGGGACTTTAAATGCTAGAGAGGTATCCAATGCATTGCAAAGCAATTTATTTGAGACTTCTCTACTATTGAAGGGGTTAAGGCATTCAATAGACTTGCCTGGACATGCTTATTTGAGACTCTTGCTCAATTTGGTCTGGGCCCATTGTGTTTGACCTCCATTTGTAGCTTTTATTCTGCACCTGCTGCTAGGATAAGACCTAACCTCATGCTATCATCTTCATTCGAGGTGTCCAATGGAATGAGGCAAGGCTGCCCTTTATCCCCAGTTTTGTTTATTCTCACCCTAGAATCCTTGTTGCACATGATCCGCCTTTCTACCCAAATCTGCAGACTCCCAACTGCCTCAGGTGATACAAAGTTGGCATGTTTTGCAGATGATGTCTTGTTCTTCCTCTCTCACCCTGTATATTCTTTACGGCATCTACTCCCACTTCTCTCTCTCTGTATAGTTCCATCTCCCATTTTAAAGTCAATTTAAAGTGGATGTTTAACGTATACTAACTTATATCTCATTCAATGCAACACCCCCTAAGCTAGCGAAGAGTGTACTTAATTTTGCTTTTACCGTCTTTCATTGTTTAAAACCTACTTGTTAAGTTTGTTGCATTGTCTGGTCATCTTGTCCCAAGAACCCTAGCAGTCCGCTCTGCCTGTTGTGACGTGTGGTAGTTGTGCCATCCCCTTCCACTGACTGTGTCCTGGCATAATAAGTAGAGCGCGCGCACAATATGTGCCCTAGTCCCAGCACGTACTGCTAGTGCCCGCACCTCGTGTCCTGTACAATGCTCATAGGCGTGCAGGATGTTGTAGGCTGCGGTAAGAATGGGTTGGGGTTTGTCCGGTCATGAAGTCCAAAAAAAAAAAAATTAAATCGGATCCAGTAACCCCTTATTGTACCATTTCACTAAAAGCTTCTCTTTAACCCTTTGAGTGCCAGAGGGATACTTCATCCCTCTGACACTCAAAGGTTTTAATTTAATGATTATTGCCACTTATTTGTGTCTGACAATTTTTTTATTGGTAGTATTGACTTTTAATTACCCCCAAGTTTTAATATAATCAAATTTATGTCATCATCCCCAGATGTGGCCTCTAGGGAATGCAACTACAAGCTGATTGTGAGATGTTTTGCACTCTTCAAGCTCTCCATAAGATGTTTCCTGACATGGTCTCTCATGCCTGCTGGCGTTGTTCTTTGGACCAGGGTTCAATGTTGCACATATGGTGGACTTGCCCTAAAATTGCTCCATTTTGGACTGATGTCCTTCACCACTCAGCCTGGATTCTTAACTTCCCTGTACCTTCGGATCCTCTACTTGTCCTCTTTGCATACCCTTTTTCTTGTGTGTTGAGGGGTTGTCTCCATTCCTATGCTCACTGTTCCTGATATTAATGACTGCTACAAAATCCTTAATCCCACACTTCTGGAAGTCTGGGAGTACCCCTCTGATCTCTTCCTGGGTGACGAGAGTCCAGGCACATCACTTTGACTGGAGACGTCACGCCAAGGCTACTAATCCTTGGGACCGTTTTAACAGTATTTGCAGTCCTTGGGAAAAATACGTAGGATCCGGTGTGTATTGCCCCTGGGAGGAGGGGGATGACTATCTCATGATCTATTTACAACAGTTGGACCCTGGCCCGGGCCCGGCCCTTAACCTCTTGGTTTACATCTTCCATTTCATATATTCCTACCTGGGATCCGGACCCCTTTTTTCCCTTACCAGCTTTCCTCATTCTTCCTACGTCCTCCCTCCCTTCGCAATACCTTCTCTGAATTCTCTCCTTACCCCCTTCTCCTTAACCTTACTGTTCCTTATTTCATTTTTTATTTAATCTTTCACCTCTTGAGTCCCAGGATCTGGGACTGGAATTATGCCAAATATGGCTGTTTAGACTGATTCTTCCCCTCTGCTCTCTTTTTGAGTGGCACATTTGTTACTGTTTATATACATCTTATTATGACTGTTATTACTACTGTTTGATATGACCTACTGTACAATTGTTATGGTCGTTCCTTAGACCCTTTGCAAGGTCTGTTTCTAGTATTATGATTTACATATGCTTACTATGCACTTGCATTCAGACACTCTCTAATGCATCTCTTATGTGAGTCTAAATATTTTCTTGTAATGTTTTTTAGCCTTTAATAAAATGTATAAAACAAAAATAAAATAAAATAAAACTGAAGGGGTTAAAAGCACAATTTAAATAATGGCAATTTTAATTTCCTCTTATGGAGCAGTTGGATGGGCCCACTCTTTTAGGTTCCTGATTATGAACTTCTCTCTTAATTTATCCTGATAATACATTGTAGGATCACACTAAATGAGTCAGTGAAAGTGTAGCTACTTTTGAAATATTTGTCCTGCAGTATAACCATCATGAATCTAAGGGCCCACAGGCCAACATACTGTTCTTTTTTTAAATCTTCATTTATACTATGACATGGCTCATTAACTTCTGAAAGAGTGCAGTCATTCAGTCTGCAATGTAACTGGTGCGTCTCGACAGTGCTTTGTGGATCATTTTAGACATGATTTATAAATTAGCTTAAAATAAAATGAAAATATATATGGTGTCACATCTTTGCAACACTCTGAACTGTTTTGTTAATATATAGGAAGCAAATCAATTTTACGTAATATTGAGCATTGCTGGCAAACTGTAGGACTGAATCCCCTAGAGGGGCTGCAAAGGACTGGGATGTGTGCATGGGGGAAGGTGACTGCCCTCTCTGGAACTTGTGTATCTGTGTGCATGTGGATGCATGTGCGAGTCTGTGTGTCTGGTACATAGTTGTACACATATGGGTGGGGATCCATACATTTTGTACAAAAGTAAAGGTAGACTAAGCCTCAAAATGTTCACAATCCCTGATACAGAGGGTTTGGACACTAACACACAGTCTCACAAGAGCAAGTGTGTATATATGCGTGTGTACTTGTGTGTGTGTGTGTGTTTGTGTGTGTGTTAAAGCTCAGACTTTTATTTATGACCCCTGTGTAATTTACTGAGAGCAGCAACATTATAAATTATACAGGTCCACCCCAAGATTTTTGTCCCACCTCTTGCAAGAGTTGACTTTGCCTGTGGCAGATTTATTGCTGTTGACTGAGCGTTTGGGTGTAATGTTAGAGCAGCCAATAGGCGTTATCAGCTGCCTCTCCAGAACTCACAGCATTTGATCTGAGGAGGAGAAGCCCAGGAAAGATCTGTACACTGTAAGGTTACACTGCTGTTATTGCCAGACACGGAAGTCACAGAAATGTCAGTGCCTGGGCACCATGCTGTCCTGGGCTGTCGTGCCGGGTTTCTCTCTCCTGAGGTCAGCTGCAAGTTGGTAGCTGGTCTGGTAAATCCACCACAAAGAACTGGAATCCCTCCTATTAGAACGTAGGCTGGAAAGCTGGCTGGAACTCTGTAGCTGGATAATACACTGGAAAAGGCTGGGCTCCTGCACAGAACACAGGACACAGCTTCAAGTCCAAAATGACTACTAACTTTTATCGTCAAAAATCAGCTCTTTTTATACAGAGTTAATACAATAAACTTTGGGCTGGATAGAACAGGGGACAATGGGGAACAAAGATGGTGGGGCACAATACACAAGTGAACAATGGATATGTAAACATAGGAATAAAGGGCAAAGGGACAGTACACAATCAACAGCATCTTTAACATAATTCAGTTCTGCCACTCCAGTTCCTAGCCAATAGGAATTGGAGTGGCAGAGTACATTAATGTTACCGTTTTATGGACTCAGACACAGAAGGTATAGATAAAACACAGTTTTATTGAAAAAACACAGAAATAGAATAACCCTTGCGGATCCAGTAATATATGTATACAATATAGTACTGACACAGGTCAGGTTACAGTAATCAATACCCACATGAGTCCAGTATATATTATATATCAGCAATATAATACTGACACAGGTCAGGTACAGTTTGTGTGATTCCAAACGAGACAGCAGTGAAATGGTTGCTATTAGGCCAGGATGACAGACAGGCCCTAATAGCGCGAGGCCCACAGGACACTCACTACGCAGAGAGTGACACAATAGCAACTAAGGCCACAGGAGTAAACAGAGGCCCTGGATAAGCGGTAGACTGCCGGAGCAGTAATGGAGGACTGAGACTGTAGGCACAGAGTAACGCCAAACTGAGACTGCAATGACTGTAACCCAATGTATAATGGCACCAACCCACAAGGGGTTAAAGAATGCTCAGACCTGAGTCAACTGCCAGATAGTGAGATCAGCCTGAGGCGCCCAGGAATAGACAAACCTCAGCTAGTAGCAGTAATAGGTCAAGTGTACCGTGGTGCAACTGGAGGGATCTACAACACCGGGGTGTTGGATCATGAGACACAATGGGTTACCGGGTCACAGTAACAAGGCTGCCTGAGCAGCAATGAGGCAACCAGAGGTTCTGTCCTAGACAGAGATCACTGGAGGACAGCCCCTAACCGGATACCAGATGGAGCAGTGAGCCGGGCCTGAACGATACACAGAGCAGGAACGTCCACCAAAACTGGTTCGGTAGACAGTGCTGGAACGTCAGCTGGGCTGAGTCGATACACAGAGCAGGAACGTCAGCCAATCTGGGTTGGTACACAGTGCAGGAACGTCAGCCAAGCCAGGTCGGTACACAGAGCAGGAACGTCAGCCAATCCGGGTTGGTACACAGAGCAGGAATGTCAACCAGTCCGGGTCGCTACACAGAGCAGGAACATCAGCCAATCCGGGTTGGTACACAGAGCAGGAACGTCAGCCAGGCACGGTCGGTACACAGAGCAGGAACGTATACAGGCAGAGTAGTCAGCCAGTCCGGGTCATACACAGAAATCACACAAAATGCTGGAGCAAGTGCTTAGCAACCGAAACACCACGAAAGGACACCAGAGAACTTACAGGGCTCAGTATTTAAGGGCTATCACTTGGTGGAGCAACGCCAAGCCAACCAATAAAAAGGCATCAGGAAGTATCACTGTCAGAATATCGCCAGCAATAGCAAGGGCACCGTGATAGTACCCCCTCTCAAAGACCCCCTCCCCTGAGGGTATTTGGCATGAAATCTGCGTAGCGACCTAGGAGCATGGAGGGCATTCTGATTTACCCAGGAACGCTCTTCAGGGCCATAGCCCTTCCAGCAAACCAAATATTGCAATCTCCCTCTGAACCTTCTGGAGTCAATAATATTTTGAACTTCATACTCATCCTGAACTTGCACTTGAATAGGACCGGGAACCGCAGGAGTGGTAGTATAACGGTTGCATACCAATGGCTTCAGAAGGGATACGTGGAACACATTGTGAATCCGCATGGATGCTGGGAGATCCAGGGCATACGAGACTGGGTTAATTTTGTGGATAACTTTAAAGGGACCAACAAACCGAGAAGCCAATTTATTACAAGGAACTTGTAGATTGAGGTTTCTGGAAGATAGCCAAACCCTATCCCCAACCTGGAAGGAGACCGCCGGCAACCGTCTGCAATTAGCATGACGCTGATAACACTGGAACGAAGTACTGAGGGTCCTCTGTACCTGTGCCCAAGTGGAGTGAAGTTGCCTGATATGCTCATCCAGAGCTGGAATCTGCTGCATCTGAAATGAGTCCGGAAACAAACATGGTTGGAACCCGTAATTGATGAGAAACGGTGAGCTACTGGACGATGAATTAACTGCACAGTTCCTGGCGAACTCTGCCCACGGCAACAGGTTGGCCCAGTTGTCATGATGATCGGACATGAAACAGCGCAGGAATTGTTCCAATCCTTGATTGGTATGCTCAGCAGCCCCGTTGGTCTGGGGATGGTAGGCAGAAGAAAAGGATAATTGTATGCCCATTTGATCACAGAATGTTCTCCAAAATCTGGACACAGATTGGCTCCCTCGGTCCGACACCAGCACCCTGGGTACACCATGCAACCGAAATACTTCTCTGGCAAAGACAATAGCCAACTCCTGGACAGAGGGAAGGCCAGGAAGAGGCACAAAGTGTGCCATCTTAGAGAATCTATTGACCACCATCAGAATAAATGAATATCCCCTAGACACTGGCAATTCTCCCAGGAAGTCAATCGAGACATGGGACCAAGGAGGCTCGCCATTAGGCACTGGTTGAAGCAAACCAACTGGGAGGTGCCTAGGGGATTTGGCACGGGCACAAGTAGTGCAGGCTGTCGTGAAGGCGGAGCAATCAGCACGTAAAGTAGGCCACCAGAACAACTGTGAAAGAGACCAGATCAATTGGTCCCTACCTACATGCCCAGCTGCCCGAGATGCATGATAGGTTTCAAGTAGGTGGGTACGGAAAGGCTCAGCTACAAAACACTTGCCTACTGGGGTGTCAGGGGGTGCGGTAGCTTGGGTAGCAAGAATCTCCTCCCCCAAGGTAACCTAGGTGCGTCCGTTTCCCAGCCGTACTGGACAGGTACGCAGCAAATGCCCAGCTTGGCCACAATATAGGCAGAGGACTTGTCTGTGGCAATGAGACCATTCCTCCTTGGTCAACTTAGTGAACCCTAACTGCATTGGTTCACTACTCTCTTGGTTACGCTCAGGAGGCATGGGAGGTGAGGGAGGCATGAGTGGGAAACTTTGACTTGCCTGTCCAAAATTTCTGGTCCGCTGCCTGCGGTCCTTGGCCACAATTCACTCCCTGATACGGGAATCAATTAATATAGCGAAATCAATTAACTTATCCAGATCGTTTGGCAAATCTCTGGCTGCCGTCTCATCTTTGATACGATCACAGAGTCCCTGAGCGAATGCTGCGACCAGTGCCTCATTGTTCCAGCCTACCTCCGCTGCCAATGTACGAAATTCAATTGCATAATCCGCAACCGTACGCGAACCTTGTTGGATTTCCATTAATCTTTTGGTAGCAGAAGCGGCTCTTTCTGGGACTTCAAACACTCTACGAAAGGCACACAAGAACTCGCTGAAGTTCTTAGTGCATGGGTTGGCTGATTCCCACAAGGGGTTGGCCCATGACAGTGCTCTACCCGTCAGCAAAGAAATCATAAAGCCCACCTTACTTCAATCACTAGGAAAGGCTTGAGGAGTTAACTCCAGGAAAATCTCCAGTTGGTTAATAAACCCTCTACACAGAGTGGGTTCGCCATCATATCTTAGTGGTAATGGAGCAGTGGCAGTTAACCCTCTGCTCGAGCTGGCTTGTGTCAGGGATTGAGCTCCCAGTGTCATAACGGGGGAGACCACGGAGTCTTGTACTGGTTTATCTAGGTGAGCGGTACTGTAACGGTTATTCAGACTCTCAGACCAGAGGTAAAAAATAAAACACAGTTTTATTGAGAATAAATGAGGAACACGGCCCCCTAAAGGCCCCAATAGGTAATTACACATAACTGAAGTCAATATGGTAATATAGCAAACACAGTATGGATAAAGAGCAATGCATACAAGCAATGGAACTGAGTAAGGCTAGGGTTAAGTCCAATGCAAATAATCAGTCTCTGACGTGGTGTGTGAGACAATGCTCAGTAGTCCTCAAGGACTGGTGATAAGCAAGACCAACACTGGTGCTAGAGCTAAATAATACCAGAGCAAAGGGCACTCTTCCGTGCATAACGGAATAGGCACACTGCATGAGCTGAATGGGACCAGAGCCACGGCACTCTGTGGTGCCGAAAGGGTTAATGACACTGCGTGAGCTGAATGGAACCTGAGCCAGTAGCACCCCTTGGTGCATCAACGGATACCCGCACTGCCAGAGCTGAAAGGGACCAGAGCCAGTAGCACCCCGTGGTGCGTAAATGGATACCCCAACACTGCTAGAGCTGAGTAAGACCAGAGCCAGTAGCACCCTTCCGGTGCACCAATGGAGCATAATGTTGCAAGAGCTAACGGTAGATGGTAACGGAAACCCACTGCTCTGCAAATGTAGCGGATGGCTCGGAAAACAAGGTGAGAGCTCAGCAAGTGTTAATGGAGAGGCTCGGTATCTGAGGCAACAAGCTCTGCAAGTGTAAACGGACAGGCTCGGCAACGGAGGCAACAAGCTCAGCAAGTGTTAACGGATGGCCCAGAATCAGAGGCAACAAGTACTGCAAGTGTCAGTGGACGGCTCGGTAACTGAGGCAACAAGCTCAGCTAGTGTTAACAGATGCCCAGTATCTGAGACAACAAGCACAGCAAATGTTAACGGACAGGCTCGGTAACGGAGGCAACAAGCTCAGCAAGTGGGAGGTCAGCTTTAAGAAGCACAAGTCTGACAGTTCACAATGTCGCCAAGCGACATAGACGAAGCCACACTGGAACCGGAACACAGGGAGCTGGATACCAAGCAGGAAAGTCGGCCAGGCCAGGTCATACACGGAGCAGGAGCGTCAGAGAAGCCGGATCAATCACGGAGCAGGAACGTCAGCCAGGCCAGGTCATACATGGAGCAGGAGTGTCAGACAAGCCGGATCAATCACGGAGCAGGAACGTCAGCCAGGCCAGGTCATACACGGAGCAGGAACCAGAAGAATAGTCAGACAAGCCGAATCGGTACACAGGAATGCAGGAACGCAGGAACACAGCAATGGAAGCACTGGTACTGGAACACCACGAAAGGGCACCTGACAGGTGCCAGAGGCCCGGTATAAGAAGACCATACTGCGCGGGCATAACAAGCACTGCCAATAGGAACACACCACCTCAGAGAGTGACAGGTAATCACGGGAACCGTGATAGGTACGCTCTAATATTGTTTGTACGGCCAATGCCAACTGATCCAATCGCTGCTCATGTAAACATATCCTCCAATGGATACTTTATGCATTACCTTCACCTGTACTGTCTGAGGTCAGGGCCCTTTCGTACTGTTATGGTTTTATGGACACTCAGACACAGAAGGTTTAGATAAAACACAGTTTTATTGAAAAAACACAGAAATAGAATAACCCTTGCGGGTCCAGTAATATATGTATACAATATAGTACTGACACAGGTCAGGTTACAGTAATCAATACCCACAAGGGTCCAGTATATATTATATATCAGCAATATAATACTGACACAGGTCAGGTACAGTTCGTGTGATTCCAAACGAGACAGCAGTGAAATGGTTGCTATTAGGCCAGGAGGACAGACAGGCCCTAATAGCACGAGGCCCACAGGACACTCACTACGCAGAGAGTGACACAAAAGCGACTAAGGCCACAGGAGTAAACGGAGGCCCTGGACAAGCGGTATACTGCTGGAGAAGTAATGGAGGACTGCGACTGTAGGCACAGAGTAACGCCAAACTGAGACTGCAATGACTGTAACCCAAAGTATAATGGCACCAACCCACAAGGGGTTAACGAACACTCAGACCTGGAGTCGACTGCCAGATAGTGAGAACAGCCTGAGGCGCCCAGGAATAGACCAACCTCAGCTAGAAGCAGTAATAGGTCAAGCGTACTGTGGTGCAACAGGAGGGATCTACAACACCGGGGTGTTGGATCAGAATGGGTGACCAGGTCACAGTAACAAGGCTGTCTGAGCAGCAACAAGGCAACCAGAGGTTCTGTCCTAGACAGAGATCACCGGAGGACAGCCCCTAACCAGATACCAGATGAAGAAGTAAGCCGGGCCTGAACGATACACAGAGCAGGAATGTCCACCAAAACCGGTTTGGTACACAGTGCTGGAACGTCAGCTGGGCCGAGTCGATATACAGAGCAGGAACGTCAGCCAATCCGGGTCGGTACACAGAGCAGGAACGTCAGCCAAGCCAGGTTGGTACACAGAGCAGGAATGTCAGCCAGTCCGGGTCGGTACACAGAGCAGGAACGTATACAGGCAGAGTAGTCAGCCAGTCCGGGTCATATACAGGAATCACACAAAATACTGGAGCAAGTGCTTAGCAGCGGAAACACCCCGAAAGGGCACCAGAGAAGTGACAGGGCTCGGTATTTAAGGGCTAGCACTGGGTGGAGCAACACCACGCCAACCAATAAAAAGGCATCAGGAAGTATCACTGTCAGAATGTTGCCAGCAATAGCACGGGCACAGTGATAATTAACCAATCAGGACACTACAATCTTCCCAACCAACGGCAGCCATAGTTACGTCTGTCAGGGTGACCAATCCCTTGGCCGCCTACGTTCCCCATGTCACCTGATGGTAGCAGCCAATCGGAGAGCTCCCTACTCTTTTTACAAGCAGTTCCTTAGGCCTGAAAAGGCCTCCAGGTAATGGCCTATGGCCCATTACAGTGCCCATTATGATATTCCTAGCCCATCCCATTTCACACTGCCATTCCTCTCATGACCTCACATCCAGTCTGATTAATTGTTATCTGGCACAGAAAAAATGACCTTAGCCTGTAACAGGCCCATTAAAGCTCTTAACACAATTTAAATGTTAGAAATGTTTTGCAGACCTCTAACATCCAAATAAACTAGGACATTTTTGTATATAAACTGAACATTGCGTACATTACACTACAATTCATAAACTGACAAACAAACCAGCCACTAAAAACTAGGAATGATTATCAGGGGAAAGGACACTGGAATTGTGCTGGCCACTCCAGAAACTTAGCATTTTGAGCGTGTATAGAACAACTGAGAAGTCCTGTCATGATTACGTGCCCTGGTCTCTGACTACTTTACTTAAAGGGGAATCCAACATTGGTGACAAGGTACATTCTAAATGCAGATAATGGAGGGATTTTTACTCTAATAAAAATAAGAAGTGAAGTGGAGGTTTTTTAAAGAGTTTCATGAAGTATGTACATTTGATGCTACAGAGGTCATCAGCACATCTCTAACACCCCATGGGTTTAAGTTAATTGTGCATGTTAAATATTTAAAAATGGAAATAGAAATTTTCTATTTAAACACCAAATTAAGCTTAGAAAAAAACACCAGTGATTTTGGATTTCTTGATATGGTTGTAAAAAGACATGTCCAGCAAGTTCAACCTTTGCTGCATCCTTAGGCGAAAAATTAAAAATTATCTCTATAATGTTCTTAGCTAAGAATTCATCAATTATCACCTCCTTACTGCCCTTGCTGTGAAAGTTTCTCTGCATTTTTTTTAACTGAAAAGCACATTTCCTCTAGTCTTAAAATATGCCTCAACAAAAAGGGAGCTTCTGTGTCTAGTAGGGATGAGTTTCTAAGAAAGAAAGGTATCAGGTCTCCTTATTCACGATGGCCAAAGTGGCAAAGAATTTAAAATCACTGACAAAAGGTACAGGGTCATTGATCTGGCATGATCTGGTTGAAAATCATCTCTGGTGTGGAGGCAGCAATATCCTCCCCGGCTATCAGTGTCTCTATCCATATTTTAGATTATCTTATTGAATTGCAGATGCATTGATTAGATTTACACTATTATGGTACCCCTTTTTTCACCCGCTTGTTTTTTGCTTAGCTCTATGTGTAAAGAGTTCCTCAGGGAGTACCTAATATTGGCCTTGAATATATTTGTAATCATATTCACCCTAAGAGCTGGTGCCCAAAACTGTTCACTGTATTCTAGATGTCCAAGAGGTAGAATAATATATCCAACATGTGCAGCATTACTCTTTGTTATATATGAGTACCCTGTTGGCTCTTGCAGCAGTTGAGTGACAACATACTATTGTGAAGCCTATTGTCTACCAGAACTCACAAATCCTTTGGTAACGAGGATTGTCCAAGTACTTCCCCATATAGGGTATATGTAACATGCATGTTTCTGCAACTCAGTTGCATCACCTGAATTGTATCTATGCTTGACCTTATCTGCCACTTACCTGCCCATTCATTCAGTATATACACATTTTACTGTGGAGAAAAACATCTTGTTCTGTGTATATCCTTACATATTTTATTGTAATCAGAAAATATTAAAGATTGAGATACTAATTTTAACATCCACACCAAGATCATTAATACACAAATTAAAAAGCCTTGGACCCAGGATTGATCTCTGAGGGACCCCACTTACAACTTTAGATTAACTTTAAAATGTTTCAATTTACAACTCTCTGTATTCTACCCCTCTGGCACTCAAAGGGTTAATCAACAAGTTTTCTATCAGTGCACAGACATTGTCTCCCAATCTGATACATTTCAATTTATGTAGTAATCCTTGTGAGGCGCTGTATTAAAGATGCTAGGAAAATTTAAATATACTACATCCACAGTTTTAACCTTGTCCAGAGTACAATTTACCCTTTCCTTTAATTAAAGTAAATAAGTTTGACATTATTTATCCATACAATTATGCTGACTTTTACTAATGATATTGTTGGTTATCACATAATCCTGAAAACTATCTATTAGTAAGCTTTCTTGTATCTTAACCACTATGGAAATCAAACTTACAAGTCTATAATTTCCTGGTTTAGATCTTGCTCCTTTTTCAAATAAAAGGATTACATCTGCATTCTTCCAATATCAGTGCACTGTGCCTAATGAAAGTGAATCAATAATTATTCAGTATAGTGACCTTGCTATTACTAAACTGTTCTACCTCTGAAGCCTACATTGTACGTCATCAGGTTCAGGTGATTTATTCACCTTAACCGCTGTCAGTTTCTTTTGAGGTTTGTTTTCATTAAGTTATGTACCGTACATAAAGGAAGAAATGCTGAGCTACTCTGCAAAAAGCCTGTCATTGCTACTTCCTTTGTATATACGAAGAAAGAAATAATAATAATAATAAAATAATAATAATAAGAAAATTATTTAAGGTGCCAGCCATTGTCTTATCATGTTTAATTAATTCACCTGTTTCTATGTGAATCTGCCCAATACTGACCTTTATCTCTTTGCTATTTATATATTTGTGGACATTTACAGGATTTGTTTTTCTTGCAATTCCTATCTCATTATAATTTTGGTTAGCCTAATTGGTTGTTTGCAGTTTTTAAAGCACTTTTTATTTCTATAATAAAGTTTTACCATGGAAGTAAACCATGATATTATTAAAAAAAAGTTTAAAATTAACCCTTTGGGTACCTAGGGGGGGTCCCAAAATATTGATGAGGAGCAAAGAGAAAAATCTAGACTTAGAAACTCCAAAGGTAAATGATCAACTTCTGTATTTTTACATGACAGCTGCAATTTTGAATTCTGACTCTAGCATGTGCAAGTAGGGACTAAGGGCTCGATGCAGTTTTATCTGGTAAAACATGCCATAGGGCAAAATTGGCTACCGACCAACAAAAATGTCTAAGTCAGTATTCAATTGCCCTACCGGCTGAAAACACAACAGACTTTAGGCCACAGAAAAGGACTTGTGGCCAAATGTCATATTTGTGTGTTAAGTTCCCAGAACACAGCTAAATAGAAGCAATATTGGGAACATCAAAGGAAAAAAGCTAATGATCAGTACCCAACACAATGTCAAGCACCGACCGATAGATCAAATATTAACCCTACACTACCCCTACAAGTAAAATGTCACAATACTATCTCTAACACTAGCCTAACACCCAGATCGGTGTGACACTTGCCTGTTATCCACGGTCTGGTTTCTTCTATCTTCCTTCTTGTTTTTTCTGTAATCTTTTGTGCATAGTTTAATCCCTTGAGTGTAAGAGGGATCCATTGCATTGCAATGCGTTACATACCTCTCTGACACTTAAAGGGTTAAGTATTGCAAGTATTGTGGGTGAAAATAAATACGCCCCCTTTGTGTTCTCTGCTGCTATTGGCAGCATCGGAAGAAATAGCAGACATAGCCTCCCTCTAAGTACCTTACGGGCTGATGCCTGTTCCAGTGTGAAGGAATTTTTATATGGCCAGTTTCTGTTCAAAATGACTCACATACATTGGCTGGGATGTGTGCCAATCAGCCAATCAGCTCGATGCTGCAATTTTGTGGGTATTGTACTGTATAAATTTGCTCTGATACCTTGATCTAGTTTTCATCTAAAGAGACTGGAAGGTAGATTTAGGGGGAGATGCAATAAGGAGTGATAAAGAGGTGATAAAGCTGAGATTACTTCTCCAAAGATATCAGTTATCCAGTTCCTATGTTATTCTGTAGAGCCTATGCACTATGATCTCTAAAGTTCGAAACATCTTAGTGCATTGGCTTCATAAAATAACATAGGGAAGGGAGAAGTGATGTCACTGGAGAAGTAATCTCTAGTTTATCCCCTTCCTATCACACCTTAGTGCATTCCCCCACCCCCGCCCGCCGGTCTTTAGTTCAGTTCTAACAGGACTCAGCAGTTTCTATTGAAAACTATTTGTCAGTGACTCCCCTCTCCATAGAATGCAACAGAATAACTAATTGGAATCTGAACACTAGAAGGCACTGTTAATGTACAAAAAGATTTTAAACTTTAATAACCAGTAGTGTCACTGACAAATAGTTTTCGATAGAAACTGCTGAGTCCTGTTAGAACTTTCACAAAGTAAAAGCCTTCTAATTCACTTCCTCCATTTTTTTTGTTATGACATTTGAATAAAACTACTGACTGTGGTAGGAGTACACTTGTTGTACTCAGTAGTAAAAGCTCTTTGACAAAGAGGTTTTCATAAAAAATGTTACTGCTCCTTTAACCAATTGGATGCTATAGAGGTCTCCATCACATAACTTAAATGTATTTGGATTCAAGCTGGTAAAAAATACCTTAAGATTAATTATTAGGATAAAATGTAGTTGGTACATAGCTTTGAACCTTGCAATTTATGGCACCTGGAGTAATAACTGGAGTTGGGGTGGAAGTATCGAAACCATGTGAACTGTGCCATAATGTGGGCAGAGCTTACCTGGAGTGGACAAGATTTGGTGGTGAAAAGTGCACAAGGAGAGTGCTATTACTCAAAATGAAACATATATATTATATTTAACAGATAAAATACATACTAATACGGGAAATAATAACCTAAAGCTGTTAAAAGTCCTCAGTATAAAAATTCACTGTATATATATCTGGATAGAAAAAAGTTAATAAAAAGTCTGATA
Organism: Rhinophrynus dorsalis; assembly: GCA_037306005.1. Taxonomy (NCBI): domain Eukaryota; kingdom Metazoa; phylum Chordata; class Amphibia; order Anura; family Rhinophrynidae; genus Rhinophrynus; species Rhinophrynus dorsalis. The sequence continues at coordinate 90,681,190 of CM074721.1, read as the reverse complement.
GAACTTGAAACTGAATGCAAGTAGGACTAAGTGTGCACACACTAGATGGAGAATTAAGAAAAGTCCTGTACCTGAATCCTGAATATAATAATGGGCAGGTGCTAAATGTGCTGTGGAAACCATAAATCTTCTCCCCGTCAGTGTATTGAATGTATTATTCGGTGTAGGTCCTGTCAGGACTGCCTACACCTGCGGGCAGAGTGTATCTGGAATAGGTGTATACTCCTGGATCCGTAAGGAGTAACTCCAGTATTCTCTCTCCACACAGCAACTAAGATATCTGCAGACAACTGGGGGTTTCCTGTCTACGTGATGTAAAATATCAGAGGTGTAGATTGTATGAGTAGTCTCACACCTCGCAGGCAGAATCTCCCACTGCAACATCAGCACCTCCCGATTAGAATGATAGGTACTGTATTTCTGGGATAAGTCAGTAGTAAAGGACTATATAAAAAGTTTGGGATATATAGTGTTATATATATGATATAACACTTTCATCCCAGAAGAAGTATCACGCTGATATAAAATGCGTTGGAAGACACTTGGACACATGAAGATCCAATTCTATATCCTAAACTTTTTACATAATCCTTTACTACTGACATCCCAGAAATATACCTTTTTTCATAACACTGCTCCTTTAAGGCAGGGGCAGTCAATATTTGAACCTCCAGCTGTTAGGGTCTACAACTCATAGCATCCTCTACTATCCAGCATTTGGTTGATAATGATGGGAGTTGTATTTCCCAATAGCACTAAGACCAAAGTTTGAAGACCCCTGTGTTTTAGTATTAGGGTTTCACTGGGATTTCATTTGGTACACTGCAAACATTTTGAGAACCACTGATTTTAAATAACACAGACACTTTCTACTAATAAGCTCTTACTTACTGGCCAGAAAAGCTGTTTGGTCTGTGGACCAGATTCCACATATGAGGGGAGGTGGTTTACACTAGGTTAAAGGGGCAGGAGGGGGATATTTTATCATTCAATTACTCTTGAACTACAACTCTGACAGTATTGAAATAACACTCTCTATGACTCAAATACTATGAAGATTAATTGGAGCTGCTGTTTTTGTGAAACATTACTTTCCCTTTATGTGGGAAGAATTTGGGGTCCTACAGTCGGGTAACAAAGGATCATGTCTACTTCCTTTGAATATGATATCTATGATATGGTACATGCAATAAATATTAATTATTCCAGGCAGAAATGATTCATAGGATTCAAATTGGTGCAGTTTTGGAGCACACCAGCTACACTCATCTCCCATATTACCATTGCTTTAAATGGGGTTGATAGCCTCATTTCAATCAAAGGAGAATTTTCATTTGTTCCCTATGGTGCAGTTAGTTTGACCTGGAATTGCATCACTTTACTTTGCTGAATTAAGCCCATATTGCCTATCGATAGTTTCTGCTAATTTTAAAGCAATCGGGTGTTTAATATATTAATATTTCTCACGTAGTGGAAAACAAATGTGTTTTCCCACCAATCTGCATATAATGCTAAGTTTTCATTGTGGCTCACACATTGAACAGACTGTATTGTGTTTGCCATATCACAGGGGAGATGGAGGTATAGAGGGTGCCAAACTGTGATGTACAATCCATTTCAGATTGTGGGAGTCCCCTTTCTCTTTAGTTATCCTTGGGCATCAGTCTACTTTACCCAATTTTTAAAAAAGCCCTGTTTCCAGCTTTGACATCTTTATGTGGCAATATTAATAATCCACTCAGGTTTTTTTTTTTAATACTCTGCACAGCAGATCTTGTTATAAATTCAGGGGAGAATCTCAGTCCTGCCACCAAGACTCAAAAAGATTGAAGATAAGAGAAAAGGGCAAGGTCTTCAAACTATAGCATAAATGAGGAATTTATTTCAATGACTAATTAAAATGGGAAACTGACAGATTCTCTGGAGTAGAAAAATGTCCATGAGTGTCTGCGCAAACGTGCATAACACATTTCACTGGTGACAAATGTCCCACTGCCAGTATCCAACACCCATTAACTCTTTTACTGCCAAAAAATGGGTGTGAAACATGAGATGCACTTTAATCTGGCACTCAAAAGGTTTAAACATTTGCAAATTTAGGGACCAGCAATTCATTATCTTGGAAGGAGGATGAAAAATAATACAATGGGTAGAATATATAAGAGTAAAATGGAGCAAGTATGTGGCACCAACTCTACTGTAGGGGGAAAAACAAGGCTGGATTTCCAATTAGGCAGTATAGGCAACTTCATAAAGAAGCCTCAGCTGTCTGCCCCCCCCAATACCAGTCAACAACCAGTCTGTCCCCCCAATACCATGTACTCTAGTCTTCACCCTCACAAACCCATCCCTCTTCATCACATCTCTAGGTCAGACCCTGGAGCTATATTGCCATACCTGGGAACTCTCAGGGTTTGACCCTGAGACTCAGGGTTTTGACCCAAATCTCAGGGTCTCAAGGTGAAGGGCCAAATTCTCAGGGTGAGAGAGGTCTGTGTCACCTACTATATGAATTTCCCCAATTAAATGTTTCCTTAGCCTCTAAACTGGTGCCATTAGTACCAGAAAGACAGTTGGAGATGTCCTGCTTGTCTTGTTTGTGTTTAGGCAGTGAGTTATTCAAACTGTAGCATGGTAAAGGTCCCTCGCACACGGACCGGAGCACCTCTGTGTTAGAGCAAGCAGGCACATATCGCATAAAATCTACATTATGGGAAGCTTTAAGGGTTAATATTTCAAAGATCTCAGGGTCAGCTCATCTTGAAAGTTCCCAGGTATGTATATTGCTACCTATCCCAAGCCCAGATTAATTATTCCAAATCAGAAATACTTATTGTTGGGGTACTCCATGCTACCACCAGTGAACTACAAGGCAAATATAAATTCAAGTGAACATCCTCCTCCATATTATATTTAGGTATATTTCTCTCTCCTAACATGTCCACCATATCATCTCTTAATCTTGTCTCACTATTCCACTCTCTAGCCAGAGATCTGTTTACTTGGGAGTCCCTAACTTTCCCTTGGATGGGTAAAATCAGTCTTGTTAAGATGATGATTCTTCCAAAGATACTTTATATATTTAATGCAATGCCTGTTCACATCCCTAAGCATTTTCTGTACTCTCTCCAATCTAATATGAAATTTGTCTGGTCACACAAGAAACCAAGGGTTAGCTTCTCTATACTCACTCAGAAAATAGAAAATGGAGGTCTCTTTCTCCTAGATTTTTATAAATATTATAAAGAAGCAGCCATTGCTAAATGGTTTGACTTCTCACTTTCATCTTGCCAAGCTCATCCCATACTAGGACACATCCTGAGCTTTTGACATAAAAACAACACACTGTATGGTCTAGCTCCCCCTTCCCCCTTAAATTCATAGTTGGTAGCCCTGACTTTCCAGTCAGCCTACTTTCAGAAAATATCTCTATTCTGGAAAAAAATGTTGTAGATACACTACAAACTTTAGCTTGCAACACATCCAGCATCCCTCTAATTTCTGTAAAGGAGATATTAGGTGATATATCTATCCCTTGGCGTTTTTTATTTCAAATGCCGACATTGGTTTTGTATGGAGACTCGCAATTCCCTCACTCTGCGTTCCCTTTCTGCATTTGAGAAAAACATCATGCCACTCTCTACCTCCTTACAAACTTTATCCTTCTGTTACTCCCTTATTATCTCCTCATTCCCAAGTCCTAAATGTCATTTTCTTTCCTCATGTGAAAAGGAAAAGGAATTGACAATCTCATTTGATCATCCCCAATGGACCTAGATTTTCCAACAACTTCATAAACTCTCTAGAGATGTCACTACTAAATAAATGAATTATTAACTTTTATCACACTTGTATCTTACCCCACAATGAGTCTCTCACTTCTCTCCCTCTTCTTCCAGTTCCTGCTGAAGATGCCAAGCTTATGTTGGCTCTATTCTACATAAATGATGGTCTTGTCCAATTATTGTCCCATATTGGTCTTAGATCCTCAACCATATACACACATCTGGAAGAATCTCAATCCCTCAAGACCCCTTGGTATATATTTTCTACTTCTGACAACTTTTTTTTTTCCCATCCATACCCCCAAGTCCTGGGCTTGTATCCCAATTCTATTTAACACAGCCAAAGTGCTCATTCCTTTATTTTGGGGAAAGTTGGAACAACCCCCACTTTCACTTTGGCTTTCCAAAGTTGACTCTTATATCACCATGGAAAAATGCCACACCGAGGGCTAGATTTAAAGGCAACCGTTAAACCAGCCGCTAAGTGAAAAAGGCACATCGCTCGCAAATAATACAGGAGTTACGGCAGATTCAATAGGTACTCTACGAGAATAGCTATCGAGCGTAGGCACAAAAAACACGTTGTCGCTCATGTTAATGCACAACGGGCGGCCAAATCACACGATAACTGCGCTCAAAACAACATGTAATATAACGGCTGCCATTGTCAAGCAACCATGATTGATGCCAAAACAAATTCAAACACACAGCCAATCACAAAGCCCCAATGTATCAAATAACTTCAAATACACCTATATATACCCAAAAATAACCGTCACACACTGTCTGTTATCGAGTTCTTCAGAGCCAGATATCAGGACCCAGGAGCGGAGGATAGTCATTAGAGAGAGGGAGAGAGGTGCGTTCATTGGAGGTAGAGGAGTTTTGCAGTTTGGAGAGAGGAGAGAGGTGCACTAAATATACACATATCACACTTTTGCACATATTACATACACACATGCAAACACATACATATACATACACATAGTCCTTTTATTTTATAACACCTTACACATTTTACTTTTTATTTTGACAGTGTGAATCTGGGAGTGAAAGTGTGTGACAGAGAGTGACTGGATTGAGTGTGTCTGTGAGGGCCTGTGGGAGTGCCTGGGTGTGACTGGGTGAGTGATGGCCAGGAGAGGAGGACAGGAGAGAGGGATGGGGAGAGTAGTGGAGGAGGAGGAAGCTCAGGAGGGGATCCCTCAGCAGAGCAGGGGTGGCAGAGGGAGATCTGCAGGGCGGAGGAGGACCTGGCCCACAAGAGCAGGCACACGCAGGACAGGGACAGAACCTGCAGTGGGACGAGGGGTAGTTCCTGGGGAGCACCCCACACAGGCAGGGTCAGACCAGGCAGGGCACTCCGGATCTGAATCCTCCCATGCCGGAGCTGATGAGGGCAGGATCAGGGATCCCAGATATAGTGAGGAGGAGAACACGGCTCTTGTGGAAGCTGTCCTGGAGAGGCAGAGTGTTCTCCACCCGACGGCAAAGGTCCCTGGCCTGACAGCGCGGAGGAAGGCAGCCTGGAATCAGATCTGCAGCCAGGTGAACGCGGTGGCAACATGCAGGCGGGACGTGGAGTCTGTGAAGAAGAGATGGGGCGACTGCCGGAGTGTGGTCAAGAACAAGATGTCTGACATGGCCAAGCAAGCCCGAGGCACCAGAGGTGGCCCATCTGTGCCCATCACATTCTGCGGCTGGGAGGAGATGGTGCGGCAGAACATGTCCCCGACCATGATCGAGGGGGTCGTGGGAGGAACTGACACTGGGGATGAGAGGAGCCTCCACACTACCGGTAAGTGCAACACTACAGAACAACACACTACAGCAACCAACACCAGCTGCACACACAGTCACACCTCAACACATGTCCATCACTCAGCCATACAACTGCACCAACACAGCACCATGAGGGTTAAAAAAAGGACACAACACCTGGACAAATGGCAACGTCCAACTTGGGACAAACCTGTCAAAGTCCTACTTCAACCCTCCTGTCGCTGTGCTCATTACACACAATACACAAACCTTCATGTTCAAAATGTCGACTGTCATAGATCATCACTGTTCACACACAATGTCACCCATGTCCCCACCCCCACCCTAACCCCTTGAGTGCTAGAGGGATCATCAATGCATCGATCAACAATGCATTGGCAACCCCTCTGGGACTCAAGGGGTTAACCTTACAACAAACAAGTCAATAGGACAACAATCACATGCTACACAGGGGACATTCACTAAGTGGTGACAAACAGATGGTGGACACAAAGTAACCCTCACACACCCTCACTTCACCAGTACCAGTGTTAGTCCATGGAGAATATGCCAAAACAAGAATCAAGTTCATAGGGTCCCATTGTACAGACTCCATGGAAAACACTGGAAATGGGGAAAGGAGATCACTGGAGAAGTCACCATCATGTTCACTCCATCAGTTCAACATCACCGCTTACTGAATCACAAAAAGGGGGCATCAGGTCACACATCACAGTGTCACACAGAATAAATGCTTGTAGGTGCAATACACAGGCCGAAAACTATTCCACAGATTTCAAGCTGGAAAAAGTAGGCATTGGTGTTGTGGCTGCAATCATTTACCCTGACTTGAAATTACATATCCCATATCTGATTCCCACATGGATCCACAGGGGTGCTGATGCCATGGATGGATGGTACACCAGCCACTCTTTGCAGGATACACATGGGAAACAAATAGCAAACATCATTATACCTTGGTCACCAACAGGCCATGACTGATGGATATCTAGGATTGAGTACAGTTGCCTCACACAGAAGGATGGATGGGCTCATACACAGAGAAAAACAGGCCTCAATCAAAGATATCCCTCACTACTGGCTGGATTGTTGCCCTTAGGATTCAAATGTTGCCAAATATGTTACAACACGATGTGAACACAGAGATCACTTCACTGGATGTGATTGCCTTACTGGCCAGATGTGTGCACCCATCACAAATCAACCTACATTGCTACCATCCAAATACACATACATAGTATATCACACTCTACGTAGATGGGATATACGAGGTATGTTCATATCCATCATATCAATACAATGTCATGTTGGGTGGGTGCACATGTATAGCCAGCACGACAGTCACACCTACTGAACTTCCCTCTGGCTTCACATCTTGGAAGGTTATTACTCTATCCATATGAAGGGTACATATCCACATACATATATGACCATTTCTACTTGTGTGTCACTGTAATGGGATAGCAATGGGTAATGTCATCAAGATGTCATATCATTGCCATCGTTAACAGATGTGTCTTGATCTAAGTCCCATCCCTCCAACACTCATGGTTATACAGATATTGCTCTGTGTGACAGGTGGAGATATCTATCATTTGACCACACGGAGGCTCTTCAGCAGAGCCAAAGTCGCAACATTTCGAGATAAATACCTCTTTGGAATGGTCCACAGAGTGTGCTTGCAAACCAGGCACACTCTGTACACCATTCCAATTAAGTATTGTTCTCTAAATGGGGCGATTTGGGCTCTGCTGAAAAGCCCTTGTGTGGACAAATAATGACTGAAATCTCCATCTGTCACATACAGCAATATCTGAACAACCATGAGGGTAGGAGGGATAGGACTAACAGCGAACAACATCTGTTTTCACAATGTCTACAATATGACATCAAGGTGAACTTAACCTTTGCCATCCCCCTGGAGGGATAGCCATCCCTACAAGTTGTGAAGATAAATATATGTTGTTGGATTTACCCCCCTCCCCCGAGTTAAACAATGGTATTCCTACTGTTGAAAGGTGTGTTGATTCAAAAGGTATCACAGCTCAGAAATGGATATGTCAGGGCCAATACCCCAGTGGCCTGAAATTGTACAGTGGTGCTGTTACTACACAATCATGTGGACAGCTCTGGTACAGGGACCAGATATCAACATGGGAGGGTGTTGCAACAGCCCCACTGTACTATTTCGGCCCACTGTGATATTGCACCTCAAAATGAAACCTTCACCTGTAATAACTCAAACAACACCTTTCAGCAGTGGGTGTACCCTTGTTTACCCAGGGGGAGTAACCCAAGCACATATCATTTTCTTCACCACATATCAAAGTATAACTGTCTCCACAAACATATGGCTAAGGTCACTAATCACAACATCTTATTTCTCCAAACAGCTTACGGCCCTCAAGCCCAGCGGGAGACAGTGGAGGAGGCAATGTCACCCCCCAGTGAGGAGGACACAGAGGAGGGGACCAGTCGTTGGTCACCTTACCCATCATCACCATCCCCTCCAACACAGGCTGCACCACCACCTACTGCACCCCTTCAAGCTGCACCACCACAGGCTGCACCCCTTCAAGCTGCACCACCACAGGCTGCACCCCTTCAAGCTGCACCTCCACAGTACAGTGGCTGGATGCCACAGGAGGAGAGGTGGACCTATCCAGCCACCTCCACCAGCTACTACCCTCCATCAGCAGCACCACCACCGCCAGGGAGGCAATAGCTGCCAGGGACAGTGGCCACCACCCAATATGGGCCATATGCCTCCCAGTTAAACCCACCCTCCTGGATGGCTCCACAGCATGCCCCAAGGTATGATCGCAGGTGGGGTCCAAGCACTTATCAGTGGCCACCATATGACCCATGGCCACTGGACTACCCACACCTGGGCCTGATTGGTGAGCCCCAGCGCCCCGTACCCAGGGACATTTTCACACCTCCACCAGCACACACATCATTGGGCAGCTCGGAGTCACTTGATGTGGTGGGCATGTGCCCATCATCTGCACCAGCCACTCCAACAGCTGTCACAGCAGCCACAGCACCTCCAGCAGCACCAGAGCAAACAGCACCCTCAGCAGCAGAGGAAACAGCACCTCCAGCAGCAGCAGAGGAAACAGCACCCTCAGCAGCAGAGGAAACAGCACCTCCAGCATCAGCAGAGGAAACAGCACCCTCAGCAGCAGAAGACTCAGCACCCTCAGCAGCAGAGGAAACAGCACCTCCAGCAGCAGCAGAGGAAACAGCACCCTCAGCAGCAGAAGACTCAGCACCCTCAGCAGCAGAGGAAACAGCAGCACCTGTGACACCGGCCACATCCACCTCCAGCACCGCACGCCTCACAGGGATGGAGGTGGAGTGTATGGCCCTGCAGAGGAGACTACTCCGGTCGAGCAGGAGTACTGACAACAACATTACAAGGAGCAGGAGGCAATCCAGAAGGAACATTGCTCAATTGGAGAGCAGGATCCAAGGTTTGGAGTCGGAGGTGTCCAGGGGGAATACACTACTCCAGCAGCTCAGGACTGGTGTGATGGACATGTTAACACAGGTCCTTGTGGAGTTGAGGGAGATAAACCGCAGGGAGAACCTGAGGATGGAGAGGGAGAACTTGCGTTCCACTGAGGGGTCTACTGCAACCACCACCCCCTCTAGTGTTACCCCTGAAGCCACACCTAGGGGCCAGAGGATTACCAGGAGTTCAACAAGGGCATCCACCTCTGGCACCCAGGTTAAGGTCCCCCACCCAAAAAGGAAAAAATGAAAGGCCCAACCTGTCAACTTTCCCCTCAATAAAAAAAACTTTTTTTTTGTATTCCTGTCTGATCTGTTGTGTCTTCAGTTATGGATTGGGTGGCAGGGTTGTCTCCAGTGCATTGCCATACAATGCAGTGAACACAACCTCTGCCTGGGTGAAATGTTAGTGGGATGCTACAACATGGGTTCACACACACACACAGTTGTACAAATTCAACTTGTAATACATCCCTGGAGCCATATTACACCACTGTGTTATATGGCGGTGTTGTGTGTTGAATTTGAACAACAAAACATACCCCTTAGCACAACAAATTGTACAACACTGAACATTTGTCTACATTAAATGTTGTGTTTAACCCTTTGAGTGCCAGAGTGGTAGACAACGCATTGTAAAGAAATGCGTTGGGGACCACTCTTGCACTCAGTGGGTTAATGGGATAACCAGACAAACAGCTCTGTGACTTAGCAGGGACATTATAAGCAGGATAGATAAATGGGACATGTATCCATTTTGACTTGGATTCACACACTCATTGTGCAACTGACTTACTGGGGAAGCCAATGTTTTTAACCTAGGATTTCAATGTGTAGCACACACATTGATATCCTGGGCTGAGCACTGGGGTCTCCTGTAAGTTGAGTTGCTGTTTCCCTAAGGGTGTAACAGACTTCACCAGTGATAACACATGTCCACTTAGTCTGGTTGTTCGTTAGCCCATGTACTGAGATATGTCAAAGTGGAGCAAAATCTCAGAACATGGATTATACTGAGCAATACAGATACTGTGGACAGGTATTCACTGTGGAAGTATGTCCCCTGTATCACCTCTTCATCACTCCCACAACACATTGGTGCATCACTGCCACCATCATCTGTTTGCATGGATACATCACAGAGTCCACTCACTGGCAAACAAGTGGTGGACTCCTGTGATGTGGGTGATGCCTTTCCATGTATGGGGCATACTCTACCCTGGGTGTGGTAACACATTGACATATGTGTTCTCAAATATATCCTCCTACAGACACAGATAGAATGGTGATGGTTCATCTTTATTGTGTCTCAAAGTACATTACAATGTACATGTGTTTTGTGTGTGTATTGCCTATATGCATTGAACACCTGTATGAGAACACTAAATGTACTTTGAAACTAAATTGTAATACTTCAGTAACACTGCTGCCCTGCTCATGTGTTGTCCATGAGGTTTGACAACTCTGTAGCTGAGCATCCTGACTGTACAGGTTAAAACACTCAAGAATTAGTGTTTTCTGTGTCTCTATGAGAATGTTCCAGTAGAGGTTTGTGTGAACCTCAGGTCAAACTTTGCATCACCAACAACATCACCATAAACAGCAAGGGGTGATCTTCATGAAGGTGTTGTCAAGACATCAATCCAGTCACATGGAAGATCTTCAGTTCAAGGATGGATCATGTTACGGATGCCTGCGGGACAAGAGGACAGGATTTGGAGCAGTAGACCTGAACTGATCATCAAGCAACAACAATTTAGTCTTTTTCATCCCCTCAGTTTTCACAGTTACAGGTGAGTGCACAAACCATTGCTTGACAATGTGTTGTGTACTCATCTGTAACCAATTCTGTGGGGAACTAAGGACATGTGCATCAGCCCTAGGGATATGTGCCCCTGACATGTATACACACATTAACAAGTGTTCTGAGAGCTCCATGGAAGTAATGACATTGTGCTGCCACTGTGAAAGTGACAGTGGCAGCCCAATGTAATTTGTTCCATGGAACTGTTAGGACACATTTGTTGATGTGTGTATTCATGTCAGGGGCACATATGTCTGCACACTCACAGGTCAGCATGGAGTCCCTGGTAATCTGATCTACGTCTCATGACCTCTACATTGTGTGCCCATACCACTGTACATCCACCCCTGTGCTGCTCTTCTCAGCTGTAGCACAGTACAGGTCCCATATTGAGTCTGATGTCCCTTCTAATGCATATCATTAGATAATACTCTTTCGCTACTGGGCTAGCATGGTTGTTCAGGCTATAATCATGGCATATCCAGTTAGTTGCTGTCAATCAAGCCGTGTAAGGTGATGAACATGGGTAAAATGTTGTACCTTGTTTCTCCTGGGGGTGTGCGTGATATCCTTGGGGTCTGTATGTCAACGTGGAGAGTGGAATGGAGGATGGTTGTTGAGTCCACACACACAATTTTCCACGTCCACTGCCAGTGCAGTGCTGTGTCACTGTTCCTGTGGGGTGAGACAGAACAAAATGTGCAGTGTGGTTAGTGTCATGGATTGTTTGCATGCATGTGTTATACTCACAGGTGAAGTGTTCCGTGATGAGCCTGTCTCTGATCTGTGCCCCTCTCATGGTCTCCTCCACATGCCCGATGTCCATGGCCACTTCCTGTATGGGGGGGGGTCCGGGATGTGCTCCAGCAGCCTGGTGTCCACTGCGATGTTGTGCAGTATTGCGCACGCCACAATGATGTCACACACCTTAGCCGGTGCATACTGCAGTGCTCCCCCACAGTGGTCCAGACATCGGAATCTTGACTTGAGAAGCCCAAATGTCCGCTCAATAGCATTCCTCGTTCTGGTATGAGCCTGGTTGTAGCTTTCCTGGGCTTGTGTTTGGGGATTGGCCAGAGGGGTCAGTAGCCAGGACTTGCATCCATAGCCAGCATCACCTGTGTAATGTGAGTGACATGGTGAAACAGGGAGCACATGTTGTGTGAATGATGTTTTGTGTGGTGGACGTAGTAGCTGTGGGTCAGGTGCATGCTGAGCTGAGTGGTGTGTACGCCTGTGTATGTGGTGTGATTTTGTTTTGTGAACTCACCCACTAGCCATCCCCCTGTAAAGGTTCCATTCTCAAAATCTCTGTGGACTGAGGAGTTTTGTAGAATGTATGCATCATGTGTGCTGCCAGGATATTTTGCACAGACATTCATGATCCTCATGTTGCTGTCACACACCATCTGCACGTTGATGGAGTGGAAGTTCTTCCTGTTGATGAATATCTGTGCGTCACGTGCTGGGGCCTTGATCCAGACATGGGTTCAATCTATAGCACCCATGACCCTGGGCATGCCTCCCTTTGCGTAAAAGGCCTGCTTGACGTGTATCCAGTCCATGTCGGTGGTGGGAAAATGTATATAGGTACTGGCCTTGCTTTTGAGGGCTGGCAGGACCTGGGCCAGCACTCTGGAGAATGTGGCCTGTGACATGCCAGATGCGTAACCCTCAGAGGACTGGAAGGCCCCGCTTGCCATGAAGTGTATGGCACAGAGTAGTTTCTGCAGGCCAGTTAGGGCATGGTTGTGGATGTAGATGGGATCCACCTGCTCCTTGATGACCTCATACAAGGCAATGATGCTGTCAGGCCTCAACCTGTAGCGATCAATGACCTCGTCATCAGCCATTCCAAAGAGTGTGACCCTTGGGCGGTATACCCTGGGCCTTGGTGGTCGTCTATACATCCTGTGCCCTCCAGGTGGGGATGGACTCCTGTGTGGCTGCTGAGCCAGAGCCTCCTCACTTGCAACAGGTGAAGGCTGTTGATGAGGCATGCTCGGAGGTTGCTGATGTTCCCTAGCTCTCTCCCTTGCACGCCTTCTCCGCAGTCTTCGCAACAATATGTAACCCAACATACTGTTTGCTCTCTCTATCTGTCTCTATCTCTCTCTCTCTACCTCTCTCTCTCTCTCTCTATCTCTCTCTATCTCTCTCTCTCCCTCCCTGAGTGGAAAACAAGCCACAAGTGAGTGTGTTGAGTTGTCCCTTTAAGTACTTGCTAGGGCGTTGTGTAGGTGTGGTGATGAGGTGAGTGCTGACCAATGGTGAGTTGTTTGTGTCCAGGTAAGTGTTAGCAGGTGTGTGTGTGTTATAAGATGTGGTGTGTTGTGCTTGTTCTGTGTGTGCCATTTGCGGGCGTGCAGTTGTGGGGTGCAGGTCGCGTGTTGATGTTGCCCAGGTGAGCTTCTATTTGCAGGGTCCGCTTTGTGTGATGACCCCCATTGTTCCGTGCCATGTTGTGTTGTTGTTTTTTTGTGTGTCATTGTCCCTGTGGTGTTGGTTGTTGTTGTGTGTGTAGTGATTTGTGTTGTGTGTGCATGTTTTTGTGTTGTTTTGGCATTGCACGGGTTAATTTTCCCATTTACATGGTTGTGCGGTAAGCCTTTTGTGTCTTTTCCTCTGTAACGGGTGTTTAGTTTTGGCCGTTAAGTGTCTAACGTGTGTGAAAAGTGGGTCTTAACTTTTAGCCGTTAGGTGTGTCTTTTTTTCTGCCGTTATCAGTACCGCAAGCCTTTGAATAGCTCTGGGGTATGTTGTTCCATGCGTCTGAATGCACGTAAGTGTATCGGCCGTTAGGATTCTGCAACTGCCGTTAGCTGTTGTTTAGACGGATCTTTGAATTGCAACATGACACTTAACGCACCCGTTAGTGTTTTTTTTTGCTAACGGCTGCCTTTAAATCGAGCCCCATATCTGCTAACACAGTGACAACCTTCACACACATCTGGTCCTCTTGGATGCAGTCTAATACAACTTTGTCCCATAGCCCTTCTTACCTACCAACTTCTTTGTCTCCTTCCTGACTTAAAAATCCATAAATTACTATATACCCTTCATATTCTATAGTTTTCTCCTTGATTCCGTGATAATAATTCCAACATTGAGCAACAGGTGGTTCGATCCCGGTCCTGACAAACACCAAAACTCACTTCAGTACCAGGTTTTTTTCTATTCTCTGCTTCCATCCCTATCCTTCCCCCTCTCCTCACCCCCTTCAGTCTGCTCATCACTCTCTCAAAAGGCTCATTTGCAAATCAGCTTTTAGTTTATTTCTACATCATTATTGTCTGTGTCCTTCTTCTCCCTAGTAATTCTGTACATTAGCTTTTGACTCCGTTTTTAACAATATCATACAGTTCAATTTAAAAAGCACTTGAACCTGTTGTTTATACTTATATGTTGCTAACAATATAATCATATTGTAATACATGCAATTCTTCAATAAAGAGTTAAAAAAAAAACAAAAAAAAAAGCAAGGATAAACTAGAAGAATGTCTCTTCTTCAGGAACTAACTACAATTCTAAAGTGGGCAGTCTTGCATGATTCAGACCTGAAGGCAGTTTATCTCCAGTGCAGTCTCAATATAAGAGCAAATTTTTTGAGCAGACATCCATTGAATCACAAATCCTGGGCCTTGACTTGAGAGATCTTTGGGATGATTGCCCAAAACTGTGGTTCCCCATCAATAAACCTGATGGCTTCTTCTCAAAATCGGGAACTTCAGAGATTTTACACCAAGATCTGATATTCAGAAGCCCAAGGGATGGATACACACAGCCATCCATGGGGGCAGGAATTCAGTTACATTTTTCTTCCCTATGCTCTGCCCCCCCAGAGTACTTTGAAAGATTCAGATAGACCAGGCAGAAGCCATTGCGGTTCTTCCCTTCTGGCCCTGGAGACCCTGGTTGACAGAACTGATTATGCTATAGATCAGCGACCTCTGGATACTACCCCTTTGAAGGGATCTTCTCTCTCAAGGACCAATGTTTCATCCAGATATCAGCAAGCTGCATCTCATAGCCTAGAGACTGAGCGGCAAGTCCTAATGGACTCAACACTTTCTCTTCTCCTGAAAGCCTGCAAATTTTGTACCTCAGTCTACTATTACAGGATTTGGGAGATCTTTCCTCAGTAGGTGTCATGGTTTGTTTTGACTCTCAGACACAGAGTTAAGATAAAAACACAACTTTATTGAAAGTTTGAAGAGAACCCTCACGGGTTTGGCATACACATATAACAACACGTGATTTGTACAATGCAATAGTGAATAGTGGTACAGTGAATAATAGAAAGGCCCTACCGGCCTTGCCAATACCGGGTAAGGCAACCTTAAGACTGGTACAATATGGAAATAGGTTCTACCAGCCTTATCAATATACACCGGGCAAGGCAGCCTGGAGGCTTGCATAACATAAGAGGAGGCTCTACCGGCCCTGCCAATATACTGGGCAAGGCAACCTTGAGACTGGCACAACGAGAAAGGAGGCTCTACCGGCCCTGCCAATATACCGGGCAAGGCAGCCTTGAGGCTGACACAAAGAGAGAGGAGGCTCTACCGGCCTTGCCAATATACCGGGCAAGGCAGCCTTTAGACTGGCACAATGAGAGAGCAGACTCTACTGGCCTTGCCAATATATCGGGCAAGGCAGCCTCGCTAGACCCAGAGAGCTGCAAGTACTGGTGCATAAGCGAAGAAGGCCTCAGCGACTAGAATATTGGTGGAGTAAACCAGTCGCCTATACTGAGCACACAGGGGCCTAGCTGAGGGATCAGCAGAGGCATTTGCAGAATACAAAAATGTCAACAAAACCTGTAAAAAGGCTATTAAATTAGCTAGACTGGAGAATGAAAAAAATATTGCTAAGGAGAGCAAAAGCAACCCAAAAAAATTCTTTAAATACATTAATGGCAAAAAATTAAAGTCTGATAATGTTGGGTCCTTGTTAGCTGAAACGGGTGAGATGGTCAAAGGTGACAGAGAGAAGGCAGATATTTTAAATAATTTCTTTTCTTCTGTTTTTACCAAGGAAGACCCATTGGACAAGAGTCTGCAAACTACTTTTACAGAACAGTCACAGCAAGCATGGGACTGGCTAACACAAGAAAAAGTGTTAAAACAATTGAATGGTGTCAAGGTAGACAAAGCTCCGGGGCCAGATGGTATACACCCACGGGTACTTAAAGAGCTAAGCCAGACCCTGGCCAGACCGATATATCTGATTTTCAGGGATTCTTTTATTTCTGGTATGGTGCCCATGGATTGGCGTAAAGCAGATGTGGTGCCCATATTTAAAAAGGGATCAAAGTCCCAGCCAGGAAATTACAGACCCGTAAGTTTGACATCTGTGGTAGGGAAGCTGTTTGAAAGGTTGCTAAGGGAATATATTCAAGAATTCTGCTGGAACAGGAATATCATTAGCAATAGCCAACATGGCTTTGTGAAAGATAGGTCTTGTCAAACGAACTTGATCGCATTTTATGAAAAAGTAAGTAATAATATAGATGAGGGAGCGGCGGTTGACGTGATCTATTTAGACTTTGCCAAGGCATTTGATACGGTTCCACACAAGAGGTTACTGTACAAATTGAATGAAATAGGACTAGGGCAAAATGTTTGTGAGTGGATTGGAAATTGGCTGAAAGATAGAATGCAAAGAGTGGTAGTAAATGGCAAGTTCTCCAGTTGGATAAACGTGATAAGTGGAGTGCCTCAGGGATCTGTCCTGGGTCCTCTTCTTTTTAATTTGTTTATTAATGACCTCCCAGAGGGCATAGGAAGCCATGTATCAGTGTTTGCCGATGACACAAAATTAAGTAAGGTAATAAAGTCTGAACTGGATGTGTCTTCATTACAAGAGGACTTGGACAAATTGAGTAACTGGGTAGGCAAATGGCAAATGAGATTCAATATAGACAAGTGTAAAGTTATGCATTTTGGGTATAATAATAAAAATGCAACATATAGTTTAAATGGCGTTTCTCTGGGGAAATCTACTAATGAAAAGGATTTAGGAGTAATGGTAGACAATAGACTTAGCAGTAGCATGCAGTGCCAGCTGGCAGCGGCAAAGGCCAATAAGATATTGGCATGTATTAAAAGGGGTATTGACTCAAGGGAGGAAGATATAATTATGCCTCTTTACAGGTCCATGGTAAGACCCCACCTAGAATATGCTGTTCAATTCTGGGCGCCCTTTCTGAAGAAGGACATTATGGAACTAGAGAGAGTGCAGAGGAGGGCTACAAAACTAGTAAGGGGAATGGAATGTTTTAGTTATGAAGAGAGGCTAGAAAAGTTAAACTTGTACACACTAGAGAAACGGCGTCTTAGAGGGGATATGATAACACTATATAAATATGTTCAAGGCCCATATAAAGGGCTTTCAAATGACCTGTTCATTAACAGAACAGTACACAGGACAAGGGTCCACCCGCTTAGACTTGAGGAAAGGAGATTTAGTCTACAACAGCGGAAGGGTTTCTTTACAGTAAGGACAATAAAGGTATGGAATGCACTTCCGGAGGAGGTGGTGCTATCAAATACATTAGATGCCTTTAAAAGGGGCCTGGATACTTATTTAAAAGAGCATAATATAGAGGGCTATGCACGTTAGTATTGGGATTAATATTTAGTTAGGGCTTGTTGATCCAGGGAGAAGTCTGATTGCCATTTGGAGTCAGATGCCTTCTTTTGGGTCAGCGATGGTAAACAGGAATAGGAAAAGGGTTGAACTGGATGGACGCAAGTCTTTTTTCAACCTAAATTACTATGTAACTATGTAACTATGTAACTATGTATAGGTGTCAATGAGCACCTGGTAATGATGGAACAAATCAGTACCCGCGTACTGGACCAACTATGACACTGCCGGTACTAAAAGGATACTGTGAGCAACCGGTATATATGGAGCGAACCAGTACCCGTGTACTGGATACACAAGACTCTACCGATGCTATATGGAACGCAGCAAGCGACCGATTATACAAGGAACGAACCAGTACCCGCGCACTGGATTACCCAAGACTCTACCGGTGCTGTATGGAACGCAGCAAGCAACCAGTTATACATGGAGCGAACCAGTACCCGCGTACTGGATTACACAAAACTCTACAGGTGCAGTATGGAACGCAGCGAGCAACCGGTTTTTACATGGAGCGAACCAGTACCCGTGTACTGGATTACACAAGACTCTACCGGTGCTGTATGAAACGCAGTGAGCAACCGGTTATACATGGAGTGAACCAGTACCCGCGTACTGGATACACAAGACTCTACCGGTGCTGTATGGAGAGCAGCAAGCAACCGGTTGTACATGGAGCGAACCAGTACCCGTGTACTGGATACAGAAGACTCTACCGGTGCTGTATGGAACGCAGCAAGCAACCGGTTATACATGGAGCGAACCAGTACCCGTGTACTGGATACACAAGACTCTACCGGTGCTGTATGAAATGCAGTGAGCAACCGGTTATACATGGAGTGAACCAGTACCCGCGTACTGGATACACAAGACTCTACTGGTGCTGTATGGAGAGCAGCAAGCAACCGGTTGTATATGGAGCGAACCAGAACCTGCGTACTGGACTACACAAGTCACTGAATGATAAAAATGTCGCCCAAGGCGACATGAAGGAAGAGACACTCAGCATGCGATCCAGGAGCAGGAACACAGCCAGGTCTGGACAGGAAACAGGAACAGCAACGGCAGCCAACCAGGTCAGGAACGGCAGCAGGAACAACAACCCAAACCGGATCAGGAACAGAGGCAGGAACCAGGACACCGAGGAAGCTGTCAGGCAGGTACACAGGCGATCTCTGCAGCGTAGTAGAATCAGTCACGGCCCAGGAAGCTCAGGAAACAGTACAGGTACTAGAGACATAGAGACACCACGAAAAGGCAACCAAAGGGTGCCCAAGCCCAGTCTAAATAGGCAATACAGGGCGGGCTGAAGACAGGCAGCCAATGGAGAGCCCAATCAGATAACTGACAGGAAAATGCAGCAATCACGGGCACCGTGATAGTAGGCCAATGAGAGGGGTTTCTTTTTCTCCTGTCCTTCAATAGATAACATGTTAGATTTTCTTGCAGAAGGGTTTCCCCAATACCCTTAAAGTGCAGGTCTCAGCTATCTCTGCCATTTCTGGGACCAAATGGGCTAAACAGGATTTAGTTATCCGCTTCATCAAAGTTCTCAAGAGACTATGTCCTCCAGTACATAAGCTTGCTCCTTTCTGGGATCTCCCTTTAGTCTTAGACGCCCTGACTAAGGAACCTTTTGAACCACTGGAAGCAATTTCTCAGGGTATCCTTTTAATGAAAATCACTCTCTTGAAGGCACTAGCCACTGCTAGATGGGTTTTGGAGTTACAAGCGCTCTTTTTACAGGAGCATTTTTAAGGTTCAACCAGGACTGTGTCATCCTAAGACCTGTTCTGGACTTTTTATTTAAGGTAGTAATGTCCTTTCATTTGTCACAGCATATCTGCCTTCTTTTCTTTCTTCCAGACACCTCTGAAGTAGATAAACCAGAATGGATTAACCTGGACTTGGTCAGATGCTTGAGAGTAAATGTCAACAGAACACAGAAGAAATGGTGGTTGTGGTTCTAACAGGGCACTGGCAGGGCCTACCTGTTTCTAGATCCACCATTTCCAGATGGATTGTATCCTGTATTTCTAAAGCCTGTTAGGCTAAAAGTGTCTCAAGGGATCAGGGTCCACTCTTCCAGAGCAGTAGCCACTTCTTGGGCAGCAGAGGTCAGGGTTTCTCCTGAGGAGATATGCAAGGCAGAAGACTTGTCTTCTGGTTCCAGTTACATTAGGCATTATTGCCTTGATGTCCAGTCCAGAGACTGGACATCTTTGGTAGAGAGGTTTTTCAGTCCATCTCTACTTCTAAATCTCAATACATATCTTTTTTTCTTTCACAGTAATATTTAGTTTGGTCTGATTTCTTTCCCTCCCTACTAATTTGCTTTGGTAAGCACTCTTTCAAGAACATTGCTGAGGGCTGACGAGAAAAAGGGAAAATTGTTTCAACTTACCGTTATTTTTATTTCCTGGTCACAATGAGGCAGTGTTGACAGCTACCCTCTCTTCGCCTCCAGCTTATCAGCAAAAGACACCAATTCAGGTGGAGGAGAGGCCAATTTATAATTTTTGAACAATATGTTTCCTGTCTGATTGGCCGGAGAGGAAACTTAACCATTTCATGAACGCTGCCTCATTGTGAAAGGAAATGAAAATAATGGTAAGCTGAAGCAATTTTCAACGTATTTATCCCTTGGATAATCGAGAGGTAAGAGAGAAATTGAAGCCCCCAAATTATTTATAATAGCAACCAAATATGTTTTGAAAGAAACAAATCCACTTTTCTACAATAATACACTAATTTACTTAATGTTACACAAAGGGTACATTCAGCAGGAGCTGATAACGGAATTTTAGAAGAGTTTCCTTAAAGTCCAAGTGTATGGAATGTGAACACAGGGGGCCTTATTTAGCAAAGCAAAAAGGTGAAATTATAGACAAACTAACTGCACCATAAGAGTGAAATGAAAATTAAATTGGGATTTTAAGCCCATGAATGCTAGAACAGTGTTCAATACATTGCTAGCATTCAAGGGGTTAAAGCCCAATTTCATCAGTGTTAGTTTTCATTCCCCCTATAGCTCAGTTAGCTCAGTTCTCAGTCCAGAATTTCCACAGATTTCTCACTACTGAGGAGTTAAATCTTTAAAATGGATGAAGGTTTGGCATTAAACCAGAAACCATCATAAGGAACCAGACCCATGTCTTCTTCGCCCCCTCTGCCTGGGGGAGGCCTGGGGGAACAAAGGGAATTACCTACTCCCTGGTGGTGGGAAAGCAGAAGGTAGGTAAAATCAGGTTAGGTTTATGAAAGGGGAGGTGTTTATAGTACAAAAGGTGGCATTAGCGATTGAGGGATAGAATTCTTACCTTTGTTTTTGATGTTTTTCCCACCCACCCTAACTCATGTCCTCTTTTCTCCTCATTCTCAGTGTCTCTTCAGCTGGAGTAGCATCTTCTACAGAAGACATCATATATAGGTCAGAACTCATCCTGGAAAAGGGGCTTAGTAATCAGCTAGGGCAGGCAATATGATGTTCCTGGGCCCAAACAGTGCAGCTTAGCCATAAAAGATTACAGCTAGGCACAGGGCTGCAGCCATGGGTCTGGGGCACACACTGGGGGTTCGGGAGTTTCCCTGAGGATAGATCAAATCCATCTAATAAAAGCTGTGACATCTTTAATTTGCCACCTACATTGTTTTCCATGTATTTATTGTGTGTGGTGTTTTATTTGCAGTATGGGAAAGGAAAAGGGGGGGGTTGTTAATTAGAAGAAGTATCAGGGGCATTGGGACCTTATCACTGTGATCTAACATATTAGATCAATAGAATGATATGGAGATTTCAAAGCAACTGGAAACTCCATTCTGGCGTGCCATTGGTAAGAAACTAAACCACCACTAAATCCCAAGCATGGACACATATATCCACTGACACACTGATTCTCACACAAACAGACACACACAATACCCAAACATACAAACTCAGATACCCATATGGACTCACAATTACACACAGATTCCCACACAAATAGGCTCATACACTGATACCCATACAGACTCATGCATACACAGATATCCATGCAGACTCATACACATGGATACTCACACAGACTCACACACACATACACACAGGTAGTCTTACAGAGCCATAGACACACAGATACTCTCACATAAAAACTCACAGATAGGAATACGGACTCACACAGTTACACACAGATTCCCATAATACAGACTCATACACACTGTCAGATACCCATACACACTCACATACACACACACACCCACCCTTACAGAGACACACATACACACACAGATACCCACACACTCATACAACTACACACAGATACATATGCAGATACACACAGATATACTATACACACAAATACACACACTCACACACACACAGTCACACATCCTCACAGATATACATAGACATGGTTCACTTTTAAAAGGTCGCACGCAAAAGAGTGTGCAACCACAGGGCACATTCAACATGTTGCCCAGAGAATCTCGCACTGTAGGAAAGCGTGAGATTCTCATGTCACAGAATGAAATTTCGCCCCTCCCCTGCTTAGTTCCTCTTCCCTGCGCCAGCCATTAATGTGTGAATTAAAGAAAATTAAAGTACCACAACAACGTATTGCCCCGGCTCTCTCTCCCCTTCTCAGCTCCTCTTCTCCTCAGTGCATCCAGTGCTGTTCTGGTTACCTCATCTGCATCTTGCTGAGCATCTCTCTCCCTCTGCCAATATTGTTTGGTCGACAATAGTGTTGAGCGAGCATGCTCGGCCGATGCTCGGATCGGCTCGAGCATCGCTCTGCTCGGCACATGGCGGTACTCGTACGAGTACCGCATGTGCTCGCCCGCCATGTTCGGGTCTCCTCCCCGCACGTTTTGCGGCTGCTGCGCAGCCAATAAACGTGCAGGGAGGCTCTGACATCAGTGTAATGCCAGCAGCCATGTTGGCTGCTGGCATTACACTGATTGGCTGGCCAGAACCCGTGGTCGGTGCTGTATAGCACCTGACCAGCGAGTTCGGCTCAGTCTTAGCCAGGGAGAGATGAGGATAGGAAGGGAAAGTCAGTGTAGGGAGAAAAAAAGCTAATTTGTGAAAAAAAAAGAACCAAAAGTCCTTTTTAGGACTACTGTGTGTGGGGGCAGCAGTTTATTTTGTGTGGGGGGAAAAAAACAAAAAAAAAAAAATTTCATATATTCTGTTTAGTGTGCAAAGTTGCAGATTAGAGCACATTCTGTTTAGTGTGCAAAGTTGCAGATTAGAGCACATTCTGTTTAGTGTGCAAAGTTGCAGATTAGAGCACATTCTGTTTAGTGTGCAAAGTTGCAGATTAGAGCACATTCTGTTAAGTCTTCAAACTAAAATATCAAAGTCACATATTCCATTCAGTGTGGGTCGCCGCAGTTTAGCAGCACATTCTGTGTACTGTGCAGAGTTGCAGAATAGGAAGAAATACTGTTAAGTCTTCAAACTAAAATATCAAAGTCACATATTCCATTCAGTGTGCTTCGCCGCAGTTTAGCAGCACATGCTGTGTACTGTGCAGAGTTGCAGAATAGGAAGAAATACTGTTAATTCTTCAAACTAAAATATCAAAGTCACATATTCCATTCAGTGTGCTTTGCCGCAGTTTAGCAGCACATGCTGTGTACTGTGCAGAGTTGCAGAATAGGAAGAAATACTGTTAAGTCTTCAAACTCAAATATCAAAGTCACATATTCCATTCAGTGTGCTTTGCCGCAGTTTAGCAGCACATTCTGTGTACTGTGCAGAGTTGCAGAATAGGAAGAAATACTGTTAAGTCTTCAAACTAAAATATCAAAGTCACATATTCCATTCAGTGTGCTTTGCCGCAGTTTAGCAGCACATTCTGTGTACTGTGCAGAGTTGCAGAATAGGAAGAAATACTGTTAAGTCTTCAAACTAAAATATCAAAGTCACATATTCCATTCAGTGTGCGTCACCGCAGTTTAGCAGCCTATTCTGTGTACTCTGCACAGTTGCAGAATAGGAAGAAATACTGTTAAGTCTTCAAACTAAAATATCAAAGTCACATATTCCATTCAGTGTGCTTCGCCGCAGTTTAGCAGCCTATTCTGTGTACTCTGCACAGTTGCAGAATAGGAAGAAATACTGTTAAGTCTTCAAACTAAAATATCAAAGTCACATATTCCATTCAGTGTGCTTCGCCGCAGTTTAGCAGCACTTTCTGTGTACTCTGCACAGTTGCAGAATAGGAAGAAATACTGTTAAGTCTTCAAACTAAAATATCAAAGTCACATATTCCATTCAGTGTGCTTCGCCGCAGTTTAGCAGCCTATTCTGTGTACTCTGCACAGTTGCAGAATAGGAAGAAATACTGTTAAGTCTTCAAACTCAAATATCAAAGTCACATATTCCATTCAGTGTGCTTCGCCGCAGTTTAGCAGCCTATTCTGTGTACTCTGCACAGTTGCAGAATAGGAAGAAATACTGTTAAGTCTTCAAACTAAAATATCAAAGTCACATATTCCATTCAGTGTGCGTCACCGCAGTTTAGCAGCCTATTCTGTGTACTCTGCACAGTTGCAGAATAGGAAGAAATACTGTTAAGTCTTCAAACTCAAATATCAAAGTCACATATTCCATTCAGTGTGCTTCGCCGCAGTTTAGCAGCCTATTCTGTGTACTCTGCACAGTTGCAGAATAGGAAGAAATACTGTTAAGTCTTCAAACTCAAATATCAAAGTCACATATTCCATTCAGTGTGCGTCACCGCAGTTTAGCAGCCTATTCTGTGTACTCTGCACAGTTGCAGAATAGGAAGAAATACTGTTAAGTCTTCAAACTCAAATATCAAAGTCACATATTCCATTCAGTGTGCTTCGCCGCAGTTTAGCAGCCTATTCTGTGTACTCTGCACAGTTGCAGAATAGGAAGAAATACTGTTAAGTCTTCAAACTAAAATATCAAAGTCACATATTCCATTCAGTGTGCGTCACCGCAGTTTAGCAGCATATTCTGTGTACTCTGCACAGTTGCAGAATAGGAAGAAATACTGTTAAGTCTTCAAACTAAAATATCAAAGTCACATATTCCATTCAGTGTGCGTCACCGCAGTTTAGCAGCCTATTCTGTGTACTCTGCACAGTTGCAGAATAGGAAGAAATACTGTTAAGTCTTCAAACTCAAATATCAAAGTCACATATTCCATTCAGTGTGCGTCACCGCAGTTTAGCAGCCTATTCTGTGTACTCTGCACAGTTGCAGAATAGGAAGAAATACTGTTAAGTCTTCAAACTCAAATATCAAAGTCACATATTCCATTCAGTGTGCTTCGCCGCAGTTTAGCAGCCTATTCTGTGTACTCTGCACAGTTGCAGAATAGGAAGAAATACTGTTAAGTCTTCAAACTAAAATATCAAAGTCACATATTCCATTCAGTGTGCGTCACCGCAGTTTAGCAGCATATTCTGTGTACTCTGCACAGTTGCAGAATAGGAAGAAATACTGTTAAGTCTTCAAACTAAAATATCAAAGTCACATATTCCATTCAGTGTGCGTCACCGCAGTTTAGCAGCCTATTCTGTGTACTCTGCACAGTTGCAGAATAAAAAGAAATACTGTTAAGTCTTCAAACTAAAATATCAAAGTCACATATTCCATTCAGTGTGCTTCGCCGCAGTTTAGCAGCCTATTCTGTGTACTCTGCACAGTTGCAGAATAGGAAGAAATACTGTTAAGTCTTCAAACTCAAATATCAAAGTCACATATTCCATTCAGTGTGCTTCGCCGCAGTTTAGCAGCCTATTCTGTGTACTCTGCACAGTTGCAGAATAGGAAGAAATACTGTTAAGTCTTCAAACTATAATATCAAAGTCACATATTCCATTCAGTGTGCGTCACCGCAGTTTAGCAGCATATTCTGTGTACTCTGCACAGTTGCAGAATAGGAAGAAATACTGTTAAGTCTTCAAACTCAAATATCAAAGTCACATATTCCATTCAGTGTGCTTCGCCGCAGTTTAGCAGCCTATTCTGTGTACTCTGCACAGTTGCAGAATAGGAAGAAATACTGTTAAGTCTTCAAACTCAAATATCAAAGTCACATATTCCGTGTAAGATGAAGAAGGCGGGTAAAAAGGGACGGGGAAGTGGACGTGATCCTGATAGTTCAGGGCGCGGGTCAGGACGCGGAGAAACTGTGCCTGGTGCCAGAGCACAAGAAAGAAAGACATCCACCATACCTAGCTTCATGTCTAATTTTACAGGGCGTCGCAGGACATCACTCTCGAGGTCCGACCACTGCGAACAGGTGGTCGGTTGGATGTCAGCTGATACTGCTTCCAGTCGGTTAAGCACCACCCTGTCTTCCACCAAGTCCACTCTCAGTAGCCAAGAGTCTGGTCAACATAATCCTCACTCTGATCATCCTTCCTCCCACCATAGACGGTCTGGTCAAAGAAGTGATCCCACACTGGGATATAGTGATGAGCTCGTCTCATCACCAATCCTTCATTTGACCCTCTCTCCAAGCACGCTTGCAGAGGAACATGACATCTTATGCCCTGATTCACAACCTCTAGAGGGTACCCAATCACAAGAAGATGACAGATGTGAACGGCACTTAAGGTCAAAGGAAGTAGTGGATGATGATGATGATGAGACACAGTTGCCATTAAATCAACCACTACTACTGTCTCAAGACCTTGTTGAGGAGGATGTTATAGAGTTGTCAATGACTGAGTATGTGGTGGGATCAAGACATGAGGAGGATGATCAGAGTGAGGAAGTGGAGGAGGACTTGGTGGACGATGAGGTGACTGACCCCACCTGGGAAGGTGTAGAGCCGAGCGATGACAGCAGTCCTGAGGGTGAGCCATCTGCAGCACCGCAACAGGCTGGAAGAGGCAGTGGTGTGGCTACAGAAAGAAGGCGGACCGCACCAAACCGGCCCGCAAATGTTCCACGGAGCACCCCCTTGCGTAAATCTCCCTTGCCAAGGGGTAGGTGTTCCGCGGTATGGCGTTTTTTTAAGGAAAGTGCGGACGACAAAAGAATTGTAGTTTGCAACCTGTGCCACACCAGAATGAGCCGAGGCATGAACACTAGAAACCTCACCACCACCAGCATGATCCGACACATGGCATCCAAGCACCGTAATAAGTGGGAGGAACGCCTGGATCGCCCATCTGTGTCTGCAGGCCACACCACTGCCTTCTCTTCCCCTGTTTTCGGTGCCCGCCAATCGCCTGTCGAAGGCGCAGGCCCGCATACCTCCCGCCCTGCACCTGTACCATCTGAAGCACCATCAGCGACCACATCCACTTCCCTGTCCCAGCGCAGCGTCCAAATGTCGTTACCCCAGGCATTTGAGCGCAAGCGAAAATACCCAGCCACCCACCCACAGGCCATAGCACTAACCTCACACCTTTCCAAATTACTGGCCATCGAAATGCTGCCATTTAGGCTTGTGGACACTGAGTCCTTCCGCAGCCTGATGGCAGCAGCTGTCCCTCGGTACGCGGTCCCCAGCCGCCACTACTTTTCCCGGTGTGCCATCCCCGCATTACACCACCATGTGTCCCGTAACATCACCCGTGCCCTGACCAACGCAGTTACTGGGAAGGTCCACTTAACGACTGACACATGGACAAGTGCTTGTGGCCAGGGACGCTACATTTCCCTGACGGCACACTGGGTGAATGTCGTGGAGGCTGGGAGCGACTCGGACCCTGGGATGGCACGGGTGCTACCCACGCCGAGGATTGCGGGCCCTACCTCCATCAGGGTTTCCGCCAGCACCTACGTTATTGGCTCCTCCTCCTCCGTTTCCACCTCCGAATTCTCTACACGCAGCGCCACTCCCCATCAGCCAGTAGCTGGAAGCAGTGTAGCACTGCAGTGGGGAAGCGTCAACAGGCCGTGCTGAAGCTGATCTGCCTTGGGGACAAACAGCACACAGCCTCAGAGCTGTTGCAGGGGATTAGTTACCAGACCGAGCAGTGGCTCTCGCCACTCAACCTGCAACCAGGCATGGTTGTGTGTGATAATGGGCGTAACTTGGTGGCGGCTTTGGAGCTCGGCAAGCTCACACACGTACCATGCCTAGCGCATGTATTTAATTTAGTGGTTCAGCGATTTCTAAAAACCTACCCCAATGTGCATGATCTCTTGACCAAGGTGCGCTGCGTGTGTGCACATTTCCGTAAGTCATCTACAGCTTCAGCCGGCCTGTTGAAGCTGCAGCAGCGCTTACAATTGCCAGCTCACCGGCTGCTGTGTGACGTGAGCACGCGCTGGAACTCCACCTTCCACATGTTGGCCCGGCTTTGTGAGCAGCAGAGGGCAGTAGTGGAGTACCAGCTGTTACACGGTCGTCGCCTGTCCGTTCAACTTCCTGTAATCAGAAGTGAGGAGTGGGAATGGATGTCAGACCTCTGTGAGGTTTTACACAATTTTGAGGAATCGACACAGATGGTGAGCGGCGATAACGCTATTATCAGTGTAACCATCCCACTTCTGTGTCTATTGAAACGCTCGCTGCTCACAATTAAAACTGACGCTTTGCATGTGGAAGAGGTGGAAATGCGGGAGGAAGAGCTTACACAAGGTGATAGCCAGAGCACCCTCACTTCGTCTTCTCAGCGACCATTGGAGGAGGCGGAGGAGGAGGAGGAGGAAGACACGGTTGCCTCCGCTACAGAGGGTAGCCATGGAACTTTAGTTCCATCTATTCAGCGTGGGTGGGCAGAAGAGGAGGAAGAGGATGAGGAGATTGAGAGTCATCCTCCTGGTGAGGACAGCGAAATCTTGCCTGTTGGTACTCTGGCACACATGGCTGACTTTATGTTAGGCTGCCTTTCCCGTGACCCACGCGTTATACGCATTTTAGACAACACGGATTACTGGGTGTTCACCCTTCTGGACCCCCGCTACAAAGAGAATTTCTCATCTCTCATTCCTCCAGTGGAGAGGACAAGCAAAATGGTGCAATACCAGAAGGTTCTTGTTGAAAAATTGCTCCAAAATTTTCCATCTGACAACGCTGGCGGCAGAGTACGTGCTACCTTGGCCAACAGAGAAGGGGAGAAAAGGGGAGCACACAGCAGTTCCGACAAAGGCAGGGCAACACTCTCCAAGGCGTGGGACACCTTCATGACACCCCGCCAGCACCCTCACCCTGATGCGCAGCCTAGTGTCACAAGGAGGGAAAAGTTTTGGAAGATGGTGAAGGAGTACGTAGCAGACCGTGTCAGCGTCCTCAATGATCCCTCTGTGCCTTACAACTACTGGGTGTTCAAGCTGGACACGTGGTATGAACTGGCACTCTACGCCTTGGAGGTGCTGGCCTGCCCTGCCGCCAGCGTTCTGTCTGAGCGGGTATTTAGTGCTGCTGGTGGCATCATAACAGATAAGCGTATCCGCCTTTCCACCGACAATGCTGATAGGTTGACACTTATAAAAATGAACAAGGCCTGGATTTCCCCTGACTTCTCCACTCCACTGGAGGAAAGCCCCGGGGGAACATAAAGTCAGTTTATATATGTTATTTACAATGATGGGAATACTCTGTATTCCCATTCACCCCTTCCACCCAAAAAACGGGTATATGGTTGACTCTTAATCTTCTCATCCTCCTCCTCCTCTTCCATATACCCTGGGATATAATTTTTATATAGGGCCAGCTCACCAGCGGGCCCTGTGATATAATTTTAATATAGGGCCAGCTCACCAGCGGGCCCTGTTTGACAACTTTTGGTATAGGTCAGCTCACCAGCGGGCCTTCTTATATAATGTTTTATTGGGTCAACTCTCTAGCGGGCCCTCTCATATAATGTTTTATAGCGTCAGCTCACTAGCGGGCCTTCGCATATAATGTTTAGGATGGTCAGCTCCGCAGCAGACCCTCACCCATAATGTTTTAGATGGTCGGCTCAGCGCACGTTTCCCTCTTAATCATGGCCCCAGTTCAGAAAAATCGAGGAAATTTTTGGGAGAATTTGCCTTTGCGCACGTTTCCCTCTTAATCATGGCCTCAGTTCAATAAAATCAAGGAAATTTTTGGGAGAATTTGCCTCTGCGCACGTTTCCCTCTTAATCATGGCCTCAGTTCAGAAAAATCAAGGACATTTTTGGGAGAATTTGTCTCTGCGCACGTTTCCCTCTTAATCATGGCCTCACTTCAGAAAAATCGAGGAAATTTTTGGGAGAATTTGCAGATGATATACAAGTAAATATACAGCAAATATTGTTTGGTAACAATTTTTCGCCTAAAGTCGTTTTTATTTTCCTTTTTGTGTGTTTTACGGTCAGTCTGTAAAAATGGCGTACTACGGGCGAAAGATCGTTCCCAGCAGCAATGTTGGAGTCCAAGATGCATCCAGAGATCCTCCCTATGCTGTCCCTGAACCATTTCTGTGGTGTTTCCATCCTTTTCTGCCCTTTTCCTATGGACCAGGCACCCTCCCCTCATCAGAGCAGGGGGTGCCTGGTGTAATGCTCGAGTCCTCCGATTGACTTCAATGGGGCTCGGGTGCTCGGCCGAGCACTCGAGCCTCCGGGGGTGCTCGGTCAGAGCACCCGAACACCCGAGCATTGGGGTGCTCGCTCATCACTAGTCGACAACTGTAAAGTTTTTATAAGAGGAGTACACATCTTTCCCAACCAGCTGGTGATGATGGGATTTGTAGTCTATAACACTTGAAGGCACTGCCCCAAAGTGTAATTGTCTTGACAGGTGGAGCGGAGGGGAGAAGGGGAGAGAGAGATGGTCAGCAAGATGTGGATGAGGTGGATGAGGTAACCAGAACAGCACTGGACGCACTGAGGGAAAGAGGAGCTGAGAAGGGGAGAGAGAGCTGTGGCAATACTTTGTTGTGGTACTTTTTTTTTCTTTCTTTCACACATTCATGGCTGGTGCAGGGAAGGGCAGCTAAGCTTTCCTACAGTGCAAGATTCTCATGTTGCCCTTTTAATCTGGGCAACATGCTGAATATGCCCTGTGGTCGCACACTGTTTTGCGAGCAACCTTTTAAAAGGATACCCATAGACACATATACGCATATACACAGACACAGATACACACACACACACACACACACACAGATGGACTCTCATATATAAACACACTCACAGACACAAAGATACACACACAGTCACACATTCTTACAGGTATACATGCACACAGACACACACACACACACACACACAGATGGACACTCGAGATACACACACACACTCAGAGACACACACACACACAGATATGGATTCTTTAATACCTTCAATCCTAGAGGGGTATCCAATGCATTGTAAAGTGATGAAGGGGCTGAATTAATGGGAACTTAGTGTTTATTTCTCAGTTGATTGGTTCCAGAATTGTACCTCTTCATCTTAAAGGAGCAGTAAACATTTTTATGAAAAAAATATATTGTAAGGTGTTTCCTGTTGAGTAAAATAAGGGTACTCCCACTGCTGAGAGATTTCCAGAATTATTACTGTTTTAACCTGTGTTTTTTTACACTAGCAGTGCCCACTAGTGGTCAAATTCCAATTAGTTATTCTGTTACATTCTATTTGAGGGAAAGTCAATGACAAACAGTTCTTCATAGAATGCTGTCAGTTAGAACTTTCAAGGAGTAATCACACAGTAAATTCACTTCCAGATTATTTGAACTGTTATAAATTGTAAATAAAACAACTGAAAGCAGTGGGAGTGTTTTACTCAGCAAGAAAATCGCTTTAGCATTTAGGTTTTCATTAAAAAAAGTGTACTGCTCCTTAAACGCAATGTCCACACTTTTCTCTAAAAAAACTACAGCTTTTTCTCTTACAGCATAGTAGAATGATATGGAGTTTCTAAGCAACTTTAAAACTCCCTTTATCAAGTCAGAAGCATACTCAACACTTGATAAAGGGACTTTATCTCTCGAAAGCTTGTCCCCATAAAATTAAGTGTTAGTCTGTTAAAAAGGTATTATTGCATCCTGGAATACTCATTAATTTGACTTCTACATCACTGGATTAACATGGTAAATCCAAATTATATGTATGCACAGATACGCACACAAAGATACACACATATACACACACATGCGCATACACACAGAGTCTAAGGCAGGAATCAAGGAAGACATCACAGATGAAATTTTGATGGAAAAAAAGGAAAACGTTGCTGTGAAGCCCCGTGTCAATCAATCATGTTTTATAATGCACCAAGTTGGCACATTATAAAACAGCATACTCAGTAAACTCAGATTTTTGCTGTGTGTGTATTATAAAAGTGAATTGAAAAGGTCAGTGCTCACATAAGTACTTCAAAAAAGTGTTTTTAAGTGTGTTTCAGCTTAGAAGCCATAGTATATGATCTACTTATTGTGCATTAAAATAAATAATCAAAGCTTTAGCAATTCTATACATCAAAAATAAGTTATACATTTTATGGAAATAAGCTTTAATCAACAGTGACTGACACTCATAGACAAATGATGTCCTGGGGCTTCATCCATACTAATGATGAGCAGGAACATCAGCCAGGCCGGGTCGGTACACAGAGCAGGAATGTCAGCCAGGCCAGGTCGGTACACAGAGCAGGAACATCAGCCAGGCCGGGTCGGTACACAGAGCAGGAACGTCATCTAGGCTGGGTCGGTACACAGAGCAGGAACGTCAGCCAATCTGGGTCGGTATACAGAGCAGGAACGTCATCCAGGCTGGGTTGGTATACAGAGAAGGAACGTCAGCCAATCTGGGTCGGTACACAGAGCAGGAACATCAGCCAGGCCGGGTCGATACACAGAGCAGGAACAAACAGGCAGAGTAGTCAGGCAGTCCGGGTCATACACAGGATTCACATAGGAAGTCAGAAACAAGAGCTAGTGACTGGAACACCATGAAAGGGCGCCCATGAAATGACAGGGCTGAGTATTTAAGGACTAGAACTGGGTGGAGATAGAGCCCAGCAGCCAATAAATGACAGGCAGGAAGTAAACCGGACATAGCAATGTCGCCAGAGGAATCATGGACACCATGATAATTACAGAACTGGGGCATGTTTACACTGACAACTGTCTCAAGTAATTAGCCCAACTTCACGAGGACTTCAGCCTCTCACACCATCTCTTCTACTCATATCTGTAACTTCGTCACACTCTTCGCGCACAGTGAAGTGACCGCACCCCCTTTGTTGAAAGAGTCTGCCTTCATGGTCCAGTGGCCTACCCGGCCACTCAGTTTTATTTACAGATGGCTAGATGCAGACGCACCACAGGGAGACTCTTCTTTAAGATTGAAGTGAGAGGGGGAGCTTGGACTGTTGGAGGACTGGGAGTGGTCTCTGGCCAAAGTTAGTCCTCAAGGGGTTTCATTGCTTTCCGGGCATCATATGATCCAGTTAAAAATCTTACATAGAGCATACTTCACTTCGGTACAATAGCTCTGGATGGGGATGCACGATGACGATCTGTGTGATAGATGCTCGGCTGCCGTTGGTGACTTCATGTGCCTCATCTGGTCTTACCCTACAGTCTTTAGATTCTGGAATGATGTATTTACTACTTTGTCAGACGTTGTGGAACGGCTGCTTCCCTTTACACCGAAGTTCGGTATCCTCTCTATTTTTCCTGATGATATTGAATCTCGCCCTCTTAAGTCTCTCCTGCAAGAGATCCTGGTCATGGCATGCAAGATGGTCATGATGGCTTGGATGTCTCATGGCCATTGGACTAATCTCATCAGAATATTCCACACTGTAGCCTGGTGTTTATTCACCGGGGATCTCTGTACAAGTTCCTTGGTATTTGGAAGGCATGGTTGAATTACCCCTTCTCCTTGAGGGGATGATATTAATCTGGCCGCATGGCAGTGCGGGCAAGTGCTGAGGGTGCTGGGGGTGGTGGCAGCCCCCCTGGGGTGGGGGAGAGAGTGAGAGAACCATTTTTTTTTTCCTTTTGGGTGTTTGTTTGTTTAAACGTTAATAAGAAAAACTACCAAGGTTGCCTTGGGGTGCCTGTTTTATACCTACCTGATCTATTGCTAATACACTGTGTTACTAATATTGCTGTCAATGTCTGATTGCTGTTTTCTTTTGTACCAAATGTCAAATTGTCTTCTGTCTGTACCCTCGCACTGCCTATGTTAATAAAAATATTTCCAAAAAAATGGAACTTTTAACACCTTGGGGGAGATAACTTCTCCAATTATACCACTTCTCCAGTTCTTATGTTATTCTGTTTAGCCAATGCACTAAGATTTCTCAGGCTGGAGAGATCTTAGTGCAATGTCTTCATAGAATAAAACAGGAACTGGAGAAGTGATATCACTGGAGAAGTTATCTCCGCTTATGACCTCCGTATCATACCTTAGTGCATCTCCACTCCTCACCCCCCTGAATGGCAGAGAGTTCTCCAATGACTTACAGTAAAATGTGCAGTATACCCTAATTATGGAAAAAATATAGTTTAGGCCTTTCCCTATAGAGTAAAAGAAAGGAACTCCAAATGCATGGATCAGTTTCCTTTGAAATGTATTAGCCCCTTGAGTGCCAGAGAAGTACGTAATGCATTGCAGAGCAATGTGTTGAGTACCTCTTTGGCACTCAATGGGTTAAAAAGAAAACTTACCATGTTTCTGACAGCTTGAGTTCAAGATGTTCTGAAGCCAGGTGGCACTGTTGCTATACTGTCTATGAAAAGCTAAGTGTCACAGGCACAGGATTACAGTGGTTCTGTGGGGATATCCTATGAGCACCAAAACAATCTGTGACATCACCTTTCTTGAAAAAAACTGACTTTGGAAGAATAAAGCACTCTAAAATTAACTTTAGGAAATGTCATTTGTGCGTTGCAATACAGTTGGTTTGCTCAAGAAATGTACCTGTTTATCTTCTTGAATATGACCATATGTTCATTCTAATAAAGGATGTGCAACCTGCAGTCTCCAGCTACAAATCCCATAATCCTCAGCCAGCCATTGTATTGTTACCTGTTAATTTACCTGCTTATAAATTGCTGTGATGTCGAGTTCATATATGCATCTAGAATGCTTATTGTATCAGTTTATATTTTTCTTTAGTTGCCATTTTATTTGAAAGCCTTTTACTTTTTTCTTTTTCTTTTTTTTAAATCTAGGGCAGGGGTAGTCCTGGTCCTCAAGAGCTACCAACAGTGCATGTTTTTAGGATAATCATGAATAAGCAGAGGTGGATTCATTATTCCCTTAACATCTGGACGTCCCATGGTAGGATTTCCCTTAAGGACCACAGAGATGTCATTCAGAGAAACTGCACATGTGAGTGATCACGTGTACCGGCTCGCTGAAAGGGGGGCTGAAACTGACCTCTCTTGTCTTGGAGCAGTCAGTTTCAGACTCCTATAGTGATGCACTGTGATCACATAACCCACGATGACTATCACCAGTCCTTAATGCATGGACACTGGTGGTGGTCCTTGTACGTCACAGGTCCTTAAGGGGTTAAAGAGACTGAGCCAATGATTGATTCACCTGAGTTCAAGCAGAGGTATCTCAAAAACATGCACTGTTGGTAGCTCTTGTCCCTGTGTAACTCAGCATTACCATATAGAAGCTGTAAAATAAACTTATTTATGCCCATGTTTCAAAACACTTAACAGCATATAGTATATCTGGAGTGAGTGTCTGTATTTAAAGTAGATATGTCACCACATGACTTTGGGTCTCAATACTGCTAACTATTTAAACTGCCTATACCTTGTGATATTTTTTTTCAGCAAGTGCAATGGCATAGGTGTCTGCAGAATTTGTTATCCAGCAGGGGGCAAAGCCAAAATCATGTAGGTTCTGATGTCCATGTCAGAAGTTACATGCTGGCCTTGGGCAAGTGCAGAGGGGGGACACTTGCCCCTCTGTGGAAGCCCATGTGTAATGGTTCTATAGATTTCTGCTTTGGTCAGATCTCTTTAACCTTAGCAGAGCTGAATAATTAATTACCCACCTGTCCTGAAATTGCTTCACTTTTTCTCACTCCTCTTTCTGAGCCTGCCGGAGCATATCAGCTTCCAATAAAGAGACAGAATGATTAAAGAGGAGGAATTATCATGCAAATTGTGTCACAATGAGTTCTCCCATATGGTGATAGCGTCTTTTTAAAGCAGAAAGGATTAGATCATTTTATAGATAATTAAAACTGTCTTTATGTTGTGCTAAGCCTTTGTTTGCAATCTAAATAGTTTTTTTTTAGATATTCATGATCTTTAGACCTTGCACTGCTCCAATATGATCAGAATGTTTTTCACTTCCTTGTGTATTTAGAATTAAAAAAAAAATCAATATTCATATCATTTTGGTCCCGTTCACAGAAAATCCAGCATCGAAAGGTCAGGAAAATCCTCTCTCATGAGAGAAAGAGAAAAACATCAATTGTACATTTTGGCCTTCAGTGGGCTTTTTCAGTGAGACACAGCTGATCCCCATACCTGGGAACTTTCAGCTGAGGGCTACCCGGAGGGTAGTCCTCTGTTCAGCAGGGGGTAACAAAAATGACGCTAATCGCGTCAAAAAGGGACGGGGCTTAACTCGAGTGTTGGGGGGATTTAACCCTTTGAGTGCCAGAGTGGTACGGAATGCATTGCAAAGCAATGCATTCCGTACCACTCTGGCACTCAGAGGGTTAAATGTGTCACACAGAAGGCTGGGGACGGAGGCACAATGGGAGAAAAAGCAGATGTGGCAGAGTTTCAATAGAAACTCTCCACATCCGGAGGAATCTGCCTCTGCCCCGGAGACCCGGTAAAGCTCTGTCAGAACCGGAGTCTCCGGGGCAAATCCGGAGAGTTCCCAGGTATGCTGATCCCCTCTAGAGTCACGGACAGCAGGGCCCATGCCAGGTATGACAAGTACACACTGATAATTATTAAAACTTAGTAGATTATTCTTTGTGATTGTACCCCCCATAGGTACTACTCACTTTTTCCACTTCTTTGTGCCATTAGGAAGTAGCAGAGAGAT
The DNA here is from genome assembly GCA_037306005.1 of Rhinophrynus dorsalis. Lineage (NCBI taxonomy): Eukaryota > Metazoa > Chordata > Amphibia > Anura > Rhinophrynidae > Rhinophrynus > Rhinophrynus dorsalis. Next base: position 90,644,721 of record CM074721.1, on the reverse strand, counting down.
GGATAAATTTGGCCTTGAACATAACTAAGGGGGATTAGCATAAGATGCCACTTTGTTCCACTAAACATATCAGTTAATTTGTTATAATCTAACATAAAGAAAAAAAAAAAAAACTGGTATAACATAGAGGCAGATTTTCATTCTTTGTAAAACAGTGTAAATTGTGTTAAGGTGCCAGGTCCCAGATACTGTAAGCCTGCAGGTGAAATTTGTAGAAAATCAATGTAACACTGTGGAACCTACATTTGAGACTTCTCTAGCATCCACAAGGCTAACATAGTATCATTATCAAATGTATGAGGATTCTATTTTATACAGGTTTAAAATTAAATTGTTAGGCTAATCTTTCTGGTACAAATTACCAGGCAATTGTTTCAATCATTCACATTTCCAGTAATCGTCACAGAACTGCACGTACCCTGATGGCCACCTCAACCACACTGTATGTGACACCAGCCTTGTTCAGCTGACAGCTGGTAATCACAGAACTGCACATACATTATCTGACACCCTAACTTTGTTCCACTGTCACTGGTATTCACAGATAGGGATGGGCAAAAATGTTTGTTTCAAACCAAAAGCATCAAATAATGACACTTCCCACTTAGTGAATAATGTCCAGTGAAAGTTCTGTTGTTTTTCACTTTTTTCACCTGTATCATTGCATTGAAATCAACGGGAACAATGAATTTACACAGAACACATAGAAAATGTTATTTTATTTTCAAAAGGCATAGTATAAATGGGGTTTGAGGGGGTCTGTAGTATAAGAAACTGGTATGTAACTTGACAAAGACAGGGACCCCCTGACATTAGCTGTGACTGGGGCAGACTAATACTTGACGAGATACAGTATTTTGTAGAGGATGATTTGTAGGACTTAGACCTGTTGTTAGAGGCCCAAGCCCTGAGAAAACATTGATTTATAGGACTTAGACTTATTTGGCACAAGCTCTAAGGAAACATTGATTTCTTGTAGGACTTAGACTTGTGTTAAGCTCAAGCCCTGAGGAAACATTGATTTGTAGAACTTAAAAGTTTTGGGTCCAAGTCCTGAGGAAAAATTGGTTTGTTAGCATCACAAGCCCTGAGGAATCACATATAATTTTTTATCAATTCAGCTTGTTAGCATCAAAGCCCTGAGGAATCAGTAATCTGTAGGACTCAGGCTTGTTCAAACAAGCCCACAATTTTTTTTTTCTTATAGGCCTTTGTTTTTTTTTAAAAAAGAACAAGCCATGAGAAAAAAAAATATGCCCTACTGGCCTACTGCCAACAGGTCATTTTATGGTGGCCAGTGGCAAATGCCCCAGTGAAATTGAGGCATTTACGACTGCTGATCTTCCCGCTGCTGCTGAGTTGTTTAAGCAGCAGGATGATTAGGCAGCTCAAAGGAATGGGATCAACAGCAGTGATATGGGTAAAGATGATCATGGTTCCTCTTGCCACTACTAGATCTAGAGATGTGCCTTAGTCTGTAGCAGCACCACAACTATCCCTCACCACTTCAGGTGTCTGTGGAGAAAATAAGTTGGCCAATAATGCTTCTCCACCTGCTATTCTTCCAAAAACATGAGTGTGTTGTTAGAATATAAATGTTTCCCTTGAGAGCAGGATGTATCTGTGCCTCTCATCGCAACTGTAATGTGCACAGTGTGTATGGTAAATAAGGGAATGACTGGGAACAATGGGCACATCTGCACTCAAATGAATACCTGGCACAACTGTAACCATGATGCTTAGGGTCCCCAATGTGAAATCATCCCACCAGAAACAAAAGTACTGTCAATATGCATCTGGTCCTCTCCCAGATAAGGACATGTGACAACTTGCAGTTTATTAATGTGGGATGGAATCTCTTCAGTTGCTGCTTGGTGCCCTGGCTGAGATTATCCTCCACCAAACTGCCATTTGTGGTCAGAGCACCACACAGTGTTCAATGGGTGGACACAAACTGTTACATCCTGACATCTTCTGAATGGCTATCAACTGGGGAGGGAGGTAAAGATAAATGAGGTGGATCACCAAAATATGTTGTTATGTGATCTTCCCTTGGCCAGACCCTAGAGCAAGAAGGTGATGGTGAGCCAGGTGTTTTGCTTGCCATTGAACTTTCTGGCTCTGGCTGGATTTCTTTATTCTTCCTCCTCTTTTATTTACATCTCTTGTTGCCTTTGGGGGGAGTCAGGGGGTACAGTAACAGCTGTGCCTAATTTTTTTATGGGTGTTTGGCTTTAACATGTTTCACATAAATGTCATGGTGTCTGTGTTTCATGTGTGTTATCAGGCCAGATGTGCCAAGGTGTGTTCCCTCCTTTCCCCTTTTCACTGGTTTATCAAAATTGGGCACAGTGCCATCGCTGATGACTGCACCATGCCTGCTCCAAAAGAATAATAGTCTCACACCCAGGACTTCATGGGGGGAGGGGAAAGGTGGAGAAGAATGGCCTCGTTCTGCTTTTCCTCCACATTCCCCTTCAGTGTCTGAAGAAGAGGATGATATTGCTGCTGTTGCTGCTACTGCCTCAGAATCATTACTGCAGCTAGGACCCTGAGTATTGCTGCTGGCAAATGGAACCTGTCCTATTCCCGCATCACTCAACCCCATTCCCATTGTGTCCACGGTGGTCTGTGGCACACTAACCTTCTCCTCAGTATCCTGATGCCCTTTCAACTCAGAAGCAGCAGGAAATACAGCAGAAGCAAACTCCGAAAATTCAAAAAAATCTCACTGCTGGTGGTGGTGGTGATGCCCATACCATATCTGTTTCCCATTCCTTCTGGGTTTGGGCTAAAAAGTCCATCAAAGGGATAGCAATACTTAAAATGTAAAACAAAAATGTTGTAGGGTTTATCTCCCTGAGTAGAACAAGAGTACTCCCACTGCTAAAAGGTGTTTTATTCAAAAGCTATTAAAGCTCAAAGTTGAATTTTTTAGGTGCAATATCACAGTGGCCTGAAATTGTACAGTGGCGCTGTTGCTACACCATTCTATGGAGATTTATGGACCTGGGACCAGAGCTGTCCATATGATAGTGTAGCAACAGCGTCACTGTACAATTTCAGGCCACTGTGATATTGCACCTAAAAAATTCAACTTTGAGCTTTAATAGCTTTTGAATAAAACACCTTTCAGCAGTGGGAGTACCCTTGTTTTACTTAGGGGGATAAACCATACAACTTATTTTTTTACATTTTAAGTATTACTATCCCTTTAATGTCTCTTCCACACCAGCTTCTCCACCATCATCATCACCACCACCATTCCATCCTTGCTGCTGCTGCTCTATTACATATGTCTCACCTGTTGGAAGTGATGAGAAATGTGTCAGAGGGCCCCCTACTCCCACACTTGCCATCGCTTGTTGAGCTGAAGAAGAAAGTCTGGCAGCACTAGCAGCAGGCACAGGCAGCTGATATGTACTCATGGTGGCGGTGGTATTATTACTGCTAGGCAACATTTCTGCCTTCTTCAGGATAATGTTCCAGCTGGACAATACGATGGGGTAAGGGGAAGAATCAGGGGAATGTTGTGCGCTCCCTTGACTGCTAGTCTGGCAACTTTGCATTACTTCCCATACCACCTCAGCATCATCACTATTGCTACTAACACCAACCACATCAGTTTCAGTCTCTGAGTCCTCCTTCTCACTACTAGTATAAGTAACCCCTCCTTCACTTATAACACTCAGAGGCTGCCGCTGCTGGATCTTATTAGTAGCAGTAGTGACAGGACTGCTTGGGAATGGCAAGTATGACTTATGGTAGCCTGCGGTCACTCTTGGCATCATCTCCTCCACCCCCCCCTGAGAATCACGAGATACCCTGGCAGACACAGAACTGACAGTAGGCACAGCACTGGCAGCAGACACAGGTAGCTGACCTGTCCTGCTCACAATTCTGCCCTCTTCTTTCTCTGCCTGTGACACAAATTTCCCCAAGATTCCTAGGGGTGATGTAGGGGGGATCATTGGGCCTAGGGAATCAGAGCATCCAGACCCTTTAATGTTGGTAGTGGTCACTTCCTCCTCTTCAGACTCACTGGATGCATAACAGTCCTTCTATTTCTTCCTTTTATTAGTATTTAATGCACTCATAGTAATAGCACACACTATGACCCTCTGCTACCTCAATTATTCACAATTTTTCACAGTGCAATAGCCTAGCACCCTCTCTGTAGCTGCTTGTATTGTGTTTTACTTCCTGGAAAATGTTACATTTTTATAGAGAAAATGCAAAAAAAAATATAATTAAAGGGGTGAAAAAAATAGCAAAACATACTTGTGAGAGAACCAGCTAACACCCCATCTGGGTGTCTCCGTCAGTCGCAGTTTCCTCCTCTCTGGAACAGCAAAACCCTCCGCAGGTATATCACAAAGTGCCCCAGTCACCAGACAATACTAGTGTAGGGACAACCAGAACTGATTTATTGTACAACATACAGGGTTTATATACACACATAACGAGTTATCCACCCATATTGGGATCCAATCGGACACAGGTACTGCAAACCACATATGGAGAAACAGTGGGGCTGTTGGTGGAGGGGTACATGATACAAAGAGGCACAATGGTGCTATGGGAATACACATCTTTACAAAGGGTCAATGGGTGGAGGGTGGTTTCAGTAGAAACATGGAGGACAATGAATACACTGGGAGTGTAAACATACGGTGTGATAGGACAATGGGTAGGTGATAACAGGATACAATGGGCCAGACATGAGTGAATTAACTATACAGTGGGACAAAGGAATAGGGCTGGGTAAAAGTGCTACAGAGGCATCAGAATACACAAAACAGGATAATGTGCTGAAACATCGTTTACATCTTACAAAGTAATTAGTCTTTTGGGAGGTCTGGTATCCTCTGGCCTGACAAGGCTGGGAAAAGTGTTCATTGGGTTTCCTAGATACCCTGCGCCCCCAATAAGCAAAGGGTGACTTAGCCCCAAGAGAGGGTTGGGGAGCTGGTAAAGGATCCTCCGCATGAATAGAATTCATGGTCTGTAGGGAGGGGGTTGGCCCCCAGGCCCCTCCAGGAGCCAAGGGCCCTGTGGTCCCTGTGACAATATTATTTAAAGAAGATTTTCCCACAATAAAAGCAGATAACCATGTGGTTTTCGCAGATTTTTTGGGGGGAACACGAAGGGACCTTTTATCCACCCCTATTCACAGATCCACACGTACCTTTGCTTGTCCAGCATTGTTCCTCCTTTCACTGGTAATCAAAGACCTACACATATATTGTTTGACACCACAGCCTTGATTCACAGTCAACTTGTACTCATAGAACCACACAGCTTTGTTCTATTGTTCACTGGTAGACATAAAATCACTCATACCCTGTCTGACACACCAAGAATATTCCATTGTCAGCTGGTAGATACATAAACACACATACCATGTCTGATATGCTAGGTTGTTCCACTGTCCGCTATTAATTACAGAACTACACATACAATGCCTTTTATTCCCCAGCTTTGTTCCACTACCCATTGTTAGTGCAGAACCACACACAAACACTAACACCCCAGTGTCATTCTGCATTGCCTGAAACCCCAGCCTTGATTCACTGTCAACTCATATTCGTAGAACCACACATATACACTGCCTGACACACCAACCTTGTTCTTTTGTCCACTGGTAGAAACAGAATCGAACATATCCTGTCTAACATGCCCAGCTTGTTCCACTGTCTGCTGATAGACATAAAAACATACCCTGTTTGACATGTCAGGTGTGTTCCACTGTTTACTGTTAATTACTGCACCACACATACAATGTTTGATACCCCAGCTTTGTTCCACTGTCAATTGTTAGTGAAGATCCACACACATACACTGTCTAACACCCCAGTTTTGTTCTACACTGTCTGACACCCAGTCTTGTTTCACTACTTTCCATTACTGAAGTTTGCCTTGTGAAACCCCTTGTAATTCTTCAGGAGACACTGAGGTTTCAAGTAGCACAGTTTGGTAACCACTACTCTGGACTGTAACAAATGCATTAGTTGGAGATACATTTTGGGATTTTCTAAATACGAAAGCCTGGACACTAGTAAGTTGTATAGCAAAACTTCCAAGAAGCATTCTCTGTTTGAGGATACGTACATTTCAGTTACCTTAGAGAAGCATTGTCCTGAAATGCCACTCCACAAAGGTTGAGTAATAATGGCCATATTTTGAGCTCTGAAGTGTCATTGAACGTCCAATGCACTTTTCTATGCCTAATTTGCTCATATTTATAGTAATACTTTAATCCTGAACTGCAGTATCTTTGTCTATCCACCCACATACAAAATGATTACTGACTGCATCTCAATACCACAGTACAGCAAAATAAAGAGAGGCTTAGTTTCATTTCTCTTATATAAATTAACATTTAAGATCAAAGCAAAGAAGGAGAGTATGCTGCGTAATATAAAAAATGTCTACATAATTAACGTGAATATCTATAGTTTATATAAACTACATCATAGCTTACACATATGTCCCTTGGGGCCTTCGGGAGAAAGAATATAGCTCATTTACTTACTTCCACATATAGCAGTTAAAGGGATAGTAATACTTAAAATGTAAAAAAAATATGTTGTAGGGTTTATCCCCCTGAGTAAAACAAGAGTACTCCCACTGCTGAAAGGTGTTTCATTCAAAAGTTATTAATTTTCAAAGTTGAATTTTTTAGGTGCAATATCACAGTGGCCTGAAATTGTACAGTGGCACTGTTGGTACACGATCCTATGGACAGCTCTGGTCAATTGACCATACATCTCCATAGGATGGTGTAGCAACAGCGCCACTGTACAATTTCAGGCCACTGTGATATTGCACCTAAAAAATTCAACTTTGAAAATTAATAACTTTTGAATGAAACACCTTTCAGCATTGGGAGTACTCTTGTTTTACTCAGGGGGATACACCCTACAACATATTTTTTTTTACATTTTAAGTATTACTATCCCTTTAAGGTTCATATTAAAGATGATACAGTAAGAACAACTAGACAAATGATGGGCAAGTCAGCTGTGCCATAATGGACAAGTATGTATTTCCATTGATTTAAATTGGACTTTTAACCCCTTAAATACTAGAGAGGTTGCCAACATGCTTTCACAATGCATCACTGAAATATTTGGCATTAAAGGGAGTTAGAAATTGTATTTGTCCTCTGTAGTGTTACATAATTGAACCAGTTCTCTTTGCGATCCCTTGGAATCCCATCTGGATCTCAAGGGGTTAAAGTATAAGCATAATTTTATTATGAAAAATGTATGTAATATATCTTATCCCGCTGAGTAATTTATGGACACACCCACTGCTGGGAGATTTTTAATTAAAATATATTACTGCTGAAACATAGGTTTTAAGCAATACCATCTAGTCGTTTATAAAGCACTTTGTGGGACAGATCATGAGTACTTGACTATGGATCCTCTTGGAGATGATAATAACAGCACCACCTGGTGACTAGAATAGAAATTACAGTGTACTTAAAAAGGAAAGAAAAAAACTCACCCAGCAGTAACAGTAACCCTTGTTTTACTCAGCAGAGATAATCCTTTAAAATATATTTTGTTCATAGAAAGTTCACTACTCCTTTAACACTATGAGTGCCAGTGGGGTACATAACCGTACCTGGAAACTCTCCGCATTCGTCCTGGAGACTCCGGTTTTGACACTGCTTTACCAGGTCTCCAGAGCAGAGGCTGATTCCTCCAGAAGTGGGGAGCTTCTATTGAAACCCTACCCAGTTCTGCTTTTTCCCCCTGAGGATCTCCTTCCCCCAGCTTTATTTTACATCTAAGTCACACCTTTAAGTCCTGCACCCCAAACTGACATCAAGCCACACCCCTTTTTGACTCAATTCTTGTCATTTTTCACACACCCCTACGACAGTAGAGGACTCCCCTCTGGGGAGACAACAATTAAAAGTTCCCAGGTATGTACATAACACATTCCTGAGCAATACGATGCACACCCCTCTGGCACTCAAAGGGTTAAGTCTAGTGTTTTCTCGTGCATTTAGGAGGGTGAGTGAAACACAGGTGGTGCTATCATATAAGAATCTGATATGAATGTTGTGGACCTCTAGTTATCATAGACACTTTATTTTCATTCACTGTCTTTCATCGTGGTAAGTTTTTACCCACATAGGTCTATTTTTCAAATGCTAGGAAAAGCATCTTACATATGTGACAGGAGATGGTGCATATTTTGTATCTCTCAAAAACATGCACAGATTTGTGTTACTCTGTAGTGCTGTATAGGTCACAGTCATGATGGGCTGAGAACACTCTACACTTTTAAATGAGAGCATGCCAGTTATCAACAGGTGCATTAATATGTTTGTAGTGCACATTGGACCCCTGACTAGGGTACCCAGTGCAAATAATTGGAATCCTTTATGCTCCATTTAGCTGTAGAGCATGCACCTAATTAGGCACACAGGATATATTAAAGTGGAACTACCACCTTGAAAACACTTTATCTTCAATAACTCCCCATCTGGCAACTAGTTGCTTAGTAGCGCTAGTCACCAGAATTATGACCTTATTCAAAAGAAATATGCATTCGTACCGGGCTGACAGCAGCACGGAGCCTGGACATCTTGCCATAGTGATTTCCATGTGCCTGCGCTCTCAGTCCCAGCCGGGTCTAGGAGGCATTGCTAGGTGCCAGCTGGCTCCAAAAGGGACTGACAGTGCAGTTCCACTTTAAGGCTGGTGTACTAAAAAGAACTGAGGCAATTCTGAGCATACCAACTGTACCAGTGCAATAGTTTTAGTAGAATGTGCATGTTATCCCTAGATGTATTTTACTTTGGGTCTCCAAAAGGTTAGTGGCTCCCCTCTGGAAATAAAGACTATTAAAATATATGAAAAAATGGCATTGATGAAAAAAATCAATTATTTAGCATGCCTTTTTTTTATTGACAACACTGTATATCTATGAGGTTCTGCTTCTCTCCATATGACCAGCATTACATTTGTTACAAAGGTAACAAGTCAAAGTATGTGAGAGGCTCTGAGCAAAAGCACTGTTGCCTATTCCATGGCTAGTTTCTGCTCAAGAGCGTACCGTTTAAGCTTTCAAGTGCCATTGCAGAGGAACTATTTCCACATGATCATAAGACTAATCCCTCCCAAAAGGGTAGTCTTGTTCCAAAATGATGGGCAAGACCTTTCTGCACAGGAAATACCAGCCATCCCCACATGTATGTTTGGGCCTCATCAGTGAGGTGCAGCTGGTTTCACTACAGAGCAAGGAATCCATGTATGGATTACCTTTTACTCTCAGGGATATACCCTACGAGTTTTCAAATCAACAATCCAAAGTATGTGCAAGGCTCCGAGGATGAAAAAAACAATGTTGCCTGTTTCACAGCTAGTTATTTTACAAGAGCATCACATTTTAGCTCCCTAGTGCCATTATAGAGGAGAAATTTCCACATACATATTAGACTAATCATGCCCCAAACATGATCCAGTTCCAAAATTATGGGCAAGTCCTCTCCGCATGGGAAATAGCAGCTAAGTCCAGACTTACATTCCAGCCTTGTTTAGGCCTTGTCAGTGAGGTACAGTTGGTTTCCCTAGGTATTGAGAGCAAGGGGTCCACATCTGGATTATCCTTTACTCTTAGGGAGTCACCCTAAGGGTATCAGTCAATTTGTGTTCCAGCAGAGCAGGTGAATTGGCTAGTAAAGGGCATTCCAACAGGGATAGAGATAGATACAATATTACCTGAAAATAGAAGAAAGTTACAATGCACAATTCAGACAGGAAACACACTCAGGCCAAAGATGTGATTGCAAAATGGCTATTACTATGACCATGACTATGAAGAAGTACAGGTTAATAACTAACTGAGGTAGAAGTCTCTGGCTAACTCTCAAAGGGAGACTTAAAGGAGCAGTAAACTTTTTTTTATGAAAACACACATTTTACAGAGCATTTCCTGCTGAATAAAACAAGGTCACTTCCACTGCTGTCAGATATTTTATTCAAAAATTATAGCAGTTTAAATAATCAGGAAGTGAATTTACTGTGTTTACTTCCTGGAAGTTCTAACTGACAGGAAGTGACAGTCAATTACTATCACATTCTATGGAGAACTGTATGTCTCTGACTTTTCTGACTTTCCTCTCCATTAGAATCTAACAGGAAATCTAATTAGAATTTGACCACTAGAGGGCACTGCTAATGTAAAAAAACATGGGTTTAAACTGTAATAACTCTGGAAATATAAATCTCTCGGCAGTGGGAGTACTCTTATTTTACTCAGTAGGAAAATCCCTGCAATATATATTTTTTCATAAAAAAAGTTTACTGCTCCTTTAAAACCAGGACTTTAAAACAGGCACACACTGCGCAATGAGGCCTGGATGTAAGAGCATGGATTATATCGCAGGTGATAGAATTATCACTGGTTTTATAACCCACATTCCCCCCTATGATACAATAAGAATTTCTTATTAACATCAACCATTCATCCTTTAAAGGGATAGTAATACTTCGTTTTAACTTTACTTTATTTTGTAGGCATTAAAAAAACACAAAGAATGATATAAGTCTTATCTTTCAAACCTTTATGGTTTGACAGATATTCACAAGCAAAGTTTCTCCTCCAGCCCCTTTTACCTAGTGTAAGCCATCTCTTCTCAGATGTGGAATGCAGTCCATAGACCAGACAGATAACAGAAGGGGACACTCTTATTCCTATGAAAACAATGAAAGCCCTGCCCCCTTTGACAAGCTTTTCAGGTTTTTCCCTTATCTTAATTGAAGATTGTCCCTCTCTGCAGTCTACCTGGACACCTCCCTTCTGCCCTGGCTGAGAAGTGTTACATCAGTAAAAGGGGCGGGAGGGGGACACTTTGCTTGTGAATATCTCTTAGACCATAAAGGTTTGAGAGATAAGACTTATATCATTCTTCATGTTTTTTTCATACCTACAAAATAAAATAAAGTTAAAACGAAGTATTACTATCCCTTTAAGGACCAGATGGTGTACAAAGCATTGCAAAGTATTGTGTTGCACACCCCACTGATCCTAGAAGGGTTAATATATTATGTCCTGGAATAAAATTAAGCTTGATTAGACATTCTGCTTCCATAGTGTATCAGCAATAGTCAGGTTTCTCTATCCAACAAGCAGATTTGACAATGAGGTTTACTGTCCTTTCCAGCCCTGTCTATATCTAAAGCAGTGAGAATAATCTGTCTTTCAAGGTAAGTAAGCTTCCAGCAAGCCCTAGGGCAGACTCATATATCAATAAAAACTCATTGGTAATGATTTGGAAAATCATTACAACTACATATACATCTAGCAAAACAGAGGAGAAAACATAATTAATAAATAAAATATCTGGGCTAGGCAAGAATCCTATGTCTTGTGCATAAGTTCAAGGTGGCTCAGCTCTGAGGCTGCCTGCCACTGCTGCCACTGCATAAATGACTGTGCAAAAGGAGGGGTGGAGGAGCTCTTCTAACTTATAGTGAGCTTCGCATCTGCATGACCATGTTCTTTCATCCCTACCTCCCACACATACGCATTTGCCAGGACAACAGGAAGAGTCCTGGTATATGCACCTTAAAGGGATAGTAAAATGTTTCATAATAAAATCAGCTCCAATTAATCATCATAGTATTTGAACTTTGGAGAGTGTTATTTCAATTCTGTCAGAGTTATAGTTCAAGAGTAATTCAATGACAAAGTGTCCCCTCCCGCCTCTTTTACTGATGTAACACTGTTCAGCCAGATCAGAAGGTAGGTGGATTGCAGATTGCAGAGAGGGACAATCTTAAGATAAGAGAAAAACCTGAAAAACTTGTCAAGGGGGGCAGGGCTTACATTGTTCTCCTAGGAAGAAGATTGTCCCCCGCTGTTATCTGTCTGGTCTTTGGACTGGATCCCACATCTGAGAAGAGATGGCTTACACTAGGTAAAAGGGGCGGGAGGGGAAACTTTGCTTGTGAATATCTCTCAAACCATAAAGGATTGAGAGATAAGACTTATATCGTTCTTCATGTTTTTTTTAATGTCTACAAAATAAAATAAAGATAAAACAAAGTATTACTATCCCTTTAAGTGAGTGCTGTAATACTGCTGCGTTTCCCGTATGCTGGGGCAACAATTTTTCCAGTGGTACAGCTTTGCAAAGTGGGACCCAAGACTTGACCTGGCCTTAAGCATGCACCCAGTGTGCCTTGCTCATGATCCTGGTCTGTTTATTTGTATGTCAGTTTATGAAAATCAGGCAGTACTGGATGGCACATCTTGGTATAGGAGATACTAACAATCTCCCTCCCAACTGCTACTTCCAACCAGGAAATAATATCCAGTTAGCAAATAAATCAAAATATAGTTTTAAATAAAGAACAGTTAACATTAATACAGGTGTTTTTGAATGCCCTTTCTCCAGTTTAGGTTTATCATGTGCAGTGGGTAGAATTTGGGTCCTGTGGTCCTGCTAGCAACTGTCATGTCCACCTCCATGTACATGACATCTAAGACTGTGTCTTGAACGGAGACACAAGAGCAACATTCATAAGAGCCATTAGAATTTTTTGTCTACAGGAAGATAAGTTGAGGTTATTATTACTGGGTGTGGCTTCTCCTTTCAAAACTGGATAATTAGCACAGAAAAAGAGGAACAATTCAAAGCTCAAACTAACTGCACCATAGGGGATAAATAATATTTTCCATTTATTTAACAAACTCTTTGCGTGCCAGGGAGTTATCCAACCCATAGCAGCACAATTGGATACCTCTCTGCCTCTCAAAGGGTTAAATCAGGCCTTATTCCACAGATATGCCAGAATGGTCTCCAACGCATTTTGAAGCAATGCATTGAATACCTGTTTAGCATTTAAAAGGTTAAAAATCTGAATGAAATCAACGGAAGCTTCAGGACCTTTATCTTCTATGCAGCACTAGTAAGAACCAGTGATGTGTTAGAACAGCCTCCCCTTCTTCATCAGCGCATGGAATTAGATGTGACTGTGTAATAGTATTCATATTTACATCTCGTTTTTGTTTCAGATGCAGAAGCCTAATATACATTCAGTTATTTATATGGTTACAAACAAGCAGTCAATCAATATACTATGAAGAAAAGAGATACTTATTGCTAATGACTGAAGATGAATGAACTGGCCTCAGCTAATGAACTGGCTCCCCATTTGTGAAATGTCTTTCATTTCCTGAAGCTTCAATTTGTATTATTATGTAGAACAGAAAATCAACTACAGTGGAGCTTGCAAGCTGAATTAACACTTGTGAAATGTGCTCCGCTTCACTCATCAATACGAATGACAAATAAAAGACTGTCAAAAGATCATAGGTGGGCAAAAATGAAGACATAGAGAAAGAAAAGAAACACCAACACCTTGGTTCAGAATTATATATCTTAGGTACCCCAAGGCTATACATGATGGGCAACTGTAGCCCCACCCATGGCCACACCCTCCCTGCGAAAGACCACAACACTATTTCTATCCACTGCTTTCTGTCACAGAAAATACACTTAGTCTATACCAGACAACCACAAAAAATATCCTAAAACCATAATACAAGAGAGTCCTCCAATGTATTGCTTGTTCTAGCATACAACGGATTAAATAGTAGCTAGTTTAGAGGTATATAAATTGATAAATAAATAAACTATCATCATAAACCAGGAGTGGGAGTAAGGGGTATGGACTTGGAATTACTCTGGCTACACCCATAACTCAGAATATGGGTGTGGCCAGACCATCTGAGGTGCCCCTCCAAATTTGTCCCTCTAGAAAACTGCCTTTTCTGCTTAATTATGGAAATTGAAATTATGAGCTATCGTTTTAATTTGTACACTTCACATAATGTTTTTTTTCCTCTTTTTCACATGTAATCAAATGTAATTTCTGTGGTAGAAAATGGTGAATGGGACTGTGGGTGGAGTCATTTGAGCAGTGCGGGTGTAGTATGGGCAGAGATGAGGGCACCTGGGATGTGTACCGAGCCCTGGGGATCTATGGAGGATGCGCAAACAACATACAAATGTTCTGCTGTAAGCCACAAACTTCTGGGCTGAATTCCGATGAGGTGCCAGGACAGTGTGTTAGACTTTTGCCCCCTGAACTGTTGACAGGAGCCACTTTGGGACCTCCTGAGCTGCTGACAGGAGCCATTTTGGGGCCTCTAGCTTTTTACTATGTCATGTTTTATAGGAGCAGACTTGAAAATAATTGTATTCAGAAAGAAACAATAGAAATTGTCAGCATATAGAATACAAATTGCTCAAAATGTTGTCAGAGAACACTCACATTTTAATGAGAAATATTGCTAGTGCATGAAACACTGAACATCTCTCTATGCTATTCATTCTTATGTGGCTAGTCATAATGCATAACATTACAAAATAAAGCAATATGAAAACTGTTGTTTAAAGAAGCCAATAGCATAATATTTATGTATCAGCAATTCTGTGCTTAGAGGCAACAAATGTCCTCTGCAAGTTAAATGTTAAATTATGGTAAATTGCAAACAAGCAGAGCTGGGTGAATCATTTATTTTGGTTTGTGCATTATGGGCCATATGTTCAAAGGGATAACGACAAATAAATGTTGTACGAATGCCAAAAATTAGTAATTGTATGCATGAACGACATATTTTCTATACAGTATACTACAAAAAAACTAGTAATGTCTGTTGTGTACAACACAACTCCAGAATTACACGTCAAAGGGGTGGGACAAGGGCGTGGCTAAACTATTCTCCAGTGTTGTATAGAGAAAAAGAAAATTTGTTGTAACTAACGACAAAAAAATGTCTTGCAAAAGATAAAATTTGTACTTTAAGAAAAAAGTGGAGGGAATGTGTAGTTATGAATGTGAGAATTTTTGTCTTTAGCTAAGACATTTGTCTCATTAGTTAAGACATTTTTTGCCTTTAGTTAAGACATTTTTTGTCTTTACATACGACAATTTTAGTCAGGGCAAATAACATATTTCCAATCACAGCCGACACTCTCTGAAAATATTAATGATCCCAACAACGCTGTACTTTGGAAAGTTATTACAAACGACAAACGTTATTTCACTACTTCTTTGAACATATGGCCCTATGTGAATATTGCATATTTATTTACACAGAAATGTTTTGTGAATATTAGACAGGCTCATTCAGTATTTTTAGCTGCTAGGATTACTGGAACAGAGATCACATGATGCACATGCAGAATAATTAGCAAGTTTATGAGACCATACTTGCACACTTTGTTTTAGCTTGTGACACATAGACACAAATTCATTTGCAAAAAATCTGAACTTAACCAAATATCATGTGTTTCATGGGATTCAGATTAATACAACATACTAATCAAAAAGTTCACCAAGTTACAGAATAACGAATGTAAATTAGTGTGATTTCATTAATATCAATTATTTCATTCATTCGTTCACACCCTTTCAGTGGGGAAGTGGGAACAGACTCTGTGTTGTAAGGTAGCGATGTGATTGATACACCAAATTGCTAATACAATCCTGGCAGGAAGTGAAGAGACAGTCATCTTGGTTATGGCTGGTACAGATTGTTGCAACAGCATATGAATCTCTCATCTTTCTGGGGGATGGCCCCTCAAACTAATACAATTCAGGTACAACACTTTTACTTACTTGACATTTTTCAGCCAGAAGAGTCTGTTACAGGCTTATGATCATCATCTAGTCTACCTGCATTGCTAGAAGAAACAACATAACAAATGATTTTCTTTATTCTGAGTCCTTTAGTGTCTGAGACTGTAATACTTAGGTTAGCTGCTAAATATAATTAATAGCAAGGTTAGCCACTAAATAACATTAATTAATAGGTAGGTTAGCAAGTAAATAATTAATAATAGCTTAGCTACAGAGTCTAAGAGTCAGTGACTGGGACAAGTGTTAAAGCGTCATACTCTAATAAAAATTGTCCTGTCTATCCAGTCCATAGCTGACTGTGTCACTGTCCACAGTGTATTCCAGAGTGTGATAATTTAATGAAAAAAAAAAGGAAAATTAGATTTACTTTACTATGCATACACATTGTTACAGACTCCACTGCTGTCTCCTGCAACTACACCTGTTTTAATCCTGAGTGTGAGATTCAAAAACACTAGTGTTGAGCGAGCATGCTCGGCCGATGCTCGGATCGGCTCGAGCATCGCTCTGCTCGGCACATGGCGGTACTCGTACGAGTACCGCCATGTGCTCGCCCGCCATGTTCGGGTGGCAGAGATCTGTGCCGAAGGAGGCACAGATCTTACAGACGCTCCGCTGGACCACCAGGGACTGGAGGTAGGGGGCATTGCGGAGATGAAGGGGGCATTGCGGAGATGAAGGGGGACATTGCGGAGATGAAGGGGGACATTGTGGAAGGGGGACATTGTGGAAGGGGGACATTGTGGAAGGGGGGCATTGCGGAGATGAAGGGGGCATTGCGGAGATGAAGGGGGACATTGCGGAGATGAAGGGGGACATTGTGGAAGGGGGGCATTGCGGATATGAAGGGGGACATTGTGGAAGGGGGACATTGTGGAAGGGGGACATTGTGGAAGAGGGGCATTGCGGAGATGAAGGGGGACATTGTGGAAGGGGGACATTGTGGAAGGGGGGCATTGCGGAGATGAAGGGGGCATTGCGGAGATGAAGGGGGACATTGTGGAAGGGGGACATTGTGGAAGGGGGACATTGTGGAAGAGGGGCATTGTGGAGATGAAGGGGGGCATTGACCAGGCACCCTCCCCTCATCAGAGCAGGGGGTGTCTGGTGTAATGCTCGAGTCCTCCCATTTAATTCAATGGGGTTCGGGTGCTCGGCCGAGCACTCGAGCCTCCGGGGGTGCTCGGTCAGAGCACCCGAACACCCGAGCATCGGGGTGCTCGCTCAACACTAAAAAACACACAATTAGACTTACTGTTCAAAATTAAGTGTTTCTTGGTAATATGCATTCAGCAATCAAAATGATGCCAGAACTGTGCAGAGCCTACCTGCATGTCTTCCATTGTCTTTTTTTTTTGCATTCCTTACAAAATATATATAATTCATGATTCACCTTATGAACCCACTAAGACATGAAATCTAGATTGGAAAGACTGGATTCTAACAGTTTTACTGCCTTTTATCCTCTTCAGTGTGTTGCTCACTCCCCCTTAAAGGGCAGAACAACCAGAGAGGATTTAATATGATGGCAGAGAATTATGTCTAGGTGACCAGAACCCTTGACTCCTGTCCTGATAAATTTACCCTATAGGGCCATATGTTCAAAGAGGTAGCAAAATAGCTTTTGTCGTTTGTAACGACTTTTCAAAGTGCAGTGTCGTTGGGATCATTAATATTTTCAGAGAGTGTTGGTTGTGATTAGAAATATGTTGTTTGTCCTGATTGAAATTGTCGTATGTAAAGACAAAAATGTCTTAACTAACGACAAAAATTCTCACATTCAGAACGTCACATTCCCTCCACTTTTTTCTTAATGTACAAATTTTGTCTTTTGCAAGACATTTTTTTGTCGTTAGTTATGACAAATTTTCTTTTCCTGTATCACTGGAGAATAGTTTAGCCATGCACTTGCCCCGCCCCTTTGCCCATCGATTCGTACATAACGGACATTACTAGTTTTTTGTCATATACTCTATAGAAAATATGTCGTTCATGCATAAAATTACTTATTTTTGTCTTTCAAACAACATTTTTTTTTGTTGTTATCCCTTTGAACATATGGCCCATAGTCTCATTCATCAAATAAATAAGGAAAATATATTACTGCAGAATTTCTATTCACGCTAAAGCATAATTGATTCTAATACCTGTCAACTTATCAGTGTTAAACCTTTGAGTGACAGAGAGTTATCAAATGCATTGCTTTGCAATGCATTCCGTACCCCTCTGGCACTCAAAGGGTTAATAAATAACAGGGTGTTCTACAAGAGAAAGACATGAAAAAGCTGATGTAATAAGTAGCAATTCTGGGAGGAGAGAAATGCAGCCCTACAAATGATTGAGACTACTGAATGGGACCAATTCTGCACTAAATAAACTGCACCTTACAATTAAATGGGGCTTTTAACCCCTTGAGTTTCAGAAGACAGCAGAACAAATTACTTTTGCATTCCCCTATGGCATTCAAAGACTTAACTCCTTGTATGGTATAGATGGCTCCAACACATTTTGATGCAATGCTATGGAGACCTTTCAAGCATTCAAGGGGTCAACCCTTTGAGTGCCAAACAGGTATGCATTGCATTGCTCTGCAATGCATTGCGCACCCCCCTGCACTCAAAGGGTTAAAGGGATAGTAATACTTCGTTTTATCTTTATTTTATTTTGTAGGCATTAAAAGAACATGAAAAACGATGTAAGTCTTATCTCTCAAACCTTTATGGTTTGAGAGATATTCACAAGCAAAGTTTCCCCTCCCACCCCTTTTACCTAGTGTAAGCCATCTCTTCTCAGATGTGGAATGCAGTCCATAGACCAGACAGATAACAGCAGGGGACAATCTTCTTCCTATGAGAACAATGAAATCCCTGCCCCCCTTGACAAGTTTTTCATGTTTTCCCTTATCTTAACTGAAGATTGTCCCTCTCTGCAATCTACCTGGGTGCCTCCCTTCTTATCTGGCTGAGCAGTGTTACATCAGTAAAAGAGGCAGGAGGGGGATACTTTGTCATTGAATTACTCTTGAATTAAAACTCTGACATAATTAAAATAACACTCTCCAAAGTCCAAATACTATGATGATTAATTAGACTGGTTTTATTATGAAACGTTACTATCCCTTTAAAATCCATTTACATCAATAGGAATTTTAGAAATTTTCAGTTGCTCCCTCTGGTGCTGTTATGTTTCTCCAGAATTACTCCATTTAGCTGTGAAATCTCGGGTGGTTAACATTCCCCTACTACGTTATTATATGTATTATATGCATTGTACATACACAGTTGTTCTGTTGTTTCTTATTAGGAAGCTTGCAATCTATAACGTCTTACTTTCTTCAAGACTGTTAATGTTTTAAATAAAATAAGTATAAAAGAAAAAAGTTTACAAAAAGCAGGCAAGAACTGGTCAGATGTGTTTAATGCCTTAGGTGCTACATCTCAGTTTAAAGCAGTGAAGGAGTTAATAGGCTGATTTTTCTTCATGTTTGGAATAGACTGTGCTATTATGAATATGAATGGCAGTCAAGGATTAAGTAGGATGTGAGCTAAAATCAGGCAAGAGAACCATGAAATGGTTGGTTTTATTGCTCTTACACGCTAAATATTGATAGTGCATTTTGTGTTTAGTTTTTATTAACGGGATAGTAACACTTAATTTGCAAATAAATAGATATTATATAGTTAATCCTCCTGATTAAAACAAGGTCATTCCCACTGCTGAAAGGTGTTTTATTCAAAACTTATTGCAGCTCAAGCTTGAATTTTTTAGATGCAATATCTCAATGGCCTGAAATTGTACAATGGCACTGTTGCTACCTGATCCTATGGACAACTCTGGTCAGTTGACCATAAATCTCCATATGATGGTGTAGCAACAGTGCCACTGTAAAATTCAGGCCATTGAGATATTGCATCTAAAAAATTCACGTTTGAGAAGGAATAAACTTTGAGTAAAATACCTCTCAACACTGAGAGTACCCATGTATTATTCAGGTGGATACCCCCTAATGTTGTCATTCCAGAATTCCATGAAGTAACATTCAAATAAAAGCACACAGTACAGTCTCTTTTTGCATTCCAAACCTGTATAAAAATGAGCTCCTTAGCTTATGCTTACTCCTTCCACAGCTACGCAGCAGGTTGTAACTAACTGCCTGAGTCAATCAGCCTATGCATAGACAGCTGTTGTAATCCCTGCACCTCATCGCCCTCTAACTAGATGACTGAGCCATGCTAGTAGTTCTCATAAATGGCTGTTCACTAGGCAGTCATTTAGGTTTTGGAGAACAAAAAAGTTCAAAAATCACTCCGCCATAGAGAGTACAAAACATATCTAATGCATTTATGTGCACATGTACATACCTGAAACAAATCAGAAAACCTGTCCTTGGCAAAGAACTGAAATTTTACAGTGTTTATTTTGCATTTCCAGCAGCACACAGTATACAAAGCAGTAACTTTTTTTTTATTACAAATGCACTTAAAAGGATATTAATTAGTGTTGAGCGAGCGTGCTCGGCCGATGCTCGGATCGGCTCGAGCATCGCTCTGCTCGGCACATGGCGGTACTCGTCGAGTACCGCCATGTGCTCGCCCGCCATGTTCGGGTGGCGGGGATCTGTGCCGGAAGAGGCACAGATCCGAAGACGCTCCGCTGGACCACCAGGGACTGGAGGTACGGGGGCATTGCGGAGATGAAGGGGGCATTGCGGAGATGAAGGGGGACATTGTGGAAGAGGGGCATAGACTCTATGCCCCTCTTCCACAATGTCCCCCTTCATCTCCGCTATGCCCGTCTTCCACAATGTCCCCCTTCATCTCCGCTATGCCCCTCTTCCACAATGTGCCCCTTCATCTCCGCTATGCCCCTCTTCCACAATGTCCCCCTTCATCTCCTCTATGCCATAGAGGAGATGAAGGGGGACATTGTGGAAGAGGGGCATAGCGGAGATGAAGGGGCACATTGTGGAAGAGGGGCATAGCGGAGATGAAGGGGGACATTGTTGAAGAGGGGCATAGCGGAGATGAAGGGGGCATAGCGGAGATGAAGGGGGACATTGCGGAGATGAAGGGGGCATTTGGAGATGAAGGGGGCATAGCGGAGATGAAGGGGGGCATTGACCAGGCACCCTCCCCTCATCAGAACAGGGGGTGCCTGGTGTAATGCTCGTGTCGCCCCATTCAAGTCAATGGGGCTCGGGTGCTCGGCCGAGCACTCGAGCCTCAGGGGGTGCTCGGTCAGAGCACCCGAGCACCCGAGCATCGGGGTGCTCGCTCAACACTAATATTAATGTTTCATAATAAAAGCAGCTCTAATTAATCATCATAGTATTTGGACTTTGGAGAGTGTTATTTCAATACTGTCAGAATTGTAGTTCAAGAGTAATTCAATGACAAAGTGTCCCCCTCTGTCCCTTTTACTGATGTAACACTGTTCAGCCAGAGCAGAAGGTAGGTGCCCAGGTAGACTGCAGAGAGGGACAATCTTCAATCAAGATAAGGAAAAAAGCTGAAAAGCTTGTCAAGGGGGGCAGGGCTTTCATTGTTCTGATAGGAAGAAGCTTGTCCCCTTCTGTTATCTGTCTGGTCTATGGACTGAATTCCAAATCTGAGAAGAGATGGCTTACACTAGGTAAAAGGGGCGGGAGGGGGAAACTTTACTTGTGAATACCTCTCAAACCATAAAGGTTTGAGAGATAAGACTTATATCATTCTTCATGTTTTTTTAATGCCTACAAAATAAAATAAAGATAAAACGAAGTATTATTAAACATGTGCCTATTGGCTTATGCTTGCCATTTTAACAGTATATATATCAAAGGATTGGTTGGAAATACATGAGCCAATCAACAAACTCAGAACTATATCAAGCTTCTGGGTCTCTTTATTGTAGAGATAGCTTACTGACTCATAATAGTAAATCTTGTAAACATCTGTATGCCATTTAGAAGAAAAAAGTGACATAAATCCCTCCACCAAACAGAAGCTCGTGCCTATATCAGGAGAACCAAGTTTTTACAGTTGTTTGTCACATGATCAGAAAGCCATAAATGTAAGGCCGGATTACTTTTTTAAATTGAAAATGATGATGAACTATAGCCTGTCAGCTATGAAAAAAGCTTGGATTTATTTATTTATTGATCAAGCCAATGAAAAGGTTTTTAACATACATCTATTCTTGCACTGTACAGTACTGGCAGATAGGGAAGTAGTTCTTACTGGCCTACTAGCTCATGAGTGCTAGTTAATTAGGTAAAAAAAATATTTTAAAAATCTCAGATGGGCTGCACCTTGGGATCAGGTGGGCCTCATTTGACCAAGGGCTGCATGATGGATGCCCATGACATATATACTAGACTATTGAATACATTTATGTCTGAAACAGATCTGAAAACCTGTCTTCAACAGCGAATTCAAAGCTTACAATGTTTCCAATTAATTCAAATAATTATATACAGAAACATACAAAGGAAAGTACACAGCTGAGTCATTTTATAGACTCCATCCTGTAGAAATGCAATTTCCTTAGCTTATACTTGTTATTCTAGTTTATACAACAAAACTTAGGTTAGAAATACATGATCAAAGTAACCTACCACAGTCAGCTGCCTCATCATATTTGGTTTCATCATTGTTGAGCTAGTAGACTAGCAAACACATTCAAGTAATACTGGTAAAATCTATAAACCAGACAACCAGTTTATTGACAAATCTCTCTTTACAATGTAAAGTATTTTTTAATTGCTATGCAGTGATTTTAATTATTTAAAGGAAAACAAAACATTGAAAATTATTATTTGCCTGCTTCTATTACATTCTGAAGACAAGTATCTTTTTCATACAAAAAAAACTCCCTCTTTATTTATCCTTAAGTGAAGTTGTGTAAACTGCTATACAGGGTGTATTAATTTTGTTCTTCTGTCACCCTGAAATGAGGCGGCTTCAAATACTTTAACTAATGCATTCTTCTTTTTTATCATACAAAAAAAATGAACTTTAGAATGAACTTTACATTGTGCAGTAATATAACCAACATTTTTTGTAGACATGGAAGGCAAAATAATACCAGCTAATAACCCCCACCCTCCACTTACCTTACCATCGGCAGAAAATCTTATTAATCCCTCTGAATTGTTTTCTTTTCTCCTTGAATCAAGAGAAAACATTGTAACCAGTAATGGATATTGTGTTCATGGAAGGGGACATGATAATTGCAAGAAGGACCACAGGACACAAACTTGGTCCACTGCACATCATAATATTATATAGGCTGATAAACTCTGCCTGTTCCGTGTTGATGACATCCATGGGGGGATGCATAAAGGTGTGATAAAGAGGAGATACTGTATTCAGTGATATAACTTTTTTAATTTGGATATTATTCTCTGGAGCCTATACACTAAGATATCTCAAGTGGACAAGATCTTAGTGCATAAGCTCCATAGAATTACTTAGGAATTGAAGAAGTGATATCACTTGAGAAATTATCTCTTTATTGATTCTTTATTATACCTTAGTGCATAAACCCTAATTTTGATTGAATATGATATCACTTGAACAAAGGATGATAACATTCCATCAAGTTGTCTTTGACTTTTGGTGACCCGATAGACTATAGCTCTCCACTTAGCATGGTCTTCAATGTTTTCACTCAGCTCTTGCTTTGTGAGTCCTGTAGCCTCCTGGACTCCAACGGTCCATCTCATATCCTGTCTACAATTTCTCCTACTACCGTCCACTTTGAATAATCATGAGTCATCATCAGGGAATCATCATGAGTCTACATCACAAGTCTAAAATATTTCAGTATGCAGTTCAACATGGTGGATTCCAAAGAGTAGTCTGACTTGATTTGTTTCAGAGTGGATTTGTTAGTTTGTTGTGCAGTCAGTGGGAATCTCAGTAATCTCCTTCATGTCCAGAGTTCAAAAGCATATATATTTCTCCTTTCACATCCATACAGGGCAACTGAAAATAGCAATAATAATTTCACTTTAGTTACCTGAGAGACATCAGGGTCTTTCATGATTTAGGGGAATCCTACTATAGCACATCTTGCAAGGGACAATCTTTTTCAGATGCCATTAACAGTGCACAAAGACATTCACTTATAATGGCTGATACGAGTAGAACAGATATGTTTACAACCTCAGTGCTGTCACCATCCACCCAAAACAACAGCACAAGGGCAAAATTCATATAGCTATAGTAAAGAAAGTAAGGGTTATTATTAGGAGGCTTTACTTTCCCATGAACTGTGCACTACTCATAGTGAGACTGAACGTTTTCTTACTGCCTGATAAATATATATTGTTTGGCTAAATCAAGATAAGCCAATCTTTCCCATCCTGCTAGTGGTTAGTTAGGGATGATGGTCATTATAGTCTCCAAGGCTGAGATTCCATTCCGTTAGAAATAGGCTTTCTTGGAACATATTTTCTACTACTGTTATTTCATTCTAGCTAGTAGTTTGCTTCAATTTCCAGTTCAGCATACATACAAAAACAGCCCAAAATAAGCATTGCAAATTGCCATTCTGCAATTACATACAAGCTGAATGGCCTTTGCAAGCCTCCCTTGTTTGGCCAGATAGGCTCTAACAGACTCTACAGCTCATGATTGTCAAGTCTGGAAAAATGATCTGTTTGGCCTACAATGTCTGCAACCACCAGAGCCCTCCCAGTGTGCCCATGTGCACCCAACCACCTGACCCACACTTACACAAACCCTCTGATGCCAGGCATCTTGCCAGACATCTTGCAATACATCATTGTGCAATGCACTAAAAATTCTTTGGCATCGGAGGAGTTAACTGGCAACAAATTAAACATACACAAACACCCAACACAAGTCAAACTGGCCCTACCATTAAACTCTCTGAAGTTGGATTGACTGGGATTTCATTTCAATCAGTATTCTCCAGTCTGGCTGGCAATGGACTGGTAAGTTATAAAATTGGAATATTCATACAATATAGGTAAAAATTAACATAAATATTTTTTGGAGGAGTAACATTATTCTCCCCTCTCTCCATTCTGAGCACATGAAGATATTGTTCAAAAATTAAAGGGGTCCTGGGACCCCAAACAACATTTTTGTTATAAAGAAGGTACTTTTGTTCCTCTTTCATTGAACTGAGCAAAAAAAAAGGATACATTCATGCTACATTTTAAAGTTAAATTAAATATATTAATATGGGGTATATGTCATATTAATGCATTACAACAAAAACTAAAAAAAACCCTGAAAACTAAAAAAGCCAACAAATTAATAAATATGAGGCCTAGGGGTTCTGTGTTTATATTTAAAACAAAAAAAACTGATATAGGTCCAGAATCAAAAGCCATCCTTTCATTCTGTAAAATGCCCAAGAAAGGGTTCTGGAACCCCTTCCTCTGCCCTTCCCCAATTCTGCCTGGGTCATTGCTAGGTCACTGATTGGCTTTTATATAGACTTCTGTGACCCCTTTCAGATTTTGCTTTAATTAATTTGGAAGCTTGAACCTAATATTAATTTGCGCATAGAAAAATAATATAGGAAGACTGGAACCCATATTATTTTTTCCCTAACTGCGCCTGCCATTTCAACAGATGGGTTAATCATCTTTTTTGGATGCAGGTATTGGGGGTGGTGTTTTTTTTTTATCATCATTCGACTCATGGTTAACCCCTCTGTTGCCATAGCAATAAATGGGTTGTGCATTTGTGTGGATGGAGTGGCTGGAAAAAAAGCTAAATTGGAAAATATCCACTCTGCAAATATTTCTAGCTGAAATGGAATGGATACCTAATATCTGGCAGTTCAAATACTGACTACCCCAAATCTAAACTGTTTGCTCATATAGTATATGTTTTTATAAGCAGACTTCTCATTTAATGCAGAATGCTTATAAAAAAAACATCCTGCAGTTGTGCATTAAAGATAATGCATTCACACAATATGGAATTATATTAGCATCTTGTGTTAAACGTGCACACATTAAAAACCAAATCAGCACATATAATAATATCAAAGTGTTTTACCAGGAAGGATAAACTTGAGATTGTCTCTCTTTTCAAGTATGTCCTGGGGTATAGATATTAAGAGATATATATTAATGGTACTTATTTTATCTACCTAGGAAGGATGAGTTGACCCTGCTGGGACAAGAACTTGTGATCTTGTGGTTTGAACAGATTTGACAGCTGGTGCATTAATCAACTGCCTAGAGGTGCCCACTACAACCTCTGTATTTTTGCCATGTGCATTGAGGTACTGTTACGTTTTAAATATATCTCCAATAAAGTATTGGTGTTTTTAAGTTGCTGTGTTATTGCTTATGACTAACTGAGTTGGTGCACCCTCCTATACATACATTCCTGAATGGTATGGAGTGATTAGAGAAGCTCCAGGTAGCACACGCAATGTTTTATGACTTGCAACATGGCTACATGAGAGGAGTCAGACTGATACAGAAAGTGTCATCAAAGTAAGAGTGTCTAAAATTATTATTAAACTCACAAGTGGTTGTAGCAGCTATTTCTGTCTTTCATTTATCTTCAAGCTCAGCTCACCTGATATGAGGGTTTATACAGGACACATTGGACACTCACAGTAACAAGAATATTGAGCCACTCCACTTTGGATGATGTGGTACAAAAACTTTGAAGTGACAACAATACTGTATGAGGATTCCTCTCTCTGGCAAATATGGAGGATCAAATGGAAGAATCACCTTTAGTGGGCACCAGCAGATCTTTGCAAGCAGTTGAGGACACAAGGTCACTACTTAACGATGTTATTAAACTGTGTGAGACAGTTGATTGTGAAGGGACCCAAATTGAAGATACTCCAAATGTATCTAACTTGTTCCAAGATTTGGAAAGACTAATGACAAGAGAGACTCGAATCTGGTGGGAGATCCCCACCCTACATCACCAAACTTTTTATGGGTTGGTGGGAGGAGTCCTGCATCTTTGGGGGCTGGAAATCCCTATAGGGGATGTATTGTGTGGTAAGGGAGGTTCATAGATAACCTCCTGTTTATTTTGGAGTAGAAACAACCAGGAAGTGGAATCCTTTATTAATGCAAATAATATCAACCTATCTTACACCCATGAGTACAGTATGAATATTATACATTTTCTTGACTTAAGCATGTTCTTGGATGAAAATAAAGGCAGTATTAAATTAATACATATGTGTTCCGAAAGCCAACACTTGAGAATAGCCTGTGAGGGCAGAAAGTTGACACCCAAAACATACCATTCAGGGGTATACCAGTTGGGCAGTTTATACACCTTAGGTGAAACTGCTCAACTGATGACCGGTTTGAACTACAGGCTAAGGATCTATACTGTAGGTTCTTGCAGAGAGGATACCCTGGATGGGTGTTAGATAGAGCTTTGGGGATAGCTAGAAAAAAGAAAAGAGAGGATTTGCTCATATATATAAAAAAAGAAAGGATCAAACCAGGAAGCTAAAAGGGACAATGGGGTAATTTTCTCTACTCCCTATAATTTGGAGTTTGAGGGTATAAAAAAATCATCAGGAAGCATATATCTATCCTTAATAGTTATGTGAGTTTACAAAAAAGTATATTTGCTGGTCTCCAGTTTGTCTCGAAGAAGGCCCTAACTTTAACTCCTAGCATTGGCTGTTTTAGATGTGGAGGTTCAAGTTGTGGGTGCTGCAAACTGATAAAAGTGTCACATACCTTTTAATGAAGTGCAACACATGAAGTACATTGCATGAAGGGTTACATTAATTATGCCACCAAAGGGGGTATATAATTAATAACATGTAACACATGCAATGTACAATATGTAGGACAACAAGAGGTTTGAGGAATAGGATTAACGAACATCTAAGTGACATTCAAACTGAAAATTATAGATAAAATTATCTCCAATATATTATTGGTGTTTTTAAGTTGCCGTGTTATTGCTTATGACTGACTAAGCTGGTGCACCCTCCTATACATACATTCCTGAATTGTATGGATCAATTGGAGAAACTCCAGGTAGCTCACACAGTGTTTTATGACTTGCAACATGGCTACATGTGAGCCAGATTGATACAGAAAGTGTCATCAAAGTAAGAGCATCCAAAATTATTATTTATACCCACAAGTGGTTGGAGCGGCTATTTTTGTCTTGCATTAACCAACTGAGCCATCTCACCATATATATGAAATGTGTATGGGCTACATTCTACATTGGTATTAAGGCACAGCACCTAAGTAATGCTCTTATTTAAAGGGATAGTAATACTTCGTTTTAACTTTATTTTATTTTGTAGGCATTAAAAAAACATGAATAATGATATAAGTCTTATCTCTCAAACCTTTATGGTTTATGAGATATTCACAAGCAAAGTTCCCCTCCCTGCCCCTTTTACCTAGTGTAAGCCATCTCTTCTCAGATGTGAGTCTGGTTGTATGACCAGACAGATAACAGAAGGGGACAATTTTCTTTGTATGAAAACAATGAAAGCCCTTCCCCCCTTGACAAGTTTTTCAGCTTTTTCCCTTATCTTAATTGAAGATTGTCCCTCTCTGCAGTCTACCTGGGCACCTCCCTTCTGATCTGGTTGAACAGGGGGGGTACTTAGTTTGTGAATATCTCTTAAACCATAAAGGTTTCAGAGATAAGACTTATATCATTCTTCATGTTTTTTTAATGCCTACCAAATAAAATAAAGTTAAAATGAAGTATTACTATCCCTTTAAGGCCACACACTTAAGAAATTATTATTATTATTAGTATTATTATGCTGTAAGCTTTATATAGTAGCATTGACTCGTGGAGTAAAACATGTTTTAATTTAAATTTTATCACTTGCTTGATGTACTTTTATTTTAGATAATTATGTATCTTTTATTTATTTCCTCCTAGAGAAATTTACAGGCAATGGAACTCAATATGGAACACCTCTCATTGTACTTTGAAGGGTGGCATGGCTAAGAACACTAGACAAAAGCAAATCAAACAGCAGCATGACAGAGAAATACATAGGTTTATGTAAAATGGGTCAATAGATAGATTGCTACTTAATTTTAAGTAAAAGGCTGTGTTAGCCATAGAAAAAGCAGGACATCGGAAGAGTAAAATTGGCTAACTGAGTAGCTTTAGAATGCATGTTTTCATGACAACTTAGGCCTGATGATGAGACCTAAGTTGTCTTGAAAGTTTTAATTCTAAAGCTATTTAGTTAGTCAATAAAAGTATCAGTTTTACTCTGCTAGAATCCTACTTCATTTATGACTAAGGGTCAACCGTTCATCACTAGACCAATGTATTGAAGGCGCCTCAAACCCCCAAGGTGTTATAGATAAATACACACTAGAAAAAGAAGCATTGTGCTACCAAAATGAGACTTCTTCCACTGGTAGCCACAGTAGTACTTTATACTGTGTGCTAGTTTAGCCATGTTCCCCTGGCAACCTCAGATTCCCATTTTACTGTCTGTCAGCCCAACCTTACTCCACCGAGTTTCCACAGAACCACAACACACTGTCTGCCAACCCAGTCTTGTTGTACTGTTAGTCAGTGTCCCACTCTAAACTGTCTGTAAAACCAGCCATGTTCCATTGGTAGCTACAAAAATGCACAACACTGTCTGGCAGCCCAGTCTTGTTCTACTGTTGCCAGAGGCCTACTCTACACAGTCTGCCAGTTTAGTCTTGTTCCAGTGACAGCTACAGATTCTCACGGCACTTTCTATCATCCCATTCTTATTTCACTGGTAGCCAGAGAAACACACTACAATATTTGGCAGCCCAGCCACATAGCCACACTATGTTTTCTGCCAGCCCATTCTTGTTTCACTGGTAGCCACAGAGCCACACTACACCGTTTCCCAGGAAACTGCAGATATAATTAAACAGTATATAGACATATGTAACTGCTGAATGAAGGACACATAATTGCCAAGTTAATCTATTAAGCTGATTAAGACATTTTTTCTCAGGCATGGTCACCATTAATGTTTCAAAGTGCAAGATAATACTGAATGAAGAGGTTGAGTACAGACTAAATGGAACTAAATGGAACTTTGCTGACAACAACATAAAAGGAAGGGAACTTGAAAGTAATTATATCAGATGACTTGAAGGAAGTGGGAAAAGCTAAAAGGATACTACATTATATAGGAAGAGGTACTGGCGAACGGTACTAATGTCTCTCTATAGATCACAGGTAAGGCTTAACCTGGAGTGCTGTTTAGAGTTCTGGAGACCACATGTGCAGAAATTACATTAATAAATTGGAAGCAGTCAAAGAAGCCTTTGTGACTGTCAAGGTTCCGAGAGATGTACAGGAGCCAGTACGGTATAGTTAAATGCAATTTATTAATATATAACAAAGGTAGTACACACTCACAAAATAGCAAGAACAATCAGAGGGTCCCAAGTCAGCAAGCACTGCTATCAGAAATAATAGGATGCCAAGATAGACCACACTGCTGGAGACTAGGCCTCAGCCACTGGTAGTCTCTGCTGGAACAAGAAGCATGGACTGGAAAGGAACAGGAGCAGGAACATGAGCAGGAGCAGGAACTCAAAGTCTTGATCTGAAGTAGTGAGAATTCTGACTCACGCCTGCAGTCAGTATGGAGCGTACACTTGATTCACACCTGCAGTCAGTATAAGGAAGTGTATACTAGACTCACGCCTGAAGTCAGTATGAGGAAGCATATACTTGACTCACGCCTGTAGTCAGTATCAGAGTTAATCTGCCAGAGCCCCAGGTTCGCACCAGATTGGGTTTCTGCTAGCTACAAGGGACAAACAAGAGAATAGTCAGACAAAGCCACAGATCAGCATCAGAGGGTAGTCAGACAAGCCAGGTCATACACAGTTCAGATAGTCAGCCAGAGCCACAGGTCTGCACCAGATTGGGTGTCCAGTATAAGGATAAGACAAAAGAATAGTCAGACAGAGCCATAGGTCAGCACCAGATTGGATGGAAGACAAGCCAGGTCATACACAGAGCCCAATGTAACAGAACTGCTTAGTTCAACAACGCAAGGACAACTGAGTCAGGACTCAGACTGCCCTTTAAACCCCTCCTCAGGAAGTAGGTAGGAGGAGCAGGCTCAGAGGAAGGAAGTAGGTAGGAGGAGACTACAGGAAGCATGGCATAAAAGAGAGGCCTGCTTCACTCTGAAGCCTCGCGCCTGCAGATGACTCGTGGAAAGACGCTGAGCATTGCTGGAGCGGCGGCACTGGAAACAAGGTAAGCTGTGACAGTGACAAATGGTTCCAGGACTGACACAAGTACTTTAATACATAGCTTAGAAGAAATTATGGAGATAGGTGATATAATAGAAGCCTTTCAATATTTTCTGGGATTTAATATGGTTCAGGAAGGAAATATTTTTTGAAATGAGGAATACTGGAAGAAGACAATCTAAAGTTAAAAGGTGGAAAACTTGGAAGTAATGTGCACCAACACTACTTTGTGGAAAGGGTGATAAACTCTCTTAATAGTCTTCCAGCAGGGAGATAGACGCTAAAAGGAATACAAATTGCCAGGGATCGACATAAGACTTTTCTGAAAAGGATGCTGGATTTGTATATTTTAATTAGTTAGTAAAATGAGCAAACTGGAGGGTCCATTTGTTTCTATGTAACAAGGCATTAGAAACAAGGCTGCAGTTAATTTCATGGATTGATCCAGGTCATCTGGAAAAAAAATCTGGATCCATCCCAAGGGACTGAAGGGAGTGGATCAGGCCAAGAGAATATAATTGAGAAGAGCGGAAAAAGAACATGGAACTAGGGTAGTGGGTCAGAGGAGATGGAAGGGAGGGTGTGGGCCGAGAAGAAGAAAAGGAAGCAGGCCTGAGGCAATAAGGATAGGAAAGGGAGAAGAAATCTCCTTCTTTGATCAGATGACTGCTGTTCACAGAAACATGCTATGAATAATATATAAAATAGTTGTTTTGCTCATCAATAGTCACAATAAGCTCAATCAGTCTACATGAAATTAATACTAGAAATAAAGCCCCAATCATGGTCATTAAGAAGCATATATTCATTTTCAGATAGTGAAATAAAACTGACCTGTAATAGAATGCAAAAACATATAAATAAAAAATCTACATAGATTTACCTGACTTTGGTATGAAGGACACCTACTTAGCGAAGTCCATATCAGTAAAAAGTCTCAGTCTGTTCAATTCAGCCACAAAATGACTCCGGACCCCTTGGCTTGCACAAAGGAGGAAGCTTGACAAATGAAGGGAAGCTTGGAGTTTAACCTGTTCCACTGCTGTTTCTCATAACCATCAAGTGACTGAACTATGAGAACCATGAGCACATAATCCAGGGACTTTAAAGTCTCTGTCATGCTGATTGGCCAACCAAGAGAAGCTGACCCACAGGGCATAGAAGGAATGCAAAGAATTGATTTGAGAGCCTAGGATTAGAGATGTTGTAGTGTGAGAGTTATGAGTGGCTTACAAAAAACTGGGTGGGAGTGCTGGACTAACTGGAAGAAAGCAGAGAAATAAATAGCTACTGCTTAAAAGCTAGTAGGACTTGACAGGAGACTGTCAAGAATATTCAATGCAGCACTTGATAAAGGAAACCAGTATGAAATAAATGACATTGCAGGTGTTACTATAGAGCAATGATGACCAAATTACTGTGAACTGAATATAGACAAAGAAGCTTAAAAAAGTTCTGCTCATTGGAGAGAAGCTAAGCAGCAGAGTCCGCTGAGTGGGAATTAAGGCATACAAGATGTGAGCTACATAGCAATGTAATCAGTCACAAATGGTAAGATAATGGTACTTACAGTAAGCATAGGTGTAGTCAATAAAAAGGATGTGGTTGAAGAGGCAGGCATCAGACAAATGCAATGTTTCTTAAACAGTCAGTGGTTGAGGCAGGCAAAAAGATGGAATTGGTGGATGTTTGACATGAAGAAGTCAAGGCAGGTGACAGACAGAAGTTGAGGTCATTTAAATAAGCCAGGTCATTCACAATGCAAGGACAAGACTGGAGGCACAAAAAGCTGTGATATAAGACTCAGGAATGCTTGTCAGTTTCTTATTTTGATCATAAACTGTGGTACTTGTGTGTCTGCTTAATTTAAACAATGGAGGTGTGTCCTGGTTGGAGAGCAGGAAAACAGGTAAGTGGAATCAGCATGTACAAGTAAGAAAATGTATTGTTTCCCTTTAAGAAGTTTGTATAAATAAGTACACCTTTTTTATTTGTCCTGGAAGGTTTCAAAAATTTAAAGTTTTACACACAAATACATAATGCTAGATATTTAAAAAACACTAGCCTTCTGTATTTGCTATTGTATATGAAGAACATTTCTGGTTTGTTGTATTTTCCAGGTTATTATTGGCCATATGCATAGACCAAAGAGGATGAATTCTGGAGCAAACCAAATATACCATAGGGGACAAATTAAAATCCTCATTTATTTAAATGTTGAATTTAATGCTTTGAATGCCAGAGAGGTATCCAATACATTGCTATGTAATGCATTGGAGGTCTCTAGCATCCAATGAATTAAAGACTAAGTTTAAATCAGTATGCATTTTGTAATTCATTATATTTTTTATTGGGCAACTGGTCCTCTTTTCTTTACTCATACTGCCAGAGCACATGTTCTCTGATATCTCAGCTCCCTGTGTTATACAATTTTAGTCAATTAATTCCAAAGTGGGAATGCAGGAACTCAGTGAGTTAGGTGGCGTTAGGTGTTATTGTATTAATTCTTTGAGTAACAGAGAGGTACCCAATGCACTGCATATTAATGCATTGGATACTGGCACTCAAAGGGTTAAAATATATATATTATATGTTATTTAGTTAATGATTTCTACACACTGCTGTTTCACTGTATAGATGTACAAAATTGGCAGCATGGCTAATCTCAAGGTTTACATAATTACAAAATAAATTAGGTTGAGAAAAAAAAAATAAGTCCATCAACTTCAACCTTTGCCACAGTATATCTCAGAAAATATTGACTTGTTTGTGGGATTAACTCATTTGACCCATTTCAACTCATAAAGATTAAAACATGCAAATCCTCTACATATATTAACTTGTTCCTTATCACTGGGTTCAGGAGTGAATTTACATTTTTCTGATCCTTCTGTTAGAGAAAAGATTAAAGACTACCTATTCATCATTTACTTAATTGTTAAAGGGACTGTGCATGCTAGAGCAAATAAAAGACAACTAACAAAATACATACTGAGTGAACAGAAGAAAAAAATGTAAATCAAATCAATATCTGGTGCGACCACCCTTTGCATTCAAAACGGCATCCGTTCTTCTAGGTGCATTTGCACAAAATCAAGAATTTTGTAGACATATAGTCAAGTGTATGATTAAACAGGTATACCAAAAAAATGCTAATGATCATCAGTTTAACATGTGGGTTGAAACACAATCATTAACTGAAAAAGAAACAGCTGCGTAGGAGGAATAAAGCTTTGTGAGGAACAGCCAAACTCAGCTAACAAGGTGAGGTTGCTGAAGACAGTTTAATGTCAAAAGCACAGCAACAAGACACAAGGTAGTTATACTGCATCAGCAAGGTCCCTCCCAGGCAGAAATTTCAAGGCAGACAGGGGTGTCCCGATGTGCTGTCCAAGCTCTTTTGAAGAAGCACAAAGAAACAGGCAACGTTGAGGACCACAGATGCAGTGATCGGAAAAGGAAACTTAGTGCAGCATTTATCATTTGACGTTTTGTTCCCTTAAACATTGGCTCCTTTGAGAAGTGAAGCATGGCAAAATAATTTTTTAATGAATGACAATAATGTCTGCACTTACTTTTAATTTAATTGTGGCTGTGGCTTTGCTATTTTAAGCATCACAGTGTGTAGGAGACAACTATGGCTTTAAAGGGCTCAGTGTAGATCCATTAAATATTTATATGCCACATAAGTTTAAAAAAATGTATGTACAAGATTAGAAATGAAAGAAAATTTAACAAGGAATCATGATAAATATAATGATTCATTTAAGAAGCAGGCCCTCTTATAAGAACTTATAGTAGTTATTGGGAGTTATGCACTAAGGAGTGCTGAAGAGGTGATAATGTTGAGATAACCTCTCCAGGGATATCTCTTCTCCAGTTCTTATGTTATTCTGTGGAGCCAGTTGTCACCACTACACTGTAGCAGGCAGATACCTGCAGAGGAGGGAGTGCTAGGGTGCATAGCCTTGGGTTCGGAGCTCGTGGTGCATAGACTGTTAACAGCAAAGCCTTGCTGTGGCCTTGGCTGTCTATAGATGCTGGCCGCAAAGCCAGATGTCTGATCCCAGTTGAGCCAGGATCCTGTCCAGGATGGCTTCACTGAATACAGTACTATCTCCCCTGCAGGGGGAAGTGAAGGCTAGAGAGTGGGGCCTAGGGAACGGAGATTGAGAATGCTGGCCACAGATGGTAGCTGTAACTCCCCAAGACCAGTACCCACTATGCAGACACAATAAACGCCAAAGGAGAGGGTACAGACCTGATCGAAGGAGGACTACCAGAAGGGTCCACACAGACAATGACAGGACACCTTGGAAGCGAGGAGAAAGACGTCTCAGAGTCAGGATAGCCAGTTCAAAACACAGGAAGTCAATCTGGAGGAGCAGGAACGAAGTCTAGGCTAGCCAGGTTGGTACACAAGATATAAGTCAACAGGACAAGGAGCAGGAACGAAGACTAAGCAAGCCGGGTTGCTACACAGGATATCAGCAGGAAAAGGAGCAGAAACGAAGTCTAGGCAAGCCAGGTTGGTACACAGGATATCAGTCAGCAGGACACAGGAGGACAAAAGGAACTCTCAGGCAGTGATCCGGAGCACAAAGGAACACTGTGACAGTGCACTGGATCTCTGTACAACACTCCTGTATATCGTCACTCTAGAATGATGTCACCAACACGTGATGCGACCATTCCCGGAACGCAAAGATGCTCCGGAGAGAGTACTCAGAGACAGCCGGAAGCAGCAGAAGACCAGTTAGCCATCAAGGTGCTGACTGAAGGAAAGCCGCAGCAGAACAAGGAGCAAGGTACATGACACCAATGCACTAAGATTTCTTCAACTTTTGAGATCTTAGTGCATAGGATCCATAGAATGGCATAGGGACTAGTGTTGAGCGAGCGTGCTCGGCCGATGCTCGGATCGGCTCGAGCATCGCTCTGCTCTGCACATGGCGGTACTCGTACGAGTACCGCCATGTGCTCGCCCGACATGCTCGGGTGAAGAGGATCTGTGCCGGAAGAGGCACAGATCCGAAGACGCTCCGCTGGACCACCAGGGAATGGAGGTACGGGGGCATTGCGGAGATGAAGGGGGCATTGCGGAGATGAAGGGGGACATTATGGAAGAGGGGCATAGACTCTATGCCCCTCTTCCACAATGTCCCCCTTCATCTCCGCTATGCCCGTCTTCCACAATGTGCCCCTTCATCTCCGCTATGCCCCTCTTCCACAATGTCCCCCTTCATCTCCTATGCCATAGAGGAGATGAAGGGGGACATTGTGGAAGAGGGGCATAGCGGAGATGAAGGGGGACATTGTGGAATAGGGGCATAGAGTCTATGCCCCTCTTCCACAATGTCCCCCTTCATCTCCGCTATGCCCCTCTTCCACAATGTCCCCCTTCATCTCCGCTATGGCATAGGAGATGAAGGGGGACATTGTGGAAGAGGGGCATAGCGGAGATGAAGGGGGACATTGACCAGGCACCCTCCGCTCATCAGAGCAGGGGGTGCCTGGTTTAATGCTCGAGTGCTCCCATTCATTTGAATGGGGCTCGGGTGCTCGGCCGAGCACTCGAGCATCAGGGGGTGCTCGGTCAGAGCACCCGAGCACCCGAGCATCGGGGTGCTCGCTCATCTTTAATAGGGACTGGAGAAGTGATACAACTGAAATGATTATCTCCTCGTTATCACCTCTTTCTAATGCCTTACCTCCCTTGTGTTTCCATTAATCATAACAAAACAATTAAAAAAGACAAAGAGCACTTCATAGTGCAGGGACAGTCAATTACCTGGCAGCCATTCCATGGACTATAACTGCTATTATCCACAGCCATCTGTTTGCTGGTTGGGGATGGTGGGGGTTGTAGTCCCCAACAGTTGAAAGTCCACCATTTGACTACCTTACCCTCTTATATGAACTAGATTATTTTATTAAATAATAGAAATAGAAATAACCATCCACATACCTTATTATGGCCAGGAAATCTTGATTAATTTTGCCCCTGTGCCTTTGTTCAAGAGATACATTGTCATACCTGGATGTCATATCCATGGAGGCTGCAATAACCACAGGACCTCAAGCTCTGATCTCTGTACAAGACAATCTTAACCATTTAAGAACCAGAAGGATGTGCAATGTGTTGCTTTGCAATGCTTTGTGCACTCCTCTGGTCCTTTGATGGTTACATAAGCTCATATATTTTGGTTAATTCAATTTAAAAAAAAAATGCCAGTGTCTGTGTTGTCTTCCTCCATGAACATGAAATTTAGGAATGATAGAAGATGTTATGTCTTGAACAAAAGAACAAGGACAAAATGTATATGGGTCATTAGCATTTTCTGGCCATAGTAAGTGTGGAGGATAGGATCGCCTGGTCAGTGGAGCCACTCATTGGGTTCTTGTTCTGGATACTCTGCATTAGGCAGCAGACAGGAACAAATGGCCACCACTCAAAACAGTAGACTGATGCATCTAGTGAATTTAGCTGCAGAAGCCAGGGTGGGTTTCCCAAAAGCCACACACCAATAGACTGGCGAAGCAAGTACATTTGCTCTTGCAGTGGCTGGGATGAGAATCACCAATCACCAATTCAATACAGCTGAATCTTGTATTAAGGGGGAGGGGGGATTTAGAACAGAACATCCTGACTTGATGAAACACACTGCTTTTATACACTTACAGACACTCTAATCAAGATCAGAATCCAAATTAGGGTATTGAACAGTGTTATCACAGTTGAATAATCAAGGGGAAGCCCTGGAAACCAATCAGGGACTGTCGGTAAGTGTTCCAATCAGAGTCCCACTTTACAAAAAAAAGGGTAAAAGTCTTTGAAAGAGAATTGCTACCCAGTCCAGCAGGTGTCAATCAGCATTCCAACCATTCCTTTGTTTTCTCTGGAAATGGTGGTAGCTGTTATCTGAGCATACCGCATACATAGGAAGACACACAAAATTACACCAAATTGTAATAAAAGGGACATTTGAAATAGAGACATGGTAGCAGGGAACAGAACACTGGGCTTAATCTTTATTTACTGGGTGCTCTAATTCCCTGCTTCCAACACAGTACATACACAATGCAACTGTCACGAAGATAGGAACTCCTGGAAGTAAGAGAGTAGAGGATAAGACTCCTCCAACAAAGGATAGGGGAGCAAGTAGCTGGGGAACAACGATTGGGTACAGGGCTTGGGTACGTTGGTTGTCCTAAGGGGATTGTGCTGTGGCCTAGCTGGATAAAGGTGCTAGCCATGAAACTAGATTGGACCTCTCCGGTTGAGCCAAAGAGTTCCCTCAATAATCAACTCAGGACAAACCAGGCAACCTCTATCCCCAGGGAGAAACAAGCTCCAACTGGAACAGAACTAACTCAGGAACAGGTGTCTGAAGAAAGGTCAGGTCACATGCCAAGTCAAGCACGGGAATCACAGAGGGCAGTACCAAATCAGCAGGCAGGAATGGTCAGGGACAGGCCAGGTCATACACAAGAGGGCTGTAGCTGGAACAGAGATGGTAGACAAGAGCAGGTCAGGGTCAGGCCAGGTCATACACGGAAAATCCAGAACAGAACAGCTAGCAAGGGCTAGACAGATATAGCCAGGGTCTTACACAGCTAGAACACTAGGAATAATAGCAACACTGGCTGCAACACTACTAGGAACACTGTACTAAAGCATCAGTAGTGTGCAGCCACTGCACCTTTAAGGTTATGCGCCGGAAGCCACTCCTGTGCATGCCCATAGAAAAGGTCCCAGACAACGCGGCTGTCCATAGTAGAGATGGCAGAGAACCAGGCAGAGCTGGAGTTAGGACAATGGCGCCACACTGAGAAGAACTGGAGCGGAGAAGGAACAGAGAGAGACAGGATGGCCCAAACAAGGAAACACAGTGGGGGCGAATGGCGCAGAAGCGGCAAGGAGGACCGGAGCAGCCGCAAGACAGAGAGGGGCCTGTAAGGATGTGACAGCAACATACACTATTATATTACTCTGCTACCATATACCTGTGGATTACAAACAATGAGCCTGCCAGTGTATAAGCAAAATCCATTCTTCTGTTGGACAAGTCTATGGCAAATGTCCTGCCTTTAACTCCACAGTACTCACATGGCAAGGTAAGCTCCATCTTTCACCTTTCTGAGGTAGATAAAATGAGTCCAGGACATACTTGAAAATAAGAGATAATCTCATTGTATTTTCCTAGTAAAATAATTTCACATTGCAGGGACATAAGGGGTTCACCTACTCTTTCTCCACATAAAGGAAAGTTGGCAGTTATTATTAGGATGATGATCTTAGACTCACATTTTGTATAGGCATTCTGCCATTATGTATACATGCTTCTGGGAACAGTAGGATTGCCTCACAGCTGTATCTCTCTGAGATGGTTCAGTATGGAAATGTCACAGATTTGTGAGGAGTCACAATAGAGCATTCAAATGTTGCTTGTGGCAAATTGGTTTGTTTAAAATGCTACCCTATTGGAACAGTGTCTAACAATATGGAGCATTAAAAATGTCACATAATTAAAACAGCATCTAACATTATATCGGCTTAGTCAAAAAAGCAGCTATCCCAATCCAGTATCACCACCCCGTACCAAAACAGCCAATAAAAGACAAAAAAATTCCTCAAAACAAACAAAAACACCACACAAAGTCTTATAATGAACTCAAGCCAAAACCAGCCCCAGACCCCTAACAACTGTACCACCAAACAAATGTAACCTAATACAATCACTCCTCCTCCTACACAACCTAAATATATACAAAATCACCATTAATAAATTATATGTAAACTGTAAAAAATATAAATATATGGTGAGGTTTTAAATTATTCATTTTGATGCAAGAAACATTGAACGTGTCGTTCTGATGCAAGCAACATTTTAAAAGCTCCATTGCGCTGCTCAGCATTTACAAATTGCATATCCAATAGGATATCCTCTGGGACACATAAGAACAGCTTAGTGTTTCATTAAAACTCAGCATTATCATCTTACATCATCATATGATCCCTAGGCAGTCCTGACATGGACATACAACACATTGGATTGTTCTGGAGGGCACAGTTTGTTGGTAAGCAAGGAGTAGGGACTTCAGAGATGCTACAATCCCAAGATGGGTGAAATGTGAGTACAATGATTGAAGATTTTATTGTGAATCCTATATTAATAAACTGCCCCACTTAAAGGGATAGTAATGTTTCAAAATAAAAGCAGCTCCATTTAACCTTAATAGTATTTAGGCCATGGAGAGCTTTATTTCAATACTGTCAGAGTTGTAGTTCAAGAGTAATTGAATGATAAAGTATCCCCTTTCTGCCACTTTTACCTAGTGTAAGCCGCCTCCCCTGTGACCAGATAGCTCACAGCAAGGGACAATCTTCTTACTGTGAAAACAATGAAAACCCTGTCCCCCCTTGACAGGTTTTTCAGGTTTTTCCCTTATGCTAATTGAAGATTATCCATCTCTGCAAGCCATCTGGACGCCGCATTTCTGTTCTGAGGTGAGCAGTGTTACATAAGTAAAAGGGGCAGGAGGGGGATACTTCATAATTCAATTACTCTTGAACTACAACTCTGACAGTATTGAAATAACACTGTCCATGGCACAAATACTATGAAGATTATTTGGAGCTGCTTTTATTTTGAAACATTACTATCCCTTTAAAAGAATTTGTCTGTCCTGTCTGATCTGTGCTCTTAATCTTTCCCAGAGTACAGTCAACAGGACAGCAGTGGCATATCTCTTTGTCTCATATCTCATACTCATATCCGACTTTAAGGTATTTCCTTTGTCATCTGCCCTAAGATTAGCCATTGCACTCAGTGTCTGTTCTGCTCTCCCAACTCTACTAATGATGTCATTGAGGGTGACATCAGTAGTTTAAGTTGCCCATAGACACATTGATGTTCTTGGGGCAATGTTACACACTGAACCTATGTACCAAGGCTCCATTAGCTCCTTGGTACCTAGGGGTAGAATCTGAAGCTAGGCTGGCTCCTTAATGCTTTGGAAACTTATCTAACATTCAAGAGGTTTAAAGTCCCATTTGAATCAAAGGTGTGTGTGGGGGGGTTATTTGTCCCTTTTAGTGCATTTGGTTTATGCCAAAATTCTCTAGTTTTCTCTTGCTATATCCACCTGACTGACCTTGAAACTAAAAATGTGACAAACATCTTCAATTTGATTCACCGATTGATTTGTAGGGCCTGAAGAAAATTATAGACCCATCCAAATTGATTCAGAGAACACTTTTGAATTAACAGGGGAGAAAGGGTGTGAAAGAGAGGTGTGGGAGATGGGAAGAGTGAGATTATGAAAGAGAGAATTGGTGGGAGAGAGGTGGAGGGGCATTGTGTTAGAACTGAAGAGCAGGAAATAGGAGAGAGTAAGAGAATTCAACAGACAAAGTTGGAAAGAAGGAGAGTAACAAAGGGAAAGGGGGAGGGAGGGAGAGAAAGCTTCATCTAGCAGTTTTGCCTATTAATCTACTAAAGAAGTTATCCTACCATGTTGAGAAGAGTGGCCCAGGCTGTTGATACAGTACATTACGCAATATACACAAATCCTTGAATGCAGAACAATTCCCCAATGCAGTGTAAATCATTCAAAGGTTCAAAAACCTAATTTAAATTAAAGGGATTTTTTTGTCACCCATGGTGTAGTTAGATTGTTCCAGAATTACTATTTTTTATATATGAGATAGTAACATAGGGTGCATACAAGTGCATGACCTTTTTCCTGGTAAGGCTACTCAGGGAAATTGTTCATGGTCCATTCTGACCTGCCCTAGACATGAGCAATGGATATGCAATGGATACTGCATTATCCATAATTACTGTTTGAAATGCTGCCAAGGCAGGCTGCTTACAGAATTGTCTAGATAACGAATTTGGCACTACATCTTAGTTTCTCTTGGAGTACTTTGTTCTAGGTTTCATGTGTGTAGTTAAGAGGACAGTATCACCACCATCAATTGCATACAGGAATCAGAATGCATTTACTCATACATTTAAGTGAAGCAAACAAATTCTATTTATTGGATGGACGTTATATTTTACCCAGAGCAATGTTTTCGGAAGTGCTCTTCTTCAGGTGGAAAAAAAGACATTGTACCTGAAAAATTGCTCTATAGATAGTGCAAATGCCATGTAAAAACTAGAGATGAGCGAAAATATTCACCTCAGACTGAAATCGGTGAATAATGACACTTCGCACTTGGTGAATAATTTCACATGAAAAGTGCCATTTTTCTGCTTTTTCACGCTAGTTCATTGCATTGAAATCAAAGGGAAGAAAATTCAAAGAAAAGTCAGGCGGGAAATGTTTTCCACTTTTCTCCCACCCCTAGTAATAGCATATATATTTACAATGAATAAATATATGTGTGACTATTAGGATCAATGCTGCTGTAACACCAGGGTAGAGCTTATAGAATAGATTAGGAGGACAGATCAAAGGGGACGTAAAGAGTTACACCTATAATAAAGATCCTTTTATAATCACATTCCTCGAACAGTGACTAAAACATTATATCTGATTCTTTATAGTGCATTAAAATAAACAATGTATTCATATTTCTATCCATACTGTTATGTTTATCTATTATAAACAACCATCTACTTTGGTACAGTGATTTTCTTCAAGTGCAATTACCAAAAAATGAAAATGGTTCCAATGCCATTGATGAGGCAGTTCTAAAATTTTCAAAATAAAATGTACAAGCGGCCAGTATTGTCCACTGTTTATCACACCTGTTAAACTACTGACACATTCATAAACAGTGAAATAACCCACCAGTTCCATTCACTGAAATGCTTATCTCTTATTTATTTGTTTATTTAATCATTCCATACATTACTCTTATTACTTGAATAAGCAAAGAGGGGTCAAATGATCGTGTATAGCCGCATCCAGATGAATAGGGAAATTTGCTTATAATATATTTTGAGGCATATCTACCTCAGAAATATTTTTTTGAAAATTCGGGAGACCATATTTGAAGAGGAACTTTCATCTCTACTTCTTATTTCCCAATTTAATTAAGCAAGTCAAATATAGCATAAATACTGTGGTTTTTTTCATGAAAACTCTTTGTTTATTAAAAATGAATTTACTTTTTTGCCACCAAGACGTCGTCAGGAGTTTGCCTGCGGTACAGCTTGTATATGCCAGTCATCCCAATAGATTTAGTCTGCCCACCCTAAGCTAAAATAAGCCATTGGGATGAGAGAAGGGGCAGGCGCAGATGAGTATTTGGGTGGGGGAGCGCTGTCAATCATGCTCTACCAAGTGAAAATGGCTGCGCTCTTCCTCACGATTCTACAAACTACCGGAGTTGATTGGACCAAGAGGAAACATTCCATGAAAGCCAGCCAATCAGTTTCATAATGTACAGCTGTTTTATAATATTGTGAGGGAGTGGATTAAGAAGATGCTAGTTCCA
The DNA here is from genome assembly GCA_037306005.1 of Rhinophrynus dorsalis. Classification (NCBI taxonomy): domain Eukaryota; kingdom Metazoa; phylum Chordata; class Amphibia; order Anura; family Rhinophrynidae; genus Rhinophrynus; species Rhinophrynus dorsalis. The sequence continues at coordinate 90,601,379 of CM074721.1, read as the reverse complement.
CTTTAAAAGGGTATTCATTTTTAGGCAGTAATGTCTGTTTAAGCCCTTGGATGCTAGAGATATTTACACAATTGTACACAATGCTTTGAAGTTAAAGCAACGCTAACAGCTAAATATGAGCTGGGATTATATGTATTTAAATCCCCTGTACTTCATGCTGTAATCTGAAAAATGTCTCTAGTCCTTTTCGTAGGACTAAAATCCATATCTTATATATAGTCTGTAGGAGTAACCATTCTTGCCTTTCCAGGACTCCTTGTCTCTCATTATCATAACAATCAATCAATGTCTCAGATGTGATAGTGCTGTGTTTTCTGTAAAGAGCCTGCAATAATAAAGAACCTTCCTGAATACAAGAACAGTCATTACTACTCTTAATTTACTGCCTTGGATATTGTCTCTTATTTCAAAGAGCACAAACAAAAGTAACCAAGTAGTGTTTATATATTAGACAGTCTACCAAGCATTAGAATCAAGTTTAGGATTAGATTTTAGAGATGGTACATAAAAAATCTAATTTGTACAGATTATAGCTGAAAAGACATGACATTTAAAATTATATAACCCAACTACATTTTAGATGTTAGTGTTGCATTAATGTAAGTCCTCAGAACACACAGGAGGCGTCAGGGTGGTAATCAGTAGATCATTCAGGAAACTCTTTTAAGATAAATTCCTGGGACAAACTAACTTCCACACAGTGGACAAATAAAAATGCCCATTGATATATAAATGTGGTTTTAAAAACTTGATCTTCCCTGGAATTGTTCCATTTGTACATTAGCCTAATCTTTTACTGATATAACTGTGCTTAAGTGGAATATTTAAAAACCTAACATACATAGTAGCATAGTAACATAGTTAATAAGGTGTCCATCAACTCCAGCTCATGCCAAATCACCCCTGTTGATCCAGAGGAATACAAAAAACAAACTTTGAAGCAATTTTCAGTTAAGCCCTATGTGGGTTAAAAAAATACATTCCTGACTACACATGGAAGGTTAAATATTCCATTGGATCGACAACCTATCTGCATTGAAGCCAACTGTCATAATCCTATATAATAATTTGCTAGACTGTTTGTCAGAAGCCGTCATGAGCAGTAGAGACTGCCCGAACGCACAGAATGCTGGGAGCACGGAATTCTGAGAGCACTGCTGGGAACACGGAATGCTGGGAGCAGGGATTGCTGGGCGCACAGAATGCTGGGAGCACAGAATGCTGGGAGTTCTGTGCTGGGAGCATTCTGTGCTTTCGGGCAGTCTCTACAGTGCATGACTGCGTCTTCAGCAGGAAGCAGAGCAGGACCAGACTCTTAATCCTTTCAGTGTCAGAGGGGTACGCAACGCATTGCAAAGCAATGCGTTCTGTACCCCTCTGGCACTCAAAGGGTTAACATCACCTGGACCTTGGGGCATGTACATGGGCTTTTACACTAGTCCTCAATATTGTTCTTTGGTAGATAGGTGTGCAGGGACTGGAGTTGAGAATTACTGCTGCAGTGTCTTGCCTTTTTCCCACTTAGGGAGTGACAGGAGCTGTTTATTAGTCAATGACAATTCATGTTATCAGCTGCAAGTACTACCTTGTTACATTTACCTCCTCCTATCCCAGGTTAAGACTGAAATCATAATCTGCCTGTGTGCACATTTGCCTCCCCTGTGTCTTCAATTCCACCAATGTTCAGACCAACTTGCATGTCACTTTTTAATTGGATCCTTCCTCCCAAATAGTTCTGTTCTGTCAGCTCTAAATGCATCTGACAATGAATCTTTGAGCAGCAGTTGTTGTGCTCCCTCCAGACAGTGTAAGCAAAAACAGGATGTTCCTCTGCATCTTACTCTACCATACAGAACAACATCATCTTCTGTCTTCTGGCTGTTTTTCCTGAATTATTCCCTTTGGATTATAGAATGTCAAAGGATGACCCTGGGCTTCTCAAAATATGTAAATATGTTAACTAAACATATAAAAGCTAGTGAATAAAAAAAAAGAAAGAAAAGGAAAGGTACATTTTAAAATGTCCTGCAATATTCTTCTGTTACCTTTTTCCAATGTTTTCTATATCAGTTTACCCATTCTGTACATGGCAGATTATGTTAGTGTGATGCCTTGGGAGCTTCTATTTGTCTCCCTTTTGCCTTGACCATTCACTGTTATGGGCTGTATGCAACAAGCTATAGAGATACAATTCTGGAGCAACCCATTCACATAAAGGTGAAATGAAAATCCTCAATAATGTAACCCTCTGAGTGCCAGAGAGGTATCTAGTGCATTGCAGCACAATGCATTGGATGCCTTTGCAGCACTCCGATGGTTAAACAGAATTAGTTGGCTCTAGTGCCAACTGACTTAATTTGTATTTATATTTTGCAATCTGTTATAAGAATTGGGTTCATAGTGGCTTGTCTATATTTATTTATAGCTATTCTAGAATTGCATAAAACTGATTTTACATTAATAGATTGATATTTTTTACCAATGACTTAAATTTAGCTCCCAATTTTTCTGGGATTTATCAAGTGATTTATATAGGACTTTTAACTTATTACATGTTACAAAGGTCTCGATTCATTACTTACCAATGCATTGGAGACCTCACTAGTTTTCAAAGGGTTTAATGCCCCGTTTAAAGGGATAGTACTGCTTAAATATATATTTATTTTAATTTGTTGTTTAACATATGAGTGTAACTGATTTCAGCCCTTCTGAAGTTATTAAAGTTTTATCTCACTCTTCAGTTCCACTGACATCTGTCCTTCACCACTAAAGGAAATGAAAAGGTTGACCAACCAACAGGCAAGCAGAAACAGTTTAAATACAACAGCAGATTTAAATAAGTGTATTTGCATGAATTACAATCTATTCAAATCACTGGAAATGTTTTGAGTTTTATTTATACTCTACTAGTTGAAAAGCCTGTGTACACGGGCCACAGTGCCAAGCAGCAATGGCTGCTGTGCAGTCATGCACAGTAGAGACTGTCTGCACCGAGGCTGATAACAGAGCGGTGAGCTCCAAATTCAGACCGTAGTCTGAATTTGGAGCACCCCACTCTGTTATCAACCACGTCTCGGGCAGTCTGCACTGCACATGACTGCAGCACACGCAGCCGTCTGTACTGCACATGACAGCTTCTGACAAACATACATTAGCAAATTATTATATAGGATGGTGCAGTTGGTTTGTCCTAGATTTACACCTCTTTAGCATAATGAAACTATGTATTTTTTAGCAAGGAACAGAGCAGAGTTAAAGGAGGAATGTGTAGTGGAAACAGTACCCCAATGAGACTGACTTTCTCTTCAGTCTTTCAGCTTAATGGGTACACTTTTCTACTACCATCTCAGTGAAGTAAAACTTTCTTACATTACATCTAAACCTGTGTCCCTCTAGTTGTATACTATGGACTCTTGTCCTAACATTTTTACTTCTTTGAAATGTACTTCCATCCTGCACTTTGTTGAAGTAAATGCAATACTGAATGTTACAAGATGTTGATAGATAGTGGAAAACGAGAGACATTAAAATAAAAAAGTGCACAACCTCTCGTAAACACAAGGCCTAAGAATTATTATTATTATTATTATTATTATTCTTTATTCATTTGCCTCCTGTCACATGAACTGCCAGTCAGTGGGCGGGAGTAAGAAGTGCTGGTGAGTGCAGTGATCCAGGCAAGGGATGATCCTTGGTGATAGTGGTTATGGAGGCAGTTCAGGCTTCCCTGAAGAGGTGAGTTTCCAGGGAGTGTCTGAAGATTTGAAGGCTGGGGGAGAGTCTGATTCAGTGGTGGAGGGAGTTCCATAGCTGAGGTGCAGCATGGGAAAAGTCCTGTAGGTGGGAGTGGGAGGATGTAATAAGAGCTGTGGAGAGCAGAATGTCATGTCCAGAGCAAAGATGGAGGGTGGGAGTGTATCTGGAAATGAGAGATTAAATATAGGGTGGTGCAGTGTTAGTGAGGACTCTTTATGTTAGCACCAGAATTTTGAATTTAATTCTGTATGCTAAAGGGAGCCAGTGTAGGGATTAACAGAGGGGTTGGTGTCAGAGAAGTGATGAGTGAGGTAGATTAGTCTTGCAGATGAGTTTATTATGGACTGTAGTGGGGTTAGTCGGGTGAGTGGAAGACCAATTAGTAAAGAGTTACAGTAGTCAAGATGGGACATGATGAGTGTTTGGATTAGAATTTTGGTAGTGTCTTGTGTAAGAAAGAGTCAGATTCTAGAGATGTTGTGGAGGTGGAGGCAGCATGATTTGGAGATTGACTGGATGTGAGGAATGAAGGATAGGGCAGAATCAAATGTGATCCCCAGGCAATGAGCTGTAGGGGTTGGTGTGATGGTAGCGTTATTAATGGTGAGGGTAATTTCTGAGGTAAGGCTGGTTGTAGAGGGAGGGAATATTAATTAGTTCAGTTTTGCCAAGGTTAAGTTTGAGTTGATGAGAGGACATCCAGGAAGACACAGCAGACAGACAGTTGGATACTTGGGACAGGAGGGAAGGGGAGAGGTCAGTTGAGGAAAGATATATTTGGGTGTCATCAGCATAGAGATGGCGGTGAAACCCAAAGGAGTTTATTAGTTTTCCAAGGGATGCAGTGTAGATTGAGAAGAGCATTGATCTATGATAGTACTGGAAGTTGTCAGCTGATCAAGGGCTCGATTCTATTACCAGCGCTAAAAAAAAAACAGGTGTGTTTTTTTAAAGTCAGGTTTTAGTATCCTATTACCCTACTTGTGAAAACAAAATCAGTGGTAATTATACTTACCGCCAGTCAAAAAAAAGCCCATAGGAAATGCAAGTAGCATTCTATTTCTCACCCTCAGTATTACCGCCTGTTTTGTGGTTACATTTTCTGTTAGTAATCCTGCGCCTCAGAGATGAGGCGTAGAAGCAACAATGACAGTTTCAAAACCATTGTTGTTCGAGCAAAAGCAGTGCAGAATACAGTATACATAATAAAAATCAACCATAAAGTGTCCCCCTTCGACATATTAACCCCCCTTTTAAAATTTGACTTACGGTGCTTTCTTTCACCACTTTAATTAGACAAATATTGTTCACATTCAACATTTTAACCCTTCCCCTTCAAAATTTGACTTACAGTGCTTTCTTTCACCATATTAATTCAACAAATATTGTACATTCGACATTTTAACCCTTTCCCTTGAAAATTTGACTTATAGGACTTTCACCATTTTAATTCGACAAATATTGTTCACATTCGACATTTTGACCGCTCCCCATGAAAATTCGACTTATAGAACTTTCTTTCAACATTTTAATTCGACAAATATTGTTCACATTCCACATTTTAACCCTTACCCTTTAAAATTCAACTTATAGTGTTCCTATGACCTTCTGTCTTTATTTTAATTTGAATAATATTTCTCCCATTTTGACACTGTTTATTCTCCAGTTTTACTGCAAAATACAGACTCTTTATGTATCACAGTGATTGCTGTGCAACAATGTATAAGTTGCCATGCTAAGTGTGAAATACCTCTCACGTCTACTGTTTGTTGGCTAAACCCGTTTGATGTGTTAATACTACAATAAGAAGTGATATTAACCCCTCCTTCACTGTTGTAAGGAGGTTACTGAATAAGTGTGACCTGATTTACATAACAATACATGAAACTGTTATAAAAGGGACCAAAACCAAAAAGAAGAAAAAACAGCACTTCACATCAGACTCTAATCCTGTAGGAGGATCATGGTGTGAATGTTGAAAAAAGACCAGTTCTGCAATTTCCAAAAGTCCCTTTTAAGTACAGAGTCAGAATAAAAATTAACCTTTATTAGTTTAAAGGAGCAGTAAGCTTTTTTATGTAAAAATATATATTGTAGGGATTTTCCTATTGAGAAAAATTAGGGTACTCCCACTGTAGAGAGATTTATATTTCCAGAGTTATTACAGTTTAAACCCATGTTTTTTTACATTAGCAGTGCCCTCTAGTGGTCAAATTCTAATTAGATTTCCTGTTAGATTCTAATGGAAAGGAAAGTCAGAAAAGTCAGAGACATACAGTTCTCAATATAATGAATGTGATAGAAACTGCCTGTCACTTCCTGTCAGTTAGAACTATCAGGAAGTAAACATAGTAAATTCACTTCCTGATTATTTAAATTACTATAATTTTTGAATAAAACATCTGACAGCAGTGGGAGTGACCTTGTTTTATTCAGCAGGAAAAGCTCTATAAAATATGTGTTTTCATAAAAAAAATTTACTGCTCCTTTAATTAAAATGGTAACGAACCAAAATGAAACTCCTATTTGTTGAAGGTACACAAAATATAAAAATAAAAGTGCAACTAAGTCAATTGGATAAAAGGGGGAATGATATTACAGAATGCATACCCTATTAATTGATTTGCAGCTAACTAGGTTTAATTTACCATAAAATCTCAGGTATAATACGCACCTGTGTATAATAAGCAGCTGCATATTATACCCAAGATTTAGGGGAAAACAAGAGTGCCTATGTATAATACACACCCTTGTTTTCCCCATTGCTACATAACCCCTCATCCCAGCCAATGGAAGCCTGGGAACCATTTTGAACAGAGACTGCCCTCAGCTCTGGGTTATGGGTTTTAGGATAGTGTTAGGGCTAGTACTGTTTCACATTATTGTAAGAAGTGTATAGTTAGTGCTAGGGAGGGTGACTGTGTTTTAGTTTATGCTCGGTGTTTAACAGTGTGTCAGACACCGAACATTAGCAGTTTATCTTTGATGTTCCCATTTCTCGTGCTATTTTGTATGAGATTTGGGAACAAAAAACACACAGCAAACGTTGGGCCACAAGTCAGGTTCTGTGCCCCAATGCTTGTCGTGGTTCCTCTTGGTAGGGAAATTGAGTTCTGACAGTACCACTGTGTGTGTACCGTTTGGTATCCATTTTGCCCTACTGATGTTATATCAGGGTATATTATATCGAGCCCTAGGAGAGCTCTGAATAAGTGTTGGTCTCTCTAAACTCTGGGTCCTTATCTTAAGAAACATATATGGCCAAAACCAAATCTAGTACTTAGAAGAGCAAAAACAGTTATAAACATTATTGATCCAAGTCAATTTAGAACTAAGAAATATTCTTACATGAACACATTCTTAACTACCAAGAGAAGATTTAAATGTGGGATTAGTAAGTGTCTAAAATACCAGTTTATTAGATTTAAAGGCAAGTTTTCAGTCTACTGATAGTGGAGGGGAGTTTATATTGAACATACAGATATATTGTGGCTAATAGTATGCAGTATATTTATCATGTGAGAGGTACAGTATGTGGGACTGACATCCCAGACCAGTGCCGAGTTTCCCTATAAGCAGAGTAGACAACTGTCTAGAGCTCCAAATTTTGAGGGATGCTTCATCTTTGCTGAATCCACACACATTCTGAATTGTAGGTGAGACCAGAGCAAGCTATTATTTAACCCCTTAGAGTAGAGGTCTCTCTAACAACCAAGGAGTTAAGCTTATTTCATTAGTGTTTTCTGTTACACGGGCCATAGTGCCACTGCCACCCGGTCGCGGGGCAGTCAGCGCGCAGTAGAGACTGCCCGCGCCACGGCTGATACAGAACTGGACGCTCCTTCGGAGCGTCCAGCTCTATTTCAGCCGCGGCGCAGGCAGTCTCTACTGCACATGTCGGGGCGTTACACACGATTTAGCGAATTATTATATAGGATACTCACTTTTATTTGCATTTTGTATATATATATATTTAGCTGTTTTTTTTATAAACTGCCATATCACATATAATTTTATATTTTGCGTTTTAAGTTGTTAAAGGGATAGTATTGCCAGTTTTTCCCAAACATTAATGTTGTAGGCATTGAAAACCAACACTAAATGCCCCCAGTGCCATCTTTCAAACCTTTATGGTTTGAGAGATATTGAGGACCAAAGTTAGCCCATCCCTCCCCTTTCCCTGATGTCTGAGCTCTAGCTGACTGCAGGGGAATCCAGTCCCGGGACCGTCGGAGTCGAGAGAGAAAAATAAATCCTTCACTGGAATGGACTACAAAGTGTGCTTGCTTTGTAAGCACATTTTGTAAACCATTCCATTGAAGGATTTATTTTTCAATAACGCGATCTCGGCTCTGCTGAAGAGCCTCGGCTTGTCTAGGTAGAGGATTCCCCTGCAGTCAGCTAGAGCTTGATGTCAGGGAAAGGGGAAGGAGGGGGGAACTTTGGTCCAAAATATCTCTCAAACCATTTAGATTTGAGAGATAGGACTGAGGGCATTTAGTTTTAGTTTTTAATGCCTACAACATTAACGTTTGGGAAAAACTGGCAATACTATCCCTTTAAGATTTATGCCCTGAAAGTTTTTTCTTAGATTTCTATGTATTTTAAGGGTTGAGTGTCCCAATGTGTCACCCACTGGTATTTCGAGTACTAAATCTGGATGATTTTCAGTGTGGGTGATTTAAAGATTGCATCAGACATTCCTAATAGAATATGAAATAGATTTATATTTATAATAAAAATGTGTTATTTATTTGTTCATTTATGTTCATTTAATTGTATTTTCTCAGGTAGATACACACATATGTATATATGTAGTGTTGTATCCATGGCCAAATTATATGTTTTGTAGATTTTCTAAGAGAAAAGAAGCTAGTACAATCTCTGAAGTGAACAAAGCTAAATTTGACATATTCCTGAAAATTGTAAAGTTCGTTACAATTCGTTTGCTGAATTTAACAGATTGAAAACATAAAATAGAAAATATGGCATGTGCAAAAGTTTGGGCTCCCTTCTAATTGACCTAATTGATCTACTAGTGTTATTTTTTTGTAAAGATCTCAGAACTTGAATCGTTAGGCCTTACTCTAACTTAGGTGATTCCCTAACTTTTCAAATCGCTCACTATGTTGTGCTGACACTCAACAATCATATGCTCCTCAAAGAGGCTGAATAAAATAAAGATAAGTGATTCTTACAAAGCAGGAAGGTTATGAAAAGATACCTAAATGCTTTCTGCTTGAAATTTCTACTGTCTGAAGTGTCATTAAGAAATGGAAGTTAAATTTCCTATTACACGCAAATCTACCGTGTCTGTCTACTTCCTCCATTGCCTCTCTTGACACTCCTATTACGAGTGTGGAAATCCATCAGGTATTGAAATACACACTGCTTGGGAAGATCTCCATCTCGATGGCCTGACAACCCGAAACTATAAATGTTTCCTTGACACATTATTACCCCACTCAGAACATACCTTCCACTCGGTTCTTGATGGCAACCCCTGGCAACCTTAATCCCTGGTTGCTCACATCACTGTAATACTGAAGCCGGGAAAAGATAATAACTTAAGCAGTAGCTCCAGGCTGATTTTGTTGGTCAATACGGACCTCAAGCACTTTGCCAAGGTCATTGCCTCCAGACTCCAACGCTTCCTCCCCTCTCTTGTTGGCCCAAATCAGTCTAGCTTTGTCTTGTGACAGGAAGCTAGAGAGAAAATCATTAAGGCAATCTCTCTGATACATTCAACTCAGTTTTCCTCTGTTCCTGATATCCTCCTTTCACTTAACACAGAGGCCTTTGACTGAGTGAATTGGAACTTTATCGAAGCGGTACTCCAATGGGTTGGGCTAGGTCCTCGTCTTCTTATGGCGATTCTATCTCTTTACACATCGCCGACTGTAAGGTTCTCAGTCAATGGCCTTCTATCATCATCTTTCTCTATCACTAATGCTACCCGTCAAGGGTTCCCTCTTTCCCCTTGCCATTTTGTCCTCACCCTAGAGACCCTACTTTTCTGAATCAGGAATCACCCGAACATTCACTGTATTAGCAATGGATCCTCATCTGTCAAACTGATCTGCTTCGCGGATGATATCATGGCCTATCTCACCTCTCCCAGCATTGTCTGACCTGTTGACCCTCTACGGCACACTGTCAGGCATGAAAGTAAACCACTCTAAGTTTAAATACTTCCATTATTGATCCCTGCCTCTTTACAAGCCTATTTGCAGGCATCCTATCCTTTTCCCTGGGTTTCGACTTCCCTTAAATCACTGTGTATACATCTGACACCCTGAGTATTAGACTTAGTAACTTATAACTTGGATTTACTGATTACTTCTCTCAGACAATATATTTTCAGTTGGGCACATGTCTTTGTTTCTTGGATAGGTAGGATCAACCTTGTAAAAATGGTCCTCCTTACCAAAATACTCTACGTATTTTGATCATTACCTTTTTCTCTCCTTACACCATACCTTAGTCACATTAAATACTTGATCCACTCATTCATCTGGAGTAAACTGCGCCCTAGGATTCACCAAGAGATATTTACTCGCATTCCGTCTTGGGGGGGCTTAGGTCTACCCAATATCAGTAGAAACCATTGCACTATCTTCTTACTTACTCTGCTAGATTTAGTACAAACTCCCCCAGATAAGATTTGGGTGAGACTATTGCAATCAGTGCTCCTTGCGACAGCTCCTATGGTCCAAACCACTTAATTATCCTCCTCAGGCAAAATCTCGACCAGTATTACTGCATTTCCTTTGAACTTGGCACTATTATATCAAGTCATGTGCTCTAGCTCCGTGACATTCTCCAGTTTTCTCTCTGTTTGGGAATATGGATTTCCCCCCAGGATAGAACAGATCACCCTATGCTTCATGGTTCCAAACAGGTCTAATCAATCTTGATCACCTAGTTTCGGACCATGAACTCCCTTGCTTCCAATATCTTTGTTCCCATTTCCAATTACCCCAGACTGAACGGTGGGATACCTGCAGGTTAGACTTTTTTTCTGCCCACCTCCTCTTCGAGCTTATTGCTCTAAATCCCTCACACCCTTTGAAAAACTACTTCTACAGGACTCATCCATCCCCAAGGGAATATCAAAATTTTATACCATTTTGATGTCTGACACTGATCCCTTCTCTCTACCCCTCCTTACTTGGTGTAAAACATCATGGGAAGCCGAACTGGGAGTTTCCATGAAAGAATATCAATGTCTCTTATATTTTAAGCAAGCTTGGTTTTAAGTTAAAAACACAAAATATTGTGAAACTTATAAACTCTTGACCGGGTGGTATAGATCACCTCTACTTCTCTCTAAATTTAGGCCAACTTCCCCTGATTCCTGTTGGAGATGTAACTCCCCTGCATCCTCCTTAGCACATATTTGGTGGACTTGTTCCTTGTTACGTTTGTTCTGTACATCGCTACATGGCCACATCTGTTCTATCTTGGGTCTCTCCGTACCCCTCTTTTCCCAACTTATGTTTCTCAGCATTGTTCCAGATATGGGGTGTAGCCCTGTTGTCCTGCCCTCCAACTTTTGAACACGGTTTCTACTAACCTTGGCTGCTCAAATTTGTATCCCACCACTGTGGCTAAATCCCATGCATCTGACAATATCAGACTGGAAGAGGGAGATAACTCATTTGCTGGACATCAAACACCTCCATCATTATTCTCATAACTGAGTAGCAGAATTCCTTTGGCCCCTGGCTTAAATTTCTAGACGCTAGGACCCTTCCCTCTGCCCTACATCCTAATCCTGGTAATTGTGTGCCCAGTACTAATACAACAACTATTTATGTGTTGACTCTGACTCCTATCCTCCCTCCCATTCTTCTCCATTCCCTGACCCCCTCTTCTCCTACTTCACTCTCATACATTCGTCTCTGTTTCTACTTCCATTCCTCCTCTTTTCTCTTCATCTCCCCTTAATTTTTCTCTCTTTTCTTTTCTTTATCTCTTTTCTTTCTACTTCCCTTCACACTTCTTAACTTACCTTATCCATAACTTTTTCTTCAATGATTTTTCTGGATCTTGACACAATGGTCACATCACTGATTAAGTTTGTTTTGTCATTACACTATAGATGTTTTAATTTATACTGTGTACTGACACCTTAAAGGGATAGTAATACTTCATTTTAACTTTATTTTATTTTGTAGGCATTAAAAAAACATGAAGAATGATATAAGTCTTATCTCTCAAACCTTTACGGTTTATGAGATATTCACAAGCAAAGTTTCCCCCTCCCACCCCTTTTACCTACTGTAAACAATCTCTTCTCAGATGTGGAATGCAGTCCATAGACTGGACAGATAACAGAAGGGGACACTCTTATTCCTATGAAAACAATGAAATCCCTGCCCCCCTTGACAAGCTTTTCAGGTTTTTCCCTTATCTTAATTGAAGATTGTCCCTCTCTGCAGTCTACCTGGGCACCTCCCTTCTGCTCAAGCTGAACAGTGTGACATCAGTAAAAGGGGAGGGAGGGGGACACTTTGTCATTGAATTACTCTGGAACTACAACTCTGACAGAATTGAAATAACACTCTCCAAAGTCCAAATACTATGATGATTAATTAGAGCTGTTTTTATTATGAAACATTACTATCCATTTAAGCATAATCCCATTGTACCATGTAATATGCTTGGATTCACTAGAACCCCAAATGTTTTCCTTTTAGGATAATTGTTAATTAATTTCTTTATTGTTTCTCAATAAAGCTTTTTTCAACTCAAAAAAAAAAAGAAATGGAAGTTAAAGGGATAGTAATGTTTCATAATAAAAGCAGCTCTAATTAATCATCATAGTATTTGGACTTTGGAGAGTGTTATTTCAATTCAATGACAAAGTCTCCCCCTCCCGCCCCTTTTACTGATGTCACACTGTTCAGCCAGATCAGAAGGGAGGTGCCCAGGTAGACTGCAGAGGGGAACAATCTTCAATTAAGATAAAGGAAAAACCTGAAAAGATTGTCGGGGGGGGGGGGGGGGGGCAGGGTTTTCATTGTTTTCATAGAAAGAAGATTGTCCCCTTCTATTATCTGTCTAGTCTTACAACCAGATTCCACATCTGAGAAAAGATGGCTTACACTAAGTAAAAGGGGCGGGAGGGGAAGCTTTGCTTGTGTATATCTCTCAAACCATAAAGGTTTGAGAAATAGACTTATATCGTTCTTCAGGTTTTTTTAATGCCTACAAAATAAAATAAAGATAAAATGAAGTATTACTATAACAAGATCTGGAATACCAAGAAAAATCACCAACAGAACTGCTTGTACTCTGGTCAGGATGGAATATAATGCAAAACCTTACTGCAGGAAAGTTTAGCTGGCACTAGGGCCGGCGTCACCTATAGGCGAGGTAGGCGCCAGCCTAAGGCACACATATATGGTGCGGAGCTGTGCAGAGACAGAACCAGAGGCACAGTGATAAGTGTGCGGGGGGAAAAGGTTAAGAACGCCGCTGGACGGCACTAGTTGTGCCCCGTCATCCAGTATAATCTTCCTAGGCAGCATATTCACACTGCAGGCTGCAGCCAATGCTTTGACAGAATACTCCTCTCTCATTGGCTGCCTGTGCCATGCATGTGATGCGGGGTGGCAGCGTTATTGTGTAAGAGCGCATGGTGATATGGTCATAGGACCAGAGCAACCCGGATGGGGGATTCATTCACAAGTTCCACTATCCTAACCAGAACTCTGGCACTGTATTCAGAACTTGATCCTTATGTACTCTGTATGTCTCCCATAACCACTTTAGATTGTAAGCTTTCGGGTGGGGACCTCATTTCCAGTGTTTCTCTTAGCAAAGCACTTGTAACCCTGTGTTGTCTCAACTAGTGTTGAGCGAGCACCCCGATGCTCGGGTGCTCGGGTGCTCTGACCGAGCACCGCCGGAGGCTCGAGTGCTCGGCCGAGCACCCGAGCCCCATTGACTTCAATGGGGCGACACGAGCATTACACCAGGCACCCCCTGCTCTGATGAGGGGAGGGTGCCTGGTCAATGCCCCCTTCATCTCCACAATGTCCCCCTTCATCTCCGCAATGTCCCCCTTCATCTCCGCAATGCCCCCTTCATCTCCGCAATGTCCCCCTTCCACAATGTCCCCCTTCATCTCCACACTGTACCCCTTCATCTCCGCAATGCCCCCTTCATCTCCGCAATGCCCCCTTCATCTCCGCAATGTTCCCCTTCCACAATGTCCCCCTTCATCTCCACACTGTCCCCCTTCATCTCCGCAATGCCCCCTTCATCTCCGCAATGTTCCCCTTCCACAATGTCCCCCTTCATCTCCACACTGTCCCCCTTCATCTCCGCAATGCCCCCTTCATCTCCGCAATGCCCCCTTCATCTCCGCAATGTTCCCCTTCCACAATGTCCCCCTTCATCTCCACACTGTCCCCCTTCATCTCCGCAATGCCCCCTTCATCTCCGCAATGCCCCCGTACCTCCAGTCCCTGGTGGTCCAGCGGAGCGTCTTCAGATCTGTGCCTCCTTCGGCACAGATCCCCGCCACCCGAACATGGCGGGCGAGCACATGGCGGTACTCGTACGAGTACCGCCATGTGTCGAGCAGAGCGATGCTCGAGCCGATCCGAGCATCGGCCGAGCATGCTCGCTCAACACTAGTCTCAACCTTTAAACTGTAAATTGCTGCGTACACTTGTGGCACTATATAAATAAACATATTAATTCATTCACAAACATAATCTTCTTGAAAGAGTCATCAGAAGACAACCTTACCTCTTATTGTATCAGAATAAGCAGCAGGATTTTAAAGTGTTTATCAGAAAGGTCAGATGCATCATTTCAATAAAATATGAAGATTGTAATAAAATTTGCAAACAAGCAATTAGGTTAGTTAAAATTGAAAATGAGAGAAATATTGCAATTGAGATCAAGAAAAATCCTAAACAATTCTACATTATGTATTAATAACACAAAAGTTAAGGTTGATATTGGTCCTCTTAAGGCTGAGACAGGTGAATTGATTAGTGAGGATAAGGCTATGGCTGACACCCTAAATACATCCTTTGCTTCAGTATATAAAAGGAAGCAACAATGACAGGTTAGGGACAAATAGACAAAACCACAGAATTTCCTCCATAGTGTACATGGTTTACTGAGGACAAAAGTCCAAAAGAGACTAGAAATCATTATGGTAAATAAAGCACCTGGACCTGATGGTATACACCCAAGGGTACATAAGGAACTTAGTTCAGTAATAGCAAGACCATTGTACTTAATATGTATTCATTCACTTTCATCAGGCATAATGCCATGTGACTGGAGGAAAACTGATGTAGTTCCATTGTTCAAAAAGGGGGCAAGATCCAAACAAGGAAATTACAGACCTGTGAGTTTGGCTTCCATAGTGGGTAAGATATTAGAAGGGTTACTGACAGTATTCAGAACTATGTGAAGAAAACATTATTATTAGTAGTAGAAAGAATGGTATTATGAAGAATAGATCATGTCAGACCTATTTATTTGCACAAAAGGGTAAGTAGTAATTTGAACAAGGGAATTGCTGTTGATGTAGCATACTTGGATTTTGCAAAGACTTTGATACAGTGCCTCACAAAAGGTTACTGCATAAATTAAATGGCTTCGGTTTGGTAGGGGATATCTGTACATGGATTGAGAATTGGTTAAATGATAGATGGCAGAGAGTTATTGTAAATGGAACATTTGAAGTTGGTCTAAAATAGTAAGTTGGGTGCCACAGGGCCCAGGCTGGGCCCAATGCTTTTTAATTTGTTTATTAATGATTTAGAAGTGGGAACTGAAAGTGGCATCTCAATCTTTGCTCATGACACTAAGCTGTGCAAGGAAATACATACAGAGCTGGATGTTTTTTCTCTGCAGAAGGATTTAGTTGAACTGAGTGAATGGGCAGAAAAGTGGCAGATGACATTTAATGTAGATAAATGTAAAGGTATACAATTTGGTTATAGAAACAAACATGCTACAAATACATTAAATGGGAAACAACTTGGTGAAACCGCATTAGAGAAAGATTTGACTGTCTGACTGACATTTGGAGTCAAAAAGGAATTTTGTACCCACTTGGGGCTTAATTGGAAATGGTTTCAACAATTTTTTTTACCTTCCTCTGGATCAACAGGGGCGTTCAGGCATAGTCTGGACTTGATGGACGCATGTCTTTTTTCAGTCTCATCAACTATGTTACTATGTTACAACCGTCGACGTCTGAACTGAGCAAAACCACACAAGTCAGAGGTATTTTAGAATCTGTGGTCTGGTGAAGGTAAAAAAATTAACTCTTTGACTACAAATACCAAAGGTGCATTTGGAGAAAAAAAAGGAGAATCATTAGGAGACATGCAAACCATACCAACTGTTAACAATGGGGGTGGATCTAATAAACTTTGGGGATGCGTGGAAGTCAGTGGCACAGAAAATATTGTGCAGGTAGAGGGAAGAATGGAATGTACTAAGTATCAGTAGGCTAATGTCGCACAGTCAGTGAAGAAAGTGAAGCTGAATAGAGGCTGAATATTACAAGACAATGATCCAAAATATACCTCAAAATCAACTATGAACTACTTCAAGAAACAAAAGCATAACACTTTGAACAGGGGCGGATTGTAGGGGAATACCAGCCTGGGCATTTTTTTTAAAGCAGCCCACTAGCTGCACTGACATCCCTATCCACGCCCCCTTGTGGTCCCTGTGCGGCATGGGAGAGCAGGCGCCAAGATATTATGTCATATCCTGGCGCTCTGCATTGACCCTTGAGTGCCAGAGGAGTACGCAACGCATTACAAAGCAATGCGTTACGTACCCCTCTGGCACTCAAAGGGTTAACAAGGAACGTGAAGGCTGTCACAGAGAGTGCCTGTGCCAGTGGCAACACAGGCCTTTCCTTCAAAATATCGTGGGATGGTGAGCTGAGATCCTCTGATCTCCCTCATTGGCCCATGATCTAGCGGCCCACCGGGGGATGCCCGATGCCCTGATAGGACAATCCTCCCATGCCTTTGAGCACCAGAGGGGTATGGAATGCATTGCTTTGCAATGCATTCCGTACCCCTCTGGCACTGAAAGGGTTAAGGCTTTGGAGTAAGCTTCGCTATCCCCAGACTTCAATATTATTGAAAATTTGGGGGTAGATCTTAAACATGCAGCTCATGCAAGATGACCAAAGAATATTTCTGAACTAGAAGCATTCTGCAAGGAAGAGTGTGAAAACGTTTCTCAAGCAAGGAGGCTGTGATTTCTGCCAAAAGGGTGTTACTAAGTACTGACTGATAGGATGCCCAAACTTTCGCACATGCCAGATTTTCTAATCTATTTATTTCAGTCTGTTAAATACAGCATAGTAACTGAAATATGTCAAGTTTACGCTTTTGAGTGCCAGAGGGGTATCCAACTCATTGTGAAGCAATGCATTTCATACCTCGCTGGCACTGAAAGGGTTAAGTTTGTTCACTACAGAGGTTGTGTTTTATATGTAGATCTGTCTGGCATCCAAGAAGTTAATTGGTCTATTCAGAAGACATATACATGGATTGAAAATGAACATATCTTTAAAGAAATCTCATTCTACAAGGTTCTCAAATAATCTGTATGATTGGACAGTCCCACTATTGATAAATGAAAGGTCACCCTGTCTACAACCTCTATAAAAAGCTCATAAATAATCAGCACACAGTCTGTTTATTGCTGATGAATAATTTTAAGTCAGGAGAATAATCTTAATGCTATATTCAACGTGCAGCATGCTAACTAAAGGCCTTATCCACAAAACAAAAATAAGCAATTCTGATGCAATCTAACTACACCATAACACAACTTCCCATTGATTTAAACAGGAAGTGTAATTTTTCTCTACCACCAATTGTTTAACCCTTTGAGTGCAAGAGGGATATACAGCAAATTGCATATGCACAGAAGAAGTCAGAGATGTTCAACTAGGATCATGATCCAGCAAGGGTATGCAAAAGCTCAGTGGGACTGTGTCCTCACACCCACAGTGCAATATCTTTTAGCTCACAAATGCCATACACAGAGAAGAAACATTCTGAAGCATTTCATAAAGGTCCTGTCAAAATGACATTCTAGCCACAAAATGCTAGACAACTCTTCTCTGAACAAGGGAAGCACCTAACCCCAGACATACGTTTCAGCCTTGTGGGACCTCATCATTGAGGTGCAGCTGATCCCTCTAAGCACTTGTGAGCAAGGGGTCCACGTCTGTATTCCCCCATTACCCTTAGGGTAACTTCTTCTCTCTATATGCAAATTGCTCTTAGGTTTAGTCACCCTAAGGGTAATGGGGGGATCCAGAAGTGGACCCCTTGCTCACAAGTGCCTAGAGGAATCAGATGTATCTCACTGATGAGGCCCAGCAAGGCTTTCATTAGCTGCTTCCCTTGTTCAGAGAAGAATTGTCTGGCATTTCATGGCTGGGCCAGCATTTTGGCAGGATCTGTATGATACGCTTAAGAATATTTCTTCTCTATGTATGGTGTTTGTGAGCTAGAAGAGATTGAACCCTGGGTGCAAGGATACAGTCCTAGTGAGCTTTTGAATACTCTTGCAGGCTCATAAGCCTAGTTGAGAAACTCTGACTTCTTCTGTGCATATGCTACAAATTGCAAAGCAATCAAAGGTTTAAATTCTGAAAATAGTTCATGTCTCTTAGACCTCCATAGACTTTTATGAATCATATTGATTGACTAGTTTTAAAGCCTGTGTACATGGGCCAACACCGGCAGCACTGCAGTCATGCGCAGTACCGACTGGCTGAACACGCCGCGGCTGATATGGAGCTGCTCCGATTTCAGACCGTAATCCTCTCTGGTCTGATTCTGGTCTGAATTCGGAGTACCCCGCTCTGTATCAGCCGTGGTGCAGGCAGTCCCTACGGCTCATGACTGCAGCACGCGCAGCTGTCTCCACAGTGCATGACGGCTTCTGACAAACCTCATAGC
The DNA here is from genome assembly GCA_037306005.1 of Rhinophrynus dorsalis. NCBI lineage: Eukaryota > Metazoa > Chordata > Amphibia > Anura > Rhinophrynidae > Rhinophrynus > Rhinophrynus dorsalis. Next base: position 90,582,642 of record CM074721.1, on the reverse strand, counting down.
GAATTATAATATATGATGTGGAAAGGTGTGACCAGCTTTACTAGTGATAACTATATTAAGTAAACTACAGATGTAATGTAAAATATAGGCAGGCATGCCTGATATAGTTATAGATTTACATCTGACTGCTCTGTGAAGGACAGATTAACCCTTTGAGTACCGGAGGGGTATAGGACGCATTGCTTTGCAATGCATTCTATACCTCTCTGGCACTCAAAGGGTTAATAATAACTCATTCCCAGGGTACATTTCCCTTCCCAACTCTTAACCCATTAGCGTCACCAAGCTAAACAGGTGCAATTCTTGAGCAAATCAATTGCTCCATAGGAAACAAACATTCCCCAAATCCCCATTGATTTAAATGGACACTTTTAACCCTTTGAGTGCCAGAGGGGTATGCAACGCATTGTAGCACAATGCTTTGCATACCCCTCTGGCATTCAAAGGGTTAATAGCTTGAATGCCAGAGAAGTCTCCCACGTGTTGCTTCACAATGTGCTGGAGACCTCTCTAACATTCAAGGTGTTTTATTCCTATTTAAATGGGAAATAACACTTGCTAATAATAACCCCCACTAACCTTACTATGGCCAGAAAATCCTATTGGCTCTTTTGAATTTGTTTCCTTGATTCAGGAGATGACATCATCAGGTGCATGAGGAGGACATGAAAGTTGCTAGTAGCACTCGCTGCACTTAGACCCCTTAGCTGCTTCCTCCCCCCTTTCTCCTCCTGTTTATTTCATCTCTTCACTTTTTCCCAGTTTCTTCTTCCTCTCCCTTCTTCTTTCACAATATTTTTCATTTAGACTCAGTCAGTTCCCTATTTCTATCCAGTCCCTTCACTTTCTCTGGTCTTCTTTATGCCTTCTTTCCTCTACTCTGTTGGTTTCTTCTGGTGGCTCAGTGTGGGGAGCAAGAGGTCTGTGAAGCCTCTTGCACATGCCTCTATATCAGCACCTGCTTGCTGACTCCTCGTGTCATTGGAATGCAGGCAACAGGATATGATCCTGACACTTTGCATTAGCCAATAGGATAAGGATAACAAGGGAGTTCCGACATGGAGGCCTTTGGCAGTGGCAACACAGATCCTTCCTTTTAAAACGCTGTGTGATGGCCAGGGGAGATCTTCTGTACTCCACAAGTGGAACATGATCTCATTCCCCACCAAGGGATTCCTGATCCCCCAATAGAACAAACTGCCCTTGGTGAGCAACGCATTGCTTTACAATGATTTGACTCAACAAATCCACTTCAGTACTAATTAAAGATAAATATTGTATAATCAGTATATACAAAATTAAAACGTAGGGTTTATTATATGGGGATGTGAGTTTCTTTCAACTTATCATTACAAATCAACACTCACCACTTAGCTCACTGATGCAAATAAATGCTAATTAATGCAAAGCTCTTCTTCTTATAGACATGTTCTTAAAGCTCGTCATTTATATAGTTTAATTGCAAAAATTCTATCTTATAAGCTTGATACATTGTCAACAATGTTTTCTTCCAGATAAAAACATAAGTAGATAAGTTATGCTGCAGTTAAATGAGGAAATTAATTTATGCTTTACTGTTAATATCCATTTTTATCATATTATTACAGAATCAATTAAAATTCTATAGTTTCCTGTATTAGTATTAGTCATTGTTCAGCTGTGACTCACCTTTAACCCTTTGCGTGCAGGAGGTTATTGTTTCACATCCCTCTGACATTCAAATGTTTAACAGTGTGAAAAGCAATTAGACTTTGCGGAGTACATAAAACAAAAGTGTTCTATACAGAGCAATGATAATTGATGAAAATATTTGCTCCTTAATGTGCAGGTGGTTTGCCCTGGGGTTGCTACCTGTTTGACGTAATGCATATGATCTTATATATTTCTGTCCTAAAGGGATAGTAATACTTCGTTTTATCTTTATTTTATTGTGTAGGCATTAAAAAAACATGAAGAATGATATAAGTCTTATCTCTCAAACATTTATGGTTTGAGAGATATTCACAAGCAAAGTTTCCCCTCATGCCCCTTTTACCCAGTGTCAGCCATCTCTTCTCAGATGTGGAATCCAGTCCATAGACCAGACAGAAAACAGAAGGGGGCAATCTTCTTCCTATGAGAACAATGAAAGCCCTGCACCCCTTGACAAGCTTTTCAGGTTTTTCCCTTATCTTAATTGAAGATTGTCCGTCTCTGCAGTCTACCTGGGCACCACCCTTCTGATCTGGCTGAGCAGTGTTACATCAGTAAAAGGGGCGGGAGGGGGATACTTTGTCAATGAATTACTCTTGAACTACAACTCTGACAGAATTGAAATAACACTCTCCAAAGTCCAAATACTATGATGATTAATTAGAGCTGCTTTTATTATTAAACATTACTATCCCTTTAACTAGATGTACATTTAGCAAAATACAGATGCAATTAATACAGCTATTAATATTCTGATCTGCAAGTCCAAAAGATAGCTGTACTCAGTGTAATATATGTGGATAATCAAGCAAGAGTAGTATGTATGGATGGTCACAATGAGTGGTTAGTCAATCACTGAAACTAAATGAACAAAGGCCCATATCTGGGACACAACAATTCAAAAACCTTATCTTTTATTCAGCATATTCAAAGGAATAATTCAGTGTTTCAGACCCTCCTGGGACTTTCATCAGGGATATATTATAGAAGATTACAAAGCGTCTGTACAAATGTCATTTTATATGGCAACCAAGTTAAATGATAACATTAAGCAGCCATCTTAAAAATGAGATAACAAGGTTTAAAACAATTGATCCTAGTCCCTGCTAATTTCATTCCATCTTCTACATAACCTGCAAAAGAAAGAGAGTTATTGGTGTGACACAGCATAAACAATCAACCAAACTAAAACTTTTAGTTCAGGCCATTAGTTTTACAACTGTAGATCTATTACATTTCGTGAAAGCTGTAAATTATCTCTATTGCCGCCCTTTGATGGCTTGTGTACTGCTTCAAATGGCAATTATCACAGATTTTGACAATATGTTTCTAGGCTATGAAGTTTCTCACTCATGACTGGCAGTTCTATGAGATCCTTTTAAAGTGGAAATGTCACCTTAAAACATCTTACACAACTTTTAAGTCATGTAGAAAAAAGGCCCACATGTCCATCTATGCACCTTTAAAGCTTTATAGAAAGTGAAACAAATGAACTGTTTATATGTGAGCATAGAAGCTTCCATAATGCTGTTTAGCATTGGAGATACCCTGGACACCCTGGGGGAGATGCACTAAAGTGTGATAAAGAGGTGATAACACGGAGATAACTTCTCCACTGTTATCACCTTTCCAGTTACAATGTTATCCTATGGAGCCAATGCACTTTCTCCAACCTTGGAGACCTTAGTGCATAAGTTCTGTAACATAATATAGGAACTGCAAAAGTTATATCACTGGAGAAGTCATCTCCACTTCATCACTTCTTTATCACACCTTAGTGCACAACCCCCACCCTGTTTCCCTCCCACTCATTATCATATTGTCTCTGCAGACATCTCCTGTGTAGTTAACAGCTTCATTGGGAAAGAGGTGTCCAGCTTTCTTTGTGCACTTTTCTGATACTCAAAGGCTTAAAGGGATAGTAATGTTTCAGAATAAAAGCAGCTCCAATTAAGCTTCATAGTATTTGGACCATGTAGAGTGTTATTTCAATGCTGAGTTGTAGTTCAAGAGTAATTGAAAGATAAAGTTTCCCCCTCCCACCCCTTTTACCTTGTGTAAGCCACCTCCTATCGAATGTGTAATCTAGTTTTAAGACCAGACAGGTCATACCAAGGGACAATCTTCTTACTGTGAGAACAATGAAAATCCTGCCCCTCTTGACAGGTTTTTCATGTTTTTCCCTTATACTAATTGAAGATTGTCCTTCTCTGTAAGCCGTCTGGACGCCACCTTTCTGTTCTGCGGTGAGCAGTTTTACATCAGTAAAAGGGGAGGGAGGGCGATACTTTATCATTCAATTAGTCTTGAACTACAACTCTGACAGTACTGAAATAACAGTCTCCATGGCCCAAATACTATGAAGATTAATTGGAGCTGCTTTCATTTTGAAACATTAATATCCCTTTAAACATGCATTTAACCATATCATTCAAAGGCTTGAGTTCCAGAGGGGTTTGTGCACACCAAGTTCTTCAAATGATCTAACAGTTGACATATCTTGTAATTATAATATATAATTAGGTCACACATTATAGTACCACCAATATCTGTATATAATATTTTTTATAGAATTTCCCCACCTTTCAGTAATCCCATGGAGAAGGATGATTATTCTTTTACTGCAAATGACTACTATGACCTGTTTGGCAGATGATGGGTTAAAGCAGTAATTACATTGTCTTCTCTCTCCTATAAATAATTTGTGTTAGTCTTTTATCTATGTTATAACTTCACATGGCACTTGTTCATAATACCGTATTTAGCTTCCCTGTATAAAATACAGTGTTGCAAGCTTTTGTTTAAATTGTGTTGCAATTTCTACATGGAATAGGGATGTCAGTATTATAGTAAGTATGGTAGTCACTGCTACTCATCAGATTCTCTTTGACCCTTTCAGCGCCCGAGGGGTGGGAAATATGTTGTATTTACTTTTGTCAAAACTAAACAGTGGCAGTATGGCCAGAAGCCGGACCAAACAGACGCATCCTAACACTGCTCTGACTGAAGATATTTATTCTATGGCTATCATACCCCTTAAAATGTAATTTTCTTTATAATACCCACAGATCTAGGTGCCCTGAATTACTGGCTACATGGTGGTACCTGGCTTATTAACGTGCGTCATCTTGAGGCAAAGTATTCATCTGGTGAGCAAGGGGCCTGGTAGCATGGCTCTATGGGCCTGGGCCTTAGAGGGGTTAAACACTTGATGACCACTGGAGGTCTTGTAGGTGGTGTGACTGCCAGTGCATCGGTGTGTGCGCTGAAGCTTGACTACCTTTCTGACCCTACAGCACATACAATATCTGAAGACGAACTGTGAGGTGGAACAACGAGCCTTGGGGGGGGTGATCCGCCATAGCGTGCAGGAGCGCCTGTTACCTGGGGTGTTGGCCTCACATGCGGGCTCAGACAGGTTCCTTGACCCTGTAACAGAGGGGGGTTGAGTGTGAATAATTTTGCTAAGCACACCAGAGTGATGCATGATCACCTGCAAGTGGTGTGGACTGGTCCTGCAAGGAGATGTGGTCCTTTGAGAGGCCTAGATACTTTTTTTGTCGACTCCTTTGCACCGGATCACTTAAACATAGTAGACAGAAGGCACAGTGCCATATAGCCAATCCACTATTCTTAGACTGCCCAGTTGTGTTCCAATCAATTGTCGGTGAGTGGGGGGATATATATTTACTGATAAACTTAGCTAACTTTAAATCGCATCCCCTCACAAGGTCCCTGTTTATTACCTCATACTCTCACCGGGGAGGAGCGATAAGAAATAATATTGTGGGTAACACTTTAACTTTTCTCCCAAGCTTCAACCTAAACTGCAGAATTATCTCAGCTGCTGGGGAGTATCTATATCTGGACCCATACCTGGAGCCTGCCTGCTCCTCTGAGCATCAAATAACTACAAAGCTCTATTCTTCCATAAAAATGGCATGATGTATTTCAGTTACACCTGTATCCTCTATAGCCTAAACAAGCCAACACTGCCCATACTTAAAACCTTGCAAGAATCTACGTAAGTGTCACAGTAACCAGTACAAATGAAGGTCAGATACAGGTATATTGAAGTAAAACCACCTTTATTAAAGATACACAATAATAGTAATTCCCCAGCAAAGCCCCAGAACATAAAACAGACAGGCCACAGTCCACTACTGAGGACTGACACTGAGCAGAGGCCTGTACCACTCAGAGAGGAGTAGAGAACCAGCCTTTGGTTCTATGTCCCTAAGATGTATAAGGTGTCCAATGGAATTGGAGTACTACTACACGGTACAGAAAGGCGACAGTGGCAAACGGAATGGAGGACAGCACAAGCTACATTACCGCTAATGCGAATATCCCAATGAGTCTAGGATACATGGAGCGAGTAGACAGCCAGTGCACAGTTCAGAACCGGGGTGGATAGTCAGACAAGCTGGGGTCATACAAAGAGCGAATAGTCAGCCAGAGCCACAGGTCAGAACTGGTGTGGATAGTCAGACAAGCCAGGGTTATACATGGAGCGAGTAGTCAGCCAGAGCCACAGGTCAGAACTGGTGTGGATAGTCAGACAAGCCGGGGTCTTACACGGAGCGAGAATGGAAGCCAAACAAGGGTCACAATGAGGAGCAAAAATAACGCGTAATCACAGGAACACCACATAAGGGCACCTGACCTTATGCCCCGGGAAGTTAATAAAGGCCTACATGGAGGCGGGAATCAATTAGTCAAATTGAATATGTGCGTATAAACAAGCGCCACGTTCAGAGACAGAAACGCGCGCCTGCACCTGTGACCATCAAATAGAGCAGCGAAATAGCACGAGGGTAACTGGCAGCACGAATGCCAAGGTACACTGTGATAGTAAGTCACTTCTGAAGCTTTCTATTTCCTAAAACAATGGGTAAAAAGTCTGAAGAAAATAGGTCTAAACTAAGCAAATACACCAGGTGCCAAATAGCAGAAGAAGAAACTGAAGCGATACTTGAGTCACCATCATCATCATTTAACTCGCTCTCTCAGGCATCTGAACAAGATGAGTCTGTTACTTTGCACTTTACTGAAATAATGGCAGCCATTACTAATTGTCAGAATGTGCTAACGGTCAAGATTGACTTGGTCCAGGCAGAGTTGAACCTCCTGAGAGCAGACCAACAAGGTGCAACTCTTCAGTGTAAGACAAATGACCTGGAAAAAAGGTAGAGATGCAGTAATATCTGCCTGCTTGGGATTCCTGAGAGGGAAGAGGGGCATAGACCAGAAGAACTTCTGGAGCAGTGGATCAGAACCTCATTAGGTGTAGAAGACCTCTCAAGCACATTTCTAATAGAGAGGGTTCACAGAGTTCCCCCAGTGCAGCTACCACAACCAATTACAGAAAAGTTCTCAACTTCCTCAACCATGGTGCTATACTGAGAAAAGCTTGTTTAAAGGGAGTTGTTCAGTTTGAGAACCAGAAGCTCTCCATATATCTGTACTTCTCTCCTAACCCAACACCAGAGATGTAAATTCCTGGAGGTGCAGAGAAGACTCTGTGAAATAAATATCCCTTACTCCATGCTCTATCCAGTGAAACATTGTGTAATTCATGAGGGCAGAATGGGTTTCTACACCTCTGAAGAAGAAGCTGGTCATTAGCTAGACTCTGTGATTTTGCCATTTGTAGATCTCACATTTGATTAGTTGCAAGAATAGTTCAGCCTCCTTGATGGCCTCAAGCGAGGGTTGCCCACTCACTTTAACTGTTCCCCCTGGTGGTGCCCTCGAGGATAGATCCGGTACCTCATGCAAAAAAGGGTGTGGGGCCCCTCCTTGCAGACCCCTGCTGACATTTGCCCATTCAACTCCGCTTAGAAAACCTACATTGCTGCCAGGAAAGAAGGCAGGTTACATGGTCTCTGACTCCACTTGAACTAGAGCTGCTTAATTTACTCTGTTGCCCATTAGAAGATACTCACTGAGTGTACCTGGGACTTGTATGTATGCATTTTCCCTGGTGTGTCCCCCTCACTCCGATCATCCTCCGGGTATGGTTGTTGGGTCCCCCTTTGGGGTGTCCCTTGAGGGAGGGGTTTATTTAATTGATTCTAAATATAATAATTGATTCTTTTCTTCTCTGGGGCCGAGGTGTTTTCTGATTAAAATTTAACAGGGGGAGGAGGGCTTCACTAATTTTAGTCTGACAAAGATATACCCAAATTAACGTACTTATTTGGACACAGCGGCAGGGCAAGGGGCTGTTATAACCCATTGCGGCTACACCTGATGGAACCACTAAGTCCTCATCACACAATGCAATATCCCTTTATATGTGCAATGCCTTTGTATGGTGGTGAGATTCGGTGAGGAATATGAATCTCTCTAGTGAGTCGGGGTTGATCCCCTCTTGGGGTGTACACAGCTTTGCTGAGGTGACTTGAATGTGTGGGGCATGGAGTGGTACTCTGCATGTCCTTCCTAGGGCCTGTATAGGCAGGTTTTACCCTGCTTCTTGGTGGGGCTGCAACATTCTTGAGGGTTGGGTAGAAAATACTTTGTCTTCTCTTATTTCCCTTGCCATGAGATTGCTACACCTTGGGGTGGGGGCCATGGGGTTATGGAGGCCGAGCTCATGTCTTAAATTAGGATTAGGAGATGTCTGGCTTACAACGAGAAAGCAGGACATGCAGAGTAGTTGCTGTGGTGCCACTAGGGGGACACCTTGCTACTCACCATGCCTTGTTTGACTTATGTTTTGTTTTTGATGTGCGTTACATTATATATATGTATATATTATATACGCTGAGAAGGGGGATGGTCAACTAGGTTCCGCCTAATGTTTCTAGGTATAGGGGTTAAGGGTTAAGGTCTCTGTCATGTTTGGGAAGCTAGGGACAGGTTTGGGATGCAAAGGGGTTTTTAAGGCGGGGATTTGTTCTATGCAGGAGGGCAAGCACCCTTGGACCTTCCAGCGGTGGACACAGGCCTGGGGCCTTTCACTTGGAGTATGGATAGTAAGCATCTTAAGCTTTTATCCTGGAATGTCAGGGGCTTGAATGATCCTGTTAAAAGGCCACAAATAGTGATGAGCGAGCACCCCAATGCTCGGGTGTTCAGGTGCTCTGACCGAGCACCCCCTGAGGCTCGAGTGCTCGGCCGAGCACCCGAGCCCCATTGAAGTCAATGGGAGGACTCGAGCATTACACCAGGCACCCCCTGCTCTAATGAGGGGAGGGTGCCTGGTCCATAGGTAAATGGCAGAAAAGGATGGAAACACCACAGAAATGGTTCAGGGACAGCATAGGGAGGATGTCTGGATGCATCTTGGACTCTAACATCGCTGCTGGGAACGATCTTTCGCCCGTAGTACGCCATTTTTACAGACTGACCATAAAACACACAAAAAGGAAAATAAAAACGACTTTAGGCGAAAAATTGTTACCAAACAATATTTGCTGTATATTTACTTGTATATCATCTGCAAATTCTCCCAAAAATTTCCTTGATTTTCTGAAGTGAGGCCATGATTAAGAGGGAAACGTGCGCAGAGGCAAATTCTCCCAAAAATTTCCTTGATTTTCAGAACTGAGGCCATGATTAAGAGGGAAACGTGCGCAGAGGCAAATTCTCCCAAAAATTTCCTTGATTTTCAGAACTGAGGCCATGATTAAGAGGGAAACGTGCGCAGAGGCAAATTCTCCCAAAAATTTCCTTGATTTTCAGAATTGAGGCCATGATTAAGAGGGAAACGTGCGCTGAGCTGACCATCTAAAACATTATGGGTGAGGGTCTGCTGCAGAGCTGACCATCCTAAACATTATATGCGAAGGCCCGCTAGTGAGCTGACGCTATAAAACATTATATGAGAGGGCCCGCTAGAGAGCTGACCCAATAAAACATTATATGAGAAGGCCCGCTGGTGAGCTGACCTATATAAAAATTGTCAAACAGGGCCCGCTGGTGAGCTGGCCCTATATAAAAATTATATCACAGGGCCCGCTGGTGAGCTGGCCCTATATAAAAATTATATCCCAGGGCATATGGAAGAGGAGGAGGAGGATGAGAAGATTAAGAGTCAACCATATACCCGTTTTTTGGGTGGAAGGGGTGAATGGGAATACAGAGTATTCCCATCATTGTAAATAACATATATAAAGTGAGTTTATGTTCCCCCGGGGCTTTCCTCCAGTGGAGTGGAGAAGTCAGGGGAAATCCAGGCCTTGTTCATTTTTATAAGTGTCAACCTATCAGCATTGTCGGTGGAAAGGCAGATACGCTTATCTGTTATGATGCCACCAGCAGCACTAAATACCCGCTCAGACAGAACGCTGGCGGCAGGGCAGGCCAGCACCTCCAAGGCGTAGAGTGCCAGTTCATACCACGTGTCCAGCTTGGACACCCAGTAGTTGTAAGGCACAGAGGGATCATTGAGGACGCTGACACGGTCTGCTACGTACTCCTTCACCATCTTCCAAAACTTTTCCCTCCTTGTGACACTAGGCTGCGCATCAGGGTGAGGGTGCTGGCGGGGTGTCATGAAGGTGTCCCACGCCTTGGAGAGTGTTGCCCTGCCTTTCTCGGAACTTCTGTGTGCTCCCCTTTTCTCCCCTTCTCTGTTGGCCAAGGTAGCACGTACTCTGCCGCCAGCGTTGTCAGATGGAAAATTTTGGAGCAATTTTTCAACAAGAACCTTCTGGTATTGCACCATTTTGCTTGTCCTCTCCACCGGAGGAATGAGAGATGAGAAATTCTCTTTGTAGCGGGGGTCCAGAAGGGTGAACACCCAGTAATCCGTGTTGTTTAAAATGCGTATAACGCGTGGGTCACGGGAAAGGCAGCCTAACATAAAGTCAGCCATGTGTGCCAGAGTACCAACAGTCAAGATTTCGCTGTCCTCACCAGGAGGATGACTCTCAATCTCCTCATCCTCTTCCTCCTCTTCTGCCCACCCACGCTGAAGAGATGGAACTAAAGTTCCATGGCTACCCTCTGTAGCGGAGGCAACCGTGTCTTCCTCCTCCTCCTCCTCCTCCTCCTCCGCCAATTGTCGCTGAGAAGACGAAGTGAGGGTGCTCTGGCTATCACCTTGTGTAAGCTCTTCCTCCCCCATTTCCACCTCTTCCACATGCAAAGCGTCGGTTTTAATTGTGAGCAGCGAGCGTTTCAGTAGACACAGAAGTGGGATGGTTACACTGATAATAGCGTTATCGCCGCTCACCATCTGTGTCGATTCCTCAAAATTGCGTAAAACCTCGCAGAGGTCTGACATCCATTCCCACTCCTCACTTCTGATTACAGGAAGTTGAACGGAGAGGCGACGACCGTGTAACAGCTGGTACTCCACTACTGCCCTCTGCTGCTCACAAAGCCGGGCCAACATGTGGAAGGTGGAGTTCCAGCGCGTGCTCACGTCACACAGCAGCCGGTGAGCTGGCAATTGTAAGCGCTGCTGCAGCTTCAACAGGCCGGCCGAAGCTGTAGATGACTTACGGAAATGTGCACACACGCGGCGCACCTTGGTCAAGAGATCATGCACATTGGGGTAGGTTTTTAGAAATCGCTGCACCACTAAATTAAATACATGCGCTAGGCATGGTACGTGTGTGAGCTTGCCGAGCTCCAAAGCCGCCACCAAGTTACGCCCATTATCACACACAACCATGCCTGGTTGCAGGTTGAGTGGCGAGAGCCACTGCTCGGTCTGGTGACTAATCCCCTGCAACAGCTCTGAGGCCGTGTGCTGTTTGTCCCCAAGGCAGATCAGCTTCAGCACGGCCTGTTGATGCTTCCCCACTGCAGTGCTACACTGCTTCCAGCTACTGGCTGATGGGGGAGTGGCGCTGCGTGTAGAGAATTCGGAGGTGGAAACGGAGGAGGAGGAGCCAATAACGTAGGTGCTGGCGGAAACCCTGATGGAGGTAGGGCCCGCAATCCTCGGCGTGGGTAGCACCCGTGCCATCCCAGGGTCCGAGTCACTCCCAGCCTCCACGACATTCACCCAGTGTGCCGTCAGGGAAATGTAGCGTCCCTGGCCACAAGCACTTGTCCATGTGTCAGTCGTTAAGTGGACCTTCCCAGTAACTGCGTTGGTCAGGGCACGGGTGATGTTACGGGACACATGGTGGTGTAATGCGGGGATGGCACACCGGGAAAAGTAGTGGCGGCTGGGGACCGCGTACCGAGGGACAGCTGCTGCCATCAGGCTGCGGAAGGACTCAGTGTCCACAAGCCTAAATGGCAGCATTTCGATGGCCAGTAATTTGGAAAGGTGTGAGGTTAGTGCTATGGCCTGTGGGTGGGTGGCTGGGTACTTTCTCTTGCGCTCAAATGCCTGGGGTAATGACATTTGGACGCTGCGCTGGGACAGGGAAGTGGATGTGGTCGCTGATGGTGCTTCAGATGGTACAGGTGCAGGGCGGGAGGTATGCGGGCCTGCGCCTTCGACAGGCGATTGGCCGGCACCGAAAACAGGGGAAGAGGAGGCAGTGGTGTGGCCTGCAGACACAGATGGGCGATCCAGGCGTTCCTCCCACTTACTACGGTGCTTGGATGCCATGTGTCGGATCATGCTGGTGGTGGTGAGGTTTCTAGTGTTCATGCCTCGGCTCATTCTGGTGTGGCACAGGTTGCAAACTACAATTCTTTTGTCGTCCGCACTTTCCTTAAAAAAACGCCATACCGCGGAACACCTACCCTTTGGCAAGGTAGATTTACGCAAGGGGGTGCTCCGTGGAACATTTGCGGGCCGGTTTGGTGCGGTCCGCCTTCTTTCTGTAGCCACACCACTGCCTCTTCCAGCCTGTTGCGGTGCTGCAGATGGCTCACCCTCAGGACTGCTGTCATCGCTCGGCTCTACACCTTCCCAGGTGGGGTCAGTCACCTCATCGTCCACCAAGTCCTCCTCCACTTCCTCACTCTGATCATCCTCCTCAAGTCTTGATCCCACCACATACTCTGTCATTGACAACTGTATAACATTCTCCTCAACAAGGTCTTGAGACGGAAATAGTGGTTGATTTAATGGCAACTGTGTCTCATCATCATCATCATCATCCACTACTTCCTTTGACCTTAAATGCCGTTCACATCTGTCATCTTCTTGTGATTGGGTAGCCTCTAGAGGTTGTGAATCAGGGCACAAGATGTCATGTTCCTCTGCAAGCGTGCTTGGAGAGAGGGTCAAATGAAGGATTGGTAATGAGACGAGCTCCTCACTATATCCCAGTGTGGGATCACTTCTTTGACCAGACCGTGTATGGTGGGAGGAAGGATGATCAGAGTGAGGATTATGTTGACCAGACTCTTGGCTACTGAGAGTGGACTTGGTGGAAGACAGGGTGGTGCTTAACCGACTGGAAGCAGTATCAGCTGTCATCCAACCGACCACCTGTTCGCAGTGGTCGGACCTCGAGAGTGATGTCCTGCGACGCCCTGTAAAATTAGACATGAAGCTAGGTATGGTGGATGTCTTTCTTTCTTGTGCTCTGGCACCAGGCACAGTTTCTCCGCGTCCTGACCCGCGCCCTGAACTATCAGGATCACGTCCACTTCCCCGTCCCTTTTTACCCGCCTTCTTCATCTTCAACGGAATATGTGACTTTAATATTTGAGTTTGAAAACTTAACAGTATTTCTTCCTATTCTGCAACTGTGCAGAGTACACAGAATAGGCTGCTAAACTGCGGTGACACACACTGAATGGAATAAGTGACTTTAATATTTGAGTTTGAAAACTTAACAGTATTTCTTCCTATTCTGCAACTGTGCAGAGTACACAGAATAGGCTGCTAAACGGCGGTGACACACACTGAATGGAATATGTGACTTTAATATTTGAGTTTGAAAACTTAACAGTATTTCTTCCTATTCTGCAACTGTGCAGAGTACACAGAATAGGCTGCTAAACGGCGGTGACACACACTGAATGGAATATGTGACTTTAATATTTTAGTTTGAAAACTTAACAGTATTTCTTCCTATTCTGCAACTGTGCAGAGTACACAGAATAGGCTGCTAAACTGTGGTGACACACACTGAATGGAATAAGTGACTTTAATATTTGAGTTTGAAAACTTAACAGTATTTCTTCCTATTCTGCAACTGTGCAGAGTACACAGAATAGGCTGCTAAACGGCGGTGACACACACTGAATGGAATATGTGACTTTAATATTTGAGTTTGAAAACTTAACAGTATTTCTTCCTATTCTGCAACTGTGCAGAGTACACAGAATAGGCTGCTAAACGGCGGTGACACACACTGAATGGAATATGTGACTTTAATATTTTAGTTTGAAAACTTAACAGTATTTCTTCCTATTCTGCAACTGTGCAGAGTACACAGAATAGGCTGCTAAACTGCGGTGACACACACTGAATGGAATAAGTGACTTTAATATTTGAGTTTGAAAACTTAACAGTATTTCTTCCTATTCTGCAACTGTGCAGAGTACACAGAATAGTCTGCTAAACGGCGGTGACACACACTGAATGGAATATGTGACTTTAATATTTGAGTTTGAAAACTTAACAGTATTTCTTCCTATTCTGCAACTGTGCAGAGTACACAGAATAGGCTGCTAAACTGCGGTGACACACACTGAATGGAATAAGTGACTTTAATATTTGAGTTTGAAAACTTAACAGTATTTCTTCCTATTCTGCAACTGTGCAGAGTACACAGAATAGGCTGCTAAACGGCGGTGACACACACTGAATGGAATATGTGACTTTAATATTTGAGTTTGAAAACTTAACAGTATTTCTTCCTATTCTGCAACTGTGCAGAGTACACAGAATAGGCTGCTAAACGGCGGTGACACACACTGAATGGAATATGTGACTTTGATATTTTAGTTTGAAAACTTAACAGTATTTCTTCCTATTCTGCAACTGTGCAGAGTACACAGAATAGGCTGCTAAACGGCGGTGACACACACTGAATGGAATATGTGACTTTAATATTTTAGTTTGAAAACTTAACAGTATTTCTTCCTATTCTGCAACTGTGCAGAGTACACAGAATAGGCTGCTAAACTGCGGTGACACACACTGAATGGAATAAGTGACTTTAATATTTGAGTTTGAAAACTTAACAGTATTTCTTCCTATTCTGCAACTGTGCAGAGTACACAGAATAGGCTGCTAAACGGCGGTGACACACACTGAATGGAATATGTGACTTTAATATTTGAGTTTGAAAACCTAACAGTATTTCTTCCTATTCTGCAACTGTTCAGAGTACACAGAATAGGCTGCTAAACGGCGGTGACACACACTGAATGGAATATGTGACTTTGATATTTTAGTTTGAAAACTTAACAGTATTTCTTCCTATTCTGCAACTGTGCAGAGTACACAGAATAGGCTGCTAAACTGCGGTGACACACACTGAATGGAATAAGTGACTTTAATATTTGAGTTTGAAAACTTAACAGTATTTCTTCCTATTCTTCAACTGTGCAGAGTACACAGAATAGGCTGCTAAACTGCGGTGACACACACTGAATGGAATAAGTGACTTTAATATTTGAGTTTGAAAACTTAACAGTATTTCTTCCTATTCTGCAACTGTGCAGAGTACACAGAATAGGCTGCTAAACGGCGGTGACACACACTGAATGGAATATGTGACTTTAATATTTGAGTTTGAAAACTTAACAGTATTTCTTCCTATTCTGCAACTGTGCAGAGTACACAGAATAGGCTGCTAAACGGCGGTGACACACACTGAATGGAATATGTGACTTTAATATTTGAGTTTGAAAACTTAACAGTATTTCTTCCTATTCTGCAACTGTGCAGAGTACACAGAATAGGCTGCTAAACGGCGGTGACACACACTGAATGGAATATGTGACTTTAATATTTGAGTTTGAAAACTTAACAGTATTTCTTCCTATTCTGCAACTGTGCAGAGTACACAGAATAGGCTGCTAAACGGCGGTGACACACACTGAATGGAATATGTGACTAATATTTTAGTTTGAAAACTTAACAGTATTTCTTCCTATTCTGCAACTGTGCAGAGTACACAGAATAGGCTGCTAAACGGCGATGACACACACTGAATGGAATATGTGACTTTAATATTTTAGTTTGAAAACTTAACAGTATTTCTTCCTATTCTGCAACTGTGCAGAGTACACAGAATAGGCTGCTAAACGGCGGTGACACACACTGAATGGAATATGTGACTTTGATATTTTAGTTTGAAGACTTAACAGTATTTCTTCCTATTCTGCAACTCTGCACAGTACACAGAATGTGCTGCTAAACTGCGGCGAAGCACACTGAATGGAATATGTGACTTTGATATTTTATTTTGAAGACTTAAAAGTATTTCTTCCTATTCTGCAACTCTGCACAGTACACAGAATGTGCTGCTAAACTGCGGCGAAGCACACTGAATGGAATATGTGACTTTGATATTTTAGTTTGAAGACTTAACAGTATTTCTTCCTATTCTGCAACTCTGCAAAGTACACAGAATGTGCTGCTAAACTGCGGCGAAGCACACTGAATGGAATATGTGACTTTGATATTTTAGTTTTAAGACTTAACAGTATTTCTTCCTATTCTGCAACTCTGCACAGTACACAGAATGTGCTGCTAAACTGCGGCGAAGCACACTGAATGGAATATGTGACTTTGATATTTTTGTTTGAAGACTTAACAGTATTTCTTCCTATTCTGCAACTCTGCACAGTACACAGAATGTGCTGCTAAACTGCGGCGACGCACACTGAATGGAATATGTGACTTTGATATTTTAGTTTGAAGACTTAACAGAATGTGCTCTAATCTGCAACTTTGCACACTAAACAGAATGTGCTCTAATCTGCAACTTTGCACACTAAACAGAATGTGCTCTAATCTGCAGCTTTGCACACTAAACAGAATGTGCTCTAATCTGCAACTGTGCACACTAAACAGAATGTGCTCTAATCTGCAACTTTGCACACTTAACAGAATATATATATTTTTTTTTTTTTTTTTTTTTTTTCCCCCCACACAAAATAACCTGCTGCCCCCACACACAGTAGTCCTAAAAAGGACTTTTGGTTCTTTTTTTTCACAATTTGGCTTGTTTTCCTCCCTACACTGCCTTTCCCTTCCTATCCTCAGCTCTCCCTGTCTAAGACTGAGCCGAACTCGATGGTCAGGTGCTATACAGCACCCGACCACGGGTTCTGGCCAGCCAATCAGTGTAATGCCAGCAGCCAACATGGCTGCTGGCATTACACCGATGTCAGAGCCTCCCTGCACGTTTATTGGCTGCGCAGCAGCCGCAAAACGTGCGGGGAGGAGACCCGAACATGGCGGGCGAGCACATGCGGTACTCGTACGAGTACCGCCATGTGCCGAGCAGAGCGATGCTCGAGCCGATCCGAGCATCGGCCGAGCATGCTCGCTCAACACTAGCCACAAATAATGACATATCTTAAAAAAGCACACACCAGATTTTGCCATGTTGCAGGAAACTCATCCCTCAGGTGGGAAGGTCATGTCACTAAAAACCATGGGTAGGTCTTCACTACCATTCCACATACTCCACATATTTTAGAGGGGTATCAGTCCTATTTCATAGATCCCTGCCACTTGAACTTCTTGACATCAAACTAGACCCTTGAGGGAGGTTTATTTTTATTGACAGTAAAATAAGGAATCATTTGATAATCCTAATGAACATATATGTCCTACCACCTTTCATGCCTGAGATACTTCAAGAGGCCCTTGTGTTCTTACCTAGTAGGCATGAGCATTTGGTGATATGCATGGGTGAAGTTAACATGACAGTTAGTGCTGATCTGGACAGAATGGGGGGTTCCTCATTAGGGGTGGATGAAAAGTGAGAGAAATTTCCCTCATGACTTTAAACGAACAATTGACATTTTTTCTTTTTTTTTGCTAAAGTTTTCTCCTTTTCTCCAATGCAAAATTTTCCTCCTTTTTGCCTATTCCTGGAAAAAATTTCACCTAACACCTTTTTCGCCTATTCAACACGTTTCTCCCGTTCAACACATTTTTTCCTATTCCAACACATTTTTCTCCTTCATCACAGGGGCCAGGGTTTTCCAGATCTAATGGGAAGCAGCCAGAAGGGGTGGGAGGGGGATCATTTTGGCTTGAATAACGCTTGAACTACAACACTGTATTGTTAAAAAAATATAAAGAACATTCAGAGAGAAACTTTAATAGAAGTATTACTATCTCTTTAAAATATTATAGACTCTTGACTTTTTCCAGTGTGACCATGTTGGGGGTTTTTGTAGCCTTTTTTTTTTTGACATGGACAGTGGATGCCCAGGATCCCTGATCTTTCCTAAGCTCCCAGATGCCCAGCACTGCCTCTCCATGGCCAATGTCCCTGCCAGGCCCTTGGCTCAGGCCTGGTCCCTCGGAATCAACAGCGGCTTCTTAATCCAGCACTGAATCCGGACATTGTGAGGCACATTGTGGGGAGAAGAGTGTCTCCACTGTAGAGGGGCCAGTAACACAGGGCACTGTATCTATATTATTTATGTCATTGGGACAACTTCTTTAAACATTATCAGCACTCTATTTAACCCTTTGAGTGTCAGAGAGGTAACTAATGCATTACACCACCATGCATTGTATGCCTCTCCAGCACTCAAAGGGTTAACTCTGACATGACACACCACTGTATACTGCATGGCACTCTATGGCTTAACATGCTGTTATATGTCTCTCTCACATAATCTCCTTTTATTGTTTGCTTTCCAATTCTACACACTAAATACACAGAGGCATAATACTGCAATTCTGCCCAAAAGTAACGGAAATAACAAATGCCATTGATTTAATGGTTTCAGGACCAGAGGGGGGAACAGCAACACACTGTGAAGCGATATTCTCTGGGTCTTAGAGGGCTACATTTGGCTCCTAACTCTCTGAATACTGCAGATATCCATGTCAGTACAAGATTGTTACCTGCACAGCACAGTAAAGCTTCTACATTAATTCTAAAATCAGAACCTACAGAGCCGGGGGAACAGCAAGAGCTGGAACCTCCACTCATAGGGGCGGCTATCATTGTGTCAGTATCCCCTCTGTGTGTACATGTCTGTTGCATGTGTGTGCATGTGCATGCATGTATGTTGCCTGTTTGCTAGCATGTTGCGTGTGTGTACATCACTGTTACATGTGTGTGTACGTCTTTTGCATGTTTCTACTGCTCACTTTGTGTATGTGTTTACTAGTATATTGCTAATATATATATATATATATATATATATATATATATATATATGTATAAAATATATGGAGAGAGTTACAATATACTGCTTAATCATTCAAAATACATTTATTACAAATATAACAACATAAAACCAATAAAAATGTCCATATACGCTGAAATAAACAATGTGTAAACAGAACAATATAATAGCTACGGAGCAATCTGTACTGTAAATCTTTATACTATTATAATTTGTTCCTCTTCTGATAGATTCTAGTTGGTGACAGTTCACTGTCCTTTAATTGAATGATGGTAGTCTCTTGATTTGAAGACTATATATTAGCCTTATGCCTTCAACCTTTTATATATCCTATAGATCTTTAATCTTTCAATAGGCAGGTATAATTAGCGGCCATATAGTGATGGAGATATAAGCTTGGTATATTGGATATTCATTCAACTAAAGAACAGTGTACTGTCACCAACCTGAATCTATGAGAAGAAGAACAAATTATAATAGTGTATAGATTTAATGTGCACTGTATAGATTGCTCCGGAGCTATTATATTGTTCCACTTACATATTCTTTATTTCAGCACATATGGACATTTTTACTGATTTTATGTTGTTATATCTGTAATAATTATATTTTGAATGACTAAGCAATATATTGTAGCGCTCACCATATATTTTCTATTTTTTTACTTATAAAGCTCAACCCACTAACGAGTTCACAGATTGCAGTGATATTAGATACTGTTATTAATTTGAGACTGGTGGTCTATTGGATCAGCTGGGCCTCGTTATCACAACTAGTCTTGGAGATATATATATATATAAATATACATTTATATTACATATATATATATATATATATATATATATATATATATATATATATATACACACTGCTCCAAAAAATAAAGGGAACACTAAGATTACACATCCTAGGTCTGAATGAATGAACTGACAACAAAATCACACAAAAATTCTCAATGGAAATCAAATTTATCAACCCATGGAGGTCTGGATATGGAGTCACACTCAAAATCAAAATGGAAAACCACACTACAGGCTGATCCAACTTTGATGTAATGTCTTTAAAACAAGTCAAAATGAGACTCAGTAGTGTGTGGCCTCCACGTGCCCGTATGACCTCCCTACAACACCTGGGCATGCTCCCGATGAGGTTGCAGATGGTCTCCTGAGGGATGTCCTCCCAGACCTGGCCTAAAGCATCCGCCAACTCCTGGACAGTCAGTGGTGCAACGTGGCGTTGGTGGATGGAGCGAGACATGATGTCCCAGATGTGCTCAATCGGATTCAGGTCTGGGGAACGGGCGGGCCAGTCCATAGCATCAATGCCTTCCTCTTGCAGGAACTGCTGACACACTCCAGCCATATGAGATCTAGCATTGTCTTGCATTAGGAGGAACCCAGGGCCAACCGCACCAGCATGTAGTCTCACAAGGGGTCTGAGGATCTCATCTCGGTACCTAATGGCAGTCAGGCTACCTCTGGCAAGCACATGGAGGGCTGTGTGGCCCCCAAAAGAAATGTCACCCCCACACCATTACTGACCCACCACCAAACCGGTCATGCTGGAGGATGTTGCAGGCAGCAGAACGTTCTCCACGACGTCTCCAGACTCTGTCACGTCTGTCACATGTGCTCAGTGTGAACCTGCTTTCATCTGTGAAGAGCACAGGGAGCCAGTGGCGTATTTGCCAATCTTGGTGTTCTCTGGCAAATGCCAAATGTCCTGCACGGTGTTGGGCTGTAAGCACAACCCCCACCTGTGGACGTCGGGCCCTCATACCACCCTCATGGAGTCTATTTCTGACCGTATGAGTGGACACATGCACATTTGTGGCCTGCTGGAGGTCATTTTGCAGGGCTCTGTCAGTGCTCCTCCTGCTTCTCCTTGCACAAAGGCGGAGATAGTGGTCCTGCTGCTGGGTTGTTGCCCTCCTACGGACTCCTCCACATCTCCTGATGTACTCTGGCCTGTCTCCTGGTAGCACCTCCATGCTCTGGACACTGCGCTGACAGACACAGCAAACCTTCTTGCCACAGCTCGCATTGATGTGCCATCCTGGATGAGCTGCACTACCTGAGCCACTTGTGTGGGTTGTATACTCCGTCTCATGCTACCACTAGAGTGAAAGCACCGCCAGCATTCAAAAGTGACCAAAACATCATCCAGGAAGCATAGGAACTGAGAAGTGGTCTGTGGTCACCACCTGCAGAACCACTCCTTTATTGGGGGTGTCTTTGCTAATTGCCTATAATTTCCACCTGTTGTCTGTTCCATTTGCACAACAGCATGTGAAATTGATTGTCAGTCAGTGTTGCTTCCTGAGTGGACAGTGTGATTTCACAGAAGTGTGATTGACTTAGAGTTACATTGTGTTGTTTAAGTGTTCCCTTTATTTTTTGGAGCAGTTTATATACACACACACACAAATATACAGTAATGTGCAAAAGTCTTAGGCAGATTGAAAAAATGCCGTAAAGTAAGAATGCTTTCAAAAATAGACATGTTTCTTTATCTCAATTAACAAAATGATAGTGAGTGAACAGATGGAAAATCTAAATTAAATAAATATTTGGTGTGACGACCCTTTGCCTTCAAAACAGCATCAATTCTTCTAGGTGCACTTCTACAAAGTCAGGGATTTTGTAGCCAGGAGTATGATTAAACAATTAGACCAAAAAGGTGCTAATGATCATCAATTTAATATGTGGGTTGAAACAAAATCATCAACTGAAACAGAAATAGCTGTGTAGGAGGAATAAAACTGAGTGATGAGCAACCAAACTCAGTGAGGTTGCTGAAGACAGTTTAATGTCAAAAGTCATACACCATGGCAAGACTGAACACAGCAACAAGACACAAGGTAGTTATACCGAATCAGCAAGGTCTCTCCCAGGCAGAAATTTCAAGGCAGAAAGGGGTTTCCAGATGTTCTGTCAAAGCTCTTTTGAAGAAACACAAAGAAACAGGCAATGTTGAGGAACATAGAAGCAATGGTCAGCCAAGGAAACTTAGCGCAGCAGATAAAATACATATCATGTTTACTTCCCTTCGCAATTGGAAGATGTCCAGCAGAGCCATCAGCACAGGTCGGTAGTTGTCTTCATGTAAGGCTTGTGACTAAAAAACCATACCGCCAGCGTGGAAACAAGGCCAAGCGACTCTACTATGCATGAAAACACATAAACTGGGTGCAGAAAAATGGCAGCAGGTGCTCTGGACTGATGAGTCAACATTTCAAATATTTGGCTGTAGCAGAAGGCAGTATGTTCACCGAAGGCTGAAGAGCATTACAAGAATGAGTGTCTGCAGGCAACAGTGAAGCATGGTGGAAGCTCCATGCAAGTTTGGGACTGCATTTCTGCAAATGGAGTGGGGGATTTGGTCAGAATTAATGGTCTCCTCAATGCTAAGAAGTACAGCTAGATACCTATCTATCGTGCAATACCATCAGGGAGGTATCTGAATGATCCCAAATATATTCTGCAGCATGACAACAACCCCAAACATACAGCCAAAGTCATTAAGAACTATCTTCAACGTAAAGAAGAACAAAGAGTCCTGCAAGTGTTGGTATGGCCCCCACAGAGCCATGATCTCGACATCATTGAGTCTGTCTGGGATTAAATGAAGAGAGACAAGTAAATGAGGCTGCTGAAATCCACAGAAGAACTGTGGTTAATTCCTTAACAAACTGTGTGCAAGTGGACCTAGAAGAAGTGATGCTGTTTTGAAGTCAATGGGTGGTCACACCAAATATTGATTTAATTTAGATTTTTCTTTTGTTCACTCACTATACATTTTGTTAATTGATAAAAATAAACTGTTAACATGTCTGTTTTAGAAGGCAATCTTACTTTACAGCATTTTTTCACACCTGCCTAAGACTTTTGCACAGTACTTATATATACCCTACTCTTTTTATTTATATGCTAAGAAGACCTATTTAAAAAGTACTTTTTGGGCTAGGCATGAAAAACTTACACTAATATTCTTTTACACATTATCGTATAAAAGATGATTTTCACTTTTTATTCTGAAGCAAAATTCACTTCTTTAACTTCTTTTGGCTATCAGTATTAGCCAAATTAAAAAAAAAAAAAAAACATAAGAAATTAAAATTGGAGTTAGTTATTTTTTATTTTAACTTATTTATAGTAGGAAATTCATTTTGAAGACAGATCATGGATGCTATTTATTTTTCAAAAAGCTTTAGCGACTCAATTGTTGCATGACCTGTCTTGAGATAATTGATTGCCATAATATTCAAAAAATCTGTCTATGGCTCATGCCACTTTATTCATTCATGAGAACTCTGCCACGTTTTCCAGTAAAATATTCTTTCCACATCCCATGGAGAATTTATTATCAACTTTATCCTTTCCTTGTAAGAGATAAAAAAAGATGTTTACTGCTAGTGATAGAAAAAGCTCAATACCCCTTATTTTAAAGTCTCACAGCTATGGTCATATGTAAACACTTTCACAAAAATAAGGGCTTTTTATTTTTTGCTCTCGCTCGAAAAGACAGAAGCTTATTCAAAGGTGTTTTCAAGGTCACAGAAAAATACCTTTATGTGTTGTAAATTGTGCCAGAGATTTCCTGTAGTCATTTAAGATGCATTTTACAATAACAAATTCTTGCACTATTTATGAACAGATTCAGATCTCCATTGCTTCTTAGTACATTGGTTTATCAGTTTCTGGAATTTTCTGTAAGGGTATTATTACAGTTTCCATTCTCACTGTGAAATGCTATTCCAAATAATAAAATGTTATTTTTCCTATTTTTTAGTCTTTCTTTAATACCTTTGTTGTCAGAGATGTCTCCAATGTAAAGCAAAGTATTAGAGATATATTTACCATCCAAGTGTTTAAAGGAACATTTGGATGATAGAGATATGTTAAATATTCCATTTATAACTCTGGATTCTATAATTTCACTTAATCACTTAGCTATCCATGTACAGATATTGTCTGCCAAGCCAAAATCTTTTAATTTATGTAGTACGTTCTTGTGAGGCACAGTATCAAATCCTTTTGCAAAATCGAAGTATATACTATCAACGGGAATACTCTTTTGTAGAAAGCAAGTAAATTAGATTGACATAATCTATACTTCATAAAACTGTGCTGACTTTTACTAATGTTTTTGGTCATCACATAGTCACTTCTGAATGTTATGTGTTAGTGATCCTTCTATTATTGTACCCACTACAGAATTCAAACCCATATAGAACTATAATTGCCAGGTTTAGATCTTGCCCCACTTTTTAATTATCTACTTTAAAAGACACTGTGTCTGATGGATATAATTGAAGTTCCATATGTACCAGTGGGTGCATGTCATCAAGACTAGGTGCTCTATTCACCTTAAGCTTTTTTAGTCTCTTTTGGACTTTGTGTTCATTAAGCCATGTAGGAAATGCCATGATTTTTAATTTGCCTAACGCCTGTTTGAGGTGTTAGCCATTGTCTTATCCTCACTAATTAATTCCCCTATCTAAGATTTTAGGGGCCAGGTCTCAATCTTCATCTTTTTCTATTTATATATTTGTAGACATGTTTAGGATTTTTCTTGCCCTCTGTTAAAGTCCTTTTTACATTTTCAGTTTTTGCTAGCCTAATTACTTATTTACAGATTATTTTGCATTCTTGCAATTCTCCCTTATGAATTAAATACTTTAAAAGCTTGCTTCATATTATACTTTTTCTGTAACTTCTTTGTAGACTTGCGCAATTCGGTTTGGCCAATTTCGGAATTCCTACGAATAAGCAGTATTCGTCATCATTCGGACCTTTTGAAAGCCAAGGCCTGGCCACAAAAAAATTTCAAAATCCGAAACGGAGGACTCTTTCCCGCTTGAAACTATTACAATGTTGCTATATGCTACTAAAAAATAGACGGCACGGTGCTTTCCCACCTGAAACTATTGCAATGTCATTACAAACTGCTAAAAATAGATCTGGTAAAACAGGCACTTTACAGTTCATGCAAAGTGCAGATATTAACCACTTAACCCCTTTGCATCCAGTGACGTGCCAGGACCATCACGGCTGTCCGGCACTTAAGGACCAGTTACGGTCCTGGCAAGTCACGTACTTTTTACTCTCAGCAGGAGCGCTGTGAGTGATAGCAGGGACTGAAATTGATAGCTCCAAGACCGGAGTGATCTCCTTCAGTCCCCCGTTCGGCGTGCCGATGCACGTGATCAGTCACTTGGGATGGCACGTCAAACTTTCCTATCTGGTCCTTAAAGGACCACACACCCCAGGACCATTGGTCCTTAAGGGGTTAAGGACACAAGCAATTTTGGCATTTTTGCTTTGTGTGTGTTCAACCATATTTCCTATCTTTCTCATTTATTACACAAACATATATTATATACCATTTTTTAAAGGGCAGAAAGGGCTTTAATTTGATGTGACATATACATATATAAATTCTCATTTATTATTAAAAAAAATAAAAAATTGCAAAATAAAAAAACAGTAATAATGTGTTACATAATGGGTGCAGCTTAAAGGAGCAGTAAACTTTTTTTTATGAAAATACATATTTTATAGAGCTTTTCCTGCTGAATAAAACAAGGTCACTCCCACTGCTGTCAGATGTTTTATTCAAAATATATAGCAGTTTAAATAACCAGGAAGTGAATTTACTGTGTTTACTTCCTGATAGTTCTAACTGACAGGAAGTGACAGGCAGTTTCTATCACATTCTATAGAGAACTGTATGCCTCTGACTTTTCTGACTTTCCTCTCCATGAGAATCTAACAGGTCATCTAATTAGAATTTGACCACTAGAGGGCACTGCTAATGTAAAAAAACATGGGTTTAAACTGTAATAACTCTGGAAATATAAATCTCTCTGCGGTGGGAGTACCCTAATTTTACTCAATAGGAAAATCCCTACAATATATCTTTTTTCATAAAAAAAAGTTTACTGCTCCTTTAAGAAAAGTAATTCAAAATAATTTAATTGTCCTGATGGACTCACCTATGAGCCTTGCCTTGGCGCAGCAGGTGAGCTTACATTCAAATGGTCATTGGAGTGAAACTAAAAGCCTCCAATTATTTAAATGTGCATGGGGATTTCGGACAGAGCGCAGGTAACTCTTTGTTTTTTGTACCATGTATTTTATGTTGATGTATACTATAGCCATTGCTGCTGCACAGGAGTAGTGGGAGTTTGAGCGCAAGGCTTTATTTTGTATGTTTTTTGTATATTTATTTGTATCACACAACCATGTTACATTGCTGCCACTCACCTCATGTTTGGCCTATTAAGGGTTAATAAGTGTGTAGGGGTTTATAAAATACCCCTTCCTGTCTCATTAGAGATTTAATATTATTATTAATTTAGTTTTAATATATTTTTTATTTTTATTTGTTTAATTTTAATTTTTTTATTGAATATTTTTTTTTTTTAATGTGGCCGAATAATTCGGACTATGGCTGAATTTAATCCGAGTTGAACAGGTCCAGTCCGAAATTTGCATCCTCCAAATGGGAAAATGTTTTTGCTCGAAATCGAATTTTACTGAAAATTTTTGCATTGCACAAGTCTACTTTTTTGTTAAGCCAATTGGGTCTTATTTTGTTCCTCTTGTAATCATTCCCTAATGACATATATTGACACATATATTTATCCAATATCCTTTTGAATAAATCCCATATTTCTTATGCGTTTTTCTTTGAAATTAAATCCCATTCAATGTCATTTGTTAGCATTGTAAAATTAGTTTTTATTTTAAAGTTCACTTTTTTAGTTGAACATGTTAGATGTTTCTCACAACAATTTTCAATGCCAAATTATGATGACTACTGTCCTTGGGCTAGATTCTATTACAGGTGCTAAAGTTATCACTGCTTTTATCTCCAGTTTTCCTCATAGACTTCAATAGGAAAATGTTTGATAAAACGGGAGTTAACATTTAGCACCTGCAATAGAATCTGGTCACTTTTACTTCCTAACCTGCTTAGTGCATACCATTTCCAAATTATTTGGAATTCCCAGGTCCAGCAAGGCTTTATTTAAATTGTAATTTATGTGGATCCATTCTAATAGATTGAGAGCTGTTTGGGTTAGTTTTGAGTTCTGTAATGCAACCTGTATCTTTATGGTACAATGTGGGTCTGTACTCTTTTAAAGTGCAAAATTTGAAACATCGGAAATGTACTGAACAGGGCACATCTGAATCTTAATCACCTGTCTCCACAATGTATTAAGGGGAATTTGTTTTCTTGTGGAAGCACAAGATACAAATCTCTCCAGCATAGTGTTCTGTGATCAGTGCTGGGCTAACAGTGTGCTAGTATATGCATTACATCAAATCTCCCCACCAACCAGGGATTATTCCACTTCTACCCAATCCTGTGGTATCATAGACATTGTCTTTGTGTTCTTTATTTTGCCATGCCTCTTCTCCCCTGTTTCTGTCCTCTCTTCTTTCTCTTCCTGACCTCTCTCCTTTTCTCTTTCTGCCCTCTCTCCTTTCCTTCTTTCTGCTATCTCACCACTTTCCTCTTTCAGATATATTTTTACTTTCCCTCTTTCTACCCACTCTACTTTTCTTCTTTTCTGTTTTCTATTCTCCCATCTTCCTGACCTATCTCTTTCCTTTTTGCTATAATTTCTCCTTCCTTCTTTCTGCCCCCTTTTCTCCCCTCTTTCTGCCATTTCTCCTCCACTCTTTGTGAGCCTCTCCTTTCCATCTTTCTGTTGTCTCTTCCCTCTTTCATACATCTATTTCATTTTCCTCTTTTTGCCCTCTCTCGTTCCTGCTTTCTGCCCTCTCTGTCCTTATTTCTGCTATATCTTCCTTTTCCTCTTTCTGACATATATTCGTTTTCCTCTTTATGCCTTCTGTTCTACCATCTCTTCTACCCTCTTTCTGCATCTCCTTTTCTCTTTTTGTTCCTGTCTTCTTCCTCCTCCATGCTCTTCATCCCCCTTCCTCTCCCCCTATTTTTGCATCATTCCCCTTCCACTCAATACCTCTTTTTCTCCATCTTCCAATTTCCCTGCTTTCTTCTATATTGTCTCTCAATCTTATTCCTTCCTCCTTCCCTCCAACTTCGTCCTCATTCCCTCCAACTTCTTTCCCCTTTTTTCCTATATTATCCCTTCATTCCTCACTCAAACTTCTTTCTTTGGTCTTCTTCATTCTTACAGTACTCCCTGCACATGGATGTTTAATACAGTAAGTCAAGGGTTGCTGAGGAATGTTCTATTTTATTACTCTGCTTTGGGATGCTGTTTGCTACTGTTGAACTTGTTTTATCACTAAGGGTTGTGGCATGATGTTTTATTAAAATTATTGTTTTTGTTGTTATTATTTATATTGTGTGGATGGGATGGGTGGCATAATTGCAGGGGAGGGGAATGAAGATCCATCAACAGAGTTTGCAGAGGTGGGGTAGCATTGTTGTAACACTCCTGAGACTACTGAAACCCTTTTAGGAAGCAAAGCATTGCACATGCCTCTAGTCATTAAAGGTTAGGAATAGCATGTGAAATGGGCAGAGTTTGTTTGAAACTGTCAAGTCTACCTCCATGGGAATGACATCCAGCACTGACTTATTCTGTTACCTCTTGGACAAAGGCACAAAGGCAAACTCCATTAGGAGTTTTGGTCCTTATTTAACTGGGTGCATACGATTCTGGCTTAGTTCTTCTCCATTAAATGGCAACTATCATGCAATAGTTTCCTCATCAGTAGATCAGCTCTCCTTGGAGCAGACCTGCCAATGATGCAGGGCTGCATTGTGAGACCCAGAAGACTAAATGAGGCATACAATGGGTGTGTGAAATGAGATCTCTAGGAAAAAAACTGAGCTGCGTAGCACAGTCAGTCTCCTGCCCTAAGTGATGCAGGTCTCCATAGACCCTCTGCATTGCTTGAAACACTATGGGTCTATGGGAACACAGCATGCAACCCTGTAGTTTGTGAGTGATAGCCTCAGACTTACAGGTTGAATTACAGCCAAGGGGGTCAGTTTTCTAACTCTGATTAGAGGCATTTTGGGACTGAACAGTTCATCCTCCATTTTTTTACTAATCCTGCTTCAATTGGAGCAGACCTAGTAAAACATAATAATTACCCTTTAAATCAGTGTCAGATATTATTCATATAGTCCTGGAAGAATTATATATGACTTCAAAGTTCTTATATGAACAGATAGGATTAATCCCTTCAATTTTCCAAATTCAGATACATCATTATGCACTGTAATTCTGAAGGAGAAAATTTTAAAATGTAAAAATAGTTACATTTTTGGCACACTGATTCTTACACTGACTAAAACCAATGAAGTACAAACAGACACACAATGGCTGTGATAAAGACACTTGTACAAACACAGATAAAGCAAATGCCTTTAAATTCTACAAAGCCACATCACAGTTAACAATGTGACTGTTCTTAGTTCAGTCCAATTATTATAAGAAGCCAACAAATTATTTTATCCTCAGTGGCAGAGAACATGTTGTTTTCTACGAGTGCTTTAAACAAAACTCATAAAGTCGGCTGTGCTCTTCTACCTCATGCACGCTCAGTAACATGTGAGGTCTTCAGAATATTAGACATTTCTTTTCAGAAAACATTATATTTCTTTTCCTTTTGTACAAGTAATAATTGTGAGGTTTTAGGTTAATTATTTAAGTCTAAAAATCTAGAAACTCTTTTGTGTAGGATTCAAGCACTCCAAGATAGGGAATATGGATTGAAAAAATATAAAACAGAAAAAAAGTGTAATATGTTAGAGATATGGATACATCAAGCATATAATCAGACCATCAGTGTAACCCAAAATATATGTGGTATTATGCAATTTCTGGGTAAAAAATGAGAAGATTCAAATAAAAAATAAAATAAAAAAGGTAGTCGCTGCAATAGTAAAATATTCATTTAATGGGTCAAGGTAGAAAAAACTTAAGATAAAAAATGGTCTAGAAAATAAAATATAATTTAAAATATTAGCCTGATAGATAATATATGTAGGATAGATATAGAAGAACAGTATAGATCTCTGGGTATTTAAATGATCACTTCTTGTCTGTAAAAAGCTTATAATTAATTCTAATTACCATAGTAAAGTCAGTAATCAGCATATAGTACTTATAGCAAGTTTCTGTGTGACAAATCCACCCTTCTCGTAGTCTGCTTACAGTCTTCTTTCTTTATCATTTGCGTATCTGTACATGAAGTGTTGAGATGCCATTGCCTTCTATCACCTGTGTTTTGATCACCAGTGCCTTTTCGTTGTCTTTGTGCTCTCAGGCTCTTTGACAGGCCTTCCTTCCTCGTGTGTAGTTCCTTCCAATGCATTTTGGGACATGATAGAGTCCCTTCCTCAGGGAAAAAGTAAATTGCGTGTATAAAAGCTTGGAGTGCTTGGATCCCACACAAAAGAATCTTCATCTACACCTGGGGATCCTGATGCTTTTAATGACAGCAGCCCAAAAAGGGGATTTTAAGTCATCTTAATCCATCCTTCCAATCATCTATCAAAGACTCATCTGACATCTCATTCCACCATTTTCATCCCTTCAAAAAGACAGTTGTAACATTTCTTCATAATTCATCTTCATCTCACCATTATTCATCTTCATCCCACTCATTTCAAAATGACCATAAACTGATATTGATGCTGAGAAAACTGGACAAAAAGTGAGCAATAATCATTACAAGTTCTTATATCAATATCAGTTTGAACTGTTGAATGAATCTATACAAATTTGAACTGTTGAATGTATTTTTGTCTCTTAAATAATTGTGTATATATGTAATTATGTGAATATATTTAGTAAGAGGTGAACTTTGACCAATGAAGATGAAACAATTCTGTAAATTCAGGTTACAAGACTAAAAACAAAGAATGTGATGAGCACCCACAAAAGAAGCTGTTTTTTTCTAAGGCATAGTGGCCTCTCAGTGATGCTCAGGTCACATTTTTTACTCCCATGTGCTATTGCAGAGAGATCATTTCCATGTCAATATCAACCTGGTACAACCTACAGGCAGTCCAGCTCCAAAAGTTCAGGCAAATCCTATCCACAAGAGAGAAACAGCACAACAACAAACATACGTTTCAGCTTATGGGGGCCTTGGCTGTGAGGTGCATCTGATTCCCTCTAGATACATGGAGAGCAAAAGCGCATGAAAAACAAACTCAGTGGGGTGGCACACCTTAGTGTATCAATGGGAGACAACTGAGCTTACATTCTAAACAGGCACACATCTCCTCAAAGTAGCCAATATAAATCTACATCTGACTATAACAAAAATAATTAAGCCAAGGTAATTACTTATAAAAATACAAAAAAAAAAAAACTTTATTGCATGGAACAGATATCCGCCCCCAATGAAAGAAGTGCACATGAAGCAACATACACCCCCCATACCCCTCCACTCCCACAAATAAAACAGCAATGTTGCAATTAAAAACAAAACCCCTATATGAGATGCCAACATCTATGTATAATCTATACAATGTAACTGGTAACTGTGAAAAAAGTATACACCTCCATACACATATATAGGGAGTCAGCAAAAATGTCGGCTGACACAAAATGCTTAAACGTATTAGCTGAAATCCAGGTCTCCTTTAAAGTCTCAGATCAACAATAGAAATTCTGCCACAATATATATTCGTGAACCTCTACCTAGATCCAAAATCATTATTCAGCTGTGTCGATTGAATTGACAGAAGGTATTTTTTTATGTTGAGCAATACAATAGATATGCCGTTATGACTGATAAAGGTAATTTTTAAGAGAGAGTCATTCATTTGGAACTGTCAGTTTCTAAATGTCTTGAGGTGATATGGAATTGATGGGTCTGTGTAAGTTATAAAAACACCATTTTTGGTTTGTGACCTCTGGAAGAATTGTATATGATTACTTTATGGTCTTTAATAATCGAGAAGAGGTGAATATTCGATTGGTTAGAATAACATGATGATAAGAGACAGTTATAAAGGTGTTTTGGATTGATGGTCCACAATTTGTATGGATACCTGGTGAAATGTTCCAGTGTTCCTTGAATGGATCGATAGTCTGCATTTATATCGGACTGGTATACTTGTAGGCTGCTGACCCATTTATGTGAACTCGGTGAAGTATGAGCCTTATAAGGACTTTTTTGTAAGTCTGAATTAGTACCAGGAAATAATATTGTATTGATTCTGTATAAGATCAGATGTGGACGCTTTCCTCCCCTGTATGGTGAATGTGTATCATTAGTAACATAGACTGACCCTTTGTGTGCTGGAGTGGTATGGTGCTCAATGCTTTGCGATGCGTTCCGGGTCACTCTGACACTCAGGGGCTTAATAAATTGGTTGTGGGGGGTCGTGGCCTGACTGTCCATGGCAGTGGACGTGTGAGAGCTGAGATCCAGACTTAATAGAGATTTTGTTTGGTTTAATAAGGGGGATATATATTTCTGAACTTCCATGACTTGGATTGATCACTGATAGTTTCCCTTATTGAATGAGAGGCATAAAGAAGAAAACAGAGCTCCCGCACCATTTCATACAACATTTTTTCTCTATTGGGCCCGCCACTTCCAAGATGCCTCAACTTCCATCATAAGCTGTGACGCACTCTGCTACTGTAGAGACTTCTTCAGACGTTACCTCAGAGTCAGTGTCGGAAGATCTAGTTGCTGAGAACTACAACATGTCCACTCCATTCTATAAAGAAGATTTGGCTGCCTTTATGGTGAGCATTCCATCCAAAGCGGACATACCTACCAAGGAGGACATTTACAAAATCATGGAGGAGATGAAGATAGCCCTAAGTGCAGACT
Organism: Rhinophrynus dorsalis; assembly: GCA_037306005.1. Lineage (NCBI taxonomy): Eukaryota > Metazoa > Chordata > Amphibia > Anura > Rhinophrynidae > Rhinophrynus > Rhinophrynus dorsalis. The sequence continues at coordinate 90,549,928 of CM074721.1, read as the reverse complement.
TTGTAGTCTTCAGAGAACATTTTAAACAACTTGCCCAGAGGGTAGCTTTTCTGGAAGATAAAACTGTCGCGACTGAACACACAACGCATCTGGAACAAGTTATAGCGCAACAAAAGGATACCATCTCTCAGCTAATGCTCAAGATGGACGACCTTGACAATAGAGGAAGATGGGCTAACCTAAGAATTAGGAATGTACCTGAAACAGTCCTGCCTGGCAAGCTGAGAGAGGTATTGCAAAATTATTTTAATTCCCTCCTGCCTGACAATCACAATTCTCCTATCCTGATGGAGCGAGTACATAAAGCTTTGAAACAGAGCTTTGAAACAGAGAGAAGATGGTGCCCCTCATGACATCATTGCTTGCTTTCACTGATATGAAGTAAAGGAATGGATTCTTAAACAAAGCAGAGAGGGGAATTTGCCGCTTTGTGAAGGAGCCACCATTCAGATCTACCAGGCAGGGCCGGTGCAAGGATTTTTGTATATACAGGCGAAAGTGCATTTTGATGCCCCCCCCGACCCGGACACAATCCCCTGCCCCCCTCTCCAACTTTGCCACAATCCCCTGCCCCGCCCACATATTCACCTCCACACTCTGCCCACCTCCACACTGCCCACCCCATCCTCCTCCACATTGCCCACTCTGTCCACCTCTACATTGCCCACCTCCACACACTGTCCACACTGCCCACCTCATCCTAAACACACACACTCTTCTCTCAGACTAAGCACACACTCTCTCTCTCTCTCTCTCTCTCTCTCTCTCTCACTAAGCACACACTCTCTCTCAGACTAAGGGGAGTTGACCTAACAGACTTCTAGTAATACTAAGTGGCCTCCAGTCTGACTGCTTTGACTGCTCTAGTGTCAACCCATCCACCCCCCGACTGGGCATTGATTGACTCCTCACATAGAATAGCGGAAACAAAATATCTCCTGCCAGAACACTTAACACCTTCGCTGCAGTGTACACTCATCGGACACTTATTGGCTTGCCCAGGGCACCTCTATATCCACATACAGCTACCCCACGGATTTTATACTTTGAAAGTATACAGTTCTCTCATGTATTGTACACCGGCCTACACATTCCATAATCCTCAGCCGGCCAATCAGAAAACATTTTGCCTATCTGAAAGTACGTAGGATTACCATCCATCACACCAAGAAAACAACATGTTTTCCCCTTTATCCTGACTGTAGGTGGGGCCTGGTACTTAGACATCACTTTACGCGTCATCCTAAATGCCCCTAAGGTTAAGATAGAAAGACTTACTGTTTTCACTGCCCCATTCTGCCGGATCTGTCAAAGACCCCAGCTCTCTATCCAGCGCTAGCCCAAGGCATTATGCTGCCTGGGTCCATAGATGAAATGCTGCCCCCCCAAAAAAAACAAACAAAAAAAAAATCTTGGTCGGGGCTAATCAATCATCATCTCATTCCTGCACTAACATAATGTTAGTGCAGAGATGACATTTTTATGATGCCAAGCCTAAACACATTTTTTTCCATTTTTAACAATACAAAAATAAGCTTAACAGGATACACACATTGTCCCTCAATCTCCACAATGCCCCTTCATCTCCACATTGCCCCTTCCACAATGCGCGCTTCATCTCCACATTGTCCCTTCCACAATGCTCCCTTCATCTCCACAATGCTCCCGTCATCTCCACAATGCTCCAGTCATCTCCACAATGCTCCCGTCATCTCCACATTACCCCTTCCACAATGCTCCCTTTATCTCCACATTGTCCTTTCCACAATGCCCCTTCATCTCCACAATGCCCCTTCATCTCCACATTGTCCCTTCCACAATGCCCCCTTCATCTCCATAATGCCCCCTTCATCTCCACATTGCCCTTTCATCTCCACATTGCCCCTTCCACAATGCCCCCTTCATCTCCACATGCCCCTTGATCCCCTACCTTGAGTCCCTGGTGGTCTAGCTGAATGCCTTAAGAGTGGTCTGTGCCGAAGGAGGCACAGAGCTGAAGCTCCTGCGCACAGTTCTCAGTAATGCAGAGTGCTGAGAGATGATGTCATCTCCCAGTGCTCTGTATTACTACAGAGCCTGGGTCGCTGTGCGTGTCACATCATAGACGCTGCGACGGAGAGCTTGGTAGCGTAAATCAGTGCTCCCTCGCGGCAGATATATAGCTTTAAAAAAATTGTAAAAAATTACCAGCTTCCCCCTTTTCAGCGACCCTCCGTTGCGGCGCCCTAAGGTGTCTGCCTGTCCTGCCTTATGGTAGCACCGGCCCTGCTACCAGGACCTATCTCCTCATACTTTATAACTTTGACAATCCCTTAAACCTCTTACAGACCTCCTCAGACACCTCCAAATAAAATATAGGTGGTGCTTCCCCTTTGCATTGCAATCCTCATGTAATGGCTCGACCTGCACAATCAAATACCCTGAAGAGATTTCGGCATTCTGTTTTTCCTTAGAGATTGCTCCTCCACCTCAACCTATGGTTCCTCAGCAGCACCCTCCGTCTAAATCACATCGTAGAATGGAATGGTCTCCTGGATCGCCAAATCAAAAGAAAAAGCAGTGGAGATCCGACAGAGACTTTAAACCTTCACAACTGTCGCAACATGGACTTGAGTGTTCCATCTACTTCGGTTCAACTCTTAGTCTTATGTCACTCCTCTGAGTTTACTATCTTTTCGGTGGCTTGCTGCCACCTGTTTCCAGAACTTTGAAAACTTCAGGTTCCGTTTACTTGTGTGTAGGTCAGAGCACCCTATTATGGAGACTTTTTGTTCATGTTAACCTGTTCTCTGATCTACTATAGTTAATGGGACAGATTTAGTTTGCTTAATGAATATTTAGTTTGCTTGCCATCTGGTTATACCTTAATGGCTTCACCACCTTCCATTTCTCCCTTACTCGTTCCTCTCTTTCCATTTGTGAGATACCTGGGAGTTTTGGTTCATATGATATGCTGACTTCTTGTAACTCGGTTTCCTCATAGTACTGTAACTTAAATAATGTTTTGGGAGGTCTCTATGGATCTGATCAACATTCTCCTTTGTTCCTGCTTCTCTCCATACCTCTCGGCTTTTTGCTGGGATGTGTGTAGGGAACCCAGAAATATGGGAGAAGTGACCATCAGGATTACCAATGTATACTACATGTGCTATATCTATTTAGACATCTAGACATATGCTTATGAAACTTTTGTAATCCAGGATTTATGAGCAATTAAGATTTCGTTTACATGTAGGAGGTTCAGACCACTCTTTGTTTTACTAAGTTTAGTGTTCAAGATTTAGATCTTCATTGGTTCAGTACATGAATCGGTTCTCTCTTTACTAATAGCTTCGTCCCCCTGTGTTCCTCTCCCATCTGCGTTTCTCGACCTATTCTCGAGTCGCTCGGGGTGGATGCGATTAATACGAGAGGGTGACCACCATATGGGTTTATAGTTGTTCTGCCCTGGGACTCAATGAGGTTGGTTTGCAGATGTGCACATTGGTCTTCTTTGTTTCTGCTCCTCTCCATGTCTCCCGTACTTTTGTCGGGACATGTGGAGTGGACCAGGTAACTTTGGAGTCAATGTGGATTATGCTTCCCGTGGACTGCTCTCAGGTGTATGATTATTACTGGCAATTAAACATATACGTATGACTTGTGTATCCCCACTTTCCTTATTGTAATGGTTAGTTTCTAGAATAGATGCATCAGTGAGAAATTCTTGCTGTTATATGCTTCTCTTCTTTCACTTGTTGCTTAGAGTCCTGCGTTATTGTGGTTTTTAAGCTCTTCTGTCTCTCTTCTTCCATTTTCTCTTGCTGCTTCGGTTAGGTTATCGTTGAGGAGACTGATGATGGGGAGCTGTAATTCATATCGCTACTCTACTGATATATAGCCATACCCTCTTGCACACTATTTATGGAAGTTCGGTAACTTACTGTTTTATACACCCGAGTTCCTCTCCTATCTATACCACCAACCCTATGAGTGGGATGTGTGGACTGGATTGTGATTATTAGGTAGTGTGAACAATGTGTACATACTGCTGACTTCCTTCTTTAAGTTATAATTAGTAATAAGACTAAGGACTGGCACTATACTGACCATCCAATCTGTTTTATTCAGGGAAATGGAGCTAGATCTGTGTTGTGGGTTACTAGAGATCTTCCTGTGCTCTTCTGAATCCCTGGAGAGTATGTGGGGACATTAGTTGGGGGTTGTTACATGGGTATCTTTGTTTTTATCCTCCTCGCAAATACCAGTTCTCCCATTTAAACACCTAGAGCACATTTAATGAGTTAATTGTATGAGTTAATAAGTTAATTTTCTTTTCCTCCTACATACTGATATTTGATTTCCATAACTTGATATATATCAATACAGTCTTCTTTACAATGTCATACTAACTACTCTAGACATCTCGACCTATTCTTTCCCCTTTGCTATTCTCGGTCCCAGTTGCAAGCTGTAGCTTGTCTAAAGGCCAACAATCTTCACTCAATAACTTAGTTGCACCTGCCATTTCCTCTCTCCTACAAATGCTACTGCTACTAATCCTACCTTTTCTAAGGCTCTGGTCTTGTTCCTTCCTGTTCCATCCTCTCCTGACCTCCCACTGTGCCCTGCTTGTTCAAGATGCTATATATTGTAAAATATGACAGATATTAATATCATGACACTGAATGTCAAGGGGCTCAATTCCCCTGAAAAAGATCCATTGCTTTGAAAGAGTTTGAGAGAAATAAAGCTGATATAATACTGTTACAAGAAACACATTTTCTTAACAACGCTGCCTCTAAATTTTGTAATAGCAGGTTCCCCACCTCATATTGGGCTTCTGAGGATGAAAAGAAAAGGGGAGTTGACATAATTTTCAAAGCTTCCATAGCTTGAAAATTACTCTCAATTTTTGTAGATCCTGATGGCAGATATCTTTTGCTTAAAGGCATGTTATACAATAAACCATACGTTATTCTAAACGTATACGCTCCTAATGCTAACCAAATGTCATATTTAACCTAAAGTCTATCACTTCTAGATCAGGAATTGGAGAGTAGGATAATTGTGGGCGGAGACTTTAACATCACTCTAGACCCATCATTAGATTCATCTTCTGGTAAATCTGTTTTTAAATTTTCTCATCTCAAACGTTTGCATTCTAAACTGAATGAACTACAACTTCATGATACATGGCGCACCTTTAATCCAACGATGAAAAATTTTACTTTCTTTTTGTATCCACATAAGACTTATAGTAGAATTGATCACATGTTTTTGTCTCTCTTTCTAATTCAATCCTTGAAAAACTCCTGGATAGAACCAGTTTCATGGACTGATCATTCAGCGATGCTTGTCCGTCTCTCGATCCCTGACCCCATCCACGCTTTTCACTCATGGAGGTTAAACAGCTCTCTTTTGGGTGATCCAGAATTGGTTGACAAACTCAAAAGTGACATTGAAAATTACTTTATTCTAAACCCAACTCTGGAAGTGTCTGAACCTATTGTTTGGGGAGCTCATAAATCAGTTCTCTGTGGCTTGTTTATTAAGTATGGCTCTATTAAGGCAAAAGAGAAACGTAAACAAATAGATACCCTGATTCACAAAATCAGAGACCTAGACCTTGAGCACAAAAAAATCTCTTTCTCCATCATCTTTGCGTCAACTTACCTCTCTGAAAACTGAACTGAACTCTCTGCTCTGATCTTCGGCTCTTAAATCTCATTTATAGCAAAAATGTCACTTTTATACATCTGAGGATAAATGTGGTTGTTCGCTTGCATGTTTGATCAAGTCGAAAAGAATTTCTAATATAGTGCACAAACTTCATACTGCATCAAACTCTGTTGTTACCTCATTCACAGATATTGCGAACACGTTTCATGAATTTTACTCCAAATTGTACAACATTTCTGGGTGGTCCTCCACTCTTCCTCAAGACTGGTCTTCTAGACTACACTCCTTTCTTTCTAAAACTAATATACCCTCCCTCTCCTCGGAGGACACATTGGCTCTTAAAAAGCCCATATCTACTTTGGAACTCTGTGTTGCCATAAAACCATTAAAGCTGGGAAAAAATCCTGGTCCTGATGGCTTTTCACCTATATCCCTTTGAGTGTCAGATGGGTACGCATTGCTTTGCAATGCATTCCGTACCCCTCTGGCACTCAAAGGGATATACTATAGAACTTTTGGATCGCTCCTGTCTTCTCCTTTATGTAATTCTTTTAATGCTGTTTTGAAGGGTGCTAATTTTCCCCCCCAAACACTGGAAGCACACATTGTGGTCATTCCAAAACCGGGCAAAGATGATTCCATATGCTTAAATTTCAGACCGATCTCACTTCTCAATATAGACCTGAAACTTTTTTCCAAAATAATAGTAACCCATCTTAGAGATGTCCTTCCGACTCTCATTCATGCAGATCAAAGCAGCTTTATACCAGATAGACAAACGAGACACAATACCATGACAGCGATTTCCTTAGTACATATGGTGAAATCTAAGAAGACCCCTACCATATTCCTATCGACTGACTTGGAGAGGGCCTTCGATAGGTTACACTGGGACTATATCAAGGCTGTACTGCAACATGTTGGGTTGGGCCCATGAATGCTGACAGGGATAATGAGCCTTTACTCTAAGCCCACAGCGCCAATTCTTGTTAATGGTACCCTATCGGAGGCTTTCCCTAACACTAATGGTATGAGATGAGGCTGCCCTCTTTCCCCTCTAATCTTTATATTAACCTCAAAACCTCTATTACAATTAGTTAGATTGACCCCAGAAATCTTGGGAATCTCCTATCTATCGACTTCCTTTAAAGTTGCTGCTTACGCAGATGATGTCTTATTCTTCATATCGAGTCCTTCCGTCTCTCCACCGCCTCTGATAGGGGCTTTAGAGGAATACTGCTATCTATCTCAGGTGCTTATTAATTATAATAAATCGGAAGCCTTGTGTTTTGGGATACCTTCGGGTGATATGCCTAGACTTACCTGTCAATATAAATTCAAATGTTCTACCGCTTTCATTTGTTATTTGGGCATTCATATCTCTTTTGATTCTGATGCTCTGATATCTCTTAATATCCTGGCTGGGCCGTATTAATCAAATCAAAATGGTCATCCTTCCCAAAATAGTATGTTTTTAACACTCTCCCAATCCATATTCCTTCCTATTATTAGTGTTGAGCGAGCATGCTCGGCCGATGCTCGGATCGGCTCGAGCATCGCTCTGCTCGGCACATGGCGGTACTCGTACGAGTACCGCATGTGCTCGCCCGCCATGTTCGGGTCTCCTCCCCGCACGTTTTGCGGCTGCTGCGCAGCCAATAAACGTGCAGGGAGGCTCTGACATCAGTGTAATGCCAGCAGCCATGTTGGCTGCTGGCATTACACTGATTGGCTGGCCAGAACCCGTGGTCGGGTGCTGTATAGCACCTGACCAGCGAGTTCGGCTCAGTCTTAGCCAGGGAGAGCTGAGGATAGGAAGGGAAAGTCAGTGTAGGGAGGAAAAAAAGCAAAATTGTGAAAAAAAAAGAACCAAAAGTCCTTTTTAGGACTACTGTGTGTGGGGGCAGCAGGTTATTTTGTGTGGGGGGAAAAAAAAAAAAAAAAAAAAAACATATATTCTGTTTAGTGTGCAAAGTTGCAGATTAGAGCACATTCTGTTTAGTGTGCACAGTTGCAGATTAGAGCACATTCTGTTTAGTGTGCAAAGTTGCAGATTAGAGCACATTCTGTTTAGTGTGCAAAGATGCAGATTAGAGCACATTCTGTTTAGTGTGCAAAGTTGCAGATTAGAGCACATTCTGTTAAGTCTTCAAACTAAAATATCAAAGTCACATATTCCATTCAGTGTGCGTCGCCGCAGTTTAGCAGCACATTCTGTGTACTGTGCAGAGTTGCAGAATAGGAAGAAATACTGTTAAGTCTTCAAACTAAAATATCAAAGTCACATATTCCATTCAGTGTGCTTCCCGCAGTTTAGCAGCACATTCTGTGTACTGTGCAGAGTTGCAGAATAGGAAGAAATACTGTTAAGTCTTCAAACTAAAATATTAAAGTCACATATTCCATTCAGTGTGTGTCACCGCAGTTTAGCAGCCTATTCTGTGTACTCTGCACAGTTGCAGAATAGGAAGAAATACTGTTAAGTTTTCAAACTCAAATATTAAAGTCACATATTCCATTCTGTGTTCGTCACCGCAGTTTAGCAGCCTATTCTGTGTACTCTGCACAGTTGCAGAATAGGAAGAAATACTGTTAAGTTTTCAAACTCAAATATTAAAGTCACATATTCCATCCAGTGTGTGTCACCGCAGTTTAGCAGCCTATTCTGTGTACTCTGCACAGTTGCAGAATAGGAAGAAATACTGTTAAGTTTTCAAACTCAAATATTAAAGTCACATATTCCATCCAGTGTGTGTCACCGCAGTTTAGCAGCCTATTCTGTGTACTCTGCACAGTTGCAGAATAGGAAGAAATACTGTTAAGTTTTCAAACTAAAATATTAAAGTCACATATTCCATCCAGTGTGTGTCACCGCAGTTTAGCAGCCTATTCTGTGTACTCTGCACAGTTGCAGAATAGGAAGAAATACTGTTAAGTTTTCAAACTCAAATATTAAAGTCACATATTCCATTCAGTGTGTGTCACCGCAGTTTAGCAGCCTATTCTGTGTACTCTGCACAGTTGCAGAATAGGAAGAAATACTGTTAAGTTTTCAAACTCAAATATTAAAGTCACATATTCCATTCAGTGTGTGTCACCGCAGTTTAGCAGCCTATTCTGTGTACTCTGCACAGTTGCAGAATAGGAAGAAATACTGTTAAGTTTTCAAACTCAAATATTAAAGTCACATATTCCATTCAGTGTGTGTCACCGCAGTTTAGCAGCCTATTCTGTGTACTCTGCACAGTTGCAGAATAGGAAGAAATACTGTTAAGTTTTCAAACTCAAATATTAAAGTCACATATTCCATTCTGTGTTCGTCACCGCAGTTTAGCAGCCTATTCTGTGTACTCTGCACAGTTGCAGAATAGGAAGAAATACTGTTAAGTTTTCAAACTCAAATATTAAAGTCGCATATTCCATCCAGTGTGTGTCACCGCAGTTTAGCAGCCTATTCTGTGTACTCTGCACAGTTGCAGAATAGGAAGAAATACTGTTAAGTTTTCAAGCTCAAATATTAAAGTCACATATTCCATCCAGTGTGTGTCACCGCAGTTTAGCAGCCTATTCTGTGTACTCTGCACAGTTGCAGAATAGGAAGAAATACTGTTAAATTTTCAAACTCAAATATTAAAGTCACATATTCCATTCAGTGTGTGTCACCGCAGTTTAGCAGCCTATTCTGTGTACTCTGCACAGTTGCAGAATAGGAAGAAATACTGTTAAGTTTTCAAACTCAAATATTAAAGTCACATATTCCATCCAGTGTGTGTCACCGCAGTTTAGCAGCCTATTCTGTGTACTCTGCACAGTTGCAGAATAGGAAGAAATACTGTTAAGTTTTCAAACTCAAATATTAAAGTCACATATTCCATCCAGTGTGTGTCACCGCAGTTTAGCAGCCTATTCTGTGTACTCTGCACAGTTGCAGAATAGGAAGAAATACTGTTAAGTTTTCAAACTCAAATATTAAAGTCACATATTCCGTGTAAGATGAAGAAGGCGGGTAAAAAGGGACGGGGAAGTGGACGTGATCCTGATAGTTCAGGGCGCGGGTCAGGATGCGGAGAAACTGTGCCTGGTGCCAGAGCACAAGAAAGAAAGACATCCACCATACCTAGCTTCATGTCTCATTTCACAGGGCGTCGCAGGACATCACTCTCGAGGTCCGACCACTGCGAACAGGTGGTCGGTTGGATGTCAGCTGATACTGCTTCCAGTCGGTTAAGCACCACCCTGTCTTCCACCAAGTCCACTCTCAGTAGCCAAGAGTCTGGTCAACATAATCCTCACTCTGATCATCCTTCCTCCCACCATACACGGTCTGGTCAAAGAAGTGATCCCACACTGGGATATAGTGAGGAGCTCGTCTCATCACCAATCCTTCATTTGACCCTCTCTCCAAGCACGCTTGCAGAGGAACATGACATCTTGTGCCCTGATTCACAACCTCTAGAGGGTACCCAATCACAAGAAGATGACAGATGTGAACGGCATTTAAGGTCAAAGGAAGTAGTGGATGATGATGATGATGATGATGAGACACAGTTGCCATTAAATCAACCACTATTTCCGTCTCAAGACCTTGTTGAGGAGAATGTTATACAGTTGTCAATGACTGAGTATGTGGTGGGATCAAGACATGAGGAGGATGATCAGAGTGAGGAAGTGGAGGAGGACTTGGTGGACGATGAGGTGACTGACCCCACCTGGGAAGGTGTAGAGCCGAGCGATGACAGCAGTCCTGAGGGTGAGCCATCTGCAGCACCGCAACAGGCTGGAAGAGGCAGTGGTGTGGCTACAGAAAGAAGGCGGACCGCACCAAACCGGCCCGCAAATGTTCCACGGAGCACCCCCTTGCGTAAATCTACCTTGCCAAAGGGTAGGTGTTCCGCGGTATGGCGTTTTTTTAAGGAAAGTGCGGACGACAAAAGAATTGTAGTTTGCAACCTGTGCCACACCAGAATGAGCCGAGGCATGAACACTAGAAACCTCACCACCACCAGCATGATCCGACACATGGCATCCAAGCACCGTAATAAGTGGGAGGAACGCCTGGATCGCCCATCTGTGTCTGCAGGCCACACCACTGCCTCCTCTTCCCCTGTTTTCGGTGCCGGCCAATCGCCTGTCGAAGGCGCAGGCCCGCATACCTCCCGCCCTGCACCTGTAGCATCTGAAGCACCATCAGCGACCACATCCACTTCCCTGTCCCAGCACAGCGTCCAAATGTCGTTACCCCAGGCATTTGAGCGCAAGCGAAAATACCCAGCCACCCACCCACAGGCCATAGCACTAACCTCACACCTTTCCAAATTACTGGCCATCGAAATGCTGCCATTTAGGCTTGTGGACACTGAGTCCTTCCGCAGCCTGATGGCAGCAGCTGTCCCTCGGTACGCGGTCCCCAGCCGCCACTACTTTTCCCGGTGTGCCATCCCCGCATTACACCACCATGTGTCCCGTAACATCACCCGTGCCCTGACCAACGCAGTTACTGGGAAGGTCCACTTAACGACTGACACATGGACAAGTGCTTGTGGCCAGGGACGCTACATTTCCCTGACGGCACACTGGGTGAATGTCGTGGAGGCTGGGAGCGACTCGGACCCTGGGATGGCACTGGTGCTACCCACGCCGAGGATTGCGGGCCCTACCTCCATCAGGGTTTCCGCCAGCACCTACGTTATTGGCTCCTCCTCCTCCATTTCCACCTCCGAATTCTCTACACGCAGCGCCACTCCCCCATCAGCCGGTAGCTGGAAGCAGTGTAGCACTGCAGTGGGGAAGCGTCAACAGGCCGTGCTGAAGCTGATCTGCCTTGGGGACAAACAGCACACGGCCTCAGAGCTGTTGCAGGGGATTAGTCACCAGACCGAGCAGTGGCTCTCGCCACTCAACCTGCAACCAGGCATGGTTGTGTGTGATAATGGGCGTAACTTGGTGGCGGCTTTGGAGCTCGGCAAGCTCACACACGTACCATGCCTAGCGCATGTATTTAATTTAGTGGTTCAGCGATTTCTAAAAACCTACCCCAATGTGCATGATCTCTTGACCAAGGTGCGCCGCGTGTGTGCACATTTCCGTAAGTCATCTACAGCTTCGGCCGGCCTGTTGAAGCTGCAGCAGCGCTTACAATTGCCAGCTCACCGGCTGCTGTGTGACGTGAGCACGCGCTGGAACTCCACCTTCCACATGTTGGCCCGGCTTTGTGAGCAGCAGAGGGCAGTAGTGGAGTACCAGCTGTTACACGGTCGTCGCCTCTCCGTTCAACTTCCTGTAATCAGAAGTGAGGAGTGGGAATGGATGTCAGACCTCTGCAAGGTTTTACGCAATTTTGAGGAATCGACACAGATGGTGAGCGGCGATAACGCTATTATCAGTGTAACCATCCCACTTCTGTGTCTACTGAAACGCTCGCTGCTCACAATTAAAACCGACGCTTTGCATGTGGAAGAGGTGGAAATGGGGGAGGAAGAGCTTACACAAGGTGATAGCCAGAGCACCCTCACTTCGTCTTCTCAGCGACAATTGGAGGAGGCGGAGGAGGAGGAGGAGGAGGAGGAGGAAGACACGGTTGCCTCCGCTACAGAGGGTAGCCATGGAACTTTAGTTCCATCTCTTCAGCGTGGGTGGGCAGAAGAGGAGGAAGAGGATGAGGATATTGAGAGTCATCCTCCTGGTGAGGACAGCGAAATCTTGCCTGTTGGTACTCTGGCACACATGGCTGACTTTATGTTAGGCTGCCTTTCCCGTGACCCACGCGTTGTACGCATTTTAGACAACACGGATTACTGGGTGTTCACCCTTCTGGACCCCCGCTACAAAGAGAATTTCTCATCTCTCATTCCTCCGGTGGAGAGGACAAGCAAAATGGTGCAATACCAGAAGGTTCTTGTTGAAAAATTGCTCCAAAATTTTCCATCTGACAACGCTGGCGGCAGAGTACGTGCTACCTTGGCCAACCGAGAAGGGGAGAAAAGGGGAGCACACAGCAGTTCCGACAAAGGCAGGGCAACACTCTCCAAGGCGTGGGACACCTTCATGACACCCCGCCAGCACCCTCACCCTGATGCGCAGCCTAGTGTCACAAGGAGGGAAAAGTTTTGGAAGATGGTGAAGGAGTACGTAGCAGACCGTGTCAGCGTCCTCAATGATCCCTCTGTGCCTTACAACTACTGGGTGTCCAAGCTGGACACGTGGTATGAACTGGCACTCTACGCCTTGGAGGTGCTGGCCTGCCCTGCCGCCAGCGTTCTGTCTGAGCGGGTATTTAGTGCTGCTGGTGGCATCATAACAGATAAGCGTATCCGCCTTTCCACCGACAATGCTGATAGGTTGACACTTATAAAAATGAACAAGGCCTGGATTTCCCCTGACTTCTCCACTCCACTGGAGGAAAGCCCCGGGGGAACATAAACTCACTTTATATATGTTATTTACAATGATGGGAATACTCTGTATTCCCATTCACCCCTTCCACCCAAAAAACGGGTATATGGTTGACTCTTAATCTTCTCCTCCTCCTCTTCCATATGCCCTGTGCTATAATTTTTATATAGGGCCAGCTAACCAGCGGGCCCTGTGATATAATTTTTATATAGGGCCAGCTCACCAGCGGGCCCTGTTTGACAATTTTTATATAGGTCAGCTCACCAGCGGGCCTTCTCATATAATGTTTTATTGGGTCAGCTCTCTAACGGGCCCTCTCATATAATGTTTTATAGCGTCAGCTCACTAGCGGGCCTTCGCATATAATGTTTAGGATGGTCAGCTCTGCAGCAGACCCTCACCCATAATGTTTTAGATGGTCAGCTCAGCGCACGTTTCCCTCTTAATCATGGCCTCAGTTCAATAAAATCAAGGAAATTTTTGGGAGAATTTGCCTCTGCGCACGTTTCCCTCTTAATCATGGCCTCACTTCAGAAAATCAAGGAAATTTTTGGGATAATTTGCCTCTGCGCACGTTTCCCTCTTAATCATGGCCTCACTTCAGAAAATCAAGGAAATTTTTGGGATAATTTGCCTCTGCGCACGTTTCCCTCTTAATCATGGCCTCACTTCAGAAAATCAAGGAAATTTTTGGGATAATTTGCCTCTGCGCACGTTTCCCTCTTAATCATGGCCTCACTTCAGAAAATCAAGGACATTTTTGGGAGAATTTGCCTCTGCGCACGTTTCCCTCTTAATCATGGCCTCACTTCAGAAAATCAAGGAAATTTTTGGGATAATTTGCCTCTGCGCACGTTTCCCTCTTAATCATGGCCTCACTTCAGAAAATCAAGGAAATTTTTGGGATAATTTGCAGATAATATACAAGTAAATATACAGCAAATATTGTTTGGTAACAATTTTTCGCCTAAAGTCGTTTTTATTTTCCTTTTTGTGTGTTTTATGGTCAGTCTGTAAAAATGGCGTACTACGGGCGAAAGATCGTTCCCAGTAGCGATGTTGGAGTCCAAGATGCATCCAGACATCCTCCCTATGCTGTCCCTGAACCATTTCTGTGGTGTTTCCATCCTTTTCTGCCCTTTTCCTATGGACCAGGCACCCTCCCCTCATCAGAGCAGTGGGTGCCTGGTGTAATGCTCGAGTCCTCCCATTGACTTCAATGGGGCTCGGGTGCTCGGCCGAGCACTCGAGCCTCCGGGGGCGCTCGGTCAGAGCACCCGAACACCCGAGCATTGGGGTGCTCGCTCATCACTACCTATTATCTCTCTTGTCTTATTTCCATGTCTCGTTCCTTCATCTGGACACAAAAACAATCTTGCATCTGTTTCTCCATCCTAACTCAAACCATTAATAGAGGGGGATAAGGCCTTCCAGATTTCATGAAATATTATCAAGCCGCTGCACTTTCCAAATTATTTGACTTTTCACAAACTCCTCCTCGTTGAGTTAGAACTATTGCCGAAGAGCTGGACCCTTTAGATCCCCTTCAACTTTACTGGTCTAATCCTCGCTCTTCTCCGCCTGCATGTAAAGACCATCTGATACTGGGACACATTCTGAATATTTGGAACACACTTAATGCTTCCGTTTCTCTTTCCCCCTCTCCATCTCCCTTGAAGTCTGTTCTGGGCAATCCTGATTACGTATAACTCCCCATATATGCATATAATTAGATCTATACCTTGGCTCACGTCACTCCATATTATAAATTGGCACCGCACTGAACTTCAACCTGACAATTCGCTTCATGATCTCACACCTTTTGAAGTGAGATTATCGGGTCTTATTCAAACACCACATACTCTTTCCTTTTGTTATGCTTTACTGATAAATACCCCACCCCCAAACAAATATTATTTCCTGAGACAATGGGAACGGGAACTGTCCGTATCTTTAACTATCTCTGAGTGATTTTCCATTTCTAGATGCTTATTCAGATCTTCACAAACTTCTACGATTAGACTGATGAATTATAAAGTCTTAACATGCTGGTACTTAACTCCTCAGCATCTGTCTGGGATTAAACCTGATATCTCTTCTGTATGCTGGAGATGTCAAAGCGAAAGAGGCTCCATGTCCCACTTATGGTGGTCCTGCTCTAAAATTCAGCCTTTTTGGTCCTTGATTCTGACTCAAATTAGTCCTTTTATTTCCTCGCTCTCTTCAGATCCGATGCTTTGCCTTTTCTTGTACAAAGACCCACTCAAACCCTTTTCTAGGAATGCTCCTTGGTTCTGCTTGAAGCTCCTCCTCAATGCTGCCAAGGCGGTCATACCTTCATTCTGCAGATCTACAGAGACTCCGCCCATAGATACATGGTGGGCTAAAGTTGACCACATGCTCGAGATGGAAAAATGCTATGTCATTTCTCGGGGATCAGTTGCAGAGTTCAATTCAGTATGGAAAAGGTGGTACATTTTTAAAAACAATTGGGTACATTGAGCTCTCCCTCTCCCCACCTCCTTTTATTATTTTCCTAATCCACTTGTGTCGACTTTGTATACACTGATAGCCTAAATCTTCATAATCTATCTGTTCATGAGAGATAAAGGTACCCTGCTTCTAGTATGTTATCTCAGTAACTGCTGATTCATTGTTCATTTCTCTTTTAATTTGTATTGAACATTGTTGTGACTTTGTATCAATGTTCTTTGTAATAACCCTGCTGTATGATAAACTGCCTTTAATAAAGTCTTTTTAAAATAAATAAATAAATAAATTGGTTGTGGTCCCACTGCTCTATAGTGATTCAACGTAGTGCGCTGTGGTTATTATGTGGTTAATGTTGGGCCACTCAATTTGTTCTTTTATGGCTTGGATATATGCACATGATGGCCCGGCTGCATAAACGTGGACGCCTGAATGGGTTAATTTATTTGAATTTATGGCCGACAAATCAAATGTGAATTGTCTGAGATTTGAGTAATGTACACAGATGCTTCCGGAAGATGTACGTTAAAAGAACCTGTAATGGTTATAGTAGTCACTTTGAGAAATCCTGGACTAGGGGACAAAACGTGTAGGTGGTGGTTCCCCTATGTGAAGTGACATGGCTAATTAAGGGAAGAAGACTGTCACATGGAGGAGTGCTTTTTGAACTTATTGAGTCAAATACAATTACAGATGAATCTATGGCTGGAGAAAGCCTAAGTGAACGATCAAGGCTGATATAAAATTCCGTATCAAGCATGAATAAGAGACAGCAATAAGAATGTGACATACTCACATAATTATGGAGGATCTGTGTTCCTGGAGAAATTAAGATAAATATGCAGTATAGACTGAAACTGTTCTACTTACTTTATGTGTTCATTTGCTTTGATCTCCATGTCTGATCCCTGTGTGAGGAAGCACATATATTTGAAAGCAGTTTGAAGTAGCCTGTTTAAGTCACCAGCCAGGTATCTTCTGTCAATTCAGTCGATTTTGGATCTAGGTAGAGGTTCACGAGTATACATTGTGGCAGAATGTCTATTGTTGAACTGAGACTTTAAAGGAGACCTTGATTACGTTTAAGCATTTAGTGTCAGCCGACATTTTTGCTGACTTCCCTATCTATGTGTATGGAGATGTATACTTTTTTCACAGTTACCAGTTACATTGTATAGATTATACATAGATGTCGGCATTAGTGTTGAGCGAGCATGCTCGGCCGAAGCTCGGTTCGGCTCGAGCATCGCTCTGCTCGGCACATGGCGGTACTCGTACGAGTACCGCATGTGCTCGCCCGCCATGTTCGGGTCTCCTCCCCGCACGTTTCGCGGCTGCTGCGCAGCCAATAAACGTGCAGGGAGGCTCTGACATCAGTGTAATGCCAGCAGCCATGTTGGCTGCTGGCATTACACTAATTGGCTAGCCAGAACCCGTGATCGGGTGCTGTATAGCACCTGACCAGCGAGTTCGGCTCAGTCTTAGCCAGGGAGAGATGAGGATAGGAAGGGAAAGTCAGTGTAGGGAGAAGAAAAGCTATTTAAAAAAAAAAAAAGACCCAAAAGTCCTTTTTAGGACTACTGTGTGTGGGGGCAGCAGTTTATTTTGTTTGGGGGGGCAGAAATATAAAAAAAAAAATCTTCATATATTCTGTTCACTGTGCCTAGCCGCAGATTAGCAGCACATTCTGTTTAGTGTGCAAAGTTGCAGATTAGAGCACATTCTGTTCAGTGTGCAAAGTTGCAGATTAGCAGCACATTCTTTTTAGTGTGCAAAGTTGCAGATTAGAGCACATTCTGTTCAGTGTGCAAAGTTGCAGATTAGCAGCACATTCTTTTTAGTGTGCAAAGTTTCAGATTAAGAGAACATTCTGTTAAGTGTTCAAACTGTAAAATATCAAAGTCACATATTCCATTCACTGTGCGTAGCCGCAGTTAAGAAGCACATTCTGTTTACTGTGCAAAGTTTCAGATTAGGAGAACATTCTGTTAAGTGTTCAAACTGTAAAATATCAAAGTCACATATTTCATTCACTGTGCGTAGCCGCAGTTAAGAAGCACATTCTGTTTACTGTGCAAAGTTTCAGATTAGGAGAACATTCTGTTAAGTGTTCAAACTGTAAAATATCAAAGTCACATATTCCATTCACTGTGCGTAGGCGCAGTTAAGAAGCACATTCTGTTTACTGTGCAAAGTTTCAGATTAGGAGAACATTCTGTTAAGTGTTCAAACTGTAAAATATCAAAGTCACATATTCCATTCACTGTGCGTAGCCGCAGTTAAGAAGCACATTCTGTTTACTGTGCAAAGTTTCAGATTAGGAGAACATTCTGTTAAGTGTTCAAACTGTAAAATATCAAAGTCACATATTCCATTCACTGTGCGTAGCCGCAGTTAAGAAGCACATTCTGTTTACTGTGCAAAGTTTCAGATTAGGAGAACATTCTGTTAAGTGTTCAAACTGTAAAATATCAAAGTCACATATTCCATTCACTGTGCGTAGCCGCAGTTAAGAAGCACATTCTGTTTACTGTGCAAAGTTTCAGATTAGGAGAACATTCTGTGAAGTGTTCAAACTGTAAAATATCAAAGTCACATATTCCATTCACTGTGCGTAGCCGCAGTTAAGAAGCACATTCTGTTTACTGTGCAAAGTTTCAGATTAGGAGAACATTCTGTGAAGTGTTCAAACTGTAAAATATCAAAGTCACATATTCCATTCACTGTGCGTAGCCGCAGTTAAGAAGCACATTCTGTTTACTGTGCAAAGTTTCAGATTAGGAGAACATTCTGTGAAGTGTTCAAACTGTAAAATATCAAAGTCACATATTCCATTCACTGTGCGTAGCCGCAGTTAAGAAGCACATTCTGTTTACTGTGCAAAGTTTCAGATTAGGAGAACATTCTGTGAAGTGTTCAAACTGTAAAATATCAAAGTCACATATTCCATTCACTGTGCGTAGCCGCAGTTAAGAAGCACATTCTGTTTACTGTGCAAAGTTTCAGATTAGGAGAACATTCTGTTAAGTGTTCAAACTGTAAAATATCAAAGTCACATATTCCATTCACTGTGCGTAGCCGCAGTTAAGAAGCACATTCTGTTTACTGTGCAAAGTTTCAGATTAGGAGAACATTCTGTTAAGTGTTCAAACTGTAAAATATCAAAGTCACATATTCCATTCACTGTGCGTAGCCGCAGTTAAGAAGCACATTCTGTTTACTGTGCAAAGTTTCAGATTAGGAGAACATTCTGAGAAGTGTTCAAACTGTAAAATATCAAAGTCACATATTCCATTCACTGTGCGTAGCCGCAGTTAAGAAGCACATTCTGTTTACTGTGCAAAGTTT
Organism: Rhinophrynus dorsalis; assembly: GCA_037306005.1. NCBI lineage: Eukaryota > Metazoa > Chordata > Amphibia > Anura > Rhinophrynidae > Rhinophrynus > Rhinophrynus dorsalis. The sequence continues at coordinate 90,531,037 of CM074721.1, read as the reverse complement.
CAGATTAGGAGAACATTCTGTGAAGTGTTCAAACTGTAAAATATCAAAGTCACATATTCCATTCACTGTGCGTAGCCGCAGTTAAGAAGCACATTCTGTTTACTGTGCAAAGTTTCAGATTAGGAGAACATTCTGTTAAGTGTTCAAACTGTAAAATATCAAAGTCACATATTCCATTCACTGTGCGTAGCCGCAGTTAAGAAGCACATTCTGTTTACTGTGCAAAGTTTCAGATTAGGAGAACATTCTGTTAAGTGTTCAAACTGTAAAATATCAAAGTCACATATTCCATTCACTGTGCGTAGCCGCAGTTAAGAAGCACATTCTGTTTACTGTGCAAAGTTTCAGATTAGGAGAACATTCTGTTAAGTGTTCAAACTGTAAAATATCAAAGTCACATATTCCATTCACTGTGCGTAGCCGCAGTTAAGAAGCACATTCTGTTTACTGTGCAAAGTTTCAGATTAGGAGAACATTCTGTTAAGTGTTCAAACTGTAAAATATCAAAGTCACATATTCCATTCACTGTGCGTAGCCGCAGTTAAGAAGCACATTCTGTTTACTGTGCAAAGTTTCAGATTAGGAGAACATTCTGTTAAGTGTTCAAACTGTAAAATATCAAAGTCACATATTCCATTCACTGTGCGTAGCCGCAGTTAAGAAGCACATTCTGTTTACTGTGCAAAGTTTCAGATTAGGAGAACATTCTGTTAAGTGTTCAAACTGTAAAATATCAAAGTCACATATTCCATTCACTGTGCGTAGCCGCAGTTAAGAAGCACATTCTGTTTACTGTGCAAAGTTTCAGATTAGGAGAACATTCTGTTAAGTGTTCAAACTGTAAAATATCAAAGTCACGTATTCCATTCACTGTGCGTAGCCGCAGTTAAGAAGCACATTCTGTTTACTGTGCAAAGTTTCAGATTAGGAGAACATTCTGTGAAGTGTTCAAACTGTAAAATATCAAAGTCACATATTCCATTCACTGTGCGTAGCCGCAGTTAAGAAGCACATTCTGTTTACTGTGCAAAGTTTCAGATTAGGAGAACATTCTGTGAAGTGTTCAAACTGTAAAATATCAAAGTCACATATTCCATTCACTGTGCGTAGCCGCAGTTAAGAAGCACATTCTGTTTACTGTGCAAAGTTTCAGATTAGGAGAACATTCTGTGAAGTGTTCAAACTGTAAAATATCAAAGTCACATATTCCATTCACTGTGCGTAGCCGCAGTTAAGAAGCACATTCTGTTTACTGTGCAAAGTTTCAGATTAGGAGAACATTCTGTGAAGTGTTCAAACTGTAAAATATCAAAGTCACATATTCCATTCACTGTGCGTAGCCGCAGTTAAGAAGCACA